>OZ017741.1:186020671-186630671 GCA_963969285.1 Odontomyia ornata | reverse complement strand
CTCCAAAAGGTTAAAAGGAGCTTTTCAACTCTTAGCGTTTCTCACCTTCTTCAGAGTGAATGTGAATAAATAAGTGGCAATCAAAAGGATCATAACATTTATGGGCATGAAAACACAAAGCCACTCTAATTTGTTAGAAGCTTAAACGTTCTGTGCTTTTATTCCAGGTATGCGTTCATGTGGTCCTGCCATACAACAAGGCTGCAAACGCAGGAGTGTGAAATTTTTCTTCAATATGTTATTACTGCTCTGGGGTATAAGTAAGTGGCCACTAAGTAAATGATTTTTGGCTTCCTGCATCACATGTAATTAAGGACGAAATTGAAGGGAGCCTTGTGTTCTTTTGCCAAAATGTAGTACTTAAGAGGCTTATGTGAATGTTCACTTGTGTTCAAATTTAACCTGTTAAGCACGGCGGGCCATTTGTAATGAAGTGTTTATATAATTTGTCATTGGAATACATTTTCCTCCAGAATTACATTTTGATTGAAGTTAAAGAAATACAAACGCAACAATACAGTTTGTGGCTGGACGTGCTCAGTTTTTCTACTTAATAGACAAAGCATTTAGCTTTCGATTTTCACTTTACATGTAATTATTTATTTGCAACAAAATACACGTCAGCTATTTCGGATATATTGTTCCTGATCGGATGTTAAATACTTACCTATCATCAAATATATTTTAGAACAAATACAGCATAAAACTAACATACTGTGAGCGTCAAAAGAAAGTAAACACCAACTTTTCATCTTTAAATTGTTACATTACAAAGCTATTATTGACTTGCGACAAAAAGTAATATTAATGAGCTTACTACTAAACCATTTAGAGATTGATTACTATTAAACATGAAATCAAAACAAGTGGCAACATTGCACAAACCTCACCAAAGTGGAAATGCATCAGATTTTACGCATCAAAAAAAGTAAACAGTGATACCACTTATTTCGCTTCTTTAAAATTCGGGGAAGATACTTAACTTTTGGTGACAAATTTGTGCTGTTCGTGTGCTTTACTTCACCAAAAGTCGTTTTAAGTGCATTTGTTCTAATTAATATTAAAAATAAAGACGTAAAAGAAAATAGTTTCACTATGGGTAAGCAAACATCGCCTGATACTCGGAAAATTATAATAGACTTAAAAGAAAAAGGTAAATCCTTGCGTAAAATTGGCGAAATCGTGGGCAGAAACCACTGCACAGTAAAAAAAATTATTGATAAGTATGCCAAACATTATCTCGTTGAAGATTTACTGAGATCTAGGCGCCCAAATCGGCTTAGTGGTACTGAAGTTAGAGCTGTAGTAAGAGAAGTATGGGCATATCCAGCCTCAAGTGCAGTTAAATTGTCAGAAGACAACGCAGGCATCAGGCAAAGTGCGAGTACAGTCAGGAGAGCGCTTTATAAAAATGGTCTACATGGAAGAATACCACGGAAAAGGCCATACATATCCAAGGCGAATCAGATCAAGCGTATGGACTCCGCTAAAAAATACAAGAACGAGGCCCCATCTTTTCGGGAAAACATATTATATACAGATGAGAGCAAATTCGAAATTTTCGGCGCGAAAAGGCCCCCAAAAATATGGCGTGTTAAGAATGAAGCCTTCAAAGAAAAGTGTGTTACCAACACTGTTAAGCACGGTGGCGGTTCAGTTATGGTATAGGGGTGTATGGCGGCGACTGGTGTGGTAATCTTGTCTTTATTGACTCCACAATGGACAAAATAGATTATTTAGCCATTTTGAGAGACAATGTTGCTCCTAGCGTCGAAAAATTCGGCTTGTCTGGTAATTGGATCTTTCAACAGGACAACGATCCAAAGTATACGTCAAAAATTGTGAAAGAATGGCTACTGTACCGGACTCCTAAGACACTTGATCATCCGCTGCAGACCCCAGATCTTAACCCGATCGAGCATCTGTGGGGACACCTTGACAGAAAAGTGAGACAAAGGGTAATTTCAAGCCAAGCCGACTTAAAGAAAGTTATAAAGGAAGAATGGAGCCAAATCTCTCCCGATGTTACAAAAAAACTTGTCGCGTCGATGCCTAGAAGACTGAATGACGTGCTTAACCCTAAAATGCACCATTTTTTTGTTTTGAGCGAAAAAATCACAGTTATGTATTCTAACATGTAGAATTCGGGAAATATAATAAAAAAAATCAATTATGTCCTAATGTCCTGAAAATTTGATTTTTCCTGTATGTATAAGAAATGATGCTTTGGCCTTTGGGGGTAGTATTACAAATAGAAAGTTAAAGTCAATTTATGCAGTACAGTTTATTGTTATTCTTATTTTGGTATTGACAAAAGTAATTCAGTTCTTTTTCTCTAGTGATAAGTATTACAACATTTATTCTAATCTTAATTCAATTATGAAAAAATAAATAAATCATTAGTTATGTTCTAACATTGTACATAAAAAACTCAAATTTAGGCCTTCTTAGTGGGGCAATAAACACTTATTGGTGGAAATCTTTAAAACAATTGTTTCCTTTATTGAAACAAAGTGCAACTCCGCACTTTTCACAAATTACATATGTAAGCTTTTTGCACCCTGGCATTTTGCATCTGTTTCTACTTTTGGTGTAATGGCACCAATGTCCTATATTATCAATATGTATTGGCTTCGGGGGGATGTAGCTCGCTGGTCCTCTCAATTTTTTCGCCTGAATTTTATTCTCGATATTGACCAGACTTGGTCTAACTCGTTTAGGTGTAACTACGCAGTCAAATTTGCACAAGCATTCTGCAACTTAAAATCGAAATCCCGCCAAGTTCAAAAAATTTTCCTTCTTGATAATGCAAGCTTTTCCATATAGCAACCAGCTTTTGACAAGGGTAAGGTCAAGTAAATGATAAAATATTCGTAAGTACCACTTTCGCGTTCGAATCATTATTTTATATCTTCTGATCAAACTGTCTAGAAGATCAACACCACCCATGTGTCGGTTGTATTCTTTGACAATCGAAGGACATGAAATTGGTAACAACTTTTTTTTTGTTTTTTGTCGAATCTTTGAATTTTTGCTAAAGGTAATTGTTGAAATATTAACATTGTCACAAAGTGTGGCAGCACTGTTATTGCGAAATTCACTGTCAAAACCTAAATGTCACTCTCATACACACATTCAAGCAGTAGCACAGTTAGTCCAATCAGAACATTCAAGCGATCAATATTCAATAAAATAGAACTCCATAAAAGCGAGCATTTCTTTTAGTATAAGCATAAATCGTTGTCTTTCAATTTTGTCTAATTTATTTCCTGCGTTAAACTTGAAATTACAATAGGTTATGGGCCCAGTGAGCCTAAAATAGTTAGACAATTGAAAAATAGTGAGTCACATCGTCGAATGTGTAAAGTGTTTTATTCCAACAGTCGTCTTGTCATAGCGTAATGGAAAATATTAAAAACGGTTTCTGGCCTCTATAAAAGTGAATAAAAAGTTGGATAAATCCCATAAATATTCATAGTTAAAATAGACAAGCATCGCCCAATGTTTGTAGTGCAAAGCCAAATCAATTGACTTCATCGTCGCATGAAATATTTGAATTTCACAATAGTGTGCAAGCGTTGCCGTTTTGTGTTTACAGTAAAGTGCGCGTGCACAGCAGTCGAACGTCGTCATTGAATTCAAAAGAACAGATTAAATAAGCAGTGGCTACTCTTCGTCGGTGTTTACATACAGTTTTTTTTGTGCGATTTTGGCTGAAAGTATTTCACCATGAACGACAAAGACGATCACAATTTTATCGGCCACAAATTGAAAGATCAATCGAGTTACAAATTATGGAAATTTCAAATCACTGCATACATGAAATCTCGTGATTTGACCGATAATATTGAGGGTAAGAAAGCCGACGATACAGCGAAAGAAGAAGATAAGTCGAAATTCAATCGAAATGAGGGAAGGGCCATGAATGCAATTATTCAATTGGTTGATGCCACAAACGCGAGTCTTGTTTTGGATTGTAAATCAGCGAAAGAAATGATGGATCAACCTGGCAGCGTTTATGAAAAGAATACCGAAATTCGCATAATGATTTTGTATGAAGAGTATTTCACAGCAAAAATGCTTGACAATGAGGGGGTAGCAGCGTATATTTCTCGTGTGAATCAATTGTCATCTGAAATTGAACAGCAAAAAGAGAAGGAAAAGTTACCCGAAAATTTGAAAATGGCACGTATCGTTTCTGGGTTGACATCGAGATTCAACAATTACAAAACGGTATGGTACAATACTACATCGAATCGTACGCTCACCGAATTGATGTCGTCATTACAATTGGAGGAAGACAATCTTGAACGATTGAATAAAGAAGAAGTCTCCCATTCTAGTGCTGCGTTTTCAGCGAAAACAAAGAAAAATTCCAAAGCCAAAGTCGAAAATCGATGATTTAAAGAGGAAAACGAAGTGCAATGCATGTGGTCAGAATGGCCATTGGGCAAAAGATAAAGTTTGTCCAAAGCACAACGAATCGTCAATCAAAAGCGATAAAAGTAAAAGCAACAAAAATGAAATGGCATGGTGTTCCGTCGTGACAGCTGAGCCAAAGTGTGAAAAATCGGAAAGCTGGTATGCCGATTCAGCCACAACAAAACACATGACATTTCATCGAGAATGGTTTACAGAGCTACATAAATACACTGGCCCGTGTAAAGTTGAAGTGGCAAACAAATGTCTTTTACCAATCGAGGGAATTGGCACAATTCTTATTGAAGCAAGAGTTGACAATCAGTGGAAGCCAATCCGTTTGGAAAATGTGTTGTATGTTCCTGAAATCAGCGAAAATTTGTTTTCAACGGGTGTATTAACGGATAAAGGCATCAAAGTTTTGATCGAAAAGGGAGGCTGCAAATTCATCGATGAAGCAAATAAAGTTGTTGGAGTTGGAAAGCGTGACTCAAAGAATCGACTCAAATTGGATTTTCGTTTGCGCGTTGGTGAATACGCAATGGCTGCTGTTTCTCTACAACATTGGCATCGGAGGCTTGGACATGTCAATGTCGATTCTATCAAGAAAATGTGCAAGAATGATCTGGTCGCGGGCGTCGAATTGGCTGGCAGCGAAAAGTTTTTTTGTGAAGATTGTCAATACGGAAAAATGACCAGAGCAACACACAAGCGATCCAATAAGCGAGAATCATCAAGAGGAGAATTCATGCATGTAGATTTATGCGGTCCAAGCGAAATCAATGGAATCGGTGGTATGCGTTATTTTATGCTAGTTAAAGATGAAGCAACCAGCTTTCGTTTCACATATTTATTAAAGTCAAAAGATGAAGCGTACGCACACTTGAAGGCATTGATTCCACTGGTCAAAAACATGAATGGCGCTCAAATCAAATATTTTAGATTTGACAACGGACGAGAATTTTTAACCAACGGGTGTTAATTGATGTACTGCAACACGAGGGCATACAATTTGAGGGTATTTCACCATATACACTTGAGCAAAATGGTCGAATCGAGCGCGACAACCGTACTGTTCAGGAGAGTGCGAGAACTATGCTCATAGCGAGTGGTTTACCGAAGTCACTATGGCCAGAAGCGATACGTACTGCGACGTACTTATTGAATCGCACAACAAATAGTAAATGCGTTGGCGCTACGCCGTATGAGTTATGGTTCGATAAAAAGCCGTATTTGGGACACATCAAAATTTTTGGAACGGAATGTTTCATTCAAATCCCAAAGCAAACTGGTCGAAAAAAGTGGGATCCAAAAGCAAGGAAAGTTCATTTGGTTGGATTCGAGCCCACAACAAAGAATTTTCGTCTGTATGATCCAGAAAAGGGTAAAGTTTTCATGAGCTGCAATGTTAAATTCAATGAACAACCGGATAAATATGTGATTCGAGATGAATCGGATGGTGAGGAAATCATTGAGCATTCAGACGATGATGAAAGCAGCAAAATAAGTAATGAAAGCAGCAAAACAAGTGATGAAAGCAGTGAACGTACTTTGGTAGAGCAACCAAATGACAAAGCCGTCAAGTAGGTGGTTGAAGAAACAGTAGGGAATGAAAATGAAAGTGATTCGTCGTTTGAAGATGCGTCAAATCAAATACCAGATAAACAACAAAATAGTCGATATGGTTTGCGAGAAAAAGTCAATGCACCAGATCGTTTACTGTATTATGGTCATTCAGCAGTAATATATGAACCAACAACATATGAAGAGGCAATTCGTTCAGAGCAAAAACAACAGTGGAAGCAAGCAATGAACGATGAATACGATGCACTCATCAAAAATGAAACATGGGAATTGGTTGAGGAACCGATCAATCAGAAGGTAATTGATAATCGTTGGGTATTTAGGGTAAAGCAAAACCCAAATGGCGCAATCGAGCGATACAGGGCGCGTTTAGTAGTTCGTGGATTTACACAACAATATGGTGTGGATTATGAAGAAACGTTTAGTCCAGTGGCCAGATACACATCGATTCGTCTACTTTTGTCATTGGTAGCGATGAACGGAAAAAAATTGAAACTGTTTGACGTAAAAACAGCTTTTTTACATGGTGAGCTGAAGGAAAATGTTTACATGAAGCAACCAATTGGATATGAAGACGGTACAGACCGCGTGTGCAAATTGAAGAAAAGTTTGTACGGTCTCAAGCAGGCATCGCGATGTTGGAACCAGAAGTTCACATCATTCATGCGTAAGTTTGATTTCAAACAAAGTACATACGATCCATGCGTTTTCATTCGTCGAAGTGAAAACACGATGACAGTTATTGCGATTTACGTTGACGATGGCTTAATAGCGACAAATGATGCGAATGAAATCGATAAAATCACATCATACTTGCAAAACCGTTTCGAAATAAAAGTTTCTGAGGCAAATTATTTTCTCGGTCTTCAAATTGAACGATCACCTGACGGGTCAATTTGTATACATCAAGAGGCATATGCAAAGAAAGTATTGGATCGTTTCAACATGATGGATTGCAATCCCATGTCAGCACCAATGGACTCTAATCAAAACCTTGGCGATTTTGTAAACGATGAGCACTGCAACACATATCCATATCGACAGGCCGTCGGAAGTTTAATGTATCTGAATGTCGGAACGAGACCGGACATAAGCTACGCTGTTAGTGCCGTAAGTCGTTATTTAGATCAACCGAGTGCGCCACATGTTGAGGCAGTAAAGCGCATCATGAAATACATAAAGGGCATACGAAATACAGGTATCCTTTATAAAAGTAATGTTACTTTTGATTTAGTTGGCTATATTGATGCGGATTATGCCGGAGACAGTGAAACGAGAAAGTCAACCAGTGGCTACGTTTTTCACATTGGTGCGGGCGTCATCAGTTGGGCATCAATGAGACAAGACGCAACAGCATTGTCTTCAACGGAATCTGAATACATGGCTGCATGTCAAGCAATCAAGGAACTCGTTTGGCTGACGGGAGTCTTGTCTGAGCTCACGATGATTGATGATTTAAAAGCAAAATTCTACGTCGATAACTTGGGCGCGATCAAATTGGTAAAGAATCCAGTATTCCACAAGCGGACGAAGCATATCGCTGTTCAATATCATTATATCCGAGAGAAATACGAAGAGAGATATTTCGAATTGATTCATATTGGCAAAACAGAGCAAGTTGCGGATGTACTGACCAAAGCATTGAACAAAAATCGTCATAAATATTTGCGCAAATTAATGGATTTAACCTTTGAATCAAATACTAATTAGCGTAGAGTTTTTGTAACAATGAGTGGAAGTGTTGAAATATTAACATTGTCACAAAGTGTGGCAGCACTGTTTTGCGAAATTCACTGTCAAAACCTAAATGTCACTCTCATACACACATTTAAGCAGTAGCACAGTTAGTCCAATCAGAACATTCAAGCGATCAATATTCAATAAAATAGAACTCCATAAAAGCGAGCATTTCTTTTAGTATAAGCATAAATCGTTGTCTTTCAATTTGGTCTAATTTATTTGCTGCATTAAACTTAAAATTACAATAGTAATGCGCCGACTAAATTCGACACCAATGTGACAAGTTTATTGTCCTTCCACGCAACAGTTGTAATATCTGTGCCATTTGCATTAGAAACGAATTCATCAATACTGCCTCTTGGATCCTTTTTTTGTATCAGTGTCAGTAGGCAATTTACAATTAGGAATTCTATTCCTTCTTATTGTCCCTAAAGAAAATATAACATGGAAGATAAGTAGGAAATCAAAGGTATCGTCGAATAAAAGTTATCAAAGAAAATTCGAAAATTTTGGTTTTTTGGGACGTTTCGAAGAAGCCGGACTACAACATTAGCACAATATCCCAAGTCTGGCTCTGTTGGTAGTGTCTTTATATTGGATCCCGTATATATTTCAAGGTTATAAGCATATCCACTGACGCCGCTCAAAACTAAAAATTTGAAATCCCATTTATGGGGCTTCATCGGCAAATATTGTTTGAGATAGTGCTTCGTTTTTGTTGAACATATTGGCTCGTCCACACACAAATATTGTTTGCATGGTATGCTTGCAAATTTAGCGTTTAAATAACCCAAAACAGGCCGAAGTTTAAACAATCGATCAAAATCGTCATTATCCTTAGGTTGCATTTTTGAATTATTGTTGAAATGTAGGAATTTCTTCACATTCTCGAAATGCTTTAGGCTCATCGTTTCTTTGATATGTGGCACTCCAAGCTTTGTAGTCAAATAGCATCTTATATTGGGTAAGTGTATAACAGACATGAATGTACATACCCCCAAATATGTTTTACAACTGCAGCCTTGAAATGGTTTGTAGTACCTATATCTTTCTATTTTGCATATACGTTGGACCCTTGTACAATTGAATTGATCAATTCATCATCAAAGAAGTATCGGAAATAATCGTAGGGACTTTCTAATGTCGATACCGATAAAGGCAGATTACTGTCTCCTCTGAACTGCTTTTGCTCTTCATTTAATATAAGGTTTTTTTTTTCTTCCAAATTATATTTCTGAAAGAATCTTTATAATTTTGCAATCCACGCTCATCAAATTCTTGATTTAGACGTTCATTTTCAGTCACATTTAGTTCCTCTTCTAATTCATAATCAGAAACAATTGGAATGTTTTCGATATCGAAGTTTTCTTCATCTTCAGAATGATCGAATTCATCTTCGCTAACATCCCAATTGTCAATTATAAACTTCAGCTCATGCGGCTTCAGGGACCTTTCGTTTTCACCTGGGTTCATTCTAAATATAAAGCAAAGACCACTGTAACATATTTGATACATACCACAAAATTCCAACTGACATCAAAAGCACTGCTTTTTTTCTTATGGAAGCACCACTGATACGATCGGGAGATATTCACAAATATTATTAATTTTTTTTCAAAACTTAGGGTCGATTACGAAAACCTAAACAAAATCAAACAAGCACGACCAAAACCACTGATGGAGCTCCTAAGTGTCACTTCTTCGCAAAATCAGAAGTGCCGTTATCATTGTCGCATTTCTCTTTACAGTCTGATGCAAAATGGTTGGAGCGCTTTGTTACAAATATGATGAAATCAGCGTTGTAATGAAAGTGATATTCTATGCCGATTAATATTGATTTTTCCAGTATGTATAATTTATGATACAAAATGCATTTTAGGGTTAAGTCCAAAGGAAAACAAACGAAATATTGAAAAATTAAAAAAAATCGACTTTTTCTATTGAAGTTCTGTAATTTTTTGTTTGCTGTTGACATTTTTTGGACGCGTGAAATTTGATCTTTTTCTGATTAAAGTGAATTTATCTTTGTTTTGTATTACTTTTGTTTAATGTTTATGTCGTGTTCAGTTTTTAATTAAATAATTGTTTAATTCCTTATACTTAATTTTGATTTTATGTTAATTACTTTGTTTTAATAAAATTCTTAAAACAAGTATCTAAGGTGTTTACTTTCTTTTGACGCTCACTGTATGTATATAATGTTTACGGCAATAAAGTGTACAAACGAATATAGATACAATCTATCTTCGATATTGCGCTACAGAAATAAATTCAACAGTAGGGAGCTATTATATTCTCACTGACTATTTAATAAAAAATTATCGTATTTTAATTTGTTCAACTCTAATTTTTCTAACAAGTCAAATTTTCACCCCTGACTATTTCATCTAAAATGTCAAATTCTTCGAATTTAACTCCTAAATTTCGTGCAATTTCCCTTCTCCTGCCTCCCTTGATACCGATAAAGTAATTATAAGACCTGAAAAGAAAAGATTGAGACCTTTCATATGATACCCCATTTGACAAACTGTGATGATAAAATTTTTTTTATGGGCCACCCCTATGTATGGGGAGACCCTCTTAAAATTCTTTGAAATTTCGACAAAACCTTCTACAAGTCATAACTTCCGACCTTTCCACAAAGTTTCATGGCTGTAGTTTCTATAGTTTCGGAGAAAAACTGCTGTTACGTACAGACGGACTTTGAAAATAATACACTGTTTAAGGACAAGTAAAAGTAGGGGGAGATGCCTCCTGCCAGATGGGTATTGTAAAATAATTAGTAAATCAAACAACGTCTTCTGAATAGCATTGAGCTCGGAAAAATAATATATGGTTATTCTTTATATTAATTTACCGCCATTTAAATTCAGTATGTTTTTTTATGGTTCGATGGTGAATATAATTTATGCACTGAGTGTGGGACTTCAATGCTCGTAAGCAAACGGACTTCCCACTAAACACCTCCCCTGGCCTGGAACTGTTTGACACATTACTTTGGGCCAGGTCTCGTTTTATTACGCCGTGAGGCACCTTCAAGCTAGGGCATCCCTGCTCGAGCGGGGGGAGAGGAAGAGCAATTACCAGACAAACGATCCCCCAGCCCCAATGTTACCGGCTGCTGTGAATCCCTATCATCTTTTAGTTCTGCCCGAACATAATGTGCCGCCTTGTGCCATTTGTCAACCGATTCAAGCATTACCATGACTATGCTATCCAGGGTTAGCTCTCACGTCTCCCTGTAGAGGTCGCGTCACAGCCTGTTCCATTTTGTGTACGCGAAAAATGTGTGGCAGCATCGTCTGCCTCTCCTGGGCAAAACCGACAATCGGTGGACCATGACTTATCAATCTTGTGCAGGTAAGACTGAAAACACCCATGTCCGCTCAAAAGCTGGGTCAGTTAGAAATGAGTCTCACCATGCCTTTGATTTGGCCACGGCCTCATGTCCAGGATGAGGTGCGCAGTCTACCTCCCATTTGTGCAATTCACCCAAGACTGCTGCCAATCGTTGAGTGATCGCTGTCTCTCCTTGCAGGCAACTGTCTCCCTCCACTGCATTCTCTAGCAAGGAGGGCAATAGATATCATGCCTGAAATAACTCTTACCACCAAATCAAAGACTATCGGATACAAAGATGCAATCCTCAGTGCTACTCTTCTTTGTACCTGTGCCAAGCGTTTTCGTTTCGGTATATCGCGCAATATTTCTGCTCCGTACAGTAGCACTCATCAAGAGGCGTCTTCTTGATGTTTTAGGTCCACCTACTTTGGCCATAAGCCGACTCAGAGTGGATACTCCCGAAGCAGCCTTCTCAGCCGTTGCCCTGATTTTCTCAGAGAAACTCATCTTTGAGTTGATCAGTAGCCTCAGGTACCTCACCGCTGACTTCGATTCAATTTGTAGGTCTCCAATACTGATCACCATGAATCTAGGGATCCTCTTTTTGTCAAAATGACCACTTCGTTTTTCTTTAAATTGAACCTCAGTCACTCAGTCTCTCACTCGGCGCATTAGCATATACAGCCTTAATTAGGCTTGTTCAACAATGCATATTATGACCAGAGCCGCAACGTCATTCGCATAGCCGATCAAGCGCGGCTAATCTGGAATCTCCAGTCCCAGTAGCACATCATAACACAGATTTCACAGGCCTGGACCAAGGACAGGTCTTGGGCAACACCCGTGTAACTTCCACCCTTTTTTGGCCCTGTGTCGAGTGGTGAAGCCTTCAGACGGTCCCTCAGGAGATATTCTGGAACTTAAAAAGGAAATATTCTGGAACTTGAAAAGGGTTTTCCAGCATATTCAGAATACCCATCCATCCAGCGGAGTTCAAAGCATTCCTCACGTCAAGTGGCTCACACTTCCAACCTCTACAATCACATCAATGGTGAAATGTCTTACTGTAAAGTCGTACCGTCAGCAGCATGAATCGCGTCAATGAGTCTTGACCTTCTGGTCTTCTTCGGCTTTTCACCAGCTCCTCCGGTAACGCCCCATGTGGTCTAGGAGCTCCTCTAGTTCAAAAAGTCAAATCTGCACTCCTTTGCTGATTTTGGCAAGTCGCATGCTGATTTTATTCTTTTAAGACCATTTCTCACTTGTCCGATTAGCCTTCCTTCTTCAAGTCATTGAATGACAATAGCAGTTTGTGGCCTCTTTTCTTGGGGGAGGTTATCGGCTCCCATTTCAGAGTACAGCATTTCTACCCCATTTTCAAAGGTGGCGATGAAATCACACAACTGCGCTTTATTTGTGTCGTCCCTCCGCTCTTTTCCTGCCATGATCTCTTTGTGGACTTCAGGAGGATTCTTTATTATTTTGGGATTTAAAACCCTTGTTTCAGGCGGTTCGGTGGTGATCGCAACATTAACCTTCAAGTTCTCGATGCTGCTTATATTTTACCCCACTGCTCGAACATCTAGCTTATCCTGCAGATAAAACTATACGCTGTTCACCATTCTTTTGTTCGTCTTCACTGTCATTGTATTAATCTACGTTTTCGTCATCGTTAATACCGCTCCCGATATGTTGTAAGCATAGTGGCTGCAGCGGCTGGTTGTTTTGTACTAAAATCTAATATATATATATATATATATATATATATATATATATATATATATATATATATATATATATATATATATATATATATATATATATATATATATATATATATATATATATATATAAAATTGCATAAAAAATTGTTTCTAAATCGTTGAAAAGTGTACAGACATATATTTGGTGGTATGAACTTGGCTCGTATATGACGGAATATGAAAAATTGAACAAGTTGAAGATGCAGGAGGATGCTCCTGCCAGAAGGGTATTGTAAAACAATTAGTAAATCAAACGATATATTCTGCATATATACAGATTCCATAAATTGAGCTCGAATAATTATTATGGTTATTATGATTTTAAACTCGCCACGATTTTGTTTCAAGTGTTTTGACCTCGTCGCTTGGTTAGTCATGATAACACATCAATATTACAAGCCAGTTTTAAAATTTTTATCAAAATTCCTACATATTTGTAGTGTCTAGGTCCGTTGCAAGCGTGTATCTCCCTAGTATCACGTGTTAATGTTGTTGTAATTGTTAAATATTCAATCAGCTGTAACTTAGCTGTTTATTGTTCAATTATTGTGAAATCTTCGAATCATATACAATTACTTAAAGAAAACTTAAATTATAGATTTTGGAAAATTTAAGGGTCCTATCTTGATTTTATAGGGAAAAAAGCAAAATTTATAAAATGTACTATTATTAACAAAATTGATAGAATTTCGACTTCTAAGGTATTTGTTGCCCTTGTGAAGGAAAAATTGTCAGTTTAAGTACTGTTTTGAAAAGCTCTTATAGAGAACTTTCATTTGTGTTCATATCGGCTACCTTTGATGAAATTTTTTTTTTCAACGGCCTCTCCCCTGTACTGTAATCATCGATTCATGGCCTATTTTTTCGAATCCTAGAATGGTTACAAAGCCCTTTTGCGAGAAGCTTTCTCCTGCCTCCTCGACTTGTTCCACATATGAGTATTAATTGTAGGTACTCATCTTCAGTCATTCATTAAATTGAATCAAGTGTTAAAAACATGCGCCTTAAACGTTGAAATTGGGGCAAACAGCCACTATTTTCCTTGACGATTACTAATACCACTAGCTGAGCCAATTCTCAAAGGTATTCATGATACCTATCATTCCTGAAATTTTTCTGCAGAGATCGCTCTAACTTCGTTAAATATGATTCGATCTTTATGAAACTTCCAGGGCAGATTAATCTTATGAATAGTCATCTGCGTACTGAATTTAATTAAATTTAAGGGCACCGTTAAGATTTTAATCAAGAAAACATAAAATCGATAAATCATACTATTACTAACAAAGTTGAGTGAATTTCGACTTCTCATGTATTTGTTGTTGTTGTACTCATAAAGGCCTACATTCATGATTTGTTGGGTCAAATGTGTCCAATCCCAAGGGGGGGGACACAAAATTTTCGAACATTTCCCCTTCCCCTGCACCCCTCAAAGCGAAACTTGTCATTTTAAGACCTGTTTTGAAAAGTTCTCATTAAAAGCTTTCATTTGATACCCATATTGCCTACTTGCGATGAAAACTTTTTTTTCAGGGGCAACTCCCCTATATGAGGAGACCCCCTTTAAAGAACTTATAAATTTTTTTTCGTGGTGAAACTTTGAAGAGGGCGTCACTTCGCACCTACTCACAAAATTTCATGATTCTAGCTTATGTAGTTTGCGAGAAAAGTGGTGTGACACACGGACGGACGGACGGACCGACAGACGGACAGACAGGACGCGATTTCAGTAGGGTATTGTAAAATGATTTGACGATTCCCTAAAAATGTAACGAAGACGCGAAATTTTCAAAAAAGGACGAAAGAGGCTTAGGTTTTATTCTTTGTGTCACATGCCAGTGCGACGAAGTTCAATTTCATTAATCTCCGAAAATCGAAAGAGCATACGAAATCAATCGCAAACGCGTATTTACAATGAAACTATTAGGTTTTGGTTTTCCTGGCATCAAGAATTTCATTAGACTTATGGACTTACAATGTTATTTTTCATTGATAGGAAAATATACTGGAAAAGTGCTCGATATTATTGTGAAAAGTATGTTTTGTAAGTAGTGTTCTACGTGGACTGGAAAAGAAAGACTTTAGAGTACGATTGGTTTTTTAATGAACACAAAGAACGATGTCAAATAAATCATGAAGGTTCTTCAGGAAAAATGGAAGTAGACGGCGTAGTAGAAATGTTCCATGTATTATATTGATGGTGATGCAAAGCCGTATGTCCTGATTTTACAGTTGTGAAGAGTTGTGTTATGCATGTTAAAAAAATATTATTTAGAAAGGCCAAGGAAGGAAGAAGGTGAATAATGCAGCAAAAAGAGCAAAAAAAAGATTGAAAATTCATCTGAAGCTCAAACAGAAAGTAACCCGAAATAAAAAAACTCCGATTAAAGTAACTTCGAAAAAACATCGAAACTAACTATTAAATTAGCGAAAAATTTGTCGTCTTATTATGGTTTGGCAATGAAACCCAATTCTGATTCCAACGAAAAAATGCGAAAAGAAATTTGGGGAGTGTTTTATCAGAAGACTTCTGCGGATCAAAATCCACAGCACACTTATTGTCCTATTGGCTAAATCTTGGTGCAATTACCGTAAAGCTGAGGCAGCTGCTGAATTGAAAAACTACAAACATGCTCCACATCTTGACCAAGAATCACAAGAAATCTTGAAACTTATCTTTGAAGACTTTACATCAGATGATTTGTTAGAAAGATGTTTGGGAAATAAGACTCAAAACAACATCAAAAGTCTCAATAATTGTGTTTAGAATTTTATCCCTAAGCAAATTTTTGCTGGCTTGGTCATTATGGATATCGCTGCTCACACTGCTTTTGTTGTTTTTAGGGTATTGTAAAATTATTTTACAATACCCTATTAGTTTCGCGTCCTGTCTGTCCGTCTGTCCGTCCGTCCGTCCGTCCGTCCGTCCCCCCGTCCGTGTGTCACACCACTTTTTCTCGCAAACTACATAAGCTAGAAACATAAGATTTTGTAGGTAGGTGCAAAGTGATGCGCTCTTTAAAGTTTCAACACGAAAAAAAATTTATAAGGGCTTTAAGGGGGGTCTCCCCATATAGGGGAGTTGCCCCTGAAAAAAAAGTTTTCATTGAAGGTAGCCGATATGGGTATCAAATGAAAGGTCTTGATGAGAACTTTTCAAAACAGGTCTTAAAATGACAAATTTTGCTTCGAGGGGTGCAGGGGAAGGGGAAATGTACGAAAATGTTGTGTCCCCCCCCTCGCGATTGGACACCTTTGACCCGAAAAATCTGAAAAAAATCAAGAATGTAGGCCTTTATGAGTACAACAACAACAAATACGTGAGAAGTCGAAATTCACTCAACTTTGTTAGTAATAGTATGATTTATCGATTTTATGTTTTCTTGAATAAAATCTTAACGGTGCCCTTAAATTTAATAAAGTTCAGTACACAGATGACTACTAATAAGATTAATCTGTCCTGAAAGTTTCGTAAAGATCGAATGGTATTCAATGAAGTTATAGTGATTTGAATTTTCCTGTATTACTATGGAACAATATGCGCTGTATTACTATGGAAACATATGGCTATGGAACAATATGCGCTTTTTACTGACTCAGATACTACAGCTTTGCTAGGATTTGCATGAAAGTTTCAGGAATGATAGGTATCATGAATTTCTTTGAGAATTGGCTCAGCTAGCGGTATTAGTAATCGTAAAGCAAAATAGTGGCTGTTTTAAATGCGAAGATTGAATAATTTTGAGTTATTTTGCCCCAACTTAACGTTTAAGGCGTATGCTTTTAACACTTGATTCAATTTAATGAAGGACTGAAGATGAGTACCTACAATTAATACTCATACGTGAAACAAGTCGAGGAGGCAGGAGAGAGCTCCTAGCAAAAGGGCTTTGTAACCATTCTAGGGTTCGAAAAAATAGGCTATGAATCGCTGTTTACAGTACAGGGGAGTGGCCGCTGAAAAAAAAATTTCATCAAAGGTAGCCAATATGAATATCAAATAAAAGTTCTTTATAAGAGCTTTTCAAAACAGTACTTGAACTGTCAATTTTTCCTTCACAAGGGCAACAAATACCTTAGAAATCGAAATTCGATCAACTTTGTCAATAATAGTACATTTTATAAATTTTGCTTTTTTTTGTCTATAAAATCAAGATGTGACCCTTATATTTCCCGAAATCTATAATTTAAATTTTCTGAAAGTGATTGTATATGGTTCGAAAATTTCACAATAATTGAACAATAAACAGCTAAGTTACAGCCGATTGAATATTTAACAATTACAACAACATTAACACGTGATACTAGGAAGATGCACGCTTGCAACGGACCGAGGCACTACAAATATGTAGGAATTTTGATAAAAATTTTAGAAATTTTTAGTAATATCCAAGTGTTATCATGACTAATCAAGCGACGAGGTCAAACCACTTGAAACAAAATGGTATCGAGTTTAAAATTATAATAACCATAATAATTTTTGGAACTCAATTTATGGAATGTATATATTAGTCAAGTTTTGATATGCAGAATATATTGTTTGATTTACTAATTGTTTTACAATACCCTTTTGGCAGGAGCATCCTCCTGCTACTTCAACTTGTTTAATAAAGGGTTTGCGAGTGTGCTGAAAAGTATGCAATTTATGGGCGTCACAATCGGAATTTCAGCTTCTAGACACGCTGCGGAAATCGATCGCGGTCACGTGAAGCAATCCAATCTTCGCAGCACTGAGACCTCCAAAGAGTCTAGAACAGCCAAAAGAGATGAGGAATTGAAGCTTCAAGAGAAGTATGAGGAAGAGGAAGGATTTATGTATGACGCAGGCATGGCTGACTAGAGGTACGTAGCATTTATTTTGAAAAATTACATACAAAAACTTTAAACGTTAATTTTTCGATATCACGTTTTTCGAGTTGGTGTGCACAATTAAAAAAACTGTCAGCCTATCACTCTGAAATTTTATTATGTTGTTGATGACATATCTGGCTATCGCCTGAACTAAGATAATTTTTCCCGCCTAAAAATAGGTGACCGATTTTCTGACCTCAAACATCAATTTTTTTTCATATGCACGCCTTTTTTTAGGGTTTTGTAAAATAATTTTGCAAAACCCTTTTAAAATCGCGTCCTGTCTGTCCGTCTGTCCGTCTGTCCGTCCGTCCGTCCATCCGTCCGTCCGTGTGTCACAGCAGTTTTTCTCGAAAACTACTTAAGCTAGAAGCATCAAATTTTGTATGTAGATGTAAAGTGGTGCTCTCTTCAAAGTTCAACTAAAAAAAAATTTTATGAGGTATTTAAGGGGGGTCTCCCCATATAGGAGAGTGACCCCCCGAAAAAAAAATTTCATTGAAGGTAGCCGATATGGGTATCAAATGAAAGGTCTTAATGAGAACTTTTCAAAACAGGTCTTAGTTTGGCAAAGTTCGCTTCGAGGGGCACACAGGAAGGGGAAATACACGAAAAATTTGTGTCCCCCCCCCTCGCGATTGGACACCTGTGATCCGAAAAATCTGAAAAAAATCAGGAATGTAGGCCTTGGTGAGTACAACAACAACAAATACGTGAGAAGTCGCAAATCACTCAACTTTGTTAGTAATAGTATGATTTATCGATTTTATGATTTCTTGAATAAAATCTCAAAGGTATCCTTAAATTCAATGAAATTCAGTACACTATTGACTATTTATAAAATTGATCGATCCTGAAAGTTTCAGAAAGATTGAATCATATTTAGCGAAGTTATAGTGGTTTGAATTTTCCTCTATTACTATGGAACAATATGCGCTGCATTTATTACTATGGCAACATATGGCTATGGAACAACATGCGTTTTTTACCGACTCAGACACAATAGTTTTGCTAGGATTTGCATGAAAATTTCAGGAATGATAGGTGTCATGTATATCTTTGAGAATCGGTTCAGCTAGTGGTATCAGTAATTGTAACACAAAATAGTGGCTGTTTTAAATGCGAAGATTGAATTAATTTGAGTTACTTTTTCCCAACTTCAGCGTTTAAGGTGCATGCTTTGAACACTTGATTCAATTTAATGAATGACTGAAGATGAGTACCTACAATTAATGCTCATAAGTGAAACAAGTCAAGAAGGCGGGAGCGAGCTCCTAGCAAAGGGCTTTGTAACCATTCTAGGATTCGAAAAAATTGGCCATTAATCGATGATAACAGTACAGGAGAGTGGCCCTGAAAAAAAAATTCATCAAACGTAGCCGATATAAGTATGAAATGAAAGTTTTTATGGGAGCTTCTCAAAACAGTTCTTAAACTGTCAGTTTTTGCTTCAGTGGGGACACAGGGGGGCAATACATGAAAAATGTGTTTCCTCCCTCGCGAATGGACATCTGAAATAATTATCAAGGGAGATATTTATGAGCATAACAATAACAAAAACCTCAGAAGTCGAAATTCGTTCAACTTTGTTAATAATAGTATGATCCTCGTATTTTATACTTTCTCCAATAAAATCGTCTTTGACATGTTTCTTGATTTGATTCGATCTGGTGACTGCATTTTGTAAATTGAATACAAAACCCTTCTGACATGAGCGTAGGTCTGTTTACCCAACTTGTTTTTAATCTTTTTTCCTTCTATGAAAAAAACTTTCCCGAAAAATATCTCAATGTGCTTGCAAGTGGCTGGACTACCCACTAAACACCTACCCTGTCAACCTGAGAACCAAGCCTGGAACCGTTTGACACATTACTTCGGGTCAGGTCTCATTTTGCTACGCCATGAGATGTTTTCAAGCTGGAAGATCCCTCTTCTAGCGGCAGGGGAGAGGGGAAGAGGAAATGCCAGACCAAAGATCCCGAGCTGTTTGAGTCCCTATTATCTTATGCAGCTATTAAACTTTGTGGAAAAGTGATGACTTCTTAAATTTTTTTGGGTCTTCTAAATTTTCAGGGAATTTTAAGGCGGGTCCCCCATATGGAAGGCAGGTAATCAAGTTGAGGGTCATATGAAAGGTCTTAATGAAGTCTTTTCCAAACAGGCCTTTAAATAACCTAATCTGTGCCTGTGCCTTCGCAATTGGACAATTTTGATCCAAAACATCTGAAAAAAATCATTGAAATAGGCCTTAGTAAGCAAAATAACTGTAAATGTTTTAGCAGTTGGAACTCACTCAATTTTGCTAGCAATAGATGATATATCAATTTTTCTTGAATAAAATTGTAAGCGTGTCCTTAAAATCAATAGAGTTTGAGACAAAAATCGCTACTTATAAGGTTATAATATTTATTATATTATATAGTAGAATAATATGCGCTTCTAATCGTCTAGGGTTCACGTGAATAATTCAGGAGTATTATTAATAAAGTTGATCGAATTTTAACTTCTGAGGAATGTGATGTTGTACTCGAACAGACTTACTTTTGTGAATTTTCTGTCCAAACATGTCCAACCGCGAGTAGGGAAAACAAATTTTTCATACATTTCCGTCACCTTGTGCCTCTTCTTACAAATTCTTCTTGTTTAGGACGCTGTTTTGAACACTTCTCACAAAAACCTTCTTTTTGGCACCCATACTCGTATAAGCTGGTTTTGGCAAAAATTGTTTGAAAATCACCCCCTTGCAAAGGGAGACCCCCTTTAACACTTTTAAATATTTTTTGCAGTGCTTCTTTTGAGAACTTTGCTGCAACGCACGGACGGATGGACGGAAAGACGGACAGACAGGTCGTGATTTTAGTAAGGCATTCTGAAAATATTCTGCAATACCCTAAAGATGGTCTGTTGTATAAATACTTCCAAGTGAAGTCATGAAAAACGTTTCCATGAAAGATGATCTTTATTGCAGTTACTACTAAAATAGCGAATCGCGCTTACCCTTGACCTTTGGAGGCCGCTATTTTGAATGCATACATCTGATTTTGGATTTTTTTATATGTTTCTGTCTTTAGGGTCTCATCAATCAATGTGCCAAATTTCGTTTAAATCTGCATTTCACTCTAGACAGGGCAAAAGTAGTAAATTTTTAGTGAAAATGGTAGCTAAAAATATTAGGTTTTAAATATTTGGCATTTTTATTTTTCATTCGATTTCGATAATTTTTTGTGTGATAGAAGAACTAAATACAATGATATATGATTTCAAGTTTCATACATGTCTGTGGGAAAGAGTGGCCGCCAGAGGGCCACAAAAATCTGAAACAATCGTATAATTCAACCGCCGCCGATTTGAACCTGCGCATGGATGATCACCAAAATGATAAAATCTCTAATTCTAATTATTTTCGATCTTCACACTATGTTTAATACACAACGCATCAAAATTGCGACTTTTAGAAGCCTTTATAATTTCGAACTTCAACTAGCCGCCATTTTGTTTTTAAAAGACATGTTGTCTAAGTTTTTGACACTGTTCTTTAGATACTAATAGGTTTTCCTAAGCTGCTGAATGTCATCAACGTCGGTGAAAGGCTTTGTCATAACTGCAACAACAAATTTTTGTATATTTTTCGACCTTTGAGCGGCTGCCATTTCATTTCAGGCGGTTCAAATTTGAATTCGTATTGTGAGTTTCATCGCATAGTTCAAATAAGCTCTGTACCAAATTTCGTCGAAATCGGAGCTAAACATTGGTCAAAACAGAAATACGATTTCTCGTTTAAAATGGCTGCCATTTAATTTTTGCCAGACCGATATAGCTGATTCACGAATTTAGCCGAGATATTTCCTCAATACAAAAAAAACATTTCGATGTATCCGATCTATTGGATAGTCTTTATATATATATATATATATATATATATATATATATATATATATATATATATATAAAATTTCGATTTCTGAGGTTTTCGGTATTGTTATACTCATAAAAATCTCCCTTGATAATTATTTCAGATGTCGGTCCGCGACGGAGGAAACACATTTTTCATGTATTTCCCCCACTGAAGCAATAACTGACAGTTTAACAACTGTTTTGAAAAGCTCCTATGAAAACTTTCATTTCATACTCATATCGGCTATGTTTGATGTATTTTTTTTTCAGGGGCCACTCTCCGGTACTGTTATCATCGATTCATGGCCTATTTTTTCGAATCCTAGAATGGTTACAAAATCCTTTTGCTAGGAGCTCTCCCCCACCTCCTTGACTTGTTTCACTTATGAGCATTAACTGTAGGTACTCATCTTCAGTCATTCATTAAATTGAATCAAGTGTTCAAAGCATGCACCATAAACGTTGAAGTTGGGAAAAAATAACTCAAAATTATTCAATCTTTGCATTAAAAACAGCCACTATTTTGTTTTACGATTGCTGATACCACTAGCTGAACCGATTCTCAAAGATTTCCTATATGGGGAGACCCCCCTTAAATACCTTATAAAATTTTTTTGTAGTTGAACTTTGAAGAAATCACCTCTTTACACCTACACACAAAAATTTGATGTTTCTAGCTTAAGTAGTTTACGAGAAAAACCGCTGTGACACATGGATGGACAGACGGGCAGACGGACAGACCGGTCGCGAAACTAATAGGGTTTTGTAAAATTATTTATATTTATATATACAATATGCATGGATATATATATATATATATATATATATATATATATATATATATATATATATATATACACAATATATATATATATATATATATATATATATATATATACAATATGTATAGATATATATATATATATATATATATATATATATATATATATATATATACATCTTCTTCTTCTTTGTAGCACTACAGCCCCTCTCGGGCCTTCGCTTAGAGATAATTAGAGTATCTCATTTTCATGACCGTATTGATTTTTTCGGAAGTTGGTTTGGTCAGTACCATGCTCCCGTGTGCTTGCTCAGCTATGATATGATCTCATTAAATCAGTACATATCACCACTGAGTGAACACTCGTAGTCCGTCCGAAAAATCCCCTGAACTAAATCACGTTTCTCCCAACGAGATTTGAACCTGGGACCTTCAGCTTATGCGTTCATGCTCTAACCACTAGACCGTACAGACTACATACATATATATATATGTATATATATATATATATATATATATATATATATATATGCATATAGATAGATATATATATATATATATATATATATACATATATATATTTATATATATATATATATATATATATATATATATATATATATATATATATATATATATATATATATACATATATATATATATATATATATATATATATATATATATATATATATATATATATATATATATACATATACATATATATATATATATATATATATATATATATATATATATATATACATATATGTATATGTATAAAGTGAGCCACTTGTGTATTCGTACGAAGCCAAAAATAACTTAAGTTCTGTAGCTAATTCAGATTTCGCCACTGATTTCCTACAAAAATTTGTATAACAATATAATTTAGCATACCTTCACTTAGCTAGAAAAACAATTCCCTTAGAATTTTTTTACACAAATATAAGAATTATTGTCACTGAATTATTCCTACAGTTCGGATTGCCCTGTATTTTGTCGTTATTTTTCAGTATTTTACCGTTATTTTCCGGATTTTACCGTTATTTTTCTGGTTCATAACAAAAAAACTAATTTGATATTGCAGTTCTCTGTATACAAGTAAGAAGTGTAGTCACCGATTGAGAGCGTTCAGATGAATATTTATGAAAAAGTTGAAAATTGGCCGTAAATCAACAAACACTTAATTAACAATATCACATCATAAAGCCGGTAAATCTTTTGAAGAAATCGTGAATATATTTAATAAGAGTCATTCTTCAATGCAATACACAATTAAGCGCTTCAAACCCGAAAACCGTGCTGCGGTTAAAAAGCAGAAAGGCCCCATGTTTTTGCGGAATGAGCATGAGGGTTAATGGCTGGCTTGGCACAAGCCGAACAGCGAGCCATAAATCTGCGGTAACAGGTAGGTAGGTAAATGCTGACGCGAGGATTGGCGCGAATATAAACATATGTTTCGATGAGAGATTTCATGGGATCAGCTGTAATGCCCCGGATCAGCTGTAATGCCCCTGGGAAAATCCAAAAAGTGTGCAACACAGGGTAAATGAAAGATGTGGGTACTAGTTGAGTATACTATGCTGAGGAGAGCTGGTTATAATGGATGAGTGGCCTGGAAAAACCATATTTATCGGAAATAATAGGAAGCAGCACTTAATGTTTGTAAATGAATACCTTACCAAGTATGCTGGGTTTTGGAACAACGTTATTTTTGTAGATAAGTCCAAATTTAATAGGTTTATTTCAGATGGGAGCACGATGGTTTGGAGAAAGAAGAGTTTCATAAGTAAAATATGTGCAACACCGTAAAACATGGTGGTGGTCCCGTCTAAGTTTGGGTTGTGTATCGGCATATGGTGTTGGAAATTTGCAAATCATCAATGGGATAATGGATAAGATAGTTTACCTCAATATTTTGAAATGAAATTTAAAGCAAAGTGTTTTCAAAATGTGTTTAAGTGATGACTTTAATTTTTACCAGGAGAACGACCCCAAACATAAATCGCACATTGTCCTAGAGTGGCTTGTTTATAATTGTGAAAAAGTCATAGAAACTCTAACACAATCACCCTATCTTAACCCCATCGAGAATGTTTGGAGCGAACTTAATACACGCATTCGAAAACATACAAATATTAATAAAGAAGTTGTTGCAAGTAAGCTAAAATACAATGGTCTTATATTTCCCCTGAATACACCAAAAAGCTAGTGGGTTCTGTTAAAACCATAACAGTGGCTGTATGCATAACAACAGGAACCTCCGTAGGATTTGAACGTAGCCATCTGTTATTTTTACGATTGGTCTTTTGACCTTGGTCAACATTTTTTCGCCGGAAAATAACCATAACGTTTTGGGCGACTATTGGATTTTGTTAAAAGGACGTTTTGATCGGAGAATTCTCTGTTCTCGTATTCGTTCTGACAAGAACTGTCCTCTGCGCATCACGTAAGACTTATGCCGAAGGTCTTCGTGGACAACTCTACGAATAAGGCGCTCAGAAACATGAAGCTCACTCGCAAGGACCCTCATTGATTTTGAAGGGTCCTCGTTTATTATCGTTAGCACGCGCTTTGCAAATTCTGCAGATCGGACGGTGTCAGAACTTTGTTCGTGCTTTTTGCGTTTTGCAACCGATTATTTATCGCCCCTGATACTTCCAATTCACGGCGAACCTTATGCACGAATAAACGGGCGCAATTAAGAAAATTAGAGATCTCTAAATCTATATGGTTCACACATATAGCGACGATGACAGCATGTCTCTTCATTTCTTAAGTGATGTTGTAGTCCGCCATTTCTTATCTGAAAAGGAAAAAAAATCAAAAAAAATCGCGAAGTTGTAGTCGAATTTATGCGTGTCCTCAAATACCGTACGCACCCTGTATAAACATATATATATATATATATATATATATATATATATATATATATATATATATATATATATATATATATATATATATATATATACTAGCTGACCCGGCAAACGTTGTCTTGCTATGTATATTATTTCTAGGAAACATTTTTTTAGTTCAATAAAAATAAATATCTACTATAAGTGTGCGGGGATGTACTTATAATCGGAAGCGTTATAAACAATAAAAGTATGCTTTATTTGGGTTAATAAATTAATCTTTCCTAAAGTAACGAATATATTTTAAATTACAATTCTTGATAGCTATCTAAAAATCAAAAATTATTATTCGTATTTTTATTATCAATTATGGCAGCTGAAAAAAAAAATTAATCTCTCAGCGCAATAGAGTGTACAATATTCTTGGTTAATCGTCTTTACCCAACACAAACAAACTGGATGGCTTTCCCACGCGAGAACATGCCACATATATTTGTCCATAGGAAAAACATGGTCTTTCCAAATTTAAGCCACATACAGACAATGTCTGGCCATGTGACTTATTGATCGTCATAGCTCATAGCGAATGCCAATCTAATTGGGAATCGAGTGCATTTGAATTCAATTGGCACATCTGTAAGAATCATAGGGATTCGTGGCAGCAACACATTTTCGCCTTGAGACTTGCCATTCAAGATTATGGCTTCAATAACGTTTTTCATTAATTTTTTGATGACTAATCGTGTGCCATTACACAGCCGTGGTAGGTTTAAGTTACGAAGCAAAATAATCGGAGATCCAACCTTCAATTGTAAATGGTGTGGTGGCATGCCTGGCAAATCCAATGAATTTAAAAACTCAATTGGATAATTCACAATCTCGTTGGTATCACAAACTGCATCGATAGATTTGTATGACACCAAGTCCCCAGGCAACAACTGTTATATTTTTAAATTTAACCCATTGACGTCCACATTTTTAGCTGCCAAAATCGCTCTTTCTGCCAGCCACTTATGATTTGCATATTATATGTTTACGTCGCGTCGGAAAATATGTGATCGATAAGAGTATGTTGCGAGTCGATGATTGTACAGAAGTCCATCAGTAATTTTATGCATCCAGTACTTTCATGTACAGCAACTTTCCCATTGCCAATATCTAACAGTTGTTTAGAGAAAGTTTCGGCGGATGGATCCTGAAGCATTTGAACGCGCATGTTCACCGTCGGTTGTACTTTTTCAACATTACGCCATAGTTGCATTGGTTTTAAGCAAGCGTTGATTTCATCAGCCTACGTTGAACGTGGAATAACGGGAAGTGTTTGTCTGAAATTACCTGAAAGAGGTAACAAAGTGCTGCCAAATAGTTTATCGTTGTTTTAAGGGTTTTGGAAAATTATTTTACAAAACCCTACTAGTTTCGTGACCAGTCTGTCCGTCCGTCCGTGTGTCACAGCAGTTTTTCTCGGAAACCACTTAAGCTAGAAACATCAAATTTTGTGTGTAGGCGTAAAGTGGTGATTTCTTCAAATTTCAACAACAAAAAAATTTTCTAAGGTATTTAAGGGGGGTCTCCCCATATAGGAGAGTGAACCCCGAAAAAAAAATTTCATTGAAGGTAGCCGATATGGATATCAAATGAAAGGTCTTGATGGGAACTTTTCAAAACAGGTCTTAGTTTGGCAAAATTTGCTTCGAGGGGCGCACAGGAAGGGGAAATACACGAAAAATTTGTGTCCCCCCCTCGCGATTGGACACCTGTGATCCGAAAAATCTGAAAAAAATCTGGAATGTAGGCCTTGGTGGGTACAACAACAACAAATACGTTACAAGTCGCAATTCACTCAACTTTGTTAGTAATAGTATGATTTATCGATTTTATGTTTTCTTGAATAAAATCTTAACGGTACCCTTAAATTCAATGTAATTTAGTACGTAGATGCCTATTTATAAGATTATCTATCCTGAAAGTTTCATAAAGATTCAATCATATTGAGCGAAGTTATAGTGGTTTGAATTTTCCTGTATTCCTATGGAACAATATACGCTGCATTTATTGCTATGGCAACATATGGCTATGGAACAATATGCGCTTTTTACCGACTCAGACACTACAGTTTTGCTAGGATTTGCATGAAAACTTCAGGAATGATAGGTGTCATGTATATCTTTGAGAATCGGTTCAGCTAGTAGTATCATTAATCGTAAAACAAAATAGTGGCTGTTTTAAATGCGAAGATTGAATAATTTTGAGTTATTTTTTCCCAACTTAAATGCTAAATGAGCTGTTCTGCCTCCATCTAATAAAGTTGCTGCAATGCCAGAAGATGCAACAGCCAATGCGATGCCGTTTTTTGATCGTATCTCGGCAAGAAGTAGCGAAATAAGGAATGTTTCGCCAGTTCCACCTGGTGCATCCAAAAAAAAGAATCCTCCTTGTCCTGCCGAAACTGCCAGCATGATGCGGTCGAAAATAAATTTTTGGTCATCATTTAGTAGTGGAACATTGCGACTAACAGCGCCTGCCATTTCTACAGTATCGTACTATAGTTCACGATTCATATCTGTGTTGAGTAAATCAGATGCACTTCGATTCGGTGAGCTCATACCGAAATGACTGATTGGTAAATTCGCAATAGCAATGCAAAGATCCTCGATAGCAATCAATGCTTCTTTGTACATTGCATCACTGAATGATGTCGTTAGATCGTTGCACCTTGTACGATGTCGATACAATATATCATCAGTCATTGAATCTTTGTGATTATCCCACAACATTTGTGCTCGAGCCGGCAAACATGTAGTCAGTACTTTAGCAAATAGTAGACGAATTTGTGTTCCTGTGCAGTTTAATGCTGCTTCAGCAAGCATACTGTCCCAATGATTGTCGTCTTCCAGCAAGCATAGAGCAAGGTATGCATCTTTATACGTAGGATACTGTTGTCCAACCACCTTACGTATATCTTGAAATGACAACGATCCGGTGACATTAACCAACTACAGTCGCAAATAAAAGCACTCAGTCTGCCTTGGATTGACTGTATATACACGACCTAAACTATTTGATTTGAATAAACCGGGGCACGCATCAACTGGTGTCCCTTGCTTGCGGGGCATCCATATTTTCGATTGAGCACATGTAAAATACCGTGGAACTTCAGAATAGAGAGTGTTTGTGCGAAGGCACCAAAAGCATCCTCGTGATTGCAAAAAATTCGGTGAGCTTAGTTTTTGGCGGATTTATAGCACGATCAAGCGCTGTATCGTTCGTGAAATATACGCGCTGGCCATTTTCAAGATGGACAGCTAAATGGATAACTGCTGCATCCCGTTCATGAATTGGCAAACCGAAAATACGCCAGACAGCTTCATTCGAACTAATATACCGGCCAATTTGGTAATTCGTAATTTCATCATTTTGATTCAACGGAGCAGAAAATTAAAATCGGAATGGAAAAATAGGGGTTGATCGTATAAGAGTGAAAATTAAGGGTAATATGAATTTTTTTATTCTGTTATTACAAAATGAAAAGAAAATCTTGTTAAAAAATTAAACTTTATAATTAACAAATGAAAAATTGGGGTTGATCGTAGAGGGGTGAAAAATTCAGAGTAATATGAAATTTTTTATTCTAAGTCATGATAAAATAAAAAAAAATTCTTGCAAAAAAAATTCAAGTTTTTAATTGACAAATAAAAAATAGGGGTTGATCGTAGAGGAGTTAAAATTTAGGGTTGTATGTATTTTTGTATGCTGTATTATAAAAAAATAAGAACATAAAATTTTGGGAAAAAAATTTAGGGGTGGACCACCCTTAACATTTAGGGGGATGAAAAATAGATGTTGTCCGATTCTCTACCCTAGCTGATATGCACGCTAAGATTCAAAAAAATCAGTCGAGCCGTTTCGGAGGAGTTCAACTTCAAACACCGTGACACGAGAATTTTATATATTAGATAAATATAACAACTCTCCGCAATAGGTAATTTTCTTTCGAGAATTTTACCTAAAAACAAAAGTATGTAATTATAATGAAAATCCTTCATGTTTTGCTCACTGACCTACTATTTGTTTAATTTTTTACTGATACATAAATAAAAACACAATTGAGCTCGAGTTCAAATAACTTGCTCTCAATTCAAATTTGTTGAGGCAAATGTGTTCAAGATAAAGAAATCTGACCGGACAAGCAAGAGAACAAGAAGATATTGGTCCTTTGGCTAGCCATACTAAATTCGATATCCTGATGCATGGTGAAAGACCAACTAAGTAATGTTGTTCATATGTCTGAAGTGAATACGTATGGCTAAGATATTGGAATTTGTCCAATTCGATTTCACCACAAACATATGGAAGATGCGTTCTTTGAATCTCAGTAAAAATGACACTTTTAAGTATTTTGCGGAAAGCACAGTAACTTTAATTTGAAGCACATTTCTAGTCGATCGCAATAAATTGACTTTTGAATTGTGCCTGTATATTTTATTCCAATATGTTTTATTGCCAATTCTTGTTCTCATAGCTTCCAAAAGATATGCAAATTAAAAAAAGGATAAAGCTTACTCTAGCGAATTTCCTCCTCATCAAATCTTTAAGTCATTGAATGTATGGACTATTTTCAACAAGGTCATACTTATCTACTAACCTACCGGAAGAAATTCGCTTCAACTACATGAATTTTCAGCAGTTTTCATCCTTCTGTGTCGAAACATTTTCATTCCTTCGTTGCACCCATTCAATATTCCACCTCAGCGAAATACATTTTGCATGATTTTCTTTTTGGATGAAAAACTACATTACTGTCTTAACCAGTAGAGAGAAGATTTAGACATTTGGCTTCGTGGTGCTGTTTTCCCAAAAAAGAATAGAAGCTCATGGAATTTTGCTGAGGTAATCAGCTTATAAAGAGAAATTGCAAATTTCCCCAGAATAGTCAAAATACTCGTATATTGACTAACACGAAAAAAATTCGCACCATGCTTGTGAAACAAGGGAATGATGTGAATTTTGATGATGTTTAATGATGATATACTTCACCTATAAATATGGGATGCACGCCAGAAAATTCGTCTTGGAGAGTGTGCCTTGTGATGTAATCTATGATTCATAAAATTCATGTAGAAGGAAGAACTTTACGACTAAATCGACTTTTCACAGATAAGGTTATTATTTACTGCAATTTAGAAAAAAAAACATCTTAAGGCTTAACGAAGTTAGAGTCGACTCGATTTTCTTAAAATACAACAGCAACAATACATGGCTATAGACTTTGTACTGTCCAGGAGAACACACTGTATATGATTTTCATGGAAATGGCAAAGGATGTGTTTCACGAATACCTTAGAGTACAATATTTGTTCACTGAATGGGGCCAGTAACTGCCGTTCGCTTAAAGTGGGAATGTATTTTTCTTTACATTCCCTACTTAAGCGTTTGATATCCATGCCATTAACAGGAACATGAGTCCATTGAGTTTAACATTCAATTATATACATATTTAATATTTTAAATACAAAACACTTGGACGCGGTTAACATGAAACTTCACCGAAAGATGGCCTGATTAGGCTATCAACGATATACTGTATGTAAATCATCACAAAGCTCCAATTAGCGACCCACACCCAACGGTATGGAGATGTCCTCACCTATTCAGGATACTCGCAACATAGTCAATTATTTTGTTTGTGTTGCTGCCTCTTTTATTTGATTTTTTATTTCCGACGGGCTTTAGCTGTTCTTGGAAAACGATGTCATCTTCCGTTCTGTTGGGTGAATGGATGAAAGCTTTTTTCAAGGAGGTGGGAAAGATTAAGCAGGTAGTGAAGTAGGTGTGGGTGCTAAGATATTCAGTCGTTTATCTTATATATTGTTGATTGTGCATCAGTTACGACATATTTTTCCTTATTTTCGCTTTCCTAAGAAAGTGTGGACCAGTAGGATAAGATTATATCAGAAATGGTGACAGTTGTTCATTTATTATTTTATTTGCTGTATATTTTGCTGTGTGTATCTCTCATTTCCTTCGAATATGTGAAGTCTTGGTCCTTTTTTTTTATATGTAGCAACGTAATTTAGTTGGACCTGATGTTGTGCTTTGATCTGATTTACGATAACGTATTGCAATAACATGTAATTTAAGAGATCCGGCTGTCTTCTCTATGTATTCATAGATATTCAGGAGAAATATAATGCTTCGTTTTTTTATTTTTGTTGCCGTATCTTCTATTCTATAAAATAAGTTATGAGTTTATTTATTTATTTATTCCATCTTACAGACTAAATAGTCCAATAAAAGAATGGAAGCAAAGAATAATTACAGCAAAATTTAAATGAAAAAGCATAATAAAATGTCGATGATTGAAAGTTAAACTAGTAGCAAGTCTCTTGGTTTTGTCTTAAATGCTATGTAAGAAGAGGGGAAAGGACGAAGCTTTTGATTATTATGATTTCGTACGATTCTTAAAAATTGATGAATGGAAATATAAATCAGTTCTAGCATATGGGATAACGAGATAAGAATTCATCCGAGTTGAACGAGATGTTTGTCGGAAACGCAGCTCAGAAAAAATATTCAAAGGGACTTGATGGTAGCAGAGTTTATACACAAATCATTGGTCTAAATAAGTTCGTCAGGATATTGAAGATGGCAGAGATAGGAAAGATAAACGACTTTAATAGGGCTGATACGGCAAATTAAACTTAAGGAAAAGAAAACGCGTAAACTTTCTTTGGACAGTTTCTAAAGAAGACACGAGATAAGAATACCGAGGGGACCAGATAACAGAACAGTATTCAAGCAAAGGGCGAACAAGACAAACGAATAGGCGAACAGAAGAAGATATGCTATTGAATTTATGTACATGTCTGAGGATAAACCCGGAAACTCTAGACGCCTTAGTTATCACATTTAAAATATGTGCATCAAATTTGAGTTTTGGATCAAAAGTTACTCCAAGATCTCTATGACTGAACGCTTCAGAGAGCAAAGCATCATTTGATATATAATTAAAATTAAAAGGAGAGTCCTTGAGAGAAAAAGTCATTTTATGACATGAAGTAGTGCTAAGACATAAATAGTTTGAAGCACACCATTTATTTAGAGCATTCAGATCAGTTTGGAGGAGCTGACAGTCTAAATGGGAGCATACAAGAGGCAAGAGGAATTAATTACAAAGAGAATATCATTTATGAACAACAGAAAAAGAAGAGGCCCAAGAATTGAACCTTGTACAACAACAGAGGAAGGATTAAAAGGACTAGACGTAGTACCAGAGAGACTTACACCAGAGGGACAACAAGATAGATAAGATGACATCCAAGATAGAAGAGCACCCAAGACGCCAAGAGCTTCAAGCTTACGACATAAAAGTAAATGATTCACAGTGTCAAAGTCCTTGGAGAAATCTGCGAAGATCACATCAGCTTGCAGTTGGTTATCCATAGCTCTTGCGATACTGTTTGTGAACTCCATTAAATTAGAAGTAGTGGAGTATCCTTTGAGAAAGCCATACTGCTCTGGAGCAATAATAGGAGCTAATGAGTTTGAGAGTCGATTATGAACCAATCGTTCAAGTAACTTTGGAAAGCAGGAAAGTAAAGAAATAGGGCGATAATTGGAAACCGACGTAGGATCACCACTTTTAAAAATAGGCACAATATTAGCTGTTAGTTAGGGAAAGTGCCAGTACTCAAACTTAGATTGAATAGGAAAGATAAAGGAGAGCTAAGCGATGAGGCTAACGACTTTACAAACGTGTTTGGCAAACAATCCGGCATAGGGCTGATATTAAGATCAAGAGCATTGATCAAAGCTTCGACTTCAGATGCATCTGTACAAATAAAGGAAATTGGGAAAGGAAGATGATTAGGTAAGACAACAGGATGCACAGCTGCAGCGGGAGAAGTAAAAGTTGAAGAGAAAAATTAGGCAAATGAGTCAGTAACTTTTTGAGGAGAAAAAGAAGAGGATGTCAGCGACCTAATATAAGGCAAAAAGGCTTTGTATTATTAGTCACAAGAGAGCTATCCAGACTACTGAAATAAGTCTTCAGTGCATATTTGATCTCTTTTTTGGCAATATCACGCAGCCTGCTAAAATTACATCTTGCTTCAATCGTGCCGAGTGTTTTAAAGACACGATTTGCCTTATCTTTTGCTCGTAGGGCACTAAGCACTCGCTTTATAAACCAAGGCTTATGATTTGCTTTACGGAATGTCTGAAGAGGCGTATAACAGCGAAGAAGATTATATATATATATGTAAAATTTATCCACGGCAGCCTCACAATAACGGCCTCTAAAGAAATCTAGCTAGTTGACTGAAAGTAGTTCTGTATTAATAGCTTCATAATTAGTTTTAAAAAAGTTAAGTTTTGGAGTAGGATTATGTTTGTTAAATTTAATTTCATCGACTATAAGATCTATAGATAAAGGAGGATGGTGCCGATAAGGAGGAACATATGGATGTAAGGCTTGAGGTACAGATAAGTAGAGCCAACTGGAACATTTAATAGAACAAAGTCAAGTAGACGACCATTAGGATTGCGGATATGATTAAATTGCGAAAAGGAGCAATGAGATAGGAAAGATGACAGGGTTATAGAAAAAGGGTCAACTGACAAGAAAGAAGGAGTATGATAATTTTTCCACTCTATGTATGGTAAGTTAAAATCCCCGCAAACTAATATTTTGGCGTGAGGGTGTCGCAAAACTAGATAAGAGGATAGATCATCAAAAAATGTGTCATAAACAGTTAACGGTGAATTACAGGGAATATAAATAGACAAAATCAAGAACTCTGTATTACGAGGGAGGGAAATTTTGATAATAACACATTCTAAAGTAGGAGAAAAACAGAAATCAGATCAAGGAGAACTAGGTAGAGCTTTGCTATCTGCAACTAAAACTCCACCACCACCAGCCTTATTTGTAGCAATCAGGTCATGGTCACATATATATACAATATGATCAGGAAACATTTCCTGCTCAAAATGTTTCCATTCAGCCAGGTCTCGGAGAAGCAAATAATAGAATAATTACTAACATGATAAGAGATAAAGAGTTCATCAAGCTTGATCCCTAATCCTTACAGAACACGGCTTTTTGAAGCGACATTTTACATCCTTTTTCGATATTGATGTATTAAGTACATGTTTAATGGATCGTTTATTATTTTAAAAGGACTGGCTTTTGATGAAAACTGCCAAGCTGTTACCATTGCAACGTTTCAAAAAGTCATATTTGATTGCTGTCGTTATATCAAACCAAAAGAGTTCTACGTGTTTTTAAATCGCTCTTGTCAATAGTTTTCCAAAACAAAATTAATTTGTTAAAACGCCAGTCCGAAGTTAATTTATATTGGAAAAACAGCAGTGAGGCGCTCTGGAAGTGTCCGATGGGAGGTTTAGCTTCGTTTTGCAAATGATTATGTAAAGGTTTTAAAGTTGTAAATGCAAGAAAAATTTTCATCGTGGACAATATGTTGGACTCGATAATATTCTTAACGGAGATTCACGGTAGTTACCACCAGTGGGATCAACGCCAATCTTCAAACAAATTAGATCAAAGAGTTCTACCAGCTCTTTGGCGTTCTTTAAAATTTTATAAACTCACCCAGGTAATGCGGCAAAATGATGTCCTATTTTTATGTCTTTGTGAAAACATTTTTTACGAAGACCTACTATTTTCGCGACCTGTCTGTCCGTCTGTCCGTGCGTCATAGCTAGTTTCCTCAGAAACTATAGAAGCTAGAATGCTCAAACTTTGTGAAAAGGCCAGAAGAGATGGTCTCTCAAAAGTTAAGGTCTTACCAAAAATATGAAAAAAAATTTTAAGGGGGGTCCCCTCCTAATAATGAATGAACCCTTAAAAAGTTTTTTAACCAAAGGTAGTCAAGTGGGGTATCAAATGAAAGGTCTTGATTAGAACTTTTAGAATCTGGAATAACAAAAACATTTTATGAATAAGGGGGTCCAGGCGAAGGCCAAATGTACATAAAATTTGTGAACCGATTTTTGATATTAACACACCATGTGGACAATATGTTGAAAGGAAAGAGCCAAATATAATCAACGATCGTAATTATAACAAAAAATTATTTTACTGAGTATTTTGCCACATTATATGCATCCTAGATTATTAAATTTATCACATTAATCCCTGCATTTATATATATATATATATATATATATATATATATATATATATATATATATATATATATATATATATATACGACTTTTTAACCTTTACATAATCATTTGCAAAACGAAGCGAAACTTCCCACGGGACACGCCCAGAGTGCCTCACTGCTGTTTTGGAATAATCTTTTTGTAGTGTGAAGGTGTTGCGCCATTGGGACAAGTGAACGTGGTGAATCATTCTTGGAGCATTTAGGAAAGATGAGCTACAACAGCGTTGCAACAGCTAAAACAGAAGCAAAAACCAGCATTAGAGGAGCTGGGACAGCGATGGAGAAGAGAAAAAGTGGTGTGTGGTGTATTGTTTTGGGTCGTCCGGTACATTATACGCTATTTCTGGGCACACTCTTCTTGGTCACTTTTGTTTGAACCTCCTTAAAAGAAGCTTAACTACCAAAAAGCCTCTATTATTGAAACAATCGACCCAAGGAGTTTATATCGAATATCATTTTTATTTCTTTATATAAATAAAAGTGAAAAATCCAAGGAAAACTTCGAGATCGCTGGTATGGAGGAGCTTAATGGCTTCCCACTATTGAGAGAAATACGAAAATGGCGGTGAGCAACAAATGAAAGCATAATCAATAAAATTCTGCAGATGGCGGATGAAAACTACAAATAATCAAAGACAAGGAAGAAACGATCAGACTACTTCAAGAAAATAATGAACAAAAGCTACAGACGCAATCCTTCGAAGATCTTTTTAGGAAAAAACATGACGACTCGGAGGCTGCAGCAGCAAAAGCAAGCCGAACAGAAAAAAACGTAAAACAAGTTGGGTAGACAGACCTATGCTCATGTCAGAAGGGTTTTTTACTCTTCTTACAAAATGCAGTAACCAGCAACGAATAAAAACAAGAAACATGTCAACGACGATTTTATTGGAGAAAATGTGGAATCCGAGGATCATACTATTATTAACAAAGTTGAACGAATTTTTACTTCTGAAATATTTGTTATAGTTATAACCATAAATATCTCCCTTGATAATTTTTTCAGATTTTTAGATCACAGGTGTCCATTCGCGAGCGAGGAAACACATTTTTCAACTGAAGCAAAAACGGTCAGTTTAAGAACTGTTTTGAAAAGCTCTCACAGAGAACTTTCAGTTGATACTCATATCGGCTACGTTTCATGAAATTTTTTTTCAGGGGCCACTTCTCTGTACTGTAATCATCGATTCATGGCCTACTTTTTCGAATCCTAGAATGGTTACAAAGCCCTTTTGCTAGGAGTTCTCTCCTGCCTCTTCGACTTGTTTCAGTTATATGTACTCATCTTCATGATACCTATCATTCCTGCAATTTTCATGCAAATCCTAGCAAAGCTGTAGTGTCGAAGTCGGTAAAAAGCGCATACGGCTCCATAGCCGTATGTTTCCATAGTGATACAGGGCATATTGTTCCATAGTAATATAGGAAAATGCAAATCGCTATAACTTCGTCAAATACTATTCGATCTTTATGAAACTTTCAAAAAAGATTAATCCTATAAATAGTCATCTGTTTGCAAAATTTTATTGAATTTTAGGGTACCGTTTAGATTTCATTCAAGAAAACATAAAATCGATAAATTATACTATTACTAACAAAGTTGAGTGAATTTCGACTTCTCATGTATTTGTTGTTGTCCTCATATAGGCCTACATTCATGATTTTTTTCAGATTTTTTGGATGGAAGGTGTCCAATCGCGAGGGGGGGTACGCGAAAAGTTCATACATTTCCCCTTCCCCTGCCCCCCTCGGTACTCATAAGGCAATTTTAAGACTTGTTTTGAAAAGATCTCGTTAAGACCTTTCCAATGACACCCTACTCGACTACCAATGGTGAAAATTTTTTTTTTGAAGGGTCACCTCCCTATATGGGGAGACCCCCCTTAAACCCCTTTGAAAAATTTTTTCGCCCTTGAACTTTCAAGAAGTCACCACTTCTGACCTTTCCACAAAGTTTCATGGCTGTAGCCTCTATACTTTCGGAGAAAAAGTGCTGTGACATACAGACGGACGGACGGACAGACGGACACAGGTCGTGATTGCAATAGGGTTTTGTATTTTAGTACAAAACCCTGAAAAGTATGAAACAAACGATTCCGGAAGAAATTCTACGTGCTGGCAAAAACTAATTTGCGGTACGAGGCTGATTTACAAGAAAAATGTAAATTGAAATAGTGTCAAATGTTATTCTGAAAAAGATACTAATATAGATTTTATTAAATATTTGAAAAATTAGAACAAGGAGAAGAAACCAACCTATGCATTTGCTGATTCTGCCAATAAATGTATTCGGACAAAGCGGAAGAGATATGGTTTGGCTATCGGCAGCCAAAAATAAATTAGGGAATTCCGAAATCAAATATGCTAGTGCATAGAAAAATTAACTACTAGACCAAAGATGCGTTGAATTCGACAGAGGCTCCACACTTCACCTATGCCCCAAAAAGCGAAAAAAATTGGACCGTTTTTATTGAGGGTTCAAGACAACATAGAGGATACAGTCGATATTTTCAGGCGAGTAAGGAAGCAAACATAGCTCTGCAATCTTTTCAACATTAAGATCGACTATCGCAAAAGGGAATTTAATGCTATATCTAGTACAACTCTCTATTGAAAGCAGTCAAAGTGCCCTTTAATAGATAAACTACTTCGCTTTTAAATTGGTGAGGTTAGAATGGCTCCAGAAAAGGGAAGTCCACCCTTTGAAACCAGTGTCAACACTTTGGTCATTCGGCTGCCAACTGCATCATGCACTATCGGTGCTTAAAATGCAAAGAAATTCATGCCCCCGCCGAGTGCTTATTGGCTCAGGTGGAACCAAAAGATCAATTGTACTGCGTCAACTGCTCTGTATTTAGTTATCACATATCATCTCGAGGATGCCCCCGATCTTAAGATGCTAAAGTTTAATTTATTCCAAAACAAACGCAAGTGCACTGCATTGTGATAACTTCCAACTTCGTTTATGTATTAATTGTACTTGCCAATAGAGGACCTGCAGAACATGCGATCAATAATGGAAATAATGTAAGTAAAAACTATAAGTTGCATGTACAAATTTTACCAGCTACTTAATTCATCATTGAAATGAATTCACTTACAAGATCCAAGATTGTTGTTCAGCGTTTCTTTTTCTCTCTCTCTCTCTCTCTCTCTCTCTCTCTCTCTCTCTGTGTTCGTAGCACTACAGCCCCACTCGGGCCTTCGCTTCCTGCAAATAGCGTCTCTAACTGTCTCGATCCATTGACCGCGTCCTTCGATTTCGAAATTTGAGCAGCGATTAGCAGTCTTCATCATTCATCGGTTTCCTTACTAGTCTCCGCCCTTCGGTTCTCCCTACGAATATCTTTTCGCGTCCATACGATTTATGTGGCCAACCCATTGCAGCTTCTGCAGTCTTAAAGTCGTTGAGACCTCGTCCTGGTCAAAAATTTCATATAGCTCATTGTTGTATCGAATTTGCCATTGGCCTCCGTCTAGATTCGCTCCAATTATTGGCTTCAGGATCTATTTCTAGAAGGCGTTCAGTTTGTTTGTGGATGCTTGAGTTAGAGTGCATGTTTTGCACGCATAACATAATACAAGCTTTATCACAGGTTTGTATACTTGGAGCTTCGTTTTCCTGTGTATGTAGCTTGCCTTCAAGATCGTCAAAAATGAAAAAAAAATGTCTTATTCGCAAGCTTTACTCTTCCTCATATTTTGTCTCTTTCATTACTGGTTCTCATTATTTTGTCACTGAAATGCAGAAATCGCTCAGTTTCTCAATAGTGTATTCACCAAGTGTGATATTTTATGTATTTGATGTATTTTTCCTCGACTGCCTCATTATCTTTGCTTTATTCTCATTGATTTAAAGCCGTTTTGCCGTTGAGTTTTAGGAAGAGTTCATTGGCGGTTGCTTACGACCGTAACAAAATATTGATGTCATCCGCATAGGTTACCACTTGGCTCAACTTAAATAGTAATGTACCTCGTGTATCGACAGGTAGCTTTCCTTATGACGTACTCCAGAGCCAAATTGAATAGCAATGGGGCCAGCCCATCTTCCTGTTTAAGTCCGATATTTGTGCGAGAGGCATCGGTGTGTTTCTTATTGATGTAGCCTTGGGAGGTCGTGGACATCATTTTCATTTTGGTAAGATGCACTCATTTGGCTGGGATGCTAAAGAAAAGCATTATTTGGTGCAGTGTTACGATCAATACTGTCGTATGCTTACTTGATGTCAACGAAAATTTGGTGTACGTCTAGGTTGAGCTCCCAGCAATTTTCAAGTACCTGCAAGACTGTGAACAATAGGTCAATTGTCAATCTACCTGCTCTAAAACCACCTTCATACTCCCCGGTAATATTGTTAGCGTATGATCTGATTTTATTTTCTAAAATCTTTCAAAATTTTTTGTACGGGGTACAAAGTAGTGATATAGCTCTATAGTTTTCGTACTGTAGCTTAGCACCTATTTGTGAAGATGGAATATAATTGATTTGCTCCACTCTTTTGACATATGTTCTTCTTGTCAAATGTGCTAGATGGTGTTATGAAAAGCTTTATGAACACTGCTGCCACCATATTTAGTGTGATACACTGGAGTCTCATCGATGGTCAGTGATTTATTATTCTTTTGCCCTTAGATGGAGGAACAAACTTCATCCAGAGCTGGAGTTGGCCAATAGAAACGCTCGAGAAACATATTTAGGTTCCAATTTACTGCAGCTGTGTGGAAGATTAAGAAAGCTCTTGAAATATGATGCCCATCTTTCTTTAATCCTGGTTTCATCAGCGATGATATTGCCGATGTCATTACGATAGAGCATGGTTTTGGGCTGATAACCTCGTTTCAGGCTTTTCACTACTTTACATGCTTGTTTTGTGTTGTTGCTCGCCAGCTGAATATCGAGGGTCTTCCTGAAATTTCTCACGACAGATGCGGTTTGGAGCATTTCGATGTCAAATTTTTGTAGCGGGCTACGCTTTGCTGAATACGCCTTTGGCATAAGATATCGATAAGTTTATTTAATCAAGTAATGACCTGAGTGACAATAAGCTCTTCAGAACATGTGGTTGTTCAGTTTGCTCGAGGCTCAACGCTATTGGATCAGAACATGATCTTTCTAGTTTTGTGTCTTTCCATCTGAGATATACTGTTCATTTTATATACAGTCTGTTAGGTAAGATCGTGTCCAACATAATCTCTATTTAACAACAGTTTTTGACTTACATTCTGAGGCAACGCGCTTTCAGTTTGATAGTGAGCCCAATCACCACCAGCATCAAGTATTGCTTGGCATTTCCGAGGCATAGTTTCCACTAAATTTTCGGCGTATTTGAGGGGAAGCGCCTTCCAAATGAGTTGAATTTATCAGGAGAGCTGCTTGAAAGTGTAAACACGTTTTTCACGGAGCTTCTGCTTGATATTGGCCCAGACGTTTTCTATAGGATTTGTATCAGGCGAATGCGAAGGCCAATCAAACGTCTTAATGCATTTTTCCCGTTTCCATTCAGAACACAGCAGGCTCCGGTGTTTGGGATCATTATCTTCTTGCAAGATCCAGGTCTCGTTTTTTGTGATAAAATGTTTTTTGGCAGTCAATGATAGAGCTTTCTTATAGATTTCAACCATCTCGGGAGTATTGAGGTTCTCGGTAAACACGTGCAAAATGCCAAATCCCCTCTTTGAGAAACAACCCCAAAGATGAACCTTGATTGCATGTTTAACGGTTCTCTGGACAAACTGATTTGATGTGAAATACCAGGCACGTGGTATGGTTGCGAAACCCCAAACAGAAGCTTCGTCGAAAAAAATTACACTACTTCAATCGGGATCTATGTTTTTCTTACCACCGAGACATTCAGACAAGAGTGTTTTTTTAACGGTCAGATGTTCCCGAACGGCAACGTGTGATAACTCAAGACCTTTTTGCTTTAATTTTGCTTGTCCTTGACGTAACGACAAGCCAGGATTGCGCGAAAAAAAAGCCACGATTCGCTTTTCGTCCTTTTTGGACACTTTTCCTACCGAACTACGATTTGAAAGGTCATCGACGGTTTTTGGCTTTTTACATCGTTGAATCCACTTCTTGACAAACGATACAGACTTTTTAATGTATTTAGCCACTACATAGTTCATTTTTGGTCCTTTAGGGTGTATACAAAGGTACCCGTAATTTCATCGCAATTCTAGTGTTTTCCCGACGGAAGATTGACTTCGACTGAATTTTTTTTTCAAAGCGCTAAAGACAAAGGTTCTCTCCCCCGATTAAAAAAATTTGAAGTCGATATCACTTACCGATCGCAAGCTATGCTAGACACGCTCTTACTTAACAGACTGTACGTCGATGTGGAAAGTAAATCGAATGCATGATTAGATTTTTACTACTTGTTAAGTCAATCAGGCACATCGATACTGCCTTTTCTTCCTATTGTTTTTGATGCAATATTCAAATATAGCCGATATTTTTCTAAAATAGCATCATCCATCTTCCTGTGAAGGTAGATCAAACTCTATTTGATCATATTTCTTTCTAATTTCGCCTTTTCTATTTCTATTCCAGTTAAATAAAAATTTACTGTGACCCTGTGAAATAGGTACCAAATTGGCTTTTAAGCATAGTTTCAAAAATTGGATGCCCTCACTTAGATCCCCTTGTTTCAGTAACCTATTGAAATCTAAGCTAGACTAGAATTTTCTTCTAGCTAACTTTTTGCGTTAAATACATAAGAAATTGTAGATTTTCCTTTCAAACGCCAATTTTTATTTTAAAAAACCGAGCAGACACGTATTTTGGAAACAAGTTATTTACTTCTATAGCTCCATACTACTGGCATCAAAATTATAAGGAACACCGATAACCTAGAGTTTGATGTATATCAAAAGAAGATGCACGCACAGAGAACAATCCCCAGCCACTCCAATCATTCCTACTGCCAAAAACTGGCGACATGCAACACTATGATATATAGAGTGTTATCAATTCCATTAACAACTGAATGGTATGTTCAAGAAGAGCAATTCATACTTGAAACAGCAGAGAGGTATGCAGCAAGGTTAATCAAAATGAGGATAAGGAAGATGGTAGCGCATCGTAGAAGAAACTCTTTTACGACATTATTCAGAACCACGGGACCAAATATACAGAAAATGAACCAGAATTATTCTTATCACGGGTATCAAAATAGCACACTCTAACGAATATACAAATCGGAGTGAAAACTAAGGGCTACGAAAGACATTAAACGAAAGGATGAACGTAGCGGCATATAAAGAGCGGTCCAACCATAATGCACTGTGTTAATTGTGAGTCACACCTTAACGTCAAATTTTTTCACCCAACTTAATTTGACATTTCTTTGCTTCAGTATTTGAAAAATTCAACCGTGGAGAGGTGCACAATTGAGCAGCGCGTTAAGGTTGTTGAAGCCTTTCACGTGAACTTCGTGCACTTTGTGATTTTTTTGGTCAGCGTAATCGATCAAATGTGTCCACCATCGGAAAAATTGTGCGCAAATTTCAGCAAACCGCTCGCCAAGTTCATTCTGTGGAAAATATTGCTGTTGTTCACGATAGTGTGGCAAACGAGCCGTCAACCTTGACTCACGAACATCACTGATGCGAATTTTGAATAAAGATTTGAATTAACACGCTTACAAGGTTAAATTGATACAAGAGCTGAAGCCTACCGACCATTTCATTTGGTTGAACAGACAGAAGTGAATAGTGACTTTACAAAGAAAATCATCTTCAGTGAAGAGGCAGACTTACACCTCAGTGGATTCGTTAACGAGCCGAATCGCCACATTTGGGCGAATGCGAATCCACGAGTGATTGTTGAAAAACCGAGTATCCACAAAAAGTGACTGTTGGGTGCGATATATGGGCTGGCGGCGTTGTTGGGCTGTAATTCTTCGAAAATGTGGACAGCCAAGCAGTAACCGTGAATGGTGTTCGCTATTGCGAGATGATAACGGACTTCTTATAGCCAGAAATTGTGGTAATCGACCTGAACGATATTTGGTTCCAACAGGGTGGTGCCACTTGCCACACAGCCAGCGAAACATTGGCTCTTTTGCGCGAGAAATTCAATGGCCGTGTTATCTCACGTTGTGGCGATGTAAAGTTGCCGCCACGGTCATGTGATTTGACACCGTTGGACTTTTTTCGCTGAGGATATTTAAAAAAAGTGTATGCCAATAAGCCAAGAACAATTCAAGTGCTAAAGGATGAGATAATTCAGCACATGAACTACGTTGAACCTCAATTAGGTCTCAGAGTCATTGAAAATACGGACCATCGGATAGAAGTATGCCACCGGTAGCCGTGGCGAGTATTTGAGCGATATTTTCTTTCACACATAATTGTCATGGATCCTTCTATTATAATAAAAAATATTAACATAATTCTCTGGAAAATTTTTGTTTTATTTACAATTAACATCGTGCGTTTTGGTTGTCTCTAAAGTAATTTTGATGGATCGTCCTGTTCTCAACTCAACGTCAGGAACGCCTTCAACTCCGCTAGATGGGTGGATATTCTGGATACGCTGGAAAACCCTTTTCAAGATCCAGAATATCTAATGCGGCTTTTGAGGAACTACCTAAAGGACCGAAACCTGCGATACAACACAGGGCCAACGAAGGATGGAAATTACATCGGGTGTTGCCCAGGGATCTATCCTTGGTCCAGACCTGTGGAACGTGACTTACGATGGACTACTGAGACTCGAGATGCCAGATGAGTCACGCTTGGTCGGCTATGCGGATGATGTTGCGGCTCTGGTCGCTAGACGCACCGTTGAACAGGTGCAACTTAGGCTAGGTATGCTAATGCGCTAATCGAGGGACTGGATGACTGCTCGTGGTTTCACTTTAGCACTGGAGAAAACCGAAGTGGTCATCTTGACAAAAAAGAAAATCCCTAGAGTAAGGATGATCAGTATTGGAGACATACGAATCGAATCGAAGCCATCGGTGAAGTACCTGGGGCTACTGATCGACTCGAATCGGTGCAACGGCTGAGAAGGTTGCTTCGGGAATATTGACTCTGAGTTGACTTATGACCAACGTAGGGGGACCCAGCCCATCAAGAAGACGCCTCTTGATGAGTGCTGTAGGCTCAGTGGTACTGTACGGAGCATAAGTGTACGGCGATGCTCTCAGTAAGGAGGTATACCAAAAACGCCTGGCATAGGTACAGAGAAGAGGAGCACTGAGAATTGCATCTTTGTATCGAGCAGTCTGTGATTCGGCGGTGAGAGTTATTGCAGGCGTGATACCTGTCGCCCTCCTTGCTAGAGAGCGCCGCGCTGTTTACCTGTGCCGAAACGAGGATGCGAGGGAGATGGTTGTCTGCAAGGAGAGACAGCTGTCGTACAATGATTGGCTACAGTCTTGGATGAATTGCACGAAGGTAAGGTGGACTGCACGACTCATTCTGGATGTGAGACCGTGGCTAAATCGAACATCATTCATCTTCATGTGAAGGTAGTTTAAACTCCGTTTCATCATAGAAAAACTCTTTTACGATATTATTCAAAACAGCGGCTCAAAATACCTGGAGAATGAAGTTGATTTATTTTACACATTCACGGAAACTACAACAACTAATGAAGACAGTGAGTATGAAAACAGCAAACCCACCACGAATCTAAAAATTGGAGCAAAAACTAGGGACTATGAAGGACAGCAAATGAAAGGATGAACGTAGCGGCATATAACGGATAAAACGCCCAGAGTGTAAAAAAATGTACGTAGACTAAACAAAACAACTCGTGAAAACTGGATTCCACGAGCATGCAACGGAAGCGGAAGTACCAGCGAGAAAACAACGGAACAAAATGAAATCAATGATTGCAAGACATACTGTGTAGAGCACACATCAAATAAAATGGATCCTCGAAAAAATCAACGATTATAGGAGGTTAGATCTAACGGAAAGTTTTAGATTTCAAGGTCAACGGTCAAAGGTTTTTCAAGGTTTTAAGGCCAAACACGAACCTAGGTAATGCGTACAGTAGTTTGATTGGATCAATATGTCCAAATAATGAATGATTCATTTAGTTTACGACACCTAGAACGATATTTGAGTGGCTAAATGTTTTGATGACCTTACCAGGTGATTTTTTAATTGATTGGTATTTTAAAATTCCCTTTATAAATTAGTTTGTAGTTCGGAAACTTTATATTTATATAAAAGTATTTGAAAATAGGTTTCAGTAACTCGGCACTAAAGAAAGAAAAAGCTTGTTTCTAAAACACGTGTCTGCACAGTTTTTTCAATGGCGTTTGTAAGGAAAACCTACGGTTTCTTGCTTAGTTATTTAAATTTACGGCAGAAAAATATCAAGGAAAATTTTTAACTACCAAAAGCGTTGAAAACAAACTGAAACCAAAAATAAATGACAAATTAAGCTTGACGCTATGAAAAAACTCTATGACATTGTTACATAAACAAAGCAAAAGACTAAGAATCAACGTCCTAGTAAGACGTGACATATATAAACAAAGAAAAACAGACAGTCATATTATCAGCGAATAACTAATTATAAATTCCGGTGCAATTTTCTCAGTACTAGACCACATTCTCCGACAAAAATGGAAGTGAGATGAACCAGAACAAAAGGATTCCCAACAACTCAAACCCTTATCCTACATCTTTATAAAGGCGATTCCATTTGCACGTCCTTTAGACACTGAAGATGTCTCAAAAAAGTCGATACACGTATGCAAACACAACGAAATGAAGTCCGAAAGCTTTTCACAAAGCAAAAATTATTTTTCACAATTTAAAAAGTCCCTGAAAATTTTGATCGTGCTATTTAATTTTCAAATCAATTTATGGCATCCAATTCTTTTATCAATTTACCATCACACATGTTGCAGCCACCTACATATGTCACGAGTCCACTAATCGTCATGTGTGTGTTACCAGGAAAAAGTTATTTGTTTCTATACTTAAAGTTATTGTAATGAAGTAAACTCTGACGTCACCATTAGTGTTATCAATTTCCAATCATTCAAATATGTTCTTGATCTTTACAGTGATGATTTAGTATCTGCTATGTGGTTTATTATTTTCAGGGGACTAGTACGAGTAAAATAATTTGAACAAAACCTGGTAAAATTATACAAAACATCGGCGAATTGAAATACAGAATAACAATATATAGAAAATATGTTTGAGTTACTTATTTGAGTTTCTCGTAGAATCACTTTCCTGCCACTGTTGCAACCACGGGAGTCACCGCAGTTGCAGACATTAAGAATTAGCAGAGGGATGTGTAGCCTGGGGTGGCATACTGAGGCCGGCTAGCGCTCAGTCGTGTCGTGAGACTTCCGGGACATCCTCTGCTCGTGCTGAGCCACCTTACATAAAAACTAGCACAAAGGGAAAAAGATGAGAAAGGGGGAGGTCATTTTGAGAAAGGAAAATTTTAAAAAACTTAGAAACACATGGCCATTTATTGAATTAAATAAAAAGAAATTTACAAATTCAACAAAAGAAATATATCAATCAAAACAAAAACAAACAGACCCCTCAATAATTTTTTTAATGCAAAACAAATTATTTAAGATATTAATCAAAATAAAAATAGTCAATTTCAATGAGCTGGGAAAAAAATATGTAATGAATGAAAAGATGTCAAAAAAAAACAAGGAAAAAAAATATTAACTACTACTTTCCCTCTTCTTTTTCCGTGGATCTCCGAGCGCTCGGCGAAGGACGCAAAAATAACGATTTGGGGTGCTGCAAAATTTAATTGACGTTACCTTCAAACACATTAACCGCTGATAAGCGGCCACTTCATCATAATTTTCAACTCGCCCGTGATTTCCCGTTAATATCGTCTTAATTAATCGTAACTTCATCTATTAATTCGCATAAGTTAGTCCATATTTCCGTTTTTTAGGAAATTCAACCCCCACAGGTAATTCACACTTATTGCATGCGTAAACCGTTTTATTTTTATACAAATTTGTATTGCCCACGAGAAAATTACAATTCCTAACTTCACTTTAGGGTCAGAAGGTGATCAAATCTATCACTTATCACAATTCACACTATCTAATTCTCGTTTTCTTCTTTTTCTTTGTTGTTTTGAGTTTTTATTTGCACTACTTGTATCCACTAATTACTTCTTCATCCGTATCCAACCACTAGAAGAAACCGTTCTGCTTTCATAATCTTTTCTTCACTCAACTGTTTCCTTGTTTAACTCTTAAAATGTCCACTGCATTCCAAAGTATTTAATCAATACATTAAAAATCACACCAAAACCGCCAACGAATTTCACTCCTGCAAAAGCCAAAAACTCACTGCCCCTATCCCAACAACTTAATCCCGCATTTTCACTTCCATCCAATCCGATTCCGTAATCTCTTTCATTTTTAAATTACTGCTGCCGCATCTGGGTAACGTAATCGAAGCTCAATACACTTCGATTCCGCTACCCACGCATCTTTTTTCCCGTATCGATGAACACAATAGTATCCATTGATTTGCATATATGGCAATTCACATCATCCAAGAATCGCTTGATTGAATGCAAAGTGTCACATATACATTACGGAAGCTATTGATTTTGCCGATACCCCAAAAAGAGTGCTTCCCTGCGCCCGGGGGAACTTGAACTCAGGGTTCCAGTAGACCCCTGGTCGAGAACTCATGCCGTAACCAATGGAGCTATGGCTTGTCGGTCTCCCATTCATCAGTTTAGCAACTTCAACTCTTTCTTGATGGGCAAGATATGGAAATTTGTTGAAAGGGAAACATGAATAAATTTTTGTTAGTATAAAAATATGAAATTTAATAGTGGGAATAGAATTACTTAGTATCAAGGAAGGAATTAGGTTTTGTTAGGGAAAACGTATTGAATGAAGTTTTATTAGTGGGAATTAATCAATGGAATGTTGTTAGTGGAAAAATTGAAATTATTAGTATGTATTATATGATTTTAGTTGAAAATAAGGGAAAAGGGTAGGATTGTGATGATAGGGAAGTGAAAATTATAGGGAAATTGGAAAAATGTTAATGAAAATAAATAAATGCACTAAGGAAAAGCTAGGAGTGTCCAAAGGAAGGTGGAGAAGTAGCGGCGACAATTTGAAGTTGCGAATGGGAGAAAGTCGGTACGCCGGAATTCGCAACACCACTTGAATTTGTTTTGAGGATGCAATTATAATGGTTGTTACTGAAAAATCTAAATTTAAGGGTTAAAACTGAAAAAATAGCGCATTTTTCTATAAAATGAATTTATTAATGCTAACACATTGATTGGTTTCCATCGCAGCTGGATGGACGGATATACGGCCAGAGCGTGGTACTGGCCATATAACTTTCTCGATTGTCGATGCATACGATTGAAATAATGGGAAACCCGAACTATCTCTACGTAAAAGCTCGAAAGGAGTTGTAGTGTTAAAGCAAAACAGAATCATTGTTCTTTTCACATAGTGTTTGCTCATGTTTTTTGGGCTAATTAACAACCCCCTGAAACTCAATACTTCTTTAGTACTAGGAGCATAGAATCAGAAATAAATCCAATATAGATTTAACCTTCTGCAGTCAGAACGGTGAGTTTCGCTTTTCTCATTTCTATAATGAAAGAGGGGTTCAATAATTTCAACATAAAATACGATTCATTCTTTTCAAAGCAATGCTGAAGTTGAAGATTTACGTAAGCAATAAAAACTCTACTTTGCGTCTTTATCCAAACAAAGATGTTTTCGCGCTTATGCGCACACTTAAAAGGAACTTGCAGAAGAAAAAATAAGCTTCCCTCAGATAAGTACACATTTAGCTACTTTAACAGTTTTCATAGCCTTATAAATTTTTATTATGTAGTGAAAAGGTTAATGAAAATAAATTGCATTTTAAATGCTTGATGGTGAATATAAATTTCTACTAGCACTTGTGAGTTTAAAGAGGAAGTTCTTAGCCGTTGTTCTACACTGGATGGTAGAACTGTGTTGAGCTTACGTGGGATGATTTAAGGATGCAGAACTAATAAGGCATTCATAGAGATTAATTTCAGTTTTTCGAATATGCTTTTAGAATCGTTTGGCACTAAAGTTGAATCAGCAAATATTTTCTGTTGCTCGTTTTCTTTGCATTCTTCTTTCTCCTTCTTTGTAGCGCAACAGCTCCTCTCGGGCCTTCGCTTAGAGATAGTTAGAGTATCTCATTTTTCATGACCGTATTGATTTTTTCGGAAGTTGGTTTGGTCAGTACCATGCTCCCGTGTGCCTGCTCTGCTATGATATGACCTGATTAAATCGGTACATATCACCACTGAGTGAATACTCGTAGTCAGTGCGAAAAATCCACTGAACTAAATCACATTGTTCCCAACGAGATTTGAAACAGGGACCTTCGGCTTATGCGTCTCATGCTCTAACCGCTAGATCACACAGACTACCTTTCTTTACATTACCCGAACTGTTTTTTTAGAGTCACGAAAAATACGTGTATTGATGTACATTGTTTGACACTCCTGAGTTTTGCTGTAAGCTAAATCACAACAATAATTTTTTTGTAAATTTCGTTGTGTTAGCAGTTGTTGAAGGGAGGTACTATGCTTCACAAAATTATTTGTACCACGGCAAAAATTGGTCTACGGGTATCTTGAAGTTTAGCCATGTGTGCGCTTGACAGCTTTTGGGAAAAATGTATTTGGAAGGAAAACAAGAGAGTAATGCTCGCTTAAGACCTTATGACAAAGTTAGCTCAATTTCTTTAAAAAAAGGAGTTGCAGGCAAAGAAAATTTTCTCAAATTATTTGTACCTTCGAAATTTATTCACAAAACTATTTATACCTCTTGGTAACACTATTATTTTTGAGAAAAGATGAGACAACCGTTACATACAATATAATGGCTTGAATCAGTGTTCTAAAGAAAATGTGACGAATAAATAGTGGGTGAGAATGCAAAAAGCATGCGAGCTATCATTCGAAGGATAAAGTATATATCATTAGTCAATACAGATCTGGGGTTAGTTTGACTAAAATGGCAAAAAAATTTAAGTGTCATAAAAATATCGTTTTGTATCATGTTTTGTTTATTTTATTAGCATTACTGCCCCTTTCGGGCCTTCGCTTAGAGATAGTTAGAGTATCTCATTGTTATGATCGAATGTATCGGCACTCCACAAGATGAAATGATCATTATCATGCTTTAGCCATATGTCCATTCACCCAGTTGCGATCGGTTCTGATTTTAAACCAGCACGTACCATAATTGAACGGGCTTATAGTTCGTCCGAAGAATCACTCGAACTAAATCTCGTTGACGCCAACGAAACTCGAACCAGAGACCTTCGGCTAACGGGCTTAGTGCTCTTACCACTAGACCACGCGGACTACTTATATCATGTTTGGAGGTTAAATGATACAAAACCTTGAAAACTGCACCTGGTCGGGACAGAAAGCCTGCTATGTCAGATAGAAAAGATCGTGATGTTATTGCATCAGTTATTAAAGATGATTCAACTCCAATTAAAATAGTACTTCAAAATGTAAACATGCATCGTGAACAGTAAATAAGTCATATGACGAACTGACGGAGGTTGGGGGAAGTGAATAAAAAATGTTACGTGAAACGGATGGTACACTTTATAACAGAACAAAATAAAGTTCGCAGACTGGAATTTGCAAAAGAACATATTAAGAAGCCTATCGGCTTCTGGAAAAGGGTTCGTTGGATGGATGAGTCAGCGTTTACGTTAGATGCATCGTACGGCAAAGAATATTATCGTACCACTCCTGCCTTATGAAAAAAAAAACAACAGCGGACCATCCTTTTTTGCCATTACAGTGGCGGTAAAATAATGTTCTGGGATTGTATGGCATACAGCGGTATACGAAAATTGGTGCAATTAAAAGGAAAAATAACCTCGTTTATCTTTTTAACAACTGTTAATGATAACGCCTTCCAGTCAGGAAACACCTTGATTGGGGAGGACTTCATACTGCAACAAGACAAGACTCCTATCCCCAAATGTCATCTTATGACTTTATTTTTTAACAATATTCAACAACAGTTTCTACATTGGCCCCCTTAGAGCCCGAATAAGAACGTGTTAGAAAATCTTTGGCATTAAGCAAAGCAACAAATCAAACTTGAAATCGGGAAATCGGAACAAGCTGCCTAGAACGAAATGATCGAAATTTGGAAGATTATTCCCAAAGAAATAACGATGAACTTAGTGAAATCAGCTCTAAGTTAGCTGCAGGCAGTAATTGCAAAAAGAGGTGGCACTCTGCGTTAAGTGTAACAAAATATGACTATTTGATTTGGTATTACATATGAGGTACAAATAATTTTGTGAATAATTTTCATGGTGCAAATAATTTTGTGCAAATGTGCTTACAACTCCTCAGTTGCGAGCATTAGTCGCTTCCTTTCCCTCCAAACACCTTTTTCCTAAAAGCTGTTAAGTACACTTAAAATATGGATAAACTTCAAGATAGACACGTTTTTGCCTTGGTACAAATAATTTTGTGAAGCAATGGAAGTGCGTGGTATCGATTGATATTATTCTTCTTCTTCTTTGTAGCACTACAGCCCCTCTCGGGCCTTCGCTTAGAGATAGAGTATCTCATTTTCATGACCGTATTGATTTTTCCGGAAGTTGGTTTGGTCAGTACCATGCTCCTGTGTGCCTGCTCAGCTATGATATGATCTGATTAAATCAGTACATATCACCACTAAGTGAACACTCATAGTCTGTCCGAAAAATCCCCTGAACTAAATCACGTTGCTTCCAACGAGATTTGAACCTGGGACCTTCAGCTTATGCGTTCATGCTCTAACCACTAGACCACACAGACTACTCTAACCACTAGACCACACAGACTACTGATTGACATTATTAGCAAAAATATTTTCGAACTGAAGAGGTTTTCAAAATTTTTCCACTAGGAGCGCTCTCCTAACTGCCCCATTTAGTCGTTTTAAATTAAACAATCTGAGTTGGCAGGAGACAGCTACTAGCATATCTAGTTTGAAATCATCCTCTGGTTGAAAATAGCTTTCCTGACGCCATTAATCAAAACCTGTTGTCACAGCTAATTCGTGTTTCGAAAATTAACAAGTTGAGTAAGTAGGGGAGTGCCATTTTGAATGCATACAAATAATTTTACAAAACCCTAAAAAATAGATAATTGCGAGAAGGCTACCCGAAATATTTTAAATTCAACCCATCTTTTTGAACAGCCACAACTAAGAAGAATTCAAACGTTTAATCCGGTTATTTGCAAAGAAGTATACGATAAGAAAGGTAAATCCAGCGAAACAAACACTTGGTGTTTCTGATGAGGTTGAATGACTTTCTGCGTCAGATGGGTCATCGTTTGCGAGACGTTACACGGGCCGAAAGGCATATTGTGACAAACTGGTGTAGTAGTTGTACAGGCACAGTGAAAGCGGTTTATCCCTCGACCCTTCATTGAGTGGAATATGCCAGAAGGCATCCTTCAAGTCGAGACTTGTAATGTATTTTGCTTTCGGCAGTCTTCGCAATATTTATTCGATAAGCAGAAGAGGGTACGCGTCTTTAACGGTCACTGCGTTGATTCTTTGGGGGCCTAGATTAAGACGAACTTTACCTGGTTTCACCACCAAGGTTACCGGTGAGGACCAGGCACTTTGGGACTCCTCTATGACCTCCAACTCTAACACCCTGTCCAATTCTCCGAACAATTTTTCCACGGCCGGCGAGATGGCGTAGGGTCTCTGCTTTACCTGTTCACTATCGCTAACGTCAATAACATGTGAGACCAGAGTAGTGCGGCCAAGACCTTGCGTAGCGTAAGATAGAAAAGCAGCGATGCATGCTTCGAGACGTTGTCGTTGATTAGGAGTTAATTAATATTTATTGGGTCAAGAAGTGAGTTCAGGGACGTGTCTAGTATTGAAGTGTGAATCCACAAATATATCTGGGGCCAAACCCAATTGTACGACGAAATCGACGCGAAGGTGCACGTTTTGAGTCAGGGAGGGGATGATAAAGAAGGCAATATTTTTAGTTTGACCTCTAAACGTGACGGGTGTTGTCAATCTACCCTTTATAGGATCTACCCTTTATAGGATTTCAGAGCACCAGGGTTTAACCAGCATTGGGTGTTGAAGGAGTACCTTTGAGCCGAAGCTCGAGGCAAGGTATCTAATACTTGCACCCGTGTTAATCAGTGCGACAGCAATTTCGCCCAACACTTTGAATGGAACGTAAGGTCGAGTTTCATTCTCGGAAACCTCCAAGCTGTTGCATACGTTCAGGGTTTGACGGCAGGTGCGCACTTTCTTGCGAAAGCTCCGCCAACGCCAAGTGGACCATTTTATTTTGTGCGAGGGAGAGTTGACTTCTTCGTAAGCATAGATTCGCTCTCGAGCCACACTATACTCCTATAGTTGAACGTGATATTGCTTTAGTAAATGAATTTGTGGCTACCGGGGTTCTTCAGGCGGTATCTGCGGTGATCGCTTTGAAAGTATCGTTGGAGAGGCTTCCGGAAGAGAGGGAATCCCCGCAGTCAGCATTGTCAAGACCAGTGTATTGTTGTTATTATGGATACTTACAGCAGGCTGGCAGCCTGCTGTTGAGCTTTGGAGTATCACTGAAATAGTTGGGTACTCGCTTGTCCATTTTTAAAAAAGGTGTTAGGTTTACCGCATCCGTAGCAGAAAACCGTACGCTCTGCTCAACATATAACAAACCGTTGTCCGTTTTGTTTGCAGTTCCAGCAGGTCGTGAGTATGGTAAATAGGAGTTAGGTTTACCGTATCCGTAGCGAAAAACTGTACGCTCTGCTCAACATACAAGAAACCGTTGTCCGGTTTGTTTGCAGTTCCAGCAGGTCATGAGGTTCCTCACCAGGGCTAGAGTAAGCTCATCTGACTCCCCGTCGGTGTCCTCCAGATCGGGAGTGCTGGTCGCCTACGCCATTTGTGAAATATCGTGCCATGAACCAGGTGTCGTCAGCAGGTATGGCCGTTCTCGGAGATCCACCTCGACTCCTTGCTGTCTACTGATGGCTTGTAATAGCAATGCCATATCCTGAAAGTTGGAGTTTACAACGTGGTAGCAAATTTCCGGCCACAAATCGCGCTTTACCATCCGCAGCAATTGGGTTTGGGTCATAGGCTCGGTCAACTGGTCATTGAGCCGTAATATGTTGGTTCTAAACTTGCCAAAAGTTTGTCTGGACATTTCCATCTGGCGTGAATTTCGTCCAGTATCTTCTCGTCTATGTTGGCTGTGATATACTCCATACTTTCGGTGGGATAGAGGAGTGGCATGTACACGCCAGTATGTTTCGGGCGCTGCAACATCGGTAAGTAGTCGGCCAGCATCTGATCTATCAGTGGCTCCACCCGATCAACAATGACCACCGATGGAGTTTGGTTCTCCACTAAAATCGGAATTCCAGCTCTGTATGATGCAGGGACTTGTATCGGCTTCAACTGATACGGTGGATATGGAAGTCCGCATTACTCCGGAGGAGCCACTGGACCAAAAGTCAGTGGTTGTACCTGGCTCAGCCTCGGCCAGTATACTGGGGCCGTTGGGTTCATTGACGAGCTTGGTAGGTTTTGCCCGGGCTCGAGTCTTGGACCCACCGGAAAATCCCAAAGATTTGGGTCCGAGTCCCACAGTGAAGGCATTCGTGGACGTGCTTGAAGGGGGCTCTCCTTTTTGCTCTTCAGAGCAGCTACTCAGGTGGTCAAGCCCTATAGTAGTGCCATCTTGTCCTGCAGGATTGTCGTATCTACGGATACATTACGGCTCTGGTCTTCAGCAGGCGATATTACTGCAGCTCCTTCAATGGCGTCAGGGTCACCAGATAGTGACAAATATCAGTCTCGGCGGTCCTTATGTTTGGACACCGCCCCTTGTGTGACTGGTGTTTCGTCATGACTGGTCAGTTGCACTGCAGAAGTTACCGCCAAAGCGGGCAACTCCGGCTGCTCTGCAGGTGTTGTGCCAGGCAATTTTCATGAAATTGATGGTCGCACAGTACCGTTTGCACTGGTGGACCATTTTCCCTGACCTGCTGCCAAATCACGCACAGCGCCATCAGTACTACGTCCGAGTGTAGGCAACGTTTGTCTGGCATGTGTTTTGTAGAAATTTTGCTTAAAAATTGTTATTCTGAATTTTAAATAGCTACCAAAAAGTATAGAAAAACTTAGAACTATAAATATATACATAGAAAAAAATGTATGGATATGTAAAAAAAATAATTTATTCGAGTGGCCGTCAGTGGTGAGTTGTTTGAGCCTTATCAAAAAATATATATACGTTCATGAAAATTCGGTCTTTCCATTCATTTTCTCCCCTTCACAGGCAGGGACACCAATAATAAGCTCTTCCCACACGTCACAGGTACTACTCTTTCAAGACACCGTAAATATCATAGTTTGGGGGTGCTCTCTTGTTTGCTTGCTTTAACCAGTTACATTTTGTTGGCCCAGAGTTAATTCTGACCCGCAACCAGCGCGTGTCTTATCTGGGGTAGTCAAGGACTAGCTAAGCAGCCAATCACGTGAAATCAAGATTCCATGTATCGGAAGACACTAAGGCACCGCTTGATTTAGAGTGCAGATCAGAACCCGCCGCAAAATGATGTCTTGTAACAACTTCCGATTACACGAAAGGACTCTAATACTATTTGGCCTTGCTTGTCATATAATGGTGGTAAGCCACTAATTTATAAATCAAAAGCAGTTCTAAACGATGTTGATGTCAGAGGACAACACAAAGTTCGGAAGTTGTTAAGGATGCTGAGACACATTTAGTACAATATCCTTTTGTAGTCACCTACCCGCCAAAAATGTGGGATCCTACTAGGGTAACCTAAAGATGATGGTATGTCTCATGCTCTTGACTGTTGATACAAATGGGCTTTTCGGGCCCCACGTTGAGTGCCATTTCGTAGTGAAATGAGTAGTGATAAATTTCTATGATGAAGTCACATAATACACTAACATAAATAAGAACGCAAGCGGAAGACCACTCTACCTTACGAGAGCACCTGTAACGTAAAAATAGGGTGAGCTCACCCGATGGCTGGCTCATGATTCGAGGGGCCAGCTAACGTGGCGGGTCCCGTATCCGGTTCTGATTTCAAATGAATAGAGAGACCGATGATGACAATTTAATTATCTATTCATTCTATTTAATTAACTGCCTTGACTACATAAAAAATGAAATTCAATTATCCAGAGGGAGGGATGCGAGGGGGCACTGCTTGCAACTGGATGCCCCACTCTTATTTGGGGGCCATAAGTATCTCCGGTTAAGACGAGATGCTCTCAAGTCTCGCTCTTTTTCGCTAATCCTAGTAAGCCGTTTGCTTTGACAAACATATCTTTTAAGTAGGTTACCTTGCCCTCGACACCTGTCGATGCCAATTTTATCTGGTAATTTGTGAATGAAAATTTTTTTTTGTAGTGGGCCCTTGCGCTGGGGAAAAGCACCCGCCCCACAACACTACAATGCTAGTCTGCCAGCGCATTCACGCGTCCTCAGGCAAGGCCAATTTCAGCGAGCACCAACATCCTCACTCCCCGAGGCTGCAGATCATCGCTGTAGTCCTTTACGGACATTTGTCACCACTCATTTCACTACACTCTTCCTGCAGTGTGCCCCTAAAACTTCATTTCCTTCACTGACATCTTGAATTTTTTCTATCTTATTGTGGTGATCTAAGAGATGAACATGCTGAATGATTCCGCCAAACTTTATCAAGGCCGATGGACTCCTTTAATCTTAACGGACTAGCGCTGGAACTTATGAATGTAATTACAAGAGACAAGCAAAACACACGAAAATATCACAATAAATTTGTTTAAACATATCGTTAACTTTTAAAAGCTGACTATTTAATGCAAAAAGGCAATAATTTATAATCAGTAAATAATGCTGTTTAAAAATAATTCATTTTTATTCTTTAACACTTTGCTCAAAGTAAAACTAGGCATATTTCTTAAAAAAGAGCTAAATTGAAAAAAAATATTTGTGTCAATATATAAAAATTTTAGCTTTTAATTGAAATGCAAACAAAAATTTAAATTTGTAGACCCGTGGTATTTTGACAAATACTCGTACACCAATTATTTTATCTGCTATCCATCAAAATTCATATCTTCTTTGAAATCCTTATCCCAAATCTAAATTCAGCTCCAAATTCATAATATCTTTACCACTGAAGCAACACCATGCAACGAAGTTCTACAAAACATCATCCGTTGTAACAACTGAGCTCATCGTTTACCTTAAAGTTTTGAGATAAAGTTTACCAGTACATACTTTGCATTTATCAACCTGAAAATGTTAGTTTACGAATATATCCGAGAGAGCACTTGAACGGCTGAATACGATTTGTAGTGTTGCAAGTACTTTGTGCAATCTGACGTTGAATTTAAGATGAACATTGAGTGCGAACTAACTTTAAGGACTCTCGAAATAAATTTATATTAAACATATTGTACCGGGAATCTGTTATCCTCTTGCAGCAGAGTGCAAGCAGAGGATATTAATCGTGTTAGCGTGTTTTTAAAGAATTCTCATCCGTCACTCGAGTAGAAAGAAACATACACGTTGACTGGGTGTTTTTCAAAAAACGGTAGTTTGCATGACTGAAGTCAAGGGTTTTATTCATTTCATGTTTGCTCTTGTAAGCTTCCAGTGGTGGTAGAACGTTGTACAGGTTATCAAGCAGAATATACAAAGGGGAATGAGTGCAAGAACTGTCAAGTACTTGGTGAAATTTATTTGATACTGTCATTTGAATTTCGTGAAAAGCAATTTTATTAAAAATAAAATTTCTCTTGTCACTCAGGAGTCCATATATGAAAAGTTTTGATACTATTTAATATGATATAGAGCTGATCTTTTTGTTACGTGAGAACTTTAAAACCATGCGCGCGTGGATCTGGTGATTCATTATAAGGTTTGGTTTTTAATCTCAAATAAAAGGCATAAAGTTAGCTGGCTTACCCCAAAAAATCAGAGAGTTCGTATAACTCCAAAGAAAAGAATCTAAAGGTGTGATATCACACGACCTAGGCGGCCAATATACTGGTCCAAAACGTGAAATCAGGTTCAGGTGCACAGCATAAATTGCTCTAAGAGCACGAAAAACATTTCTCACAGAACGCTGATTTTCGTAACACAGCTGAATGATTTGGATACGTTATCGCGGCATAAGTTTTTCCATGATGATTTGTCAAATAATACTGAATAAAAATTCTATTACAGTTTGACGGGAGTCGCACGTCATCGGTCAAAAAAGCCTATTGAAAATCAAATTTCATAATGAATCATTATTAACTGAACCTACAGTCATCCGAATTCGTGATTCAAGAAAAAAACTTTTAAGAAATACAAAAAAACGATTTCAAACGCATTCAAAGAATGAAATAAAATCTACGGAATCAGATTCGCTTAAGTTACGATTGATTAATAAGTTGCTGTTGCTCACTTTTCAGAATGGAGAAATTGATTGGGTTCTAATTCAATAAATTTTATTTCGCTCTTTTTAATATTTTTGGTAATCGTTTTCATATTTTTTCAAATAGTTATTTAATTTCCTGATTTTTAGTGACGTTTAGTGATCTGGGCTCACTCGACAACTGGCGCACACTGTCACGAACTGTGTTCAAAAATGTAGTTGGAGAGGGTAAGATAAAAATTAGAGCTTTAAAACAAAAAGAAAATACCACGATTCCTATTTTAAAGTAAAGGCACCAAGGTAAGAAATACTCGTACATGAATTGTTGATATAAATAAAAAGGATGAAACTATTTCGGTTGGTAAATGATTACTTTTGAAATTCCACTTTTTCATTTTCCTTTTCAACTATTAAAGTGTCAGTCTTAAATGTATAGCTCATAAAAAAATCTTTACCAAATGCTTTGGGATGGGATTATGAAAAATCGTAAAATAACGATTTCTTCGTACTTTAACCATTAATAGTACATTTGATTATATTTTTTTTGATACCAAATTTATCTGCTTTTGTCTGCCTCTTAGAGTGACATTTGGCGCAGTAATCCAGCAGGCACACGAGATGATGCTTTACGTATATGACAGGATATATTCTACATCTAGCATTCGTTGCAAACACACGCGTTTTTAGTTGCTGCCGTCAAAAGTGTTCAAAAAATTAAATTAACTTTTTCAAAGTCAGTCCAAAGCAAATCTTTATTGGAAAAAGCTTGTATCATCGAAGCAATCGACCCAAGGAATTATATCTAATATTATTATTCTTCGACAAAATCAAGAAAAGCAAATAATCCAAAGGAAAATTCGGGACTGCTGGTATGGAGGAGCCCGACGGCTTCTCACCATTGGCGGAACCTGGGCAGACATGCAATCTGAAATTGGCGGCAATCGCCAACAAAAGTAGGCACAACCATAAAAACTTCACAGATGGCGGATGTAAAACACAAATAGTCAAAAACGAAAAAGAAGTGATCCAACTTCGACAAGGAAATCAAAAACTAAGGCGAAATTCCTCGAAGATCTATTCAAGAGAGTGATGAAGACTCAAGATGCACAACCACAATAGCAAATAAATAGAGAAACAATGGCGAGGAAAACTGTAAGACAAGCTTTCCCAGAAGAAAATCTAAGTACTGGAGGCACTAACGTTAGCCAAAACTATTATGCAGGGCTGGACAGACTACAAGAAGAAATAAAAGTTGAAGAATGATTAGAATGTAATTCTAACCAAGTTGATAATGTAAATTTTATTAAGTATTTAAAAATTAGAAATTTCTCGAATAACAAATTAGACACGCAAGAGATAGTCCACAATATAAATCTACCTTTAGTAAATGCCGCAACAAGTATTTATTTGCCTACGTCCAGAGACACGCAAGAAAATATCGATTAAGCTGGAAATGTCAAATACGAGTGCAAAATGTCACCGTTTGAATATTGAACTTGACGCGTTGACGCATATATTTTATGGATGCAAAAGGCTAGCGCAGTTGAAGAGAAAAAATCATCTACGGGTTACTGCGTTGCTTGTGCTGGGCGTGTGTAAGTGCATATGAGTGCACGTTTCCGACGAAAAGATTAATAAAGCTGGAGGGGGATAATCAACAACATAAAAACGGAAGCTGTCGATGAAGTGAACGAAGAAGTGAAACAATTAACAAAACGTGAGCGGTAGGGCCCCGCTAGAAGGAGTAAAAATTGAACAGAGTAGGAAACAGTGTAAAGTTTAAATGGGTGCTTTGCCAATTTGATCAATTCCTGTAAAATAGATACTGCTTGTTTCATCTAAGAAAAAAAAAATAAAGAAACCAATGAAAAAGACCGCCAAAATTCATCAGAATTTAGGTTGAAGATGGACCAACCCTGAAAATACCATGACCACCCTTTTCCAACAATTGAGAGAAGATCAATCATTTGTTGATGTAACTTTATCATGCAAGCATGAATCAATATACGCTCATAAGGATGTTCTATCAGCCTGCTCGACATACTTTCTAAAACCAAAACGGAAAAAAACTCTTCTTAAGGAATCAGTGGAAACATCCTGTTATATATGTATTTGCATCATTGTATCATTTAACGCATTTGGATCATTGAATGGATTCTTGGCAACGATATAAAAAAAACTGATCACTCTTCTTTGTAACTTCATAATGTAAAGTCATATTTAAAATATACCTCTCTGAATTAACCATTGCGATATTTTCATTAAACAATAAAGCATGGTGTCAGGTGTGTTAAACATGGTGTCAGTGAAATTAAAACAAACGTAATGAAGACTAAATTATAAAGTGAAATCAGGTAAACACGAAGCAATTTAAACTGACAACAAAATTAAATATGCAGAAAACGTTCTCTTTGGAACATTCAAAATAAGTAGAATAGTGTTGTGCATTAGCAGCGAATTTCAATCTGGTTGGCACTGTGGGATATGCCGATTACGAGGCAGAGGATGGAAGAAGAAATGAAAAGAAACTGGATCTAGTTTCCTCAAGATTACAGAATCTCGAAGCACTACTAACTGCAACGCAACAAAGTGCCGCTAACAACGGGATCAACATTCCCATTCCGGATCCCATAAATAACCAAGAGGATGACATAATCCAAAATTTTAAAACATTTACGCAGAGGTGGAACAATTACGTAATAGCCAGTGGCCTAAATTCAAAAACTGAAGAAGTTAAAAAAGCCATTTTGCTCACTGCAGTTGGTTCGGATGTTTTTCAAATTTACAACAACTTGCCTTTATCGGCTGACAAAAAATCAACCGCATGCAATATTTTGAATGCAATAGAAAAAAACCTAACTCCACAGGTGAATAAAAGATATGAGCGTGCTATTTTTAACTTGGCATACCAAGGGATCAACGAAACATATGACGTATATTTTTCGAGGCTAAGGGAGTTAAATAAAAACACGCAGTATGGAAGTTTATCGGATGACATTTTATTGGGCAAAATTATATGTTCTATCAAAAACTTAAATCAACGCGAAAAACTTTGGCTGGACTCTGAAATAACGCTGCGAGAGGCAATAGATATACATATGCCACGCAAAAGAAAACGTAATGAAACAATTGAAAAATCTCCACGATCAAACACAAACTAGTTCTTTTAACCCAGACCAAAGTAGTCACTTTGTCAATAAAATAAATAATGAAACATACCAACACTCCTATAAATCTAACACAAAACAAAACCTGCACAACAAACATAACCCCAATTCACACGCAACAGAAAAGCGAAAGTGAAAGAAAAAGTAAATTTTGTGGAAAAAGCTACCACATGTATAAATGAATGTAAAGCTAGAACAGCATTCTGTAGAAAGTGTGGCAAATGTATGCTTAACTAAAAGCATTAATACTGTTACATGTACGAATAATTCTGCGAGCTACTGTTGCAATTGTTTTCACAACCATTAAGAACCTCATGATCAACAAAGTGAATTTACTCGAAACCACGAGAACCCACCAAGCATGATCAACATCTGAAAGTGACGTCACTCCATTCATTAAGCTGCTCGAATATACATTCGCCAATGTACGAGAAATGGGTTATATGGGTAGAGACCCTATATAAAGGAGAGCTGAATGAATGGGGGGATCATTCATTACAACCGCGATAATAAAAACTACGATAGAGTGGAGCGTGAGGTGAAGGCGATATTGATTGAGTGATTGTGAAGTGATTTTAGAAGACAATTGCAATAGAAATTTATTGACAAGTGGAAGTTAGACTTTTAATAGTGAAATTAATAATTGTGCATTCTTTTAAATAAACTGTTTTAAACTTAATAGAAAAAGACATTGCGTTTTCACTTTCCCGGAACATTAAAATTATTGGCCGCGAACCAGAACACGCGACAATACGAACACCACATCTAACAAATATGTCAAAAGTTTGTACAATGACTATCAAAACCAACCACCACCATCTCAATATTATGATTTCATTTTAACACTAACTAATGATAACAATATAATTTATACGTCGATTATTTTCCAATGTTTACTAATTAACACAAAAAAGGTACACATTTATTTCCTTTATACATTGGATTATATTAAAAGAACTTTATTCCGTAGAATAGCTACTTTCGACGCCTATTTGACGTCTCCTTCAGTGCAATTGATCTTATTCTAGGTTCTTGAAATTTATACTTTTTACTTTTACCATAATCTTATCTCAACAGTTTTATTGCTTTATTACTTACATATTACTTAATGACTATTCGTCTCCTATAATTAGTCTTAGCAGGCTAGAATTGCAATTTCCTTCGTCTTCATTCAGCCGTAGGTGCGCAGGTACTCGGATTATCTCCATTGATTCAAAAGCTAGAAAGAAATTGTGGGAAGTTTATGGTGAGGATTGCCTTACTGAGCACCAGTGCCAGCGTTGGTTTGCTCGCTTTTATTCAGGAAATTTTAATGTGTAAGATGCACCACATACAGGTCATCCAATTTCAAATAAACAAACAAAATAAAGACGTTGATCGAAGGTAACCGGCGGATGACAACTCGAAGGATAGCAGAGAAGCTTAACACAACTAGATTTTTGGGCTGATATATTTCTAAAAAGTATCATAACGGATGAAAAAGAAATGAGCTGCTTCTAAGTAACCAAACGATTGATAAGAATATCTATTGCCGTCAATTTTAGAAATTGAATGAAAATATCAAGAAAAACGGCCCTAAATTGCAAAGGCGTGATTTTTCATCATGATAACGCCAGACTCCACACCTCTTTGATAACGCGTCAAAAATTAATTAAGCTCAATTGGAAACTGATACCATATCGACCATATACCCTTGACTTAGCACCAGCAGACTATCACTTGTTTCGCTCCCTTCGATACCACTTGAATGATAAAACTTTGTATTCCGATCAGGCCATTAAAAATGAGTTCACTTCTAAAAACCAAAGCTTCTTCAGACGTGGATTTTTTGAACTTACCGAAAGATGGCAAAAGGTTATCCAGCAAAATCATCAATATATCATTCATTGTTGCTAATATCAATAAATTTACTTTGAAAACATAAAAAAATGACATTAATTATCGGACAACCTAATAAGTGTCAATAGTTTTTTTTAACAGTACAAACCCCTTTGAAATTTAATGAACTACTTTGCTTCAGAGTCAAATAAACCAACCAATTTCAATTTACTGTGACCTTTCCTAGTCTTGAATTTAGGCTCTCAGCATAAAGTGGATTGAACTGAAACTGATGTGTTAAATCAATGAAAATAAATATTCTTATGAATGTAGTAACAATAACTCATTCTGAATTTCTACAATCTTGTAGTCTTCCATCCAGCATAGAAACACATCCAAGGATATCATGCACCGACATATGAGCAACAATCGTATCTTGTACTTTGAGAGTTGGATTTATCGTTCCAACTGCAGAAGTAGAAGGATTTGTTTTTCTAACTGAAGGATCAGCACGTGCACAGTATCGACTATTCGTTGCAGTCGAGAAGAAATTGTTATTGGGTAGTTTGATGATTTACTTGTATGTAGAGTTACCAGTTTGAGATATGTGTAGTCTAGTTATGTCGTGTAGTCATTCAAATATGCAAGCGTTAAACATATTTTTATTCAGATTTCGTTTAAATATTTTTATCCAGTATAAACGATCCATGAATTACGAAGCATTATGTACTATGTACTCTACGTGGTAAAGTGATAAGAGCGCTTGCGGTATAAGCCAAAGGTCCATGGCTCGAATCCCGCAAGTCACAATGAGATTTATTTCGAGGTATTCTTCGGACGGACTATAAATCAGTTCATTTATGATGCGTACTGGTTTCAAATCAGAACGATGTACTGACCATATCATCTTCTCGAGTGCTGATGCGTTCGCTTAAGATAATGAGTACTCTAAATCTCACGAAACGAAGGCCCGAAAGGTGCAGTAGTGCTAAAGCAATGCAAATGTATTTAGTCTTATTCTTTGATTAAGAGGTTTATTTCAAACCGGTTTCTATAGTAGAGGAGGTTATTTATTTCATGCATATAATTTTTAACCTTGATAGGTGTTACAACCACGGAAGTCACCGCAGTTGTGCTACTTTCGTCCATCTGTGTATCACAGCGGTTTCTCTCCGAAACTTGGATACCTACAGACACCCAACCTAATAAGTAGATCAGAAGGGTTGACCTCTTGAAATTCTGTGTAGCGTTTTTAAGCAGGGACCCCAAATGATATGATACGTGGTCCCTTACATTTTTTTACTGAAGGCAGTCCTGCTGGATGTCAAATGAAAGATCTTGATAAAAAGTTTTCAAAACAGATCTTCAAACAGCGTTACCAACTTCGTGTGATGCAGGGGTAGGGAAAATGTTAGAAATTTATTTGTACCCCATTCTCTGTGATAAAACACTGCGACCTGGAAAATCTGAAAAAAATCAACTTTAACATCCAAAGCAAATATATACTCGCTTTTAGAGAAAACCAGATATTACTTAATTTGAACTTGCCGCCATTCTGTTGCAATACCACTACCAACCATTGACTGAATGAAATTTTATAGATGTCTGATCATTTATTCCATTCGGAAATCAGATGAAGATCCAATTAACAGTGCTTAGTTCAATGGAAAGCCCGAATGATAGAAAACCTTTACATTGTTTTTGTTGTATTCGGAGAACATTTAAGTGGCCATTGATTCCGTAAATGTGATTAAGCTGTGTTGAAACATCCAAATTATCGGGGCCTTTCTTTGGACTACTTAAATTTAAATTGAAGTTTACCCATATTAAATCACTGAGAAAAATGATATATTTACAAATTTTACTATGCTAAAATAACAAAGTTGAGTGAATTTCAACTTCTAAGGTATTCGTTATTGTAGTACTCATAAGAACCTCCCACTATAATTTGGTCACCCTTAGAGTGTACGTTCTCATTAAGAAATAATAGCCTGTACTTTAAATGCTGAAGTTAGATAAAATTAAATAAATTTACTTGAAACTCTCATTTAAAGTTGCCATTATTTTGTTTTCGCCATGATCTAGAGTGTGACAGCCTAAGCCAAGCCGTGACCTCTAGGATTGATTTCCTCCAATCATCATAGCTCCGCGACATTATCCGCCAGTAGTTCACTCCTAACAAGGATCTACTGTGAGTTTCTATCGTGTTTTTCCATAGGTTTCCCACTCTTTTTGCTGGACATCTACCTTCTGCTCTACCCGTTAAATGTTCTTTTGGGTAGCCGGGTTTCTTCCATTATTTTAAAATGATCTTCGCTACTTTACGCAAGAGGAAATAGGTGGATCATCAAAAAGTTCATAAAACTCATCATTGTAACGTAGTCTCGACTCTCCTCCTTGTTTCACTGGGCCATCTATTTTTCAGAGCTTTTACGTTCAAATACGTCCACCGCCTTTTCAAATTCACTCGTTAGGGTCCTATTTCACTTCCATATAACAGCACAGGTTTAACGTTGTAAATGCGGAGCTTAATTTTCCTGTGCACAACTCTGAGCCTTAGGATGGGAGCTACGGAGTAATTGGTTTTATTTGCGGCAGTTATGCGGCGTCTCCATTCTCGCCCTTTTCTGTGCCTCTTCAGTTCCGATTAGTTTCAAAGTAGAAGTTGCCTACAATCAGGACTGTCGAACTGGAATTTTCTTCCTCTTTTGAGTCATGAATGTATTTTTGTTTCATCAGCTCATAGGCCGATGCGTTTTCCTTCAGATTTTAGACTCAAAAATACTTCTTTAGCATTGGGGATTGAATTTGTCGTAATATTGACATCATCAGCGTATGCTACCAATCGTGTGGACTCGAACATTAGTGTACCCGAGGTTTCAGCTGATATTTTCCCGGTAAAGTGTTTGAGCGCAATATTAAAGAGCATTGAGGCAACTCCATTCCTTTGTTTTAAGCTTGATTCCATTATGAAGCTGCTCATTAGTTCACCGTTTAGTATGGAGACCTTGACTATATGGACCAGTTTTATCGGGGGCGCTAAAATCAAGCATTATTTTGTACAGCGCATTTCTGTCGACACTGTCATATGCTTGCTTGAAGGCTACAAGGAGTTGGTGTACATCGATGTTATATTTCTAGCGCTTTTCGAGCATCTGCTTTATTGAGAATGTTTGGCCTATTGTAGACTGTCCACTTAGATAGCCTTCCTGATACTCTCCTATAATACTTTCATAGTACGTACTCTGTGATTTTGAAGAGCACTTTATAAAACGTACACAGTAGAGCGATGCCTCTATAGTGTTGATAACTTAACTTGTCCCCCTTTTTGTGTACAGGAGATATCATACTTTTTCGCCAGTCCTCTAGTAGCTGCTGTTCTGACCATATTCTGCATATTAGTCGATACAGAAAGTTACTTAGATGGGGGCCCCCGCTTTGAAGCAGTTCTGCTGATATTCCTTCTATCGTAGGGTTCTTATTTTTTTCTGAGGCACCGTACTGATGCCCGTTGGTGGTGAGACAATGACCTCTTGTTCTGCTTCTGGAATGCTCATAGCTTCAGTCATTGTTGGAGATGCTGTAAAAAGCTTCTGAAAATATTGCAGCCATCCGTTTTTAGTTTCGACTGGGTTGCTTATGGTTACTCCTTGTGCACTTTTGCAAAGTCTTGTTTGCGGGTTGAAGCCGTCTCTTAGTTGTTTGATAGAGGCTTACTCGTATGCCGATCTGACTTCATGGATAAACGAAACCAAAAGATCTTAGCGTTCGTTTCTTTCTTCGGTACATTTTTTTTGGCTTGACGTCAGAGGCTTTTATATTGTTCTTTTTGGGCCTGAGTTGGTCACTGAATATATTCACTATGCGCTTGGTTCCTTTTTCAATCGCTTCTTCACATTCTTTGTCATACCAGTCATTAATACTTATCCTTGCCTGGTGCCCTAAAACCTCTTCGGCTGCTTCTGTTACCGCATCCTTTACTGTCTTCCACATATTTTGACGTCATCATTACTTTCTCCTGCCTGCGAGAGTTGATGCAATTTTTGCTAACTGAAATGCATGTGGACGTTACTGAGCTATCATTTAGCTTGTATATTTGATACCTTGGAGCAACTGATACTACTTCTTTACAGTTCTTAGAGATGTGGCATTGGAACTTGACCCTTATCAGGTAGTGGTCCGAATAACACATAGGACCTCAGAATAAGCGTGTGTCAAAATTCTGGTGGTGGCTCGTTTTTGTATGAGAACTAGTAGATTTGATTGTATGTGCGACCGTCTAGGAATGCCCCCGTTCTCTTATGGATGTCTCGATGTGGAAAGCGTGTGGAACTTTCTGTGAAGTCTCTGCTAGTAGCGAAGTCTATAAGCCACTGTCCGTTGTTACCAGTCTCTGTATGGAGGCTGTGTTCAACGGCTGTTCCTCTATGTGCAGTTTCTTGGCCGACTTTCCCATTGAAGTCACCCAGAACAATTTTAATGTCGTTTGACAGCAATACATCGACAATGCATTCCAGGGTGCTTTAAAACTCGTCCATGATTGCCTCTTCCTTGTCTTCTATAGGCATGTGACAGTTTACCAGCCTGATATCAAAGAATTTGGTCTTGATATAAATTGCACAGAGCCTTTCGTTAACAGGCTTGAGTAAGTAATAGTTCCTTTAGTTGTGCTGTCAAGAATGCAAGCCACTTCAAACTCATTACTTCCTTGCAGTTTTTCACTTTTAAACCCGATGTGCGTTCACATTTCAAATATATCTTCACCGTGCCATCTGGTTTGTTGCACTACGATGATGTTCAATCTGTATTTCTTTATTTCATCCTGAATTGGCCTCAGTGAACCTGTTCAATGATCTAACATACCAAGTTCCAAAAGAATAGACCTTTATACGTTGCAATTGTCGTTGCCATTTATCTAATCCAATCCGAGGCTGTTCTCCTGATTCCAAGACAAGTAAATACTAAATCGGGCGTTATAAGTGATTCGACTTAATCGGTTTTAGTCCACGATTGGTATTTTACTCCTAACGTACCCGCCGACTAGCCAATTAGGGCACCTCCTCTGCGCAACCTAAGGACAGAAAGGCCTACATAGACGAAGAAATACTAGCGATTCTTAAAAGCAGTTCTTCCACCGACTCCAATACAAATAAAAGTGCTATTGGGTCAAAAGCTACTCTGCTCGCAAAAAAGGATCAAGTAGTTTTTACCGAATATTGTTCTAAAGAAATTTTAAATTTCCCAGAACTGTACTAAATGAATTAACTTTTGAATTTAGAACTTAAAAATTAGAACACTGGTCATATTCTTTTAGAAGATTGCACAACCTAAACAAATTGTCATGTCATGTCATGAGCTCTGTCTCAGTTGTTATTTCGATAAGCCTCTTTTATATAACTTCATACCCAAAACCCACGTGCATCAAATACAAGGGAAAAACAAATGTAAAGATAAAAAATGTAACTTCATATAAATATAATCGAGGACATGGTTAGCGAAGGCAAAGCACCCATTGACTTATTCTGCAGAGTTTGCGATGATAAACACCTAACAACCATTATCGATGAGTCAAAGAACTACTCTCTCCAAAAAGACTCGAATGAAAACTTTCACCTTGACAGAGATGATTTGGGGAAAGCATTTGCAATATTATTTCTATCGGGCTATGTTAAAATTGCCAAAACGCCGTCTATATTGGTGACAAAAAGTGACGTTTATAATGCTGCAATATCGCGATTTATATCAAGCGATCGATTTCTGCAAATATTCAAGTATGTCCATGTCAATGATAATTACAACATCGATCGCGAAGATTGCTGTTATAAGATCCACTTTCTATTGGAAATTTGAAACAGCAGTTTTTTGAAATATTTTCAGCCTCTACCTTCAACTTGGTCATCGGACAAAGCCATGGAACCATACTACAGGAGGAACGATCTGAAACAATTTGTTAGTAGAACGCCGATTAGATTTGGTTTATATTCTAGTATTTCTAGACACAGGAAGCGCGCTGCGTAAAGTTTGATATGTATCGGCGCAGAAAAGAAAGAATATCAGGTACGATTTTAGCAGCTTTGGTTACAAGAAAATGGTTGAAGATGTAATTCCTTTGAACAGTCAACAGTACATTGATAGCACTAATTTGTAGTAATCGAGCAGTTACCCTATTAAACCGCTCTAAAACTTTCCTATCTCCTTCACCCGTACAGCATGGTGATCAAAAAAATTGAAATTTTAACTAGAAAAGTGCAGACGCTTCGATTAAACGCGCATTGCTATAGGCGGCGACAAGTAGACATTAATGATTATTCAGTTTAGAAATTTTTTTTTTCCAAATATCTAATGTCTTCTTTAAAAAAATCAAGAACTAACAAACATCTCGCATACCAATTTCGTTTCAAATCAACGTGATACCAAAGAAAAATTGCAATATATTATTACGCATTATTCACTATTGTTTCTTTACGTTGAAAATGAACTCAAATTTATCAATCCAACCGTATGATATTAATATTAGTTAAAAACTAAAACAACCACCAAGAAGCAATTTGGTTTATTCGTCCATAATTTGAATTTATACTTGTTAATTGTGCGCGCCCACACTTAAAAAAAAATATCGTATGCAAACTAATTTGAGGCTTGCATCGAAAAGATAGGCGTGCAGTGGTGTACATTTACAGCGGCGCAAAAGCTGACACGTTTTGATGTTCCATAACGTATTTACGAGGTTGGCGAAAGTGATAGGATGTCAGTTGGTTGCCGACGGATGTCGCCTCGAGCTTGATTTCCTTAACCTGGCTTCTTCCGTTAGAGAGGTAAAACGCAAAAATCAGTGTGCGAGGAAATTTTTTGCATCATCTTTTTTCGCTCGCGTTACAGAGTGCATGACTGAAAAGTTGTCGGCGTTGTCGGAAGAGTGATTACGGAAAAAGTGTCGTGCGCTAGCGTGATAGAGCGGCGGGCGTAGCGCAAGGAGAGGTGGCGCTGGAACGGAAGCAGCCAAAAGTCAGTATAAGTTGACAACGAAGAACTTATGTCTTCGGGCGTCTTGAGAAGAGAACGAAAACCACCTCAAAAAGCAGCCAAGATTCAGTGCCGAGCGCTGCTGAGGTTAAGTACTGTTTTTAGTTAAATCCTAGCCGATTATTTTTTTCAAGGTTCTCTACTAGCAGCGCCATCGCAAGAGGACAATTGGCCGTGGAGCTCTCTGGCTCATTGGTGAATGCATAATTGCATACTCATCAGCCAAAGTTAAAAATTCAGACCGTTTTTTTTCATCTCCGTTCCAACCTTAATTTCTTCATTAGTCAGGCAAGTGTATAGAAAACCTATAAGTGCAAGGCTGATGAGCATAATGTGATTACTTCTTATTTCAATTCAGGTTGATACAATTATTGTCAGGTGACAATAAACTCTGCCCATTAGGAGTGCTGTACTGTGGTTGCTGCGATTAAGACAGGAATATCGAAGTGGAAGCGATCGAGTAGGCAGCACTTCAAGCTCTTCAAATTCAGGGTGCCTTGACGTAAATGGAGATACGAAGGAATGCACCGTAGTCAAAGTTGCACTTTCAACGCTGAGTGGGGTGTGATCGCTATTAATTCGATTTTGCTTGCTATAGGACATCCTTGGAAAGTGGATAAGTTACTATTATTTATAGAATCTTTATTTCATGTCTTTATCAGTGCTCTTAAGACTTTTATTTCGTATTCGGTGTGGACTACTTTCCGCTTACTGAGTACAGTTGATACCTTTGCGAATCTATTTGACCTCACGACAAAGAACAGTCAAACAAATTTTCATTTTTTTTTTTGCGACTTGTGAAAGTCAGTCGATTTTGACTTTCCGTAGGAATTTGAAGTGAATCGAGGACCTCTGACGAATTCGCGCGAGTGGTTTTGCTTTTGCTCCACATAAATAACAAGTCCGAGAATTTCCACCACAAGAAAACGTGTTCAGAGTTTAGTTCCGCGGAAATTTTTTCGCCAGCAACTATTTCCAATTCATATTTCACAAATGTTGGACCTCCTGGAAAATGGTGTCCCGTCGCATCTTAAATGTGTATCGCGCCCAAAATCAGATGTATAGATAATTTATTAAATGTAACCAAACCACATAAATCGTAACACATGGACCGTGACCCGGACGCGCATTAGGTTGAACTTTGGGTTTTTGGTGATATTCAGCGAAGTCCCAAAGACGTGAGGATTTTTTTTTATATGAAAAAAAAATAAAAAAATCGATCACACCCTGCTAACAATAAAATCAAGAGGAAATTGAAACTTAAACATACAATTTCGGACAATATTTCTTTGCGTTTTACAACGGCATATATTTAATATTCTACTGGTCTTTTAATTATATAGACTTCTCCGTGAACGGATAGACTGTTGTTTATTAGAAGAGCACGATTTTCATTTTTTTTGGTCATATTTAGTATTTCATGTATAAAGAAAAGAAAAGAAAAGAAAGAATTTAAAATCAGTGCCGTTTTTCTCCATAACCTTTACGAAATTTTAAATCGGGCCGAGTTCAATGTGTAATGGTGGAAAAATAATATTTAGTGAATCAACTTTCGATACATATTTTACATTAATTTGCCCTGGAGTAAATTCATTCTGGACTAGCCAATTCTTTTTTATATAATTATATTCTTCAGCATCACCAATAGATAAAGATGATTTACATTTAGCGTTATGAAGTTATATTGCTTTCAGATTCAAGTAAATAGAATTGATGAACAAACGCTATTCATTTGTATCAGGATTTTGACCCATAGCATTAAAAAGCCGGGAATATCATCATCATCTACTTCTTCTTCTTCGTTGCACTGCCGTCCCTCTTGGCCCTTCGCTTCCTGCAACAAGCGCCTCCAACTGTCTCGGTCAATTGACCGCGTTTTCCAATTCGAAATCCGAGCATCGATAAACTGTCATTTTGGATATCCATTGTTCATCTATACAATTCATGTGGCAAGCCCATTGTTGCTTTCGCAGTCTAACAATCGTTGAGACCTCGCTCGTCGAAAATTTCATACAGCTCATGGTTGTATTGAATTCGCAATTGGTCTCCGTGGAACTTCACTCCGATTATTCGCCTTAGGGCTCGTACTTCGATGACGTTCAATATATTTGCGGATGCGTGAATTAGGATCCATGCCGGGGATACCAGGTCATTCAATTCATTTTGGTTTATCAAATATGGTGTTTCATTATCTTCAATTAAGAACTCACTATTTCATTGATCCTCATAAATATTTCTTCACTGTCTTGACAACTCACACTTGTCATACCTTGGGATACGTGATGCGATAGGAACAACAACAAAGAATACCATAATAAACAAACAATGATGAAACAGACTTTCAACAAAGGAAAGTTCAACAAAACTGTTTTTAATTTAAGTAACCTAGAAAACAATAAAGGTATTTTGTTTTCCTGTATATGGCAGAAAATTAAAAAAAATTATGACGAAATCCTAACTTACCAGTTCTTCAGAAAATACAGCGGGCCTTCAGGTGTGTAGGTAGCGATTGTGTTTTTGTGGAAGCATTGGTAGGCAGCCCAACGAGATGAGAAAGAAACAATTAATGGTCAGGGAATATAAGCCAGTCAGGATAAGGTGTAGGCCTAGTGTGTGACACAAATCCGTGCCTTAACAGTGTACTAACCATTCCGGGGAGCCTCAAGCTCCCCCATTGGCTCCTGGGGGCAGTTCAAGCGTTGGAGAGTGGCACCTTCCTACCCCGTCTCCATGGGTTAGCCGGGACCTCAAGACCCCCAGCCGGAATAGTTTCAAGTAACGTAACAAGCTCTCATCAAGACCTTTCATTTGATAACCATATTGGCTGCCTGTACGGGGAGCCCCCCTTAAATATCTTCTAAAATTTTGTTGTATTTGAACTTTGAAAAAGGTACCACTTAACACCTATATACAAAATTTGATGTTTCTATCTTCTATTTGCAAGAAAAACCGCATTGATGCACGGATAGGTCTAAATTTTGGTAAGATTTTGTAAAATAATTTTACGAAACCCTTAAAAGTGAATCCGAGATGGTTGCTATTCCTGCCTATTTACACCTATTTTGATGAGCTATCGGAATAGTGCAGCAATTCTGTAGCTAGGTATACTGACATAAGTATTATTCAAATTCATTTCTTACTTTTTACTTAAAGTTTTAAATAAAAGCTTGTTTTTAAAGAAGTTTTTTTGCATTTATTTTTAAAACACTAATCTAACTTGAGTACAGAATGTTTACGCTGAGAATAATAGATTTCAAAAGCATCTCTGTCACTTATCTAAGAGCACCAACTAATCAAACCCAAAGTTTACTATCAATATAGCCTATAATCCAAAAACATTTCTTGATTAATGTCTATAATCATGAACATTCATAGATGAGTTCCTGGGAAGTTGTTCAAAACCGACAGAACTCATTTCAATGTGAACACAATAGTGAAGCTAATAAACAAATGTAGTGTATTTTGTTGTATTTAATTAAAGCGAAATAGGACACATCAATGATGAATAACAGTCAGCCCAATAGGCATCCCGCCCAATGGCTTTTCAGAGCAAGAGAATTCCAATTAATATCTATTGAACATTCATATACATGTATAGTAGCTTTGGATTCATTTGCTTGAGGAGTCGAAGGCGTATCTAATAGAATTTCGTTTCGAATGTAACAAATGTTATTATAGTTTGTAATTTCAAACTTCTGTTAATTGAAATTGTCACGTAGCTGCTGTTTATATAGTAAAGTGGCTTTTAATGGAATTCGCGTAGGATCTTTACTGTTGCTAGGTCCTCTAAAGGACCATCGACTAGTTCTACATAGGCAGCTAAAATTTGGCAACTTAAAGACATGCGTTAAATAAAAGTTTGTAAGTTGAGCTTAACACTTGAGATGCTCGCTAAGCTTTTTGTAAGTGCACCAACTACATTCGGGAAAATTTCTCGAGAGAAATTAACATATTGCGGAAAGTACTCTATATTGTGTATATATATATATATATATAAATATATATATATATATATATATATATATATATATATATATATATATATATATATATATATATATATATATATATATATATATATATATATATATATATATATATATATATACATATATATATATATATATATATATATATATATATATATATATATATATATATATATATATATATATTTCTATATATATATAAATATATATATATACATATATATATATATATATATATATATATATATATATATATATATATATATATATATATATATATATATATATATATTGTCGCGAGTTGTGGTTCGCGGCCAATAATTTTGATTGTTCCAGGGAAAGTGAAAATGCACTGTCTTTTAAATTAAGTTAAAAGAGTTTATTTACTAAAAATGCACTATTATTAATTTAACTATTTCACCAATTTTATTTTTCACTTGTCTATAAGTTTTTAATCCAATTGTTTATTACTAAAGTCACTTCACAATCAATCAATATCGCCTTAATTTGCACTCCACACTTATCGCAGTTCTTACTATCGCGGTTTTACTATATCCCCCATTTATTCAGCTCGTACATTGGCGAACTACCTGGAATATTCGAGCAATCCTGCATGGCCGCAGTGACGTCACTTTCAGATATTGATCATACTTGGTGGGTTCTTGTGCTTTCGAGTACATTCGTTTATTGATCATCATGTTCTTAAAAGTTGCGAAAACAATTGCGAGGGTAGCTCGCAGAATTGCTTGCACATGTAACAATATATAACATCGTTCAAAAGTCCCGAGACTAACCCAGAGATGGTACTAGTAGTACCAAACAGGGGTAGGCCATTGGAAGCCGTTACACCGGAAAATGTGAGTGAAGTGTTAAAAATTGTAATGAAAAATCACAAGCTGAAGCTTCGTGAGATTGCAGAAATGACACATATATCATCTGAAAGCGTATTTACAATCATTCATGGAAAATTGAGCATAAAAAGGTTTTTTCCAAGTGGGTGCCGCGATTGCTTTCAGCGGAACAAAAACAGCAACGAGTCGACGATTCAGAGACCACGTTTAAACTCAGCATACAAACGACAAATCGTTGGTTTCGATGGAGAGGAGTCCAGGTAATGTTTTTCAAGCCATTGCTAGGCTTCTAAGGTGTTTTTACCCATTAAAAAACAATGTTTTATCAACTCGGAACTCACTTCTTTCCATTTTTCAAACAAATTACAAAGTGAATTTACTCTAACCTCGATAACTCTGCTGCCTGTGATCCGATCGACGTGAAATTTTTACATGTTTCATGTAAAGGTTCGCACTCTGAGGAAACGTAGCCAATTTGGTACTACTAGCACCATCTCTGGGTTAGCCTCGGGACTTATTGAACGATGTGTTATATACGAGTATATATATATATATATATATATATATATATATATATATATATATATACATAAATACATATATATACATACATACCCACACCCACACACACACATATATATTTATATATATATATATATATATATATATATATATATATATATATATATATATATATATATATACATATATATATATATACATATATATATATATATATATATATATATATATATATATATATATATATATACATATATATTCAATTCAATTCAATTTATTTAAGCATCATGATATATTACAAGTTATTCTCCTTTCGTAGTGACACTTAGCAATATAAAAAAAAATTGGAAGAGAAGGACATACCCTTCTGTGCCCAAGTGCTCATATAATAAACCTTAAAGGCTATATAAAAGAAGTTCAAATAAAAAAATAAAATTCAAATAGCAAGGAAAAGGAAGGAAAAGAAAACAAGTTGGGTAGACAGACCTATGCTCATGTCAGAAGGGTTTTGTACCCAACTTACAAAATGCCGTAACCAGCAACAAATAAAATTAAGAAACACGCCATGTTCAAGAATCATACTATTATTAACTAAGTTGAAAGAATTTTGACTTCTGAGGTATTTGTTAAAGCTATACACTTCATGTATCCCCCCCCCCCCCCCCTGTGCCCCCACTGAAGCAAAAACTGTGAGTTTAAGAACTGTTTTGAAAAGCTCTCATAGAGAACTTTCATTTGATACTCATATCGGCAACCTTTCATGAAATTTTTTTCAGGGGCCACTCCTCTGTACTGTAATCATCGATTCATGGCCAATTTTTTCGAATCCTAGAATGACTACAAAGCCCTTTTGCTAGGAGCTCTCTCCTGCCTCTTCGACTTGTTTCAATTGTATGTACTCACCCTCATGAAAATCCCAGCAAAGCTGTAGTGTCTAAGTCGGTAAAAAGCGCATATGGCTCCATAGCCATATGTTTCCATAGTAATACAGGGCACATTGTTCCTTAGTAATACAGGAAAATTCAAATCGCTATAACTTCGTTAAATACTTTTCGATCTTTATGAAACTTTCAGAAAAGATCAATCTTATAAATAGTCATCTGTTTGCTAAATTTTAATTGAATTTAAGGGTACCATTTAGATTTTATTCAAGAAAACATAAAATCGATAAATCATACTATTACTAATAAAGTTGAGTGAATTTCGACTGTTCATGTATTTGTTGTTGTTGTACTCATTAAGGCCTACATTCATGATTTTTTTCAGATTTTTCGGATGGAAGGTGTCCAATCGCGAGGGGGGGTACGCGAAAAGTTCGTACATTTCCCCTGCCCCCTCGGTACTCATAAGGCAACTTTAAGACCTGTTTTGAAAAGATCTTATTGAGACCTTTCCAATGATACCCTACTCGACTACCAATGGTGAAATTTTTTTTTGAGGGGTCACCTCCCTATATGGGGAGACGTGGGATATTCTCAGATTTCAACAGAGCAATAAATTTTTCTTGCAGTGTCATTAAATACTTTAAGGCAGTAGGATAGGCCCACCCCATGTTATAATACCGTAACTTAAGAGACTATAAACATATCCATAGTATATTGTTTCAAGTACTTTTTTGGGAAGATAACATAGTTTTTTACAGATGTATAAAAAATATCTACATTGATTGATTAGATTGTTTATATGTAAATCCCACTTCAACTTGTAATCTTAGAGTAAACCAAAGTATTTGAAGCTTTCTTTTCTAGATATATTCGAATCATTTATTCGTATATTTATCGAGTTGGGTACACTATCCGAATAGCAACCAAATGTGAGAAATACCGTTTTCGTGATATTAATAGTTAGTTTATTAGTATTAAACCAGCCATTAAGTTTACTCAAGTAGTCATTCATATGAGCTTCAACCTCTGTCCAAGTATTTTCAATACTTAGTACAGCTGTATCATCAGCATATGCAAAGACTAGTGGGCAGTTATCAAAAAAATTATTCATGTACACTAGAAATAATAATGGTCCTAACACAGTACCTTGTGGTACGCCAAGTTCTATGTCTTTTTCACTACTAAATATATCATTTATTTTAACTTTCTGCTTTCTGTCACATAAATAACTTTTTATGAGATCTAGGGCTATTCCTCTAACACCTTCATAATATAGCTTTTGGAGTAAGGTTTGATGATCAACAGTATCAAAGGCTTTGCTCAAGTCGATAAACGTAGCAGCTACAGCTTTACTACGATTAATTCCATTATATATAGCGTCAAAAACGGTTTCAAGTGCGTGAACAGTACTTTTATTTTTTATGAAACCGAACTGTTTACAATTAATTCTCTCATTCTTATTTAGGAATATGGAAAGTCTACTATGTACAATTTTTTCGAAGATTTTGGCGATGTTTGAGATTAATGAGAAAGGTCTATAATTATTAATTTTAGTACGATCTCCATTTTTATAGACTGGAACTACTTCCGCTCTTTTTAATGCATCAGGCCAGATACCATGATATATACATATATTCAAATTATTAGCTAGTATGGAACTTATGTATGAACTAATCTTTTTTAGAATGGTTGTGTGAATATGATCATTACCTCCTCCTCTGCACTTAAAATTGTTGATTATCAAATTTATTTCATTGGGGTGAGTATATCTTAGAACAAGTTGGGTAGACAGACCTATGCTCATGTCAGAAGGGTTTTGTACTCAACTTACAAAATGCAGTAACCAGTAACGAATGAAATCAAGAAACATGTCATGTTCGAGGATCATACTATTATTAGCAAAGTTGAAAGAATTTTGACTTCTGAGGTATTTGTTATAGTTATACCCACAAATATCTCCCTCGATAATTATTTCAGATTTTTTAAGATGACGGGTGTCCATTCGCGAAGGAGGAAACAAATTTTTCATGTATTCCCCATCCCCCTCCCCTATGCCCCCACTGAAGCAACAACTATCAGTTTAAGAACTGTTTTGAATATCTCTCATAGAGAACTTTCAGTTGATACTCATATCGGCTACCTTTCATGAAATTTTTTTTCAGGGGCCACTCCTCTGTACTGTAATCATCGATTCATGGCCTGTTTTTTAGAATCTTAGAATGGTTACAAAGCCCTTTTGCTAGGAGCTCTCTCCTGCCTTTCCGACTTGTTTGAATTGTATATACTCATCTTCATGATACCTATCATTCCTGAAATTTTCATACAAATCCTAGCAAAGCTGTAGTTTCTAAGTCAGTAAAAAGCGCATATGGCTCCATAGCCATATGTTTCCATAGTAATACAGGGCATATTGTTCCATAGTAATGCAGGAAAATTCAAATCGCTTTAACTTCGTTAAATATTATTCGATCTTTATGAAACTTTCAGAAAAGATCGATCTTATAAATAGTCATCTGTGTGCTTAATTTTATTGAATTTAAGGGTACCGTCTAGATTTTAGTCAAGAAAACATAAAATCGATAAATCATACTATTACTAACAAAGTTGAGAGAATTTCGACTTTTCATGTATTTGTTGTTGTTGTACTCATTAAGGCCTACATTCACGATTTTTTTCAGATTTTTCGGATGGAAGGTGTCCAATCGCGAGGGGGGGGTACGCGAAAAGTTCGTACATTTCCCCTTCCCCTGCCCCCCTCGGTACTCATAAGGCAATTTTAAGACTTGTTTTGAAAAGATCTCGGTAAGACCTTTCCAACGACACCCTACTCGACTACCAATGGTGAAAAATTTTTTTTTGGGGGGTCGCTTCCCTATATGGGGAGACCCCCCTTAAATCGCTTTGAAATTTTTTTCCACCATTGAACTTTCAAGAGGTCACCACTTCTGACCTTTCCACAAAGTTTCTTGGCTGTAGCCTCTATAGTTTCGGAGAAAAAGTGCTGTGACATACAGACGGACGGACGGACGGACGGACAGCCGGACACAGGTCGTGATTGCAATAGGGTTTTGTATTTTAATACAAAACCCTAAAAGACGAATTATTATTACGTTTACTGTTATCTAAAATTACCTTATGAGAGTCTTGTAGGTGAAGTTTATTTGCAAGGCTTTTGCCAATATTGATAAAGAAATTATTAAATTCCTCAGCCATCAAATCATTTTCAAATTTAATTTTTTCAACTTTGCAATTTTTATTATTTTTTTACCCAATTTTTCATTTATGTAACACCATAATTTTTCGGAATTCTTACTGCTTTTGCTTGCATTATTTATTTCATGGTTATTTTTAGCAGCCTTTATGACATTTCGTAATATTTTCTCATAATTCTTATATTCACTCTTTAGTTGAAGGGATTTTTTATTTCTTTTCCAAATATTATACAAATTTTCTTTATGGTTAATTGACTTAAGTATAGCAGATGAAATCCAGGGCTTTCTACACTTAGACTTAGCACTTGACAAATTAAGAGTTGCTTTTAAAACACAGTAATTAATATCATTAATGAGGGAATCAATCGCAATATCTGGATCTTGAATGTGATCATATTTGAGCCAATCTTTTCTTGATGCTATTTCAAGTAATTTTTTGTAGTTAATTATATTCTTTTTTAATGTCGGCCCAGTAGAATAAGATGTATTTTCACAATTGAAAGCACAGATAAGAGGGAAATGATCAGTAAACACTTGAGCATATATTTAGATATATATGCAGTCGAACTTCGATAACTCGAACTGCGATGTGACGCATAAACATTTCGAGTAATCAATAATAACTGTACATATGCGAGTACTTTTTGTGAATAAGCATTTATGTATTTATTTTAGTAAATGTACTATATGTTGCCTAAGTGTCTTCATATAAGTTTTTTTTTTAATAACAAAAAATATGAAAAAGTACATTCAACATATATGTACATACAAGTAAGTGCATATGCATATGATTGTATTTATTAACTATTTTACGGTAAAAAACTCAGTTTGGATTTTGATTTTCAAAAAAGCTTCAATTTAATTTAAATTATTATACAGGGAATCGTTTGCACGTTCAATAGCTTTTAAATAAGAAAGCAAGATTCTCAACGAAGTTTCAACCAATTCGCTTGAAGGCGGTTACTGGAAATCATCTTCTAATTCCTCCTCCGTCCTGTTACTTTGGCAGTCACATTCCTTGTTCAACTCTACCAGTATGAATCTGCAGGACTTGATAATATCTTCACCGATAGGAAACTTCGAAGTAAAAATACATATCGTCATACACATCTATAAAATCGTTAATGGTGCTACCTTCTTCTACTCGATTCGCAGTTGGTTTCAGGTGTTCACTTATAAAAATCAAGGGAGTTTCATCCTCTTCTTCCCATTCGGAATACTGACCAAATCCGGCTTTTTTAAGACCGTTAGAAATTATTTAAGATTTGATGTCGATATTCCATGCGTAAGTTATATCGAAAAATAAAATTGTATCATATGCCAACAGTATTATTGGGGAGTATCAAGGTGGTTTTAGTGCAGGTAGATCAACAATAGACCAATTGTTCACAGTCAAGCAGGTATTTGAAAAATGCTGGGAGTTCAACATAGACGTGCACCAAATTTTCGTTGACTTCAAGCAAGCATACGACAGTATTGATCGTAACCTACTGTACCAAATAATGCTTTGATTTGGCATCCCAGCCGAATTCATCCGTTTTACCAAAATGACAATGACGTCGACAACCTCCAAAGTCCGCATCAATAGCCAACTCACCGATGCCTTTGACACAAATATCGGATTAATGCAGGGAGATGGGCTGGCCCTATTGCTAATCAATTTGGCTTTGGAGTACGTCATACGGAAGCTACCGGTCGATACGCGAGGTACGTTACTATTCAAGTCGAGCCAAGTAGTAGCCTATGCGAACGACACCAACTTTCTGTCACGGTCATTAACAACTGCCAAAGAACGCTTCCTGAAACTCGACAGCGAAGCAAAGCTAGTAGAAATACAAATCAATGAAAATAAAACAAAGTTCATGACGCAGTCGAGGAAAAATATCTCAAATACACAAAATATCACACTTGGTGAATACAGTATCGAGAATGTTAGCGAATTTGTCTATTTAGGTGCCAAAATAACGAAAACGGGCAATGAAAGAGACGAAATACGCCGAAGAATACAGCTCGCAAATAAAATATTTTATTCAGTATTGACGATCTTGAAGACCAGCTGCATACTCGTACACAGGAAAACAAAGCTCCAAGTATACAAATCTGTGATAAAACCTGTGTTATGCTATGGGTGTGAAACATGGACCCTAACCCAAGCATCCGCAAATATATTGAACGCCTTTGAGCGACGGGTCCTGAGGCGAATAATCGGAGCGAAGCTAGACGGGGACCAATGGCGAATTCGATACAACCATGAGCTGTATGAAATTTTTGACGAACCGGAGGTCTCAAGGATTGTAAGACTGCGGAAACTCCAATGGGCTGGACACATGAATCTTTTGGACGAACAACGGATACCCAAGAAGGTATTCGTTGGGAGAACTGAAGGCTGTCGGCCAATGGGGAAACCGAGGAGATGCTGGTCTGACTCGGTCGACGAAGACAGTTCAGCGTTGCTCGGATTTTAGAATTGTAAGACGCGGTCAACGGACCGAGACAGTTGGAGGCGCTGTTTGCAGGAAGCGAAGGCCCAAAAGGGGCTGTAGTGCTAAGAAGAAGAGGAAGTTATATCGATAACACAAACCGTTAATGCAATGTTGTTCTTTTTATTTTCTTCAAAACGTGTGGTAGTTTTTTTCAAAATTCTTCGCTGATAATGACATTTTAAAAATTGTATGACTTTGATGTCATATTCGGCGGGGAAAAACAAGTTTAATACACTTCATTCTTCCTGGATATTTTTCTGATGGGCCGAACAGTTGTCAATAAAAATAATTATTTTTCTTTCCTGTTTTTACAATTTTTTATCTTATTTTAATAGCCATTCTTCGAAAAGTGCGCCTGTCATCCAAGCCTTTGAGTTTGCTTTATAGTTAAAAGGCAACCACATAACACCTCGAGAGCAGCGAGGTAGATTACTTTTACCTATTAAAAACAATTTTCCTTTTTCTGATCCATCCATGTTTGCAAAAACCATCAATGCAACTCTCTGTTTACTAGGCTTACCTCCATGGTACTTCTGATTTTTAAAAGTGAAGGTTTTATCTGGAACACATTTGAAAAATAATTCTGGGTCATTTACATTAAACACGTCCCGTGCTCGATAACCTTTTAATAAATGAGGTAAAACATCACGTCTCTATTTAGTACAATTTTAGTCACTTACGTTACTGGTTTCTCCACAAGCCTTTTTATGACGTACGCCAGATCTAAAATAAAACAAGTTGAGCAAGTAGAAGAGTGCTCCTACCAGATGGTCTTTGTAACCACCCTTAGGTTCGAAACAAGTTTTCTAATAGCGTGGATTGGTGACTTGAATTATGTATCCAATACTTAGGTAATAAATCGTTCAAATTTATGGAAAAGATGCCGAGTTTCCATCATAAGCACGTTGCAACTGCCATTTTGTTCCAACTTTAGTTTTCGCGACACGGCCGAAAATAAAAGTACCTATTTTAATGTGAAATATGTATCACCCATTAAAATGTGTTATTGTTGTTGTAACTGCATACAATGGAAATGGCTATAAATCACCTGATTATGATCGGATTTCTAGAAAATTTTGTGAGCATAAAGATCTTATATTAATCTGTTTAAGCTACCACTTTGATAGTACATATATATATATATATATATATATATATATATATATATGTACATAAATATATTTAATATATACATATATATATATATATATATATATATATATATATATATATATATATATATATATATATATATATATATATATGTACATAAATATAATTAATATATACATATATATATATATATATATATATATATATATATATGCACATATATGTATTTAATATATATATATATATATATATATATATATATATATATATATATATATATATATATATTGTTTTTAGGGTTTTGTACTAAAATACAAAACCCTATTGCAACCACGACCTGTGTCCGTCTCTCTGTCCGTCCGTCTGTCCGTCCGTCTGTCCGTCTGTCCGTCTGTCCGTCCATCCGTCCGTCCGTCCGTCCGTCCGTCTGTGTCACAGCACTTTTTCTCCGAAACTATAGAGGCTACAAGTTCAAGGGTGAAAAAATTTTTCAAAGGGGTTTAAGGGGGGTCTCCCCATATAGGGAGGTGACCCCTCAAAAAAAAATTTTACCATTGGTAGTCGAGTAGGGTGTCATTGGAAAGGTCTCAATGAGATCTTTTCAAAACAGTTCTTAAACTGACAGTTTTTGCTTCAGTGGGGGCACAGGGGGGGGGGGAATACATGAAAAATGTGTTTCCTCCCTCGCGAATGGACACCCGTGATCTAAACAAATCTGAAAAAATTATCAAGCGAGATATTTAACAAATACCTCAGAAGTCAAAATTCTTTCAACTTAGTTAATAATTCTATGATTCTCGAACATGGCGTGTTTCTTAATTTTATTCGTTGCTGGTTACGGCATTTTGTAAGTTGAGTACAAAACCCTTCTGACATGAGCATAGGTCTGTCTACCCAACTTGTTTTTTCTTGAAAAGCCGTCGAACACTGCTTTGTTGTATGAGCAGACGCGTTCTGATTCTTTTAAGTCATCTCAAGTGTGTACAGGATTTGTGTTTATATAGGTGTGGGATAGGTTAAGTAGGTAGGGCCAAAATAATGGCAGGTAGAGGTATATGAGTCCGTGTGTCACACCGCTTTTTCTCGCAAATCACATAGGCTAGGAACATAAGATTTTGTTAGTAAAGCAAAGCGCCGCCTTCTTCAAAGCGACGCCTTCTTCAAAGTTTCACCACGAAACTATATTTATAAGGTGTTGAATGGGGGTCTCCCATATAGGGGAGTGCAGGCAATATGGGTATAAATGAAAGGTATTGATGAGAACTTTTCAAAATAAGTCCTAAAATGACAAGTTTTGCTTTGTAGGGTGCAGGGGAAGGGAGAATGTACAAAATGTTGTGGCCCCTCCCCTCGCAATTGGACACCTTTAACCCAATAAATCTGAAAAAAATTACGAAGATGAGACTTTAAGAGCACAAGGGCAACAAATACCTCTGAGTCAAAATTCGAGCAACTTTGTTAAAAATAGTACATTTTATAAATTTTACATTTTCACCTATAAAGTCAAAATGTGACGCTTAAATTTCCCAAAAGCTATAATTTAAGTTTTTTGAAAGCAAACGCACATGTTCTGCAAATTTCACAATAATCGAACAATAAACAGCCAAGTTACAGGCCATTGAATATTTAACAATTACAACAACATTGACATGTGATACTAGGCAGATAAACGTTTGCAACAGACCTAGACATTACAAATATGTAGGAATTTTGATAAAAATTTTAGAAATGGTTTGTAATATTCATGTGTTATCATGACTAATTAAGCGACGGGATCAAAACACTTGAAACAAAATGACGGTGAGTTTAAAAACATAATAACCATAACAATTTTTCGAACTTAACTTATAGAATCTGTATATTAATCACGTTTTGATATGCAGAATATATTGTTTGATTCAAATTGTTATGTCCGTTTGTTCTGGTTTGTCTCACTTCCATTTCCGTTTGTGTAGCAATCTCATAGAATTTGTCATAACGTCAAGCTCGTGTGCGTGATTTTGTAAGTGCGTCGCATAATCGGAACCTGCCTTGCTGAGTAAGAAAGATCGTAAGTACTCTTTGTATCGTTAGTTTCCGTGTTTTCCATCCTATGTATACCATGTCGCAGTCCTTGCATCTCGCTTTGTATATACCACTATTCTCGTATATTTATGTGCCATTCAATTTTGGTTTCAGTATGTTTCCAATTTTGTTATTTTTGAATGCAGTTTGCAGTTTGTATTTCCTAACGAAGTGTGATAGTTTGTACTATATGCCTCTTTGCCTACGTATGTTAACGAAATCCACTGTTGGTCATTCTTATGCATTTCAGTCGGTTGGCCTTCCTGTTTTTGTTCGTATTGAGTAATAAGATTGTCAATGTAACATTCTTTATAACCCGTTATTACTTTGTTTAAGTGCTGTTTAATTCGTCGGAGTAGCAGTAGGAGTCATGGGAATGAACTGGAGTCCCTGAACAATTGAATTTTACACTGCTAGCTTATGTTATGCGGGGTAATTAGATGTTACGTGTATGGTATAATCAGTAATGGTTGATTTTCGGTATATTTGTTAATCTAATCGTGCTTGTTCTCGAGTCACCGTTAGGTCCATACAGTTGCGTTGTCCGTTTGTTTCTTTTTCCATAGTGAAATTTACATTTGAGTGTATTGCAGTCATGTTGGCAAGTAATTCATTTTGTTTTTTTTTTTTTTTTGAGATCTAATAATAATGAAACAGTCATCCCTATATTATTTGTGAAATATTACATTGAATCTTTTGCCTGTTTTGAATATAAAGACTTCCTCCAAAGATTGTAAGAAAATTTCGTTCATTATTCCAAGGCAATGTATGTATTATTGTTGAACCTAAAATAGTTCTGCTTGATGGGGGGTATATATTAGATCGAGTAGTTGATCTGGGAATTATCGGCTGTTATTGAATGAAAGTTTATTGTTTAGCATGGACAGTGTGTCATTGATGGGTATAGACGTATTAAGTTTGGTGATATCTAGTGATACATGTCGATAAGTGTCAGTCAATGTGAAAGAGGTGGTAAAGTTCGCTAGACCAACGATGGTCTTTGATGTGTATTTATCGTCAAGATTCATGACATTAGTCAAGATCATTACCAAGCACCATCCTAATCAGTATGCAGAAGCTGGACGGTAATTGTCAACAGGTCGGATATTAAAATGGAGTTTGTGGAGCTTAGGTTGTGCTTTAAGGGTTGGTGTGGATGGATTTGGGTTTAGGTAGCGGTTGTTAGTATCAGGAGGAATGATTAGTGGAGTAAATCTGCTTTGAACTTATTAGTGGAGTCCTTAATTACCTATTGTTTGTATCTGTTGGTGCTAATGAAGTCTGTTGTTTTTGATACGGAGTCCGTTGTTTTTAGGATCATCGTTGTTTTCAGGATTACCATTGCATGTCTTTTGTCAGCCTTTATCCCTTTTAGTTCCTCAAGTTTTATTTCCACTAGGTTGGATCTAACGCTGGTCTTGCTTATTTTTGTCGCTAGTTCATTAAAGCAGTTGGCTATTTGCGCGAAACTTTTGTCGTTAGATCTTGTCTGCGCTTGCTGCTTATAAAGTAGTTGATCTTTATTTAAATTAAGCTACTCCATATGTTGTTCATGCATTTTAGGAAGTTTTGAAATTTGTTGCGATCTGAACAGATAAAATGTTTATCTATAAAGGAGTTGTACCACTCTCTTAGTGATACAACTAATCATTAGAGATAGAGTTTTTACCTAAAATCTCCATTTTATTAGATTCCTTTTTAATGTGTTGTTTATAATAGAGTTGGTTGGGTTTTCTCCTATTAACCAACTGATTATTTTAACGATAATCCTAATTTGATAAGATTCAGAAATTGTTTTCGACCAATTTTTGATTGCTTAGTTGTTTAAATTTAGAGCACTAAGTAGGCCATTCAGTGTTTGGATTATTTAGTATTTTTATCTTGCTTTATGTTTTTAAAAATTTTATAATGATTGATTAAATAAAGTGCATCTCAATTTGCGTTTAAAATCTCTGCTTACGCAAATGGTCGAAACGTTCTCAAGTTCAAGAGAAGCTCGATTCCTTGTTTAAAATACTTGAATTGAACAGGCTCCATAGGTATTTATATTTGCGCTTGTGACCTGAATGCTCGGCGCACACCATGACTGAATGCCAACAATAATCCAAGAGGGTATTACTGAAATCGTGGATAAAATAGAAACGAATTGAAAACAGGTCCAATATATGTATATGGGTTGGTCATATTTGGACCTCTGCATTGCTGACGCAAGACTTGAGTTCAGCTTTAACAGTCCTCAACAGATAATGCTGGTACTTCCTTACGATAACGTCCATAACACAATCATAATGTAAGTGAATCATCAAAGAGATGATGTCGTCCTCATTTCAATTCAACATGAAAATCATCGGTTGAGTTTTAAAAAATGAACTGGGAAAACTTTCAAAAGGTATTTAATCAGGATTACCAGAAGCAATGTCCACTTTCGGATGATGGTAGCCCTTGCTTAATGGCTCCTAATGACAGGAATCTAATTAACGATGAAATAGTCCACTATTTGTCATGTTCAAGAAGCTGACATTGGAAACGATTGAGAAAGTAGTTTCCAAGATTAAACAATGTTCAAGGATATGAAAAACCAACCAACACAAGTTAGAAATATTGAAAAGCCTTCTTCTCGCACGCGTAAACAATATTTATTGGCGAATTTTGGACTAAAACCATCCCTCGTTGGCTGTGTGGGAATTACACATGAAGAATATCCGAAACTTGACCTGTTCATACTTTAGGAGTAAGTTCAGCTGTCAATGGGCAAAAAACTGAGGGATATCAGCCCACAGGGTCCAGATGGCATTTTTTCGATAGTGAGTAGATTATTCCGTAAGAAGCTTTGAGAGATGATATCGAATCTTGAAGTCGCTAGTGTTTATTGGAAGCATTTGCTGATTATCTGATCATCAAAAAAATGTTTAAAATCATACACAGAAGCGTGAAATGATTTTGTTTTGGACAAAGCTGCAGGGGGTCAGCCAAAATCTGACACGTAAGTAGAAGGATGCCGCATTATGGCTGGAGATTCATGTTCAGTAAAGCACAAAAAGTAGTCATATCCTTTTGACAAATCTTTCATTTCAGATGCATTAATCAAAAGGTCAAAGTTATCTGTTACAAGATCCTGGTCAGACCAGTTTGCACATATGGATGTCAGATCTGGTACAACCAGAGTGCAAGTACTATGGAATGTTTATGAGTTTTCGAAGGAAATGTCTTTGTGTATATACCGGTTTGTAAAGAAAGCCTGATATAGATTGGGAACACTATATTTCGAATAGAAGAACTTACCAAATTGCTAAAGTGAAGAGAGTCGATATCTTCATATTGAGACTTTTGCGGAATCATATCGCAAGATCTGTAACTGTGAGTGAGTGAAACCTCCGGGATATTACAGTGATTCCACCCTAAAGACGTTTATATTGAGATTTGTCTGGTGCTGGCTTCGTTCCTCCAGAAACATTCGTGCATTTGGATATGAATCGATGTTTTTGGTTCTAGTGGTGTCCCAATCATATATTTAATATATATATATATATATATATATATATATATATATATATATATATATATATATATATATATATATATATATATATATATATACATATATATATATGGGTTACCGATTAGAAGATAAAATATCCTCTGAATTTGATTTCCTGAACCCATAAATCTAATGAAGACACTCACTTGCTAGATTCGTTGAGGCTGGTCGAGCTGGAACGGAGCAGTCTAGGCATTGGTAGCTAAATGACAATGTCTGAATTACCTAGAAAATCTAGCATTCTAGTTGTATCAAATCTGACATACATATGTCAAAACTGGTCTAACCAATGTCATGTAACAGATAACTTCGAACTTTTGATCGATGTATCCGGAACGAAAGAGTCATCAAGGGGCTATGACTACTTTTTGCGCTTCGCTCAGCAAGATGTTGACATGTTCAGTTTACTAGAAATACTGGCCGAGATGAACACCAAGGTACGAACACCGGATTTATGTGGAACCCGTCCTGAACTTCCTCACCAGCAGCCATAATGTGGAAATCCTTCCAACTACGTTTCAGGTCTTGGCTGGCCTCCTGTAGCGTTGTCCAAAAAAAAAAAAATTGCGGCGTGGTGCTGCACATCATTTAACATATTTTGAAGATTACTCTGAACTATTGTAGCTTTTTGGTATGCTATATAAATATCCAGATCATCAGCCAACGCTACCAATGATCACGTTGGTGAGACCTTAAAATCAAAGCCATTCAATAGCTTGCGAATGAATACTAAGAAAAGCACAGGCGCAGTAACTGTTCCCTGCTGTAGACGATTCAAGAACTTGAAGTCGTGCATTGTTGTCAGATTTTCATCTGTTACAACGAATAATTTTCCATATAACATATTGTCGCGTGTTATGGTTCACAGCCAATAATTTTAATGTTCCGGGAAAGTGAAAACGCAATGTCTTTTAAATTAAATTAAAAGAGTTTATTTAATTACTTAAAAATGCACAATCACTTATTTAACTATTTCACAATTTTAATTTTCACTATTAAAAGTCTAACTTCGACTTGTCCATAAATTTCCATCGCAATTGTCTTCTAAGATCACTTCACAATCAACGAAAATCAGTTTTTTATTACTCAATCTATATCGCTTTTCTATTTCCTCCACACTTTCGCAGTTTTTACTCTCGCGGTTCAAATGAATGATTCCCCATTCATTCAGCTCGCCTTTTTATAGGTTTTCTACCCATTCAACCCATTTCTCGTACATTGGCGAATGATCTGCCGAGAGGTACCTGGTATATTCGAGCAGCTAAATGAATGGAGTGACGTCATTTTCAGATGTTGATCATGCTTGGTGGGTTCTCGTGGTTTTGAGTAAATTCACTTTATTGATCATGAGGTTCTTAATGGTTGTGAAAACAATTGCAACACTAGCTCGCAGAATTATTCGTGCATGTAACAATATTGTACATCATGCCGACAATATTCCTGTAAAATCTGTCCGGAATAAGTTTAAAAATTAATCCATCTAACCACACCGTATCAAGAGCTGTTCATATCAATGAGATACGCTCCAACACATTCTCTATCATTCAGTTTCCAGCAGATATCTGAGGTTACTTTCGTCATCGCATGTATGATCGAATGCCTGGAATGAAAACCAAATTGGCAATCCGGCATCAACTCATATTTCTCAATGTGGGCGTCTAATGCTTTGTTGAGTATCACTCCAAACACAGGAATAAAATCAATTTAGGAATAAATTAATAGAATAAAGTGAGGACTCGATATTTTCGTAGCAAAAAGTTGGGATTCGAAATTTTCGGTAGAAAAAAGTTGGGACTCGAAATTTCCGTAGAGAAATGTTGGGACTCGAAATTTTCGTAGAGAAAAGTTGGGACTCGAAATTTTCGTAGAGAAAAGTTGGGAGTTTAAATTTTCATAGAAAAAGTGGGAACTTGAAACTTTCGCACATAAAAGTTGAAACTTGAAATTTTCGTAAAGAAAAGTTTGGACTCGTAATTTTCGTAGAGAAAAGTTGGGACTCGAAATTTTTGCAGAGAAAAGTTTAGCCCAAAAATTTTCGGTAGAAATAAGTTTGAACTAGAAATTTTCGTAGAGAAACTTTGGGACTCAAAATTTTCGTAGAGAAAAGCTGAGACTCGAAATTTTCTAAGAGAAAAGTTGGGACTTGAAACTTTCTTAGACAAAAGTGCGGATCAGAAATGTTCGTGCCGAAAAATGGAACTCGAAATTTTCGTAGCAAAAACGGGACTCGAAATTTTCGTAGAGAAAAGTTTGGACGCGAAATGTTTGGTAGAAAAAAGTTGGGACTCGAAATTTTCGTAGAGAAAATTTGGGGAAATTTTCGTAGAGAAAAGTCCGGACTCAAAATTTTTGATAGAAATAAGTTGGAACTCGAAATTTTCGTAGAGAAAAGCTGGAACTCAAAATTTTCGTAGAAAATAGTTAGGACTCGAAATTATTGGCAGAGAAAAGTCGGGACGCGGATTATTCGTAAAGAGAAGTTGGGCCTCGAAATTTTCGAAGAAAAAAGCTTGAGACTCAAAATTCTCGTAGAAAAAAGCTGGGACTTGAAATTTTATGAAGAAAAAAGTTAGGATTCGAAATTTTCGTAGGGAAAAGTTGGGACTCGAAATTTTCGTCGAAAAAAGTTGGGGCTCAAAATTTTCGTAGGGATATGTTGGGACTCAAAATTTTCGTAGAAAAAAATTGGGACTCGAAATTTTCGATGAGACAAGTTGGGACCCGAAATATTCGTAGAGAAAAGTTGCGACTCGAAATTTTTGGTAGAGAAAAGTCCAGCCTCGAAATTTGCGTAGAGAAAAGTTGCGACTCGAAATTTTCGTTAGAAGAAAGTTGATGCTCGCATTTTTCGCAGAAAAAAGTTGGGACTCGAAATTTTCGTAGAAAAAAGTTGGGACTCGAAAGTTGGGACCTGAAATTATTAGCAGAGAAAAGTTGGGACTCTAAATTTTCGTAGACAAAAGTTGGGACTCGAAATTTTCGTAGAAAAAAGTTGGAACTTCATGACAGCTATCATAGTTAACTTCTTACTTAGATATCATTTATTCCAAAAGACTAAGAATTAAATCTTACACGTTTCAGATTCAGTAATCAAATTACTCTTCCTTAATTTATTTCATTTGCTCAATTTACTGTGCAGAATCTCAACGAAAATTTTGCGAATCTCTTTCATTAATTTTAATTAGTCAGACGATGTTCACAAGAACCGTTTAATAGTGTCACCCATAGAGTATCTTTTAATCAGGAACAAGTTGGGACTCGAAATTTTAGTGGAAACAAGTTGAGGCTAGAAACTTTTGGTAGAGAAAAGTTGGGACTCAAAATATTCGCAGAAAAAAGTTGGTACTCGAAATGTTCGTAGAAAAAAGTTGAGACCTGAAATTTTTAGCTGAGAAAAGTTGGGACTCGAAATTTTCGTAGACGAAAGTTGGGACTCGAAATTTTCGTAGAATAAAGATGGGACTCGAAATTTTTGGTAGAGAAAAGTTGGGACTCGAAATATTCGTAGACAAAAGCTGGGACTCGAAATTATTGGTAGAGAAAAGGTGGGACTCAAACTTTTCGTTAGGAGTAACTTGGAACACGAGATTTTCGTAGAGAAAAGTTGGGACTCGTAATTTTTGGTAGAAAAAAGTTGGTAGAGAAAAGTTGGGACTCAAAAATTTGGTAAAAAAAAGTTGCCGCTCGAAATTTTCGTGGAGAAAAGTGGGGACTCGAAACTTTCGTAGGAAAAATTTGGGGCTTGAAATTATCGTAGAGAAAAATTGGGACTCGAAACTTTCGTTAAAAAAAGTTGGAACCCGAATTTTTAGATAGAGAAAGGTTGGGCCCCGAAATTTTCGTAGAGAAAAGTTGGAACTCGAAATTCTCGTAGATAAAGGCGGGAGACGAAATTTTTGGTAGAAAAAAGTTTTGACTCGAAATTTTCGTAGAAAAAAGTTGGGACTAGAAATTGTTGGTGGGGAAAAGTTAGGATTCGAAATTTTCGTAGAGAAAAGTTGGGACTCGAAAATTTGTCGAAAAATGTTGGGACTCGAAATTTTCGTAGAAAAAAATTGGGACCTGAAATTTTTAGCAGAGAAAAGTTGGGACTCGAAATTTTCGTAGATGAAAGTTGGGAGTCGAAATTTTTGGGAGGAACAAGTTGGGACTCGAAATTTTAATGGAAAAAAGTTGGGGCTTGAAATTTTTGGTAGAGAAAAGTTGGGACTCGAAATTTTCGTAGAGAAAAGTTGGGACTCGAATTGTTGGTCGAGATAAGGTGGGACTCAAAATTTTCGTTAGGGAAAAGTTGGGACTCGAGATTTTCGTAGAGAAAAGTTGGGACTCAGAATTTTTGGTAGAATAAAGTTGGGACTCGAAGTTTTCGTAGAAAAATGTTGGGACTCGAAATATTTTGTTGAGAAAAGCTGGGCCTCGAAATTTCAATAGATGAAAGTTGGGGCTGGAAATTTTCGTACAGATAAGTTGAGACTAGAACTTTTTGGTAGAGAAATGTTTGGAGTTGAAATTTCTGAAAAGAATAGTTGGGACTCAAAATTACCCTTGAGAAAAGTTGTTACTCGAAATTTTCTTAGAGAGCAGTTGGGACTCGAAATTTTCGTAGAAAAAAGTTGGGACTCAAAATTTTCGTGAGAACAGCTTAGACTCGAAATTTTCGATGGAGAAAAGTTGGGAGTCCCAACTTTTTTCTACAAAAAATTCGAGTCTCAATTTTTCTCTACGAAAATTTCTCTACGAAAATTTCGAGGCTAAACTTTTCTCTACGAAAATTTCGAGTCCTAATTTTTCCCTACGAAAATTTCGAGTCCCAACTTTTCTCTACGAAAATTTCGAGTCCCAACGTTTCTCTACCAAAAATTTCGAGTCCCAACTATTTTCTACGAAAATTTCGAGTCCCAACTTTTCTCTACGAAAATTTCGAGTCCCAATTTTTCTCTACCGAAAATGACGAGTGCCAAATTTTCTCTACGAAAATTTCGAGTCCCAACTTTTCTCTATGAAAATTTCGAGTCCCAGCTTTTCTTAACGAAAATTTCGAGTTCCAGCTTTTCTCAACGAAAACTTCGAGTCCCAGCACTGAATCAACCAAAATATTTTTTTTCATGACAGCTATCATAGTTAACTTCTTACTTAGATATCATTTATTCCAAAAGACTAAGAATTAAATCTTACACGTTTCAAATTCAGTAATCAAATTACTCTTCCTTAATTTATTTCATTTGCTCAATTTACTGTGCAGAATCTCAACGAAAATTTTGCGAATCTCTTTCATTAATTTTAATTAGTCAGACGATGTTCACAAGAACCGTTTAATAGTGTCACCCATAGAGTATCTTTTAATTGAGCACGGAGATAAAGGATTCACTCGTTTGTCTTTTGAGTGAAATGCGTCAAAGGAAATATTCAAGTCAGTTTTCAAATTAGATTGAAGACAAAATAGCAATTTTCGCATTCTGAAAAGAGAAAACTTCGATTGGGGATTTGGTGATGGACATTAATTGCTTCGTTTCCTAAGAAATGCCACCAACAACATTTAACTATCAGAAAGTAAATAAGAGTGTACCAAAGAAAGGGAAGATCCTTGAAATTCCCAACTATTCCATTGAAATGACTGTAGCTTTGTTAATTCTTTTAAAGTTATACCAGTTTAAACTCTTAAACTCCAAATAACCAAAACCTTAACAATTTAGTTTGTTAAGCATAAAGCTCACTCTACAGTTCAAGCTTAAGCTTCATGCCTGAAGCACATAAGAAAGTTACCAAAGTAAGCAACACCACCCCAGTTCCGCGACTTGCTGATGAAGAGCACTCCAAACAAAAGCAATAGCAATTTCCCAGAAACTTACACCAACTCCTTGAATTTTAAGGAATAAGGATTAAAGGTTTTCTCCAATTTCGCTTTACTTATTTTATCCTGGATTGTGTTGCAATTAAAAAGAACTTCAATGAGTTGTATATTAACTCATTATAAAGACTAATTGTTTGCGTGGAGTGTAAGAACTCATCGCGAGAATCGTTTGAAACGAACCAAATTTAATAGTTGGAATAGTTATAAGTTAGATAATGAATAGACTGAATTCCTCAGAATATTGAAAATTTTAAGTGATAGTTTGAGTCGAAAATAACCCTTTTATTTCTTTTAGAAATGATAGGCACTTTTCAAACCTTATGTTAACATTTTCATGCCTTCGGTACACTTTGCCCAGTAAGTCGTTTGAAGGATTAATAAACTTAATGGGATGGTCATCATTCTAGATGTCAGCAAGGTGTTTGAAATGATAATGAAACAAGCACTAAATGCCCACATTGGGAAATAGGAGTTAGTGCCGAGTTACCAGTTTGGTTTCCATACTCGGCATTCGACCATACATGCTTGAGTACGTTAGCTACAATATATTCTTCTTCAAAGGATTTAAGCAATCGAGAAGGCACGTAGCCAAACTGCTTGAAGGACCTTTGTGAAGAAATTACCATCTGATAGAAACAACCACAGTGCGGAACTATTTGATACGCAACTTATAAACATTTTTATTACTAACTTGCAATAAGCCCCGCCACTACCACTGCTACCATTATCAATAAAATGTTTTGCCAAAGAAAAACAATAGAAATACAAAAATTGATTATGGCAACCCTTTTTGCGACTCAACCTAGCGAAGCAATTGCTTGATTGCATCGATGAGAATATTGTGCTACCGCCGTGCAGAGACTCGTCGAGTAAAGTGGAATTCATTCGAAGAGGAACTCGCATTTTAAACAATGAGCGGAATAGCCGTCGCGTTAGAGTGCGATGGGTTTGATTGAATTCCAGCAATATTACATTATAATTCAGGAGTTAACTTATGAAATCGCGTTCAAAAAGTAGAGTCAAAATAAGTCGAGAATCATCAGATATTCGCAATACAAGGTGCGTTCCAAAATAAACGAGACTGAGCTAAAATAGAAACGACAGGACCTTTGTTCAGTTAAATTCGAGTTTATTTATTCAAAATAGTCTCCTCCGGCGTCGATACACTGTTTTGCGCGATCCAAAAGCTTTTCAAAAGGGCGTTTCAGGTCATGGACGGGAATATTTATTTATTTAAATTCCATTTAACAGATAAACATAATCCAATTACAAAATGGAACAAAACAAACAGAAAAGAAAATTAATGAAAGTTAGAATTAAGTGTCAAAGTTAATATAAAAAAGAAATTCAATGGTACGAACAATAATAAATATGCGTGTAAAATTAAATTAAAGCACACAAAAAAAGAAAATAAAGTCTAATAGTTACTCCAGTTGAGTTTTAAGAATCAGGCTTTTAAATCTCAATTTAAAAACTAGGTATGAGTCAGAAAAAGGACCAAGCTCAAGCTTATCATGATTCCTTACCATTCGTATAATGGGAGAATGAAAATATAAATTTGTACGGGCATACGGGGGCACGAAAAAATTGTTTGCCCGAGAAGAACGCGATGATTGACGAAGACGTAAGTCTGCAAACAATGTTAATGAAATTTGATTGTGGCAGAGTTGATACAGAAAACACTGATCTAGATACATGCGACGGGACGACAGAGTAGGCAAACGTAGGAAGGATAAACGGTGGTTGATATGGGATTTTGAATTTGTAAAACAAGACACGAGTAAATTTACGCTGGACATTCTCTAACGAGTCAATGAGGTAGGAGTGTCGGGGAGACCAAACTACAGAGCAATATTCGAGGATAGGATGTGCATCAAAATTGAGCTTAGGATCAAAAGTAACGCCAAGGTCCTTAGCAGAGCTCACAGCAGCGAGTGGGACTTCATTCAACATATAGGTGAAAGTCAGCGGAGAACGATTTAGTTTAAAAGTCATTTTATAGCATTTGGCAACATTAAGACAGAGGTAGTTAGACGAACACCAGTTACCTAGTGCAATCAGGTCCATCTGAAGATATTGACAATCTTGTACAGACCTGATAGCTCGAAAGACTTTAAAATCATCGGCATACAGTAGGCAATTGGAAGCGATAACCAAAGGAAGAATATTTATAAACAAAAGGAATAAGAGGGGACCTAAAATGGAACCTTGAGGAACACCAGAGGACGGATAGAATGGAATAGAGGTAGTTTCACAGTAACTAACACAACATATACGAGAAGACAAGTAGGAGCCCATCCATGATAAGAGAGGGCCGACAACTCCAAAAGTTTTCAGTTTATAACAGAGAAGTTGATGGTTGACCGTGTCAAATGCCTTCGAGAAGACAGTGAAAATTACATCAATCTGCAATCGATTGTCTAGGGCCTTAGCAATGAAATCGGTGAATTTAATTAAATTTTAGGTCGTAGAGCGACCTATGAGACACCCATATTGTTCCTTCGACAAGATAGGGGTCAATGAAACTGAAAGCCGGTTATGTACCAGACGCTCAAGTAATTTTGGGAAACAGGAAATTAAGGAAATAGGACGGTAATTGGACACAGGAGGAGGATCACCACTTTTTAGAATAGGAACAACGTTTGCTCTTTTCCAATAAGTAGGCAAAATACCAGTCTTTAGACTGAGGTTGAAGAGAAATGCCAGAGGGATATTAAGTGAAGACGCTAATGACTTGACAAAAATATTCGGCAAGCCGTCAGGACCAGGTGATATATTAGAACTAAGTGAATTAATGAGGGATTCAACTTCGATATGGTCAGTGAAAAGTGAAGAAATGTCAATGGAGTGAAGTACGGGTGTATTAACTGGATCGAAGACATGAGAAGAAGGAATAAAAGTTGGCGAGAAGAACTGAGAGAACAAGTTGGAAATCTCCTGTGGAGAAGGGCTAACTATATTATTCCAGCAGACTGAAGGAGGGACAGAAGAGGAGGACTTGAAGGATCTAATGTATGACCAGAATGGTTTCGCATTATTCGCCATGAGGGAACTCTCCAAGCTACTGAAGTAGCTTTTCATTGCAGTCTTTAGTTCTTTTTTTGCTACAAGACGTAGATCACAAAAGCGGGCTCTGGATTCTTCAGTATCACAATGCTTGAAACGGCGGTGTACCTTACTTTTAGCATTCAAGGCACTAAGTATTTGCTTGGTTAGCCATGGTTTCTGCTTTACTTTGCGAAGAGCTTGTAAAGGTGTGAAGTGTTTAATCAACTCATAGAGGTAATTAAAAAACTTATTCAGAGCTTCCTCACACTCTCAATTATCAAAAAACTCCTGCCAGTCAATCAAGCTCAGCTCGGAGGCTTAAGCTTCGTAGTTTGCTTTGAAGAAGTTAAATTTTGGAGAAGAAGCTAAAGTACGACTTGAAAAAGGTGTAATGGAGAGATCGAGTGATAATGGCGGATGATGACTATCAATACTCACTAGAGGATTTAATGCAGTGGAAACAGATAGACAGTTTAGGGGAAAGTTAGAAAGAACAAGGTCAAATACTCGACCATTAGCATTAGGGATATTATTGAATTGCGATAGTGAACAGAGTGATAGAAACGAGGAGAGGGATAAAGAAGATACATCGGTTGATGAAACAGAGAAAGCAAGGTTCTTCGTCCATTGCACTGCTCCCAAATTAAAATCACCGCATATTAGAATTAAAGATTGCGGATGATGCAATAAGACATAAGAGAAATATTCGTCAAAGAATGTCTCATACACATACAAAGGAGAGTTACTAGGTATGTAGACAGAGGTAACTAATAAAGATGTATTGTTAGGAAGGAAGATCTTGACAATCACACAATCTACAACACGGGAAAAGCAAAAATCAGCACAAAGAGAGCTACGCACTGTATTACTAACAGCTACAAGAACACCACATTCATCTACTTTATTTGCAGAGGACAAGTCCCGGTCACAACGGTACATATCAAAATCAAGGGATATTTCCGAGTTTAAGATGTTACTATTTAACCAGGTTTCCGTAAGACATTTAAATACATCTTTGCTGAGTTGTAACGATTAAAAGAGCTTATCAAGCTTGGTCCTTAACCCTCTTACATTTTGGTAACATACTGAAATATTTGAAGTAAAGCTACAGTCATGAAATCTCATACTAATTTGTAGGTTAAGGTCTTCCCGGTGCACGAAAGAACTTCCTTCTTCTTGAGCTGAATGGTTTAATAAGTACTCCAGATGGCCAAGCTTCAGGATTCAAAATAGTACCACAATTTGAGGGCACTGTAAGCTTGAAAGAAGCTACGACTCTGTCCTCCAGATTGTCTTTAATTAGTTTGTAGCAACTGATAACTTTAACAGCTGTCCCAAATTTTTTACAAACGTAGTTTTTTAGGTATTCCGCAGTTGTATGGTAGCTTAGGCGCGAAATAAAGATCTCCTTTGGAGGAGATAGGATGTCAAGTGTTGGGAGTTCGTCATCCAAAATCAGAGTAGCCACAGCTGAGGTGTCAACACCAGATGAGGGCGGAAGACTAGGCGATTGATTATTTTTGATTTTAGGGATCGCCCCCCGATTTATTGATGAGGGTCCCGGAAAGCTATCACATGTCACAGGTAATTCATTGTTAACCACATGCTGAGTTGCTGCTGAAGGCACAGGAGAATTAGATCCCGACGTAGTAGTGCTAGAACCAGCAGCAAGGTTCGGGGTTTTAGAAGCCGATAACTTTGCCAGCGATTTACTACGAGTAAGGATGCAAGGCCTTTGTACAGGCGTAATTGAGCCACCAATGCATTCCTGCTAAGCTGTCGGCGTAAGTCATTGCGTCCGGTTATTTACGATAGTGATATTCACTGAAGCCAGAGTTTTGGGTGACGCGTCCTCTGTAAATCGCAACAGGGTCTCGAATTCCAGACATGCGCTTGAGCACTTAGCTTGAAGCTGTTTAAGCTCTTCCGCGAGCGATTTTATTGTTTTATCAGCTAATTGCAAACTGGAAACATATGCTGACAAAGAGTATCTCCTGCAAGAATCACAATACCAATACACGCCGTTACCAGCCTTATTGATCAGGTCGGCTGAAGAACCTTTAAGGTTAACACATGCCGAATGGTACAAAAGCTCACAAAAGCCAAAGCAAAGGACCATAGGGGCTTTGTTGGTTGGATCAATACATTTTACTGCACTGCACGACATGCTGGAAATTTCTAGTTTTATTTATTATAATTATTATTTATAATTATTATTGACTTTTAATTGACAATTAATTATTAAATTTGTAGTTAATTATTTAATATTATTAATATTATTATTATTTTCCAAAATTTGGGAAAGTTCTAATGTTTCAATCTAAATTCCTCGTAGGGTTAAGCTATATTTCCTTCCATGGCCAAATGCCATTTTCCGAATGGATAGAAAACACAGGGAGTCATACTAGGCGAATACGGCGAGTTATTGATGGTTAAAATGCGACTTCTAGTCAAAAACTCAGTCACAAGAGTGAATTTTTATGACAAAATAAAATCGATGTTTTGGAGATATTCCGCCGATTTCGGCACATGTTTGATGAATTCACGCACGATTTCAATGGAGTTTTCGGTGATCACTGATTTTGGCTGGCCCGTATGTTCATCGTCATTTATATCCTCACGATCATCTCTGAAACGTGTAAACCACGTATGAACTCATCAATTAAAATGTTTTGTAAACTTTTTACCGATTTTAAAACAAAGTTTGATATTAGCTCTTTGTTCGAAACTCATTTTTGTACCAATGACACAATCATACTGTCACTTTAGACGCAATAACTTCGCTTCCACTGAACCGAATGTCACCAAACTTTCACTGGAAGTCAGGGAGGGAGGGTCTCGTTTATTTTGAAACGCACCTTGTATATTGTAATATCCAAGTGGACGGGTTTTTTTGTGAAAATATCTCGCACACATTGTGACATAACATTAAAAATTCCGTTTAAAGGTCACGCTGGCGAGTTATGAATTGTGAAAAGTAATGGCAAACAAATAAAAAGTGTGAGATCAGTTCAATCATCAATGTAAATTGTTCATTACAACGAATAGATTGCGCAATATAGCAAATTATAAAGTGAATTAAGTGTTAAAATTCCAATGTGAAATACCCACCCGTAAAACTTCTCAAGTCTGTCAGGTCTTATGAGAATCGATGCGTTGATGCGTTAGTAAAGAACAAGTTGGGTAAACAGACCTACGCTCATGTCAGAAGGGTTTTGTATTCAATTTACAAAATGCAGTCACCAGATCGAATCAAATCAAGAAACATGTCAAAGACGATTTTATTGGAGAAAATATGACATGCGAAAATCATACTATTATTAACAAGGTTGAACGAATCTCGACGTCTGAGGTTTTTGGTATTGTTATACTCATAAATATCTCCCTTGATAATTATTTCAGACGTCCATCCGCGACGGAGGAAATACATTTTTCATGTATTTCCCCCCTGTGCCCTCACTAAAGCAAAAACTGACAGTGTAACAACTGTTTTGAAAAGCTCCCATGAAAACTTTTATTTCATACTCATATCGGCTACGTTTGATGAATTTTTTTTTTCAGGGGCCACTCTCCTGTACTGTTATCATCGATTAATGGCCAATTTTCAAAGCATGCACCTTAATCGTTGAAGTTGGGAAAAAATAACTCAAAATTATTCAATCTTCGCATTTAAAACAGCCACTATTTTGTTTTACGATTGCTGATACCACTAGCTGAACCGATTCTCAAAGATATACATGAAACCTATCATTCCTGTAATTTTCATGCAGTCGGTAAAAAGCGCATATGGTTCCATAGCCATATGTTCCCAAAGTAATCAATGCAGCGCATATTGTTCCATAGTAATACAGGAAAATTCAAACCGCCATAACTTCGGTAAATAACATTTAATCTTTATGAAACTTTCAGGATAGATCAACCTTATAAATAGACATCTACGTACTGAATTCCATTGAATTTAAGGGTACCGTTAAGATTTTATTCAAGAAAACATAAAATCAATAAATCATACTATTACTAACAAAGTTGAGTGAATTGCTACTTCTAACGTATTTGTTGTTGTTGTACTCACCAAGGCCTACATCCCTGATTTTTTTCAGATTTTTCGGATCACAGGTGTCCAATCGCGAGGGGGGGGCACAAATTTTTCGTGTATTTCCCCTCTCTGTGCGCCCCTCGAAGCAAATTTTGCCAAACTAAGACCTGTTTTGAAAAGCTCTCATCAAGACCTTTCATTTGATACCCATATTGGCTACCTTCAATGAAATTTTTTTTCCAGGGGGTCACTCTCCTATATGGGGAGGCCCTCTTAAATACCTTTTAAAATTTTTTTGTAGTTGAATTTTGAAGAAATCACCACTTTCCACCTACACACAAAATTTGATGTTTCTAGCTTAAGTAGTTTCCGAGAAAAACTGCTGTGACACACGGACGGACGGACAGACGGACAGACTGGTCGTGAAACTAGTAGGGTTTTGTAAAATTATTTTACAAAACCCTAAAAAGGAGAATATGCATATTTATCAATTAGTGATTGACGTCTTAGAGAACCTTTGATTAAGATCAGCATACGAAGTGTTTGAGTAAAGGGAAAATTGTTTATTCTGAATCCAATAAACATAAGTGCGGAATGCATAATTTTAAGAAACGTTTCAGGGAAGTTCTAGAAAATTTAAAATTTCACAACATCACAACATTTCTTCACTCTCATACAAATGATCTGCCCGGCGTCACCAACAAACTAAATCTCCCCCCGACGTGATTGCTGTCGCGATTCCAAGCAGACTCCCCTCTTGAGCGTCGCGACGTGTCCACCGTGAAGCTGAATAGCAGACTCTCATTTTCTTTTCTTTTGGCTCCATCCAACTTGTCTTTCTTTTCCTTTTCAACGTGTCGCTGCCGGTAAAATTCCATCAGTTGCCCACTCCGCTGAACTCGAATGAATTTTTTCATTCACGCACCGTTGGCCTGCACTAAATCAGTGTTTCCACATCCTAAATTATAATGGGCAGATTTCAATTTTTTTTAAACCAAATTTTAACTGAAGTAGGGAAATTTTAGATGAACTAAAGAAAATTTAAATGAAGTGAAGAAATTTAAATGAAGTAAGGAAATTTAAATGAAGCAAAGAAAATTCAAATGAAGCAAAGAAAATTTAAATGAAATGTAGTAATTTAAATGAAGTGAAGAAAATTTACATGAAGTGAAGAAATTTACATGAAGTAAAGAAATGAAAATTTTAAATAGAAATGAAAATTAAATTTCATGAAAAATATAATTAAAAGAGAACATTTAAATTTTAATTTAGAGGAAAATTTGATATAAAGCTACATTTAATATAAAAATAAGAAGAAAAATTATTTTACAATTACAATGGAAATAATTACAAATTTTTTAAAATCTGTCATTACAATTTTGGAAAGGAGATAGGAGGGTTTTCGAGCAGTTTGCTTGTATGACTGCCCGATTACTACACTTAATAACATGCCGTGAATGAAATCCACAAAATTAAATAATTTCATATAGTCCAGTCAAATTAGTCAATAATAAAGAAGTAAGGTTACAAAAATTCCCATAGGGCTAGAAATTAGTATGAATGTTCAGAATAATATTATAAATGAATTGTGAAAAGTCCCTTTCAATCCCCCTTGTGAAAAAAATTTTATTGATGGTGAAAGTGAAAATATGTTTTTCGCGTTTTTCAGCTAAACGGTGAGTTTTACAGCAAAAATAGTTCCGACAATAACTGTAGCTCATCCGATTCTCTACAAAAAATATATCCATACTTTTTTCATAAGTATTGTTATTTCCGTGATATAGCGGTTGAAAGAATTGAAAAAAATATTTTATTCGTAATATGCACACGTTTCCACACCACCTATGAGGTAGTGGGCCTTTTTCTTTTTTTTTGTGGTAGGGAGGTGAAGGCATTTATGCCCGCCGAGTCTGGCAGTGTGGGACTCCCATGGAGGATACACTTAGACTACCCACTAAACACCTCCCCTGTCAATCTGAGAACCTAGCCTGGAACCGTTTGACACATTACTTCGGGCCAGGTCTCGTTTTGTTACGCCGTGGGGCGCCTTCAAGCTGGGGAGTCCCTTTCCTAGCGGGAGGGCAGAGGGGAAGAGGAAATGTCAGAAGAGCGATCCCCCAGCCCCAGCACCTCCGGCTGCTGTGAGTCCCTTTTATCTTTTAGGACTGCCCGAGAATAATGTGCCACCTGGTTCCATTTGTCAACCGATTCGAGCATCACCGCAACTATATTATCCGGGGTGAGCTCTCCCGTCTCCCCGTAGAGTTCCCTTCGCAGCCTGGCCCATTTGGTACACGCAAAAAATGTGTGAAAGGCATTGTCCTCCTCTCCTGGGCAAAACCGACAATCGGCAGACCGTGACTTACCGATCTTGTGCAGGTAAGACTGAAAACATCCGTGCCCGCTCAAAAGCTGGGTCGGATAGAAGTCAGTCTCACCATGCCTTCGATTTAGCCACGGTCTCACATCCGAGATGAGGCACGCAGTCCACCTTCCCTTCGTGCAATTCCTCCAAGACTGCTGCCAATCGTTGAGCGAGCGTTGTCTCTCCTCGCGGACAACCATCTCCCTCGCATCCTCGTTTCGGCGCAGGTAAATAGCGCGGCGCTCTCTAGCAAGGAGGGCGACAGGTATCACGCCTGCAATCACACTCACCGCCGAGTCGGAGACTGTTGGATACGAAGATGCAATTCTCAGTGCTCCTCTTCTCTGTATCTGTGCCAATCGTTTTCTGCTCCGTACAGTAGCACTGACCCTACAGCACTCATCAAGAGGCGTCTTTTGATGGGCTGGGTCCCCCTACGTTGGCCATAAGTCGACTCAGGGCCGATATTCCCGAAGCAGCCTTCTCAGCCGTTGCCCTGATTTGCTCAGAGAAACTCATCTTCGAGTCGATCAGTAGCCCCAGGTACTTCACCGCTGGCTTCGATTCGACCTGTATATCTCCAATACTGATCATCCTTACTCTAGGGATTCTCTTTTTTGTCAAGATGACCACTTCGGTTTTCTCCAGTGCTAAACTGAGCCCGCGAGCAGTCATTCAGTCCCTCACTCGGCGCATTAGCATACCTAGCCTAAGTTGCGCTTGTTCAACGGTGCGTCCAGCGACCAGTGCCGCAACACCATCCGCATAGCCGACCAAGCGCGACTCATCTGGCATCTCAAGTCTCAGTAGCCCGTCGTAAGACACGTTCCACATGTCCGGACCAAGGATAGATCCCTGGGCAACACCCGATGTAATTTCCATCCTTCGTTGGCCCTGTGTCGTGTCGTAGAGCAGGCTTCGGTCTTTTAGGTAGTTCCTCAAAAGCCGCATTAGATATTCTGGAACTTGAAAAGAGTTTTCCAGCGTGTCCAGAATATCCACCCATCTAGCGGAGTTGAAGGCATTCCTGACGTCGCGTGTCACCAACAGGACGATCCGTCGCTTGGTGCGACTACATGCCTCTGCCTTTTGGACCGCGTTCACCACCTCTGCAATCGCATCAATGGTAGAACGTCCTGCTCTAAAGCCGTACTGCCGAGGAGATAGGTCCCCAGCAGCGCGAATCGCGTCAGTGAGTCTTCCCTTGATGAGTTTCTCTAGCACTTTCCCAGCCGTGTCTAGCATGCATAACGGGCGGTTGCAGACGGCGATTCGGGATTTCCCTTCCCCTTGCTGATCAGCACGAGCCTTGCCACCTTCCATCGTACCGGGAAAACCCCGTCCCGTAGGCAAGCGTTGAATGTGCTGAGCAGCAAGTCAGGACAATGGTGATAGACAAGCTGCAAAACCTCAGCTGGAACACCATCTGGACCTGGAGCCTTCCTCGCTTTCAGGGAGAGGACTGCCTCCTCCAGTTCCAGTTGTGTGAAGAGTGGGCACTCGACCGCTGTTTCACCACGGACAGCGTCAACACGGACGGCGTGGGCGGGGAAGAGTCCCCGCACTATCGTGTCCATCTTTTCCGCGTCATGTATACAAGGCTTCCGTAGGGCACCAAGTTTCCCCATGACCAGCTTGTAGCCAAGGCCCCACGGATCCCCATTTACATTGTCCACGAGGTCTTGCCAGCATCGGGCCTTGCTCTTGTTAATAAGCCTGCGAAGATATTTCCTGCCGGACCTGTATGCTGCTAGCCTAGTGTCTGCCTCCTCCCGTGTTCGCGCCCGCTGGGCCTCTCGCCAAAGTTTGTGACACTCGCTTCTTTGTTTGGCGATCTCGTTTGACCACCAGTATACTGGAGGCTTACCGTCTCGGGGTCTCCGACGGGGCACGGAAGACTCGCAAGCAGCTATGATGGTACTCATAGTTGAGTTCACCAAGTCCTTGGCTGTGGGCCCTCAACTCCCTGGCGGAGCTCCCAGCAACGGTGCGCCTGCCGTAAGCACGTCAGCGAACCTCTCAACGTCCATCCTCCCAGTCCTCCATCCGAGGATTGAAGTTTGGACATATGCACGCAGAGTGGCACCGTCGTGAATCTCAACCGCTATATACTGGTGATCACTAGCCAAGTAGTCCTCTAGTACTCGCCAGTTGTGTACTCTAGGTACCAGGGACTCCGAAGCGAGTGTCACATCGGGTATGGTTCCTACGCAACCCCATCGGTGGAAAGTAGGGGTGTTACCAGTATTTAGGACAAAAAGCGCTGTTCTGGCCGCCATGTCCAAGGTTTGCTTTCCCCTTGGGTCAGATTGTGGCATACCCCATTCAATGGCTCTAGCGTTGAAGTCTCCCCCGACCAGCATGTGGCCCTCTGTGTTCGAGACAGCGTCCTCCAGGGCATCGAGTTTGGTTCGAAAAGATCGCATTGCCTCGTTAGGCGTCAGATAAACACTGAAATATGTTATCCCTGAACACCGCACCCACACAAAACCATCCCCGCGTCCATGGCCCTGCACCTGAAGGCAGGCGCTGTATCAAACCCAGATGGCCGAGGTACTAGACTTGTCAGGGTACCACGCTTGCGAGTCCTTGTTATGATGTTGCTCGCTCAGCAACAGGAGGTCAGCTTTCTTATCCCTCGCAAACAGCTCAAGTAGGTCCTGGGCGTTTGTGCTTCGGTGCAAATTGACCTGCAGGATACGGATCATTTGAGTATCGATTTGGCTTTAGTTAGGGCCTCCTTGAAAACCCAGCATCTCCCTGTCCCCGGCCCATGTTTGAGGTCGCCGGGTGCTAGCTTAGCATCCTTGCAAAGAATGCATTTTGCCTCGTTCGTGCACTCCTTCCTTTTGTGCCCCGTTTCACCACATTCGTATCCTGCAGATCACCCAACCTATCTTAATTTTGCGCTTCGCCAGGATTTGCTGGGCGTCTTTATCAGCTAGTTCGACAATAGCCATGCGTTGCCCCCTTGTGTTTTCACGTGTCAATCTTGCCTTGACTTCACTTAAGCTGAGGAACTCCCTCCTGATGGCATCCTCTACTTCAACTTTGTCCGTGACGCAGTCGAGGTCCCTGATTTCCAGGGTGGCCATTGGTTCGAGCGAGGCAGGTGGTAGCGTGCTTAGCGCTTTTTTTAACGTAGTTTCCCCGGTAGGCGTATTTAACGATCTATTGTGATCCTATTGAATTCAAATCGAGTATTGAAAATGATGAAAACTGTGTAAATTATGTAATATATAAATGAAAGAATAATTTGGAAAAATTATTTGTCGAACTTCTAGAGTACTGTCTTCGTTTTCTTTTTCTTCTTTTTCTTCATCTTCCTGCATCATGTGTCTCATCACTGATAAGCAACGTATGGATTGGTTCCAATGCATTGTCAACTAGCTTCCAACCCCAGTCTTCTGGATCCATTTTATTACCAAGCCACACTTGAACTTGATAATATACCCAGAATAGATGTTGTTGAACAGCAGCAGAGATTGAAAGAAGAAAAGCTAATTGCACTTGTTTTTATTATAAGTTTTTTTTTTTTTGCAAAAGATTAGTATCGGAGTTTATCCAAGCAGGTAACTTTTTTGGAACTCCGTACATAGAAAGAAGAAAGCGAATTCCATTAGTGATTATAACTTCTGGAGTAGAGTTACTATCTTTAAAAACTTCAGCACAATTAATTAAATTTTTTTTCTCGAATAATTTCAAAACCGTTGTTTTGCCCCTCTTGAAAAATGCTGATGTTGTATCGCAGCTAGTTATTGCGTTTAATTTTTCGAGTATAATTTTTTCGACACTGCACATGAATGTTTACAGATGACTGGTCTTTCAGGTACTCCAAAGACTCATCACCTCTTTCAATACTTGCATCAATTAGTGCTTTCATGCCGCGACCAACAGTATCAACTCCACTTTCAGTCAAAGGTTGACTACAAATAAAGTAGAATTGCGACATTTTTTTAAAACAGTAAAATTCACAAACTTTATTAGAAAATATAAGCGGTAGCCACGAGTTGTCTCTTAGAAGGAATGCTTACGACTAACAGTATTTTGTTGAGTATGAGACCTTTGAAACGGAGCAGGTATACGAGCATCGCCACGCTGACAATTGAATGGAAGACAGATGTGACTCAAGGCCAATGCGACTAAATGAAAATAGGGGCGGAGTTTTTGACGTTCATTTATATTCTAAGAATTTTATAATATGTATGTATAAGACATAGAGACTCATATGTTTACTCGTATATTAGTTCAAAAGTGTATATAAAAGTACTTTAACGTGCATATTACGAACAAAATATTTTTTTCAATTCTTTTAACCGCTATATCACGGAAATGGCAATACTTATGAAAAAAAGGGTGGATACATTTTTATCTACAATTTTTGTCTGAACTATTTTTGCTGCAAGACTCACCGTTTAGCTGAAAAACGCGAAAAACCTATTTTTGCAAACTTTCACCGTCAATAAAATTTTTTGCGCAAGGGGTATTGATGGGGACTTTTCACAATTCATTTATAATAGTATTCTGAACATTCATACCAATTTTTAGCTCTATGGGAATTTTCGTGACCTTCAAAGTCTTATTTGACTGGACTAATACTCGTACTACGTTTTAACTTTAGGTTCGCATTCCTGCGTAATTGCTCCAACTCTTTCTCGGGCAAAAAAAGTCCTTTCAAGGATAAACTGACAACTGCCAACAAGTCTCAATTTTGCTTCGATCTTTTGCAAAGTATAAATATCATGACTAAATTCATTATCCGGCCATATTTGCTGAGAAGTCATAAAATGGTGACCATTTTTTGTCAAAAATCGGTTATATCTGTTCCGGCCAAAGTATGTTGGAGCTCCGATTTAGATGAAATTTGGTACAAAGGCTAAAGTAAATATTTAAAAGTTTTCAAGAAACAAATTTCAGATTTAACTGTGTGGTTTATAGACTTCAGCATAAGCAAAAACTCCACCACGTTCTTCCAACATTGTCGGGCTCATTAAGTGACATGGACATCGCCTGACGGAAGAACCCAGAACCAAATAAACAAAATCTTCATCGAATAAAGGGCCGCATCAAATATGATTAATATGCGGACGTTTCTTGGAGCCAACAGCAATAACGAAAATTTTAAGCAGAAAAACATACATTAAAAATCACCCTCTGTAAAAATGAGGACGGCAACATCCTAGGCGACGATACCGATATTAAAAGATGATTCGCCAACAACTTTTAAGCACCAACACAGGATTATTGCCAATTGACTCCAACATATCAGACGATCCAAATCAAGAGAGTACGCGTATGCCATCACTTGAGGATGTGAGCGCAGATATTTGAAACTAAATAAAGCGCCTGCTGTAGACGAAATCTTGGCGGAGCCATTGAAGGTTGGCAAAAAATTCCTCAGTATGCACATGCATTAGCTCATTGTGAAAATCTGAGCCGAAGAGAATTCACAGCGCTTTTTCTCCGAAACTATAGAGGCTACAGCTATGAAACTTTGTAGAAAGGTCAGAAGCGGTGACCTCTTGAAAGTTCAAGGGTGGAAAATTTTTTGAAAGGCGTTTAAGGAGGGTCTCCCCATATAAGGGGGTGACCCCTCAAAAAAAAATTTTCACCATTGGTAGTCGAGTGGGGTGTCATTGGAAAGGTCTCTAAGAGATCTTTTCAAAACAAGTCTTAAAATTGTCTTATAAGTACCTAGGGGGGCAGGGGAAGGGGAAATGTACGAACTTTTCGCGTACCCCCCCTTCGCGATTGGACACCTTCCATCCGAAAAATCTGAAAAAAATCATGAATGTAGGCCTTAATGAGTACAACAACAAAAAATACATGAGAAGTCGAAATTCACTCAACTTTGTTAGTAATAGTATGATTTATCAATTTTGTGTTTTCTTGAATAAAATCTAAACGGTACCCTTAAACTCAATAAAATTGGGCAAAGAGATGACTATTTATAAGGTTGATCTTTATGGAAAGTTTCATAAAGATCGAATAGTATTTAGCGAAGTTATAGCGATTTGAATTTTCCTGTATTACTTTGGAGCAATATGCCCTGGATTACTATGGAAACATATTGCTATGGAGCCATATGCGCTTTTCACCGACTTAGACACTACAGCTTTGCTAGAATTTGCATGAAAACTTCAGGAGTGATAGGTATCATGAAGATGAGTACATACTATTGAAACAAGTCGGAGAGGCAGGAGAGAGCTCCTAGCAAAAGGGCTTTGTAACCATTCTAGGATTCGAAAAAATAGGCCATGAATCGATGATTACAGTACAGATTTCATGAAAGGTAGCCGACATGAGTATCAACTGAAAGTTCTCTATGAGAGCTTTTCAAAACAGTTCTTAAACTGACAGTTTTTGCTTCAGTGGGAGCACAGGGGGGGGGGGGGGGAAATACATGAAAATTGTGTTTCCTCCCTCGCGAATGGACACCAGTGATCTAAAAAATCTGAAAAAATATCAAAGGAGATATTTATGGGTATAACTATAACAAATACCTCAGAAGTCAAAATTCGTTCAACTTTGTTAATAATAGTATGATCCTCGAATTTCACATTTTCTCCAATTAAATCGTCTTTGACATGTTTCTTGATTTTATTCGTTGCTGGTTACTGCATTTTGTAAGTTGAGTACAAAACCCTTCTGACATGAGCATAGGTCTGTCTACCCAACTTGTTTAGATTTTAAACCAGCCTTTGCTAGCATAGACTGAAACGCCCTCTAAAATGTACTCCTTGAACTAGAAATCCCAGCAAAATTAGTTCATTTGATAGAGATTAGAATGTATAATACAGAGTGCCAATTCAAAATCACAAACGATCTAACGGCAATAATCTTCGTAAAGAAAGGATTAAAACAGGGAAGCGATTTGGCGCCATTTCTCTTCAACCTAACACTTAAGTACAACATGAGAAAAACAGCATCCATAGAAGGAAAATGCACGCTGGTCATGAAATTTGGGCAATTGGTGGCATTTGCAGACAACGTCAACGTACTGGCCCGATCACTTTCCTATTTGTAGTAAGCGTTTCAAGAAATAAAGTAATTCGCAAGCCAGGTAGGACTACTAACCAGGTAGGATAACTAACATACTGTACAAAATAATGCTTTGCTTTGGCATCCCTGCCAAATTAGTCTGTCTTACTAAAATGACAATGACGTCGACGACCTCCAAAGTCCGCATCAATAACCAACTCACTGATGCCTTTGACACAAGTATTGGACTAAAGCAGGGAGATGGGCTGGCCCCATTGCTAATCAATTTGGCTCTGGAGTACGTCATACGGAAGCTACCGGTCGATACGCGAGGTATATTACTATTCACGTCGAGCCAAGTAGTAGCATTTGCGAACAACATCACCATTCAGTCACTGTCATGAACAACTGCCAAAGAACTTTTCCTGAAACTCGACAGCGAAGCAAAACTAGAAGGGCTACAAATCAATGAAATTAAAACAAAGCTCATGACGCATTTTAAGAAAAATACGTCAAATACACAAAATATCACACTTAGCGAATACAGTATCGAGGATGTTAGTGAATTTGTGTATTTAAGCACCAAATTAACGAAAACAGGCAATGAAAGAGACGAAATACGCCAAAGAATACAGCTCGTAAGTGAAATATTTCATTCAATATTGATAATCTTGAAGACCAGCTGCACACACAGGAAAACAAAGCTCCAAGTATACAAATCTGTGATAAGACCTGTGTTATGCTATGGGTGTGAAACATGGACCCTAACCCAAGCATCCCCAAATATATTGAACACCTTTAAGCAACGGGTTCTGAGGCGAATAATCAGAGCGAAGCTTGACGGAGACCAATGGTGAATTCGATACAACTATGAGCTGTATGAAATTTTTGACCAATTGGAGGTCTCAAGAATTGTAAGACTGCGAGAGCTGCAATGGGCTGGCCACATGAATCGTGTGGATGAACAATGGATACCCAAGAAGGTATTCGTTGGGAGAACTGAAGGCCGGAGGCCAGTGAGGAAACCGAGGAAACGTTGGTCAATCGACGCAGACAGTTCATTGCTGCTTAGATTTTGGAATTGAAGGACGCGGTCAACGGAACGAGACAGTCGGTGGCGCTGTTTGCAGGAAGCGAAGACCCGGAAGGGGCTGAGGAGAAGAAGAAGGTAGGACTACTGGTCAATGAAAATACAGCCAAATTTATGATAAAAGAAAAACAAACCCCCAGATCAGGTTCATGAAATTACACCAAATGTCCACAATAAAAATAGACAAGTTTCTGATGAGGCCCATAATCCTTTATGTGTGCGAAACGTGGATGCCGACGGGAACATTCGAAGAATGGAAAGATGACATTGAACGACAAGTTCTCCGAAAATTATCTGGCCCCACTATCTAACTAACAGCAAATCAGATTATAATGCACTAAAGCCCTTGTTGGTGCTCGGGAATTCAGCCCATACTCCCATCGGTCCGTCAGCCTAGCTTAGCACACCAAACCAAAAGTTGTGCTCCTCATCTTAAACTAAATGGAATATTGACTGTTTATTATAGAACGTATGCTGCTTGCGAGTCTAGAACGATATTCGTTGGCAGACCTTCTTCTATATAAAACAAGTTGGGTAAACAGACCTACGCTCATGTCAGAAGGGTTTTGTATTCAATTTACAAAATGCAGTCACCAGATCGAATCAAATCAAGAAACATGTCAAAGACGATTTTATTGGAGGAAATAGGAAATACGAAGATCATACTATTTTTAACAAAGTTGAACGAATTTCGACTTCTGAGGTTTTTGTTTTTGTTATACTCATAAATATCTCCCTTGATAATTATTTCAGATGCCCAACCGCGAGGGAGGAAACACAATTTGTTCGAATCCTAGAATGGTTACAAAACCCTTTTGCTAGGAGCTCTCTCCCGCCTCCTTGACTTGTTTCACTTATGAGCATCAATTGTAGGTACTCATTTTCAGTCATTCATTAAATTGAATCAAGTGTTCAAAGCATGCACCTTAAACGTTGAAATTGGGAAAAATAACTCAAAATTATTCAATCTTCGCATTTAAAACAGCCACTATTTGGTTTTACGATTACTGATACCAATAGCTGAACCGATTTTCAAAGACATACATGACACCTATGATTCCTGAAATTTTCATGCAAATCCTAGCAAAACTGTAGTGTCTATGTCGGTAAAAAGCCCATTTTGTTCCATAGCCATATGTTGCCATAGTAATACATGCAGCGCATATTTTTCCATAGTCATACAGGAAATTTCAAACCGCTATAACTTCGCTAAATATGATTCAATCTTTATGAAACTTTCAGGATAGATCAATCTTATAAATAGTCATCTGTATACTGAATTTCATAGAATTTCAGGGTACCGTTAAGATTTTATTCAAGAAAACATAAAATCGATAAATCATACTATTACTAACAAAGTTGAGTGAATTGCGACTTCTCATGTATTTGTTGTTGTTGTACTCACCAAGACCTACATTCCTGATTTTTTTCAGATTTTTCGGATCACAGGTGTCCAATCGCGAGGGGGGGGGACACAAATTTTTCGTGTATTTCCCCTCCCTGTGCGCCCCTCGAAGCAAACTTTGCCAAACTAAGACCTGTTTTGAAAAGTTCTCATCAAGACCTTTCATTTGATACCCATATTGGCTACCTCCAATGAAATTTTTTTTTCGGGGGGTCACTCCCCTATATGGGGAGACCCCCCTTAAATACCTTACAAAAATTTTGTTGTAATTGAACTTTGAAGAGATCACCACTTTACACCTACATACAAAATTTGATGTTTCTAGCTTAAGTAGTTTCCGAGAAAAACTGCTGTGACACACGGACGGACGGACGGACGGACGGACGGACGGACGGACAGACAGACGGACAGACGGACAGACAGGACGCGATTTTAGAAGGGTTTTGTAAAATTATTTTACAAAACCCTAAAAAAACTGCTTTGATTCATCTGAAATTATACTTGATTAATTAAAGCTAAATTTTAGTCCAATATGTTGTCTCCCGTTTGAAACCTCAATAATCAAAATCCTCAAATGCGTCGAATAGTTATGTCGAAAAAATTGGGCAAAGGTAGGAAATTCTCTTGTTTCAACGGTAAATACCCTTAACTGTTATTTGATTCCACGTCCTTCAAGCAAGACCTAATAAAAAGTAAGTCCAACAAAATTAGTCGATAAAAATAACGGACTACTAATTGATGACAACTAAAGCTCGTCAAAAGTTACTAAATAAAATAAGGAAAAGAAAATCGGTTAACAAATAGAAGAGAATAAGTTGCAGTAGCCGGAGAGTGCTCCTACCAGAAGGGTTTTGTAAACAAATTAGTGAATTACACCAAATACCAAAAGCGCCATTTTCTTTTAACCCTTACCGCCGTGGTTGACTTTGTGCTAACAATAGCATACAAACGTTATGCACGATGTCTGAAATTTTTTTCGAAAATCGGAACAAATCTGTATTGTATGAGTCATTTAGAACCGTGTATCTAATAAGAACCATATGCAGCTGTTGTTCCAATTATATGATATTCAATTGACCATAACTTTGTTACTTATTGCACGATTGCTGTAAAATTTTCAGGATATATGAACTTATACATGAAATAATAACAATGATGTATAAATACATCAACTTTCATTTCCCAAAATACGAACCAAGAATTCACAAAATATAAATTCATGGAATTCTATTTGAAATGAATACAATGTATAGTAAACCATTCTTTCAATGAAATAGTAAACAAATGAGTTCCACATGCAGACATATCGTCAGCATTTTAATCGTATTTTAATCCAAACACATTGTCCATCTACCTAAAGTAAGCATACATGTGCACAATAAGCATAATTGATATTTGATATATATGCTTTGAGCTCGAGTGCAGACATTGTCACGCGTGGATTCCACTTGAATCTCGTCAGCATTTTTTGTCAACAAAGTTGTTATGTATTTAAGAGTTGGAAGGAGGAAAATAAAGTCACTAGTCATTTGAAATTCAAGGTTTTTTGTATTTAGTTTTGTGGTGTTCGAGACTGTTTTTTGAGGTGCACACGTTCAAGTGCGTGGGTCATACTCAGCTGCAGATAGACAATCAATAAAGAATTGATTGGCTCAAGGTGCTCCCGTGTTTCGGTACAAACCAGCCGTCATTAAAAACAAAATTGTTATTCGCGTAAGGCTAATTGGTTAAAGTGCCAATTAGTTCTCATCGCTTTAATCAATTGGTTTTGCACCAATTGATAATAGCCACAGCACTGCTGTGACTTGCGTCGAATCCAACAAGGATCAATTTAGCGCGTGCAGTCAATTGGTGTTGCACTAATTGACTTGGTGTCACGAACATCTTGAAGGAGTCGACATTTGGTGACCCCGACGTGATCCGTATTCACGCTGACTGGACCCTGCAGCTGTTTGATCCTGCAAGCATCCTCATTTGCACCCACGTGTTTCGAGACCAGTGCAGATATCAGAGGCAGTTTCTGGAGTGGACCTTAGCAGTCATCAATAATTTGCAATGGAGCAGCTTGCCATAGAGCAAAAAAGGACAGGCGAGGAGATCCAGTCGCTTATCCGAAATTACAAAAAGGATAGCGATACTCGCAAGACAAGGGCCTATTTCGAAAAAAGGCTTTACGAATTATCAAGTGTTTGGGATCAGTTTGAAACCACTGACAATATGATCCGCACACTTGAGAATGTTCCCATCGACCATCCATATTTCCGATCAGAATATTACAAGGAAATTTCAGATCTGGTGCACAATTATGAAAATATGTTCAAGGAAAAGTTGTCTCAGATAATTGATAAGAACGCCAAGGTCCAGGCCGCCACAGGGCCAAAGGAAGTGCATGAACCGATCCAAATTGCATCGTTTAAGGATCATCCTTCCCAGAATCCAGAATCAGCAAAAGTGGCAACCATGATTCGACGGCAAAAGGCCATGATTGCCACCATCCAGCGCCATTTGGACAGCATATCAGATAAAGTGAATCCCCAATCTATACGCATGACCACCAGCAGCATCACAAAATTATGGGATCAGATTGAAGATCTGCACTATGCCATCCTGGAACTCAACGAGGACCCACATGAGTATCAGCAGGATTCCTTCATTGAAATGGAGAAGCTAGTGTGAGAAAACCAATTGAGGACAGCTACGTTGCAGTCTGCTCATCAAAATCAGACTTCTTGTGCAACAATTAGTCCTTCCGTAAGACTTCCCAAGGTTACCATCCCAACTTTTGATGGTGACTACCTGAAGTGGGGCCAATTTTGTGACATGTTCACCCAGATGGTCCACAACCAATCAATACCCGCGATCCAAAAATTGTGGTACCTGAAGACGAATCTATCTGGTGAAGCTGAGAAATTAATACGACATCTGGCTCTAACAAAGCAAAATTATACCTCAGCCTGGAATCTGATTCAGGAGCGCTACAACAACATCAGAATATTGACATCATCCATAATATCCAAAGTCATGAGCACCCCAGCCATAGTTAGTGAGAACCCATCATCTTCAGCTGTGAAAAACCTTCACGACACTTTTCACGAGAGTCTATTAGCATTGAGCAACTTGGGAGTTGATGTCTCATCTTGGGATCCACTGCTTCTCCACTTCCTCGTCAAAAAGTTGGACCGACAAAGCCACACGTTGTATGAACAATCTATCCAGAAGCCAAAAGAAAACCAATCGGTACGATCATTTCTGGACTTCTTGCAGTTCCGATTCCAATCGCTTGAGGCAATCGGCCAGAAGGAAAAACCAAGCACTGCAAAAACATGAACCTCGACAGCAACGAACAAGGGAAAGGCCTCATGCATAATTTGCCAGCAAGCAGCACATCCAGTTTACGCCTGCAAACAGTTCTTGCAGATGTCGGCCGCAACCAGATTGCAGTGTGCACAAAAACACAGGTTGTGTGTGAATTGCTTGCGAGTTGGGCATAGAGCAAGTGCCTGCACGTTGCGAGCATGTAGTAAGTGCAACCAGAAGCACAACACGTTGCTACACCTGGACCCGGCTCAGGGTAATGGAGCCAAAAAGGATTCCCCCAAACCAACTCAGCCAGAAGGGCAGATCATCAAGCCTTCTTCCCTTGCAGCTTATTCCGACCATGAGCGCCAGGCAACGCATCAATCTAGAGGTCCAATCTCGACTCACGCAATTTTCAACGACACTTCAGGCATTCATCCTGCCTGAAATTATATCTAAGCAACCAGCTCAATACGTGGATACTAGCTCTTGGCCAATTCCTTCTATCATCTCTTTGGCAGACCCAACCTTTAATCAACCAGAGCACGTGGATATGCTTTTGGGAGCTGAAGTTTATCATGAGCTTCTAGCTCCAGGTCTGCTGAAACTCTCTGAGGCCGCCCCCATTCTTCAGAATACCGTGTTTGGATGGGTGGTGTCTGGAAAGGTTGACCAGGATCACATGGGTCATGCTACATGTGGTGTTTTCACTACGGAGGAGGAGATGACCAGCGAACTGGTGGAGCGGTTTTGGAGGATCGATGAGGTCACTAACCATCAACCGTCTTTGTCAGTACAGGACAAAAGATGCGGGATCCATTTTGTGGAGCATACCACTAGATTGCAGAACGGTCGATTCATGGTCAGATTGCCCTTTCAGGATGAACCATCATCATTGGGAGAGACTCGAAGAACAGCTTTTAATCGACTGTGTGCCCTGGAAAAACGCTTAGCGAAGGATTCAACCGTGATGGAACAATACAAGGATTTTATGAGGGAATACGAGTCCCTGGGACACATGACCAGAATTAGTGCCAAAGACGTACCCGAAAGACATTATGTTATACCACACCATTGTGTATTAAAGCCGGAAAGTACATCCACAAAATTGCGGGTCGTCTTCGATGCATCTTCAAAGAGCAGTTCAGGTTCATCATTCAATGATATCCTGCACACCGGCCCAACAGTCCAACCTGAGTTATTCACCATCTTGCTACGCTTCCGTCTTCCAACTTATGTCTTCACTGCCGATATTCAAAAAATGTATCGGCAAATATTGTTGCATCCAGAGGACAGAGCCTACCAGATCATCTTATGGCGTGAGAATCCATCAGAACCAATGCGCTATTATCAACTCAACACCGTCACATACGGAACACGTTCAGCACCATATTTGGCAACCAAATGCCTCCAAAAGCTCGCGCAAAACAACCGCCAAAGGTACCCGTTGGGACCTGTTGCTCTCGAGGATCACTTTTATGTCGACGATGGTTTGGTGGGCTCCAACTCATTGGTGGAAGCACTAGAAATGCAAAGACAATTAATGGAACTGCTAGGTCTAGCCGGCTATAGACTTCACAAGTGGTGTGCCAACCACAAGCGACTCCTGGACCTAATCTCACCAGCACATCGGGAGGTCAGTCTGGATCTAGAAGAGATGCAAGCCAACTCCGTGAAAACATTAGGCATGATCTGGCGACCTGGCGATGACCAATTCTTTATAAGGGTGAACCAGCAAACAGCCGAGAAGGTTACTAATCGCACCGTCACGTCAGAGCTGGCCAGAATTTTCGACCCATTGGGAATACTGGCTCCAGTCGTGGTGACTGCAAAAATATTCATCCAGAGGTTGTGGCAACTGACTATTTCCTGAGATGACCCACTGCCTCCGGACCACGAAAGGAGTTGGAGATCACTTCGAAGTGAGCTCAACAGTCTGCAGGACATAAAATTTCCACGACATGTTTTCGCTCAGCGGACCCCGAAATCAGTACAGATCCACGTGTTTGCCGACGCGTCTCAGAAGGCATATGGAGCAGCAATCTACGTGCGATCCACCTTTCAAGATGGACAGGTGGTCATCAAACTGTTGTGCGCTAAATCTAGAGTGGCTCCGCTTAAGACTCAAACTTTGCCGCGGTTGGAGTTGTGTGCAGCGTTGATGAGCGTCCAGTTAGCCTCTAGAGTGAAAAGAGATTTGAAGTTCGACAACCACACAACATTCTTTTGGACTGATTCGGAGATTGTCCTCGCTTGGATCAACTCATCCTCATCATCCTTCCAAACATTTGTGGCGAACAGAGTGCAAGGATCCAGGAGGGATCACTAGCTTCCCAGTGGCGTCATGTGCGATCTGTGGACAATCCTGCCTGCTCGATCATTCGCCTCATCGAGCCGCTGATTTTACGGACCACTTTTTCTGCATGGAAGGGAAAGCCTGTGGCCGACACCATTTTGGAAGACAATTGACCAGGTTTCGTGTGATGACTCTTCAGAGCTGAAGAAAAAGCAGCCAGAGGTGACGGTCGTTGCCGTGTGTGGCCCGAATGACACAATATACGGGATAAACCACAGAAATTCATTTGTGACCTTGCAACGAATAGTTGCATACATGCTCCGGTTCACCCGACACTTAACAGAGCCAAAGGCAGCTAGGCCGATGCACGTTTTACTGACACCAGCAGAGTTGGAGAGTGCATTGGTTGTGATCATCCGCACAATACAGCAGGAGGACTTCAGGGATGACCTCGCTCACTTAAAGAAACATAATACAGTAAAAGGGGGTAGTTCGTTGGTTGGTCTATCGCCATTCGTGGACAAGGATGGAATCATCAGGGTTGGTGGCCGCCTGGAGGCCTCATCACTATCATACGACGCTAAACATCCCATGCTTGTCCCATACAACGACCCAATAGTAAAATTGCTCATGCGAAGCATTCATGACCGAAATCTTCATTGTGTTCCACAGGCCTTGCTCGCTCATACCAGGCAAAGATTTTGGCCAATCAAAGGAAAAACAATGGCTAGAGCAGTCGTACAACATTGCATAACCTGCTGTAAGGCACGACCAATGCTCATCAAACAAGTGATGGGTAATCTACCTGACACCAGAGTTCAACCAGCACGACCGTTCATAAATGCTGGTGTCGATCTTTGTGGTCCATTTTGGGTGCACTACAAAATTCGAGGCAAGAAGCCACAAAAGGCATACATTGTGGTCTTCTGCTGCTTTGCTACAAAAGCCGTGCACCTGGAACTCGTTACTGACCTATCAACAGATGCATTCATTGGTTCACTTCATCGCTTTCTGGGACGAAGAGGACACTGCGAAAAACTTTACTGCGACAACGCAACAAACTTTGTCGGCACAAGGAATAAATTGGCTGAACTCGAACCATCCATTTACTCACCAATTGCACAAGAGAACATTATCAAGGCGTGCAGCAATAAAGGAATTGATTTTAAATTCATTCCTCCAAGAGCACCTCATTTTGGAGGTCTGTGGGAGGCTGCGGTTAAATCCGCAAAACATCTCCTCATGCGTAGCCTTTCAACCGCTTCCCTCACATACGAAGAGTTGGAAACAGTCATAATTGGTGTCGAGGCAGTTCTAAATTCCAGACCAATTTGTCCGATGTCATCTGACCCAAATGACCTAACAGCCCTGACACCGGGCCATTTCTTGATTGGTGAACCATTGACGGCACAGATCGATGTCAACGCCCAGCCCAACACTTCGAGCCTGTTGCGCCGTTGGGAGTTGGTGAGAGGTTTAAGGCTGGAGTTTTGGAAACGATGGTCAACAGAGTACCTGAACCAATTGCAACAAAAACAAAAATGGACTGACCAGGCAACCAACGTCGAACCAGGTATGATGGTGGTAATGAAGGAAGATGACCGTCCTGTACAGAGTTGGCCACTTGGACGCATAGTTAAGACGATCAAAGGAAATGATGGAATGGTTCGTGTTGCAGAAGTCCAAACAGCATCAGGTGCTAAGACAAGACCAATTCACAGACTGGCTCCCCTACTCGTGGAAGATTACCTCAAGCCGCAAACACCACCGACATATAATGATCCGGTTGATTTGGGGAATATTCCAGGGCCATCATGGTGTCAGCAGATGGATGAGCAAGATCAATCTGACGACAACAACAAGCCAGCCACTCAGGAAATACCTAAAAAGCGACAAAAATTGACAGCATATCCAGGGATGCTCACTATCATAGTCGCCTTGCTGCTTCTACCGCTGGTTTTGGCATCACCAGTTCGTATTACGAAATTCAAAAATGCACAAGGCATTCATTTTGAGCAGATTTCAACCATTCAACCCATAGCAGCCGAGTGGAATTTAATAATCTACTACGACATTAAACCCATTTGGAAGGGCATAGTGGCTATGCACACCGGGAGAGAAGCTTTACAACATTTGTGTGGATCAATTCATCAGAACTCTTCCTGTCACGCCCTGATCAAACAATTTGATCATGTCATTAATGAGCTAGAGCTTAATGAGATCTTCTTGACCAGAAAACGTTCTAAAAAAGGCGCCATTGATCTGATCGGCAGCATCGCTCACTCACTTTTTGGCATTTTGGACACAGAATATGCACAACAAATGGCCAACACCAGTGATCATGTTAAGGCAAATGAGGATCACCTCCTTAGTCTTCTCAAGAACCAGACGTCAATCATTGATGCTACCATCAACATCATTAAAAGGGATCAGGCACAAGTCAACGAAACCTTTGGTGACTTGGAAAAACAAATTAATGACATGGCACATAAGATCCAGCAGCATGATCTTCAAGAATATCAACAACGGCTCTCACAGTTGGTAACCACTTTGTCTATTCAGCTGACACTTAGAGCCTCCAGTTTGCAAAGGGTGCAAGCTCTACTAATAGACGTTTTCATTGACACCCACCATGGAAAACTCAGTCCAATGTTGTTACCAGTCGGCCAGATTCGACAGGAGGTCAGCAAAATAAGGGCTCATTTAGCACCACCTCTTCAACTACCAATCCAGGACAACGATCCATCCACCTTTTACAAATTAATGTCGATAAAAGGAGCCGCCACCAAGGATTATTTTATCTTCAACATAAAGTTGCCATTGATCACCCAAGAGCGATTTCACGTATTCCGTCTCACACCAATTCCAATGATAGTTAACAACACAATGATTGCCATCAATCCAAGGATCTCGTTGTTGGCTATAAATAATCTTAGGGACAAATATCTCCCAATAACATCCGAGATGCTCCGAGATTGCATTGAAAATTCACCAGACTACCTCTTATGTCCCAACATACAAACCATCCATACATCCGTATCCAGCTACTTGGCATGTGAAGTGAACCTGCTCAACAAAAACAGCAATGCCTTATGTCCTTTAACAAGGCTCATTGACGAATACATGTGCGCGAGACTACAAGGCATCAACCAATGGATATTCGCAGTCAAAGAACCAACCAATCTAAATGCGGTCTGCGGCGCTAATAGCTTTCAGGTTACATTGGAACAAACTGGCCTCTTAGAACTTCAATCTGAGTGTTCACTAAGGAACACCCAACTGCAGCTGAACAGTTATAGCGTTTACAACACCACCAGTCATTTATCCTATATATCATTCACAAACATCAATATCTCTTCAGATTTACCGGTTATAGGAGAATTGAGAATTCATAATGCTACTCCGTATGCTGCCGATGTCAAGAACCTTGCAAAATTACAGCAATTATTGGCAAACCAGCAAAATTCTGGACTACCCAATGAAATTCAGCAGCCGCTTCATCATCCTTTGGCAATCGGCTATACGACCTTCACTCTACTCATTATACTCACCATAATTATTTGCTGGAAGTGGCGATTTCAGTGGCAGGGACGCAGTGAGTCAAAAAATTCAAGACCAACACCAGCGCCAAGAAACTCTGTGGATGCAGATTTCACCGTCAACGTGTAATCAATCAGTTGAGGAATCCCTCAACGGGGGGCAGGAAATGTATAAATATATCAACTTTCATTTCCCAAAATACGAACCAAGAATTCACAAAATATAAATTCATGGATTTCTATTTGAAATGAATACAATGTATAGTAAACCATTCTTTCAATGAAATAGTAAACAAATAAGTTCCACATGCAGACATATCGTCAGCATTTTAATCGTATTTTAATCCAAACACATTGTCCATCTACCTAAAGTAAGCATACATGTGCACAATAAGCATAATTGATATTTGATATATATGTTTTGAGCTCGAGTGCAGACATTGTCACGCGTGGATTCCACTTGAATCTCGTCAGCATTTTTTGTCAACAAAGTTGTTATGTATTTAAGAGTTGGAAGGAGGAAAATAAAGTCACTAGTCATTTGAAATTCAAGGTGTTTTGTATTTAGTTTTGTGGTGTTCGAGACTGTTTTTTGAGGTGCACACGTTCAAGTGCGTGGGTCATACTCAGCTGCAGATAGACAATCAATAAAGAATTGATTGGCTCAAGGTGCTCCCGTGTTTCGGTACAAACCAGCCGTCATTAAAAACAAAATTGTTATTCGCGTAAGGCTAATTGGTTAAAGTGCCAATTAGTTCTCATCGCTTTAATCAATTGGTTTTGCACCAATTGATAATAGCCACAGCACTGCTGTGACTTGCGTCGAATCCAACAAGGATCAATTTAGCGCGTGCAGTCAATTGGTGTTGCACTAATTGACTTGGTGTCACGAACATCTTGAAGGAGTCGACAAATGATAAATAATAATTTTTGGAAATTTTAAAGGTCCTATACTATTATTAACAAAGTTAATCAAACAGATCTCAGCAATTTTTTGCCCATGTACTCATTAAGTTCTACTTTCATGAATTTTTAATTTAAGATATTTCGGCTCATAAATGTCCAATTGCGATGGAAGAGACATATTTTCCATCTATTTCGACTTTCCCCGAACTGCCTTATGGTGTCACCTTACTTTTTTTACCTGATTCAAAAAGCTCTTTCAAAGCCCTTTCATCTGATTCCAATATTGCGGATATTTTACGAAAAAAAAATTTTAAGGGTCACCCTGTGGATGAGAGACATCCTCCTAAAAATCTTATAAAATATTTTTTATACCTGAACTTTGGGGAGGTTATCTCTTCTGAACTGTTCACAAAATTACAAGATTGTGGCTTATGTAGTTTCTGAGAAAACTTGCAATGACGCACAGACAGACAGACGGACGGACAGACAGGTCGTGAAACTAGTACGTTTTTTATAAAAACTATTAAGCAAAAGCCTAAAAAGGGATTTGACTGTTCTGTTTTTGCCATTTCATATATAGATTCTTTAACTTTTGAAATATCGTCATTTAATCGGTTATCGTATCGATATCGACTGAAAATCTATACCGGTATGATAAATTTACAAAAAAAAAATCGCCGATATCGATACGATATTAAAAATCTAACTCTATACGATACCGGTAAAAGGGTTAATATCGGTATCGTACCGTGAAGGCCTTTCGCTTACCGAAACACTAAAAGATGCCCGTATTATTTTTTTATGATATGTTGAACTTATCTTTAACTAATGCTTACGTCATCTACGTCTGTAACACCTTTTTTTGTGGTAGGGAGGTGAATGCCATTTATGCACAGAGTGTGGGACTCCCATGCGTGACTGGACTACCCACTAAACATTTCCCCTGTCAGCCAGAGAACCCAGCCTGGAACAGTTTGACACATTACATCGGGCCAGGTCTCGTTTTGTTACGCCGTGAGGCGCCTTCAAGCTGGGGAATCCATTTTCTAGCGGGAGGGGAGAGGGGAAGAGGAAGTGTCAGTTCTAGCGCACCTGGCTGCTGTGAGTCCCTTTTATATCTTAGGACTGCCCGAACATAATGTGCCACATAGTTCCATTTGTCAACCGATTCGCGCATCACCGCAACTATATTACCCGGAGTGAGCTCTCCCGTCTCCCTGTAGAGTTCCCTTCGCAGCCTGTCCCACCTTGTACACACAAAAAATGTGTGAAAGGCATTGTCCTCCTCTCCTGGGCAAAACCAACAATCGGGGGACCGTGACTTACCAATCTTGTGCAGGTAAGACCGAAAACACCCGTGCCCGCTCAAAAGCGGCAGATAGAAGTCAGTCTCACCATGCCATCGATTTAGCCACGGTCTCACAACCGAGATAAGGCACGCAGTTCACCTTCTCTTTATGCAATTGACCCAAGACTGCTGCCAATCGTTGAGAAAACGCTGTCTCTCCTCGCGGACAACCACCTCCCTCGCATCCTCGTTTCGGCGCAGGTAAATAGCGCGGCGCTCTCTCGCAAGGAGGGTGACAGGTATCACGCCTGCAATAACTCTCACCGCCGAGTCAGAGACTATTGAATACGAAGATGCAATTCTCAGTGCTCCTCTTCTCTGTACCTGTGCCACACGTTTTCGGTATACCTCCTTGCTGGGAGCGTCGCCCTGATTTGCTCAGAGAAGCTCATCTTCGAGTCGATCGGTAGCCCCAGGTACTTCACCGCTGGCTTCGATTCATTTTGTATGTCTCCAATACTGATCACCCTTACTCTTTTTTATCAAGATGACCACTTCAGTTTTCCCCAGTGCGAAACTGAGCCCGTGAGCTGTCATCCAGTCCCTGACTCGGCACATTAGCATACCTAGCTTAAGTTGCGCCTTTTCAACGGTGTGTTCAGTGACCAGAGCCACAACATCATCCGCAGAGCCGACCAAGCGCGACTCATCTGGCATCTCAAGTTTCAGTAGCCTTTCGTAAGACACGTTCCACAAGCCCGGCCTAAGGATAGATTCCTGGGCAACACACGATGTAATTTCCATCCTTCGTTGGCCCTGTTTTGTGTCGTAGAGCAGGCTTCGGCCCTTTAGGTAGTTCCTCAAAAGCCGCATTAGATATTCTGGAACTTGAAAAGAGTTTTCCAGCGTATCCAGAATATCTACCCATCTAGCGGAGTTGAAGGCATTCCTGACGTCGAGTGTCATCAACAGGACGATCCGTCGCTTGTTGCGACTATATGCCTCTGCCTTTTGGACCGCGTTCACCACCTCTGCAATCGCATCCATGGTAGAACGTACTGCTCTAAAGCCGTACTGCCAAAGAGATAGGTCCCCTGTAGCACGAATCGCGTCAGTGAGTCTTCCCTTGATGAGTTTCTCTAGCACTTTCCCAGCCGTGTCTAGCATGCATAACGGGCGGTATGCAGACGGCGATTTGGGATTTCCCTTCCCCTTGCTGATCAGCACGAGCTTCGCCACCTTCCATCGTACCAGGAAAACCCCGTCCCGTAGGCAAGCGTTGAATGTGCTGAGCAGTAAGTCAGGACGATGGTGATAGACGAGCCGCAGCACCTCAGCTGGAACACCATCTGGACCTGGAGCCTTCCTCGTTTTCAATGAGAGGACTGCCTCCTCCAGTTCCAGCTGTGTAAAGAGTGGGCATTCAATTGCTGTTTCACCATGGACAGCGTGAACACTGACGGGGTGGGCGGTGGAGAGTCCCCGCACTATCGCGTCCATCTTTTCCGCGTCATGTATATGAGGCTTTCGTAGGGCACCAAGCTTCCGCATGACCAGCTTGTAGCCAAGGTCCCACGGATCCTTGGTCACACTGTCCACTAGGTCTTGCCAGCAGCGAGCCTTGCTACTGCTGATCAGTTCGCGAAGGCATTTCCTGGCTGACTTATATGCTGCCACCTGGTTGCATGCCTCGTCTCGGTCCCACGCTCGTTGAGTCTCACGTCGAAGCTTGTGACACTCGCTTCTTTGTTCGGCGATCTCAGTTGACCACCAGTACACTGGGGCTTGCCGTGCCGGGGTCTTTGACGGGGCATAGAAGCGCAGCAAGCAGTCGTAATGATGCTCATAGTAGAGTTCACCACGTCTTGAGCTGCCAGTTCTTCCGTCCCCTCTGAAGCTCCCTGCAGCGGCTGACATGCTGTGAGCACCTTGACGAACCTCTCGACGTCCATTCTTCCGATGTTCCATCCAGTTGTAGAAGGCCGAGAGCATGGGCTTCGGGAGACAGCATCACTTATCTCAAGCAGAATGCACTGATGATCACTGGCTAAGTAGTCCTCTAATACTTCCCAATTGTGTTTCCTCCGTACCAAGGATTTTCCGGAGTTTAGTAGGATGAGGGCCATCCTGGCCGCCATTTCCAGGATTCGTTTTCCCCGCGGACCCTTCTGAGATATGCCCCATTCGATTGCTTTAGCGTTGAAGTCGCCCCCAACGAACACTTTGCCCTCTGCGTTCGAGACAGCGCCCTCCGAAGCATTAAGCTTGGCTTGGAAAGATGATATCGATTCGTTAGGCGTTAGGTAGACACTAAAGAAGGTGGTTTTGAGCACCGAACCCATACGAAACCATCCCCCCGTCCTCGACTCCTCGCTTGAAAGTCACTGTTCCGAACCCAGATGGCGGCAGTACCAGTTTCATCAGAATACCATAATGCAGGACTTTTATTATGGTGTTGCTCACTCAGCAGCAAGAAGTCGGCTTTCATGTCTCTCGCAAACTGTTTAAAAGTCAATAAAAGAATGGCGTCTTGCCCAATCGAAGGAGATCGGGATAAAACAAGGAAGGAAGAGGCGCTTGATGGACATGGAGCACCAGGTCACGGGCTCTCCAGACAGTGCTTACAAAAGGAGTAAAGAAAGCCGCAAAGAAACTCCTTCAAAAAAAGCCAGAAAGTAAAGTTCGCACGGACGCCCAATCAGAAAAAGGACCTGATGCAAAACAGGAGAGACAAAAGCCCCGACGAGGACCCCGGCAGTAGGCACTGCTCGTAAATCCCTAAGATGGCCGATCCTACGCGGAGGTACTGCGGGACATCAGGGGAAACGTAAGGCCCGAAGATACCAATACTACCGTTAAAGTAGTACGACCAACGCGGCCGGGCCTCATACTGGTCGAACTCGGAACAGAGGCCGGCAATAAAGAAGCATTCTGCGACACAGTAAAGAAAGTCCTCGGCAAAAGCGAGCCATCGGTTCGAGCGGGGCTATAGAGCCCCGCTCGAACCGATGGCAATGATCGAAATACGAGACATTGACTGCGTCACGGATCTTGCCGAGGTAGAAGAGGCCGTCAAAAGGGAGCTCCCTAGCGTGGGAAGGATCAAAGCGAGACTGACACCAGAAAACAACATGGGACAACGCATGGCCATAGTTGACTTGACCGGAAAGGACGCCGAACAATTCCTGAACAAGGGCAAAGTACGAATAGGGTGGGTTGTCTGTAGGATACGGTGAAGAGCAACGCCTCTTCAATGTTTCAAATGCCTCAGCTATGGTCACACCAGACAAGTATGCAAAGGGCCCGATAGGAGTTCCCTATGTTACAAGTGCGGTGAAATGGGACATAAAAAAAAAAAGAGTCTACGAAGGAGGCACACTGTATTCTTTGCAAGGATGCTGATCCTTAACCTGATTTCGGGCACGTCTTAGGATCAGGAAAATGCCGGGTGTTCCAGGAAGCCCTAGCCAAGGCAAAATCAGAACTCCGATGACCCGTATCCTGCAGCTAAACCTACACCGCAGTTCGACCGCCCAAAATCTGCTTAAACAGTCACAGTGAAGCTATCTGCATGTCGCCTTTAGATTTCGCCCCAAGCGCCTCTTTAGCCTTCTGGACGTCTTCGGCCCTTAACCAGCTCCTCCGGTAGTTCCCTATGCAATCTAGGAGCTCCTCTACTTCAAGGAACCCAACCTTTACTGCTTTGCTGACTTTTGGGGAGTCGCATGCAGATTGTATTCTTTTCAGAACATCCTTGGGAGAGGTTATCGCGTTCCGTTTCCGAGTGCAGTACTTCCGCCTCGTCTGTAACACCTTAAGAAATAACAAAACGACTTTATCCCGACGAGATTTTGTAATTCAAGTAGGAGACCAAGTTATAGAGCCCAGGTTACGGCAGTGTTCACATGTGGTGACTTTTGAGCGTGATAATAAAGCCATGATAAACGATATCGTGGGTATTTTCTCAAACTTAGAAACTCCCACACCCCCTTCCAAAGCTCAAAGAATGACGAAACATTTTCGCATCAAATGCAAGAATGTAATTTGCGGCTCTCACTATGTTGACTTCTGCAGTAACTGCATGCTGTAATTGGTTATTGATTTTTATTATATTAAGATTTTAAGGAATGAATTTTTCGTGTTATGTTACGAGTTCCTATTTTGATTAAATAATTTCCATGATATTTCTTCTGTTACTAGAAATACAGTTTAGTTATCTAGGGCGGATACATAAAATTTTTTTTTTACAAGACTCTGTTCAATAGTTCGATAACTATGTCATTTTTCACGTTAAGAAAAATTTGTCTGCAGAAAACACATGCTCCTGCAACATTGAGATAGTGTACTTAAGTTTCATATGTCAACTAAAAAAATTTTCCATTAAATATTGGCCTCGTTTTCGACTAACATGTGGCTTTCGAAATTTATCAATAATGAGTCTAGCAAAATCTGGATGTATAACACTCAACTATCAACGAATTCAAATTTTTCCGTAACCCTTAGGGCATTATAAATGAGCAAAAAATCAACTTCCCTTTAGGATGAATGGCATTCACCCGGTCAATCTAATTATAACGAAGTCTGATGAAAAGCTGCTGGAAATTGAAAAGGAGTCCAATCAACCTTTGAACCATTTTTCGTGATAAAACTCAATTAAGGAGAGCCTGAAAGAAGCAGCGCAAACAGATAAAATTATCTTCCGATCCTAAATTCAAATAAAAAGCTGGGAAGGGAAACATTTGCGGAAATAGAGGGTAAATTCTTAACCATTACATCGACAAATACTGAAAATATCATATTTAATCTACACTATTCATTCTTGTTTTGGGGATTTTTGAATGATAATCCTTTTAACATTATCACTGTCATTTTACTTGCATTTAGCAGTAATTCAAGTGTTTGAGTAACTGAAGCTAGATCAAAGCTTCAACAATTGAGCTCTTAATTAGATTAGTTAACTCTCACATGCATTTCAAATTTATTCGCATTGAAAACAAATATGTTTGCATTTGGAGCACCAATTTTAATCTCATACAAGATTCAAATTATTCAAAGCGTATGTTTACATACGGAACACATGCTGGGATAGACAGCAGCTGAAATGTGTCACTTTATTACATGCATCCTGAACAAGTTCTGAAAATAATAACACACCTACTCTTTTAAATCCTTTTAATCATAGGAATGTTTGTCTCTTTGACATCATTAGAATTAATGCCGAAACTCGCAAAGTGGAAAATATGGCAGGTAACCTTTTACACAGAGAGGGTGCGATGTCATTTGTATCAAAATTTTGAATGGCACAAAACGAGTGGCACATTCATATAGACAATGTGCTTTTTGAGAGTGAGGTTTTAATTACAAATCAATATGGAATATAGGTTTTGTGAAGTAGTGATTTAAATTGCCGTATGGGGTAAGTATACATTAGTTTCTTCGCAGAGTAACGCCAATGTGGTATTAGAGAAAGAACACCTCAAATCTAATTATCGTACAGTCTACTTCCGGGTAAAGGCTTGACAGCCGTTGGTGTACCTTTAGTTTGCACTATTGAGTTGGTGATGTACTTTCAGTCACGACGAATTTCCGATCTATGATATTCTGGCTCTGTGAGACACCTCCGCGTATGCAAACCCTTGAAATCGGCCTGATTTATATAGATAGCTACCATCCCAATAAGGCAACTGGACATAAAAGTTTTAATAGACCAAATTTGGTCCGGCCGGACCAATGGATTTGCCAGTCCGCAAATACAAATTGAGTGCGATCGCATTCGATGGTTTGACCACCAGACACGTACAAACGGCTAGAAAATGACTGGATGGATTGAAGTCTGGTGGAATTCTCTGTTGCGCACAGGGTACATTACAAGTCCGTTGGATCCAATCCGGACACCAATGTAGCGTATGCACACTGATTTCCAAACAATCATCACCTGCAGCGACACAAACAACCATGGCGAAAACACCGAAGATGGTTGACAAACTGATGAACGAATACAAAAAATGATAAGATTGACTAACGAGACATTCGTACTGCATTTCACTGCAACAATAAAAAATACGCGCTCGTTGGAGCACTCCGTATGAGAGGAGCAGGAAATGAAACAATCTCCCCTGTCGGATAAACGAAGAGGGAAACCAAAGAATGGAGAAGCCCAAAGTTGCACTGGTACATGACGTTCAACCACAAGATGCAGCTGTCGAGAGCCTTCTTCCAGGGGACATGCTGGATAGTTTCACCACGCTTGACCATTGTGAAGAAGAGCGGCTCTTTTAGAAGGTGAAAATTATCGTAAAACAAATAAAACCCACTTGCAAAGCCCAAAAGAGCATAAACCAGGACGTTTGAAATATTTTTCAAGGCTTCTACAATGAATTGGCTGCTTTTAATTGGCTGAGAGCTGAGGAATAGTAATCCCAACTTCTCCCAGCGACCCAGTCAAATGAGGCAGGGAGAATAGGAAGTTTGAAGGAGGATATGACGGACTGCTTTTGACACGTGAAATTTTCTATATTCCCTGCCACTTGGTAACTGGAGCTCATCCGCTCTACGGTGTGACCTAAGGGATGACCGGGCAACCGGCGAAGATGTATCGTGAAACGCTACGCGATTGATTTTTTTACCCCTGAGACCACCAGATGGCTTGAAGCGCGATTCTTCGACTACCAAACCACTTCTCTTCTTCTCCTTCGTAACACTACAGGCCCTCTCGAAGCTTCACTTTCTGCAAATAGTGCCTCCAACTGCATTGGTCCATTGACCGCATCCTCCAATTTTTAAATCCAAGCAGCATTCAACTGTCTTCGTCGACTGAGTCGACCAGTGTTTCCTCAGTTTCCTTACTGGTTCTCCCAGCGAACACTTTTTGCGATATCCGTTGTTCATGTTACCAGCCTGTTGCAACTTCCAGCTTGTCAAAACTTGGATACGTCTCATGTTTGTATCAAATTCTCCACTGGTCCGCATCTAACTTCACTCCATTTATTCGCTTCAAAATCCACCTTGCGAAGGCGTTCAATGTGTTTGCTGGTGCTTGGATTAGGCTCCACCATTTCTCACCCCCTTATAAATCAAACGAAAAATTCTCCTATTCTATCCGAAAGTTTGTCTCTTCATCCCTACTTTGCCACTCATCATACACTTTGTGGCCACTTCCTTGTTCCTCACACATGTTACCAAATTATTACTTGCAAGCCTGTCAATTTGGCAACTAGAATCAAAATCCAAGCCTCTAATCCGTTTTACAATAAAATTTGAATTCACACCGTTAAATCAAATAAATTTAATCACTTAATAATCTGATTCTAGATCACTTATACTAGAAAGTTCGCACAATTTTGAAACAAAATTTAAGATTCCAGTTGACTCACTTAACTTTTTTTTAGGGTATTGTAAAATCATTTTACAATACCCTACTAGTTTCGCGTCCTATCTGTCCGTCTGTCCGTCCGTCCGTCCGTCCGTCCGTCCGTCCGTGTGTCACACCACTTTTTCTCGCAAACTACATAAGCTAGAAACATAAGATTTTGTAAGTAGGTGCGAAGTGACGCCTTCTTTAAAGTTTCAATACGAAAAAAAAAAAATTTATAAGGTCTTTAAGGGAGGTCTCCCCATATAGGGGAGTTGCCCCTGAAAAAAAACTTTTCATCGCGTGTAGGCAATATGGGTATCAAATGAAAGGTCTTAATGAGCACTTTTCAAAACAGGTCTTAAAATGACAAATTTTGCTTCGAGGGGTGCAGGGGAAGGGGAAATGTACGAAAATTTTGTGTCCCCCCCCTCGCGATTGGACACCTTTGACCCGAAAAATCTGAAAAAAATCATGAATGTAGGCCTTTATGAGGACAATAACAACAAATACATGAGAAGTCAAAATTCGCTCAACTTTGTTAGTAATAGTATGATTTATCGATTTTATGTTTTCTTGAATAAATTTCAGTACAGAGGTGACTGTTTATAAGATTAATCTGTCCTGAAAGTTTCATAAAGATCGAATGGTATTTTATGAAGTTATACCGATTTGAATTATCCTGTATTACTATGGAACAATATGCACTGTATTACTATGGAAACATATGGCTATGGAACAATATGCGCTTTTTACCGACTCAGACACTACAGCTTTGCTAGGATTTGTATGAAAGTTGCAGGAATGATAGATATCATGAATTTCTTTGAGAATTGGCTCAGCTAGTGGTAAAAGTATTCGTAAAGCAAAATGGTGGCTGTTTTAAATGCGAAGATTGAATGATTTTAAGTTATTTTGCCCCAACTTCAACGTTTAAGGCGCATGCTTTTAACACTTATTTCAATTTAATGAATGACTGAAGATGAATACCTACAATCAATACTCATAGGTGAAACTAGCCAAAGCGGCAAGAGAGAGCTCCTAGCAAAAGGGCTTTGTAACCATTCTAGGATTCGAAAATATGGGCCATGAATCGATGATTACAGTACAGGGGAGTGGCCGCTGAAAAAAAAATTTCATCAATGGTAGCCAATATGAATATCAAATGAAAATTCTTTATAAGAGCTTTTCAAAACAGTACTTAAACTGACAATTTTTCCTTCACAAGGGCAACAAATACCTTAGAAGTCGAAATTCGATCAACTTTGTTAAGAATAGTACATTTTATAAATTTTGCTTTTTTAGCTATAAAATCAAGATGGAACTCTTAAATTTCCCAAAATCTATAATTTAGATTTTCTGAAAGTGAAAGTAATTGTATGTGGTTCGAAAATTTCACAATAATTGAACAATAAACAGCTAAGTTACAGCCGGTTGAATATTTAACAATTACAACAACATTAACAAGTGATACTAGGGAGGTACACGCTTGTAACGGACCTAGACACTACAAATATGTAGGAATTTTGATAAAAATTTAAGAAATGGTTTGTAATATCCATGTGTTATCATGACTAATCAAGCGACGGGGTCAAACCACTTGAAACAAAATGGTGGCGAGTTTAAAATCATAAGAACCATAATAACTTTTCGAACGCAATTTATGGAACCTTTATATTAGTCAAGCTTTGATATGCAGAATATATCGTTTGATTTACTAACTGTTTTACAATACCCTTCTGGCAGGAGCATCCTCCTGCTATATCAACTTGTTAATCCTAGAAATTGGGGCCCCTCCGTATCACCCGAAATCTCAATGTAGAACCTCCCTCCTGTCTCAAGTCGACCACTTACTTCTCTGAAAGAAAAATTTATCCTCACGCGATGGTCCACCTCCATCAGCACTTGTAACCACACAAAAAGATCTAGCGTGCCATATTTTGTCCTTCCTGTGGTCAGTGAACTTCTCTCCACCCAATAGTTTTTCCCCAAATTCTTCAGTTCCATTTCGCATTCGGTTAGGTTCCATTGTCATTTGGCCCACGACGTTCCATTGAAACCCTGTGGGTTCGAATAGTTCCGTACTGTCAGTGTTGTTTGTTATACATTTCGGAATTGAGCTGAAATTCTTATTCCTTCATTTGATCAAATCCTTATCCAATGATCTAATTCTCATCTTGTAGTGAATATGAGTAGTTTCTATAAGTCCGTAAAGGACTGCAGCGATGGTCTGCTGCCTCGGCAGAAGAAGGTGTCGGTATCTGCCGAGAATGCCCTCGTCTGGAGACGCGTGAATGCGCTGGCAGGCTAGCATTGCGGTGTCGTGGGGCGGGTTCATTTCCCCAGCACGAGGACCCACTACAAAAAAATTTCGCACTCACGAATTTGACTGCTGGAGATCCAGGAGTAACCGAAGTCGCAAAAATTGTAGATAACTCCACAGAGGGAATTAGAGCTTGTTACGAGAACAAGTGGAACCTGAAAAGAAAGGCGGACTTGGGGGTAACCTCGTCATTACCCGACGAAGTTTATGGCCCACAAATGAAAGAGGGGCAAACGGGTGATGGTGGAGCCCCTTCGCACCCACCCAACCGGAATAAATCCATATATATGCTGTTGCAGTGGCCAGGTATTCCTCTTCTGAGTGGAAAACTCATACAACTTGAATTGTATGAACTTTCCCATCAGAAGGGGAGTACCCCGGTGACCAATTTATGCCATAGAATTATACAATTTGAATGCATAACTCTATGCCATAAAGAGGCACTCTGCTTGGTCCACTCAACCTGCGACATCACCTGAAACAAGAAGGATTAAGTTGTACCCGGCGGCTGGCTCATGGTTTTAGGGGCAGCCTGCCACCGTACCGAGTCCTATACCCGGTCAGAGCCGGAAGAAAGGAAAGACCGAAGAGTATAGTTTAATTCGACATTTTCATTCTTTTATTGCTTTCTCTCAAATACGATTACAAAAAAAAACTGATAAGTTTGAGTACGTTACACATTAATTTCAATTCAAATACACGCTCATTCAGACTCTAATAAGTTCCAAAATCTTGACATTTTTTATTATTTTTTTCGGATTTTTAATCGAACTATAACACTTGAGTATAATATAGTCAACAGGATTCTATCAACATCCGTTGACTGTTTTCGTTTAACCCGTGATGGAGAAAATATTTAAATACTAACTGATATATTCGATTTAATTAACGCACTCTTCGAATATAGACAAAAGTAAAAAACGAACTTCGTTTAGGTGTCAAAGCACCAAATGTACGGCTGAAATCTTTCAATTTAGAAAAATACAATAAAAACATGCAAAAGGGAAATCTTCTTTTTTTTTGTTTTTGTTTTGTTACGAGCGCTCTTGTTCGGGGCGGGTAAATCCTGCAAATTTGGTATTATTATTATTTTGATTTCCTTTTTTTTTATTTATAGTAACACTTCGCGATTTTTTCCCGAGTACACTAATTTTCTCCGACACGTTTACATATGATTACGACAACAAATTCACGTTTTATACTATAAATCTTGACAATAATGCGATCTAATTTGGCCTCCCGAATACTAATCATGAGCTATTTGAGAGCTTTAATCAAAAACTATAAACAGAAGTCTCATAAATGCTTTTATTCAAAATCGCCCGATAATCCTTTAGGTGTCTTATTTTGCATACAGTTCTCGTGCGAGAAGAAAAATCCCAGCGCATAATTCGTCACGTCCTTGACTTGAGCGTACGCATCAAATCCCCACGGGCGTTCCTCGTTTAGCACCGGCCGTTGTTACGCGACGAAGTCCCAAGGCTGCGAAAGCAACCATAGGGTGCGTGGTAGCCAATGAGAAAGGAAAAGTGGTTGCAACATCCATGCGAACTTCACGAAATGTGTATGGCAATTAAAGCACAAAACGCGTGGAGATGATTTGTCTACGTTAATTGGCAACAAAACAGCCACAAACGGAGCGTACACTTGGAAATCTCGCAATTTCCGCACACAAAACAGGTGGGCACCACAAAATTCAGAATTGCATCCTTCACTTCGCAAGCAAGCTACACACTTTTATTTCGTCGGACTTTGCAAGCGTTTCCGGCAAAAATAATGCAAACGCTATTCACACTAACGGTTTTCTCAAACATCACCGAAATAGAGCACTGCAATGAACCCGTTGTTCTTGGTGATCGCTGTACTTTCACTAATCCGATACCAATCACTGCTTGTGCACTAACAGGTTGTTTACACATCCAGTTATTCACTTTGCATCTAGTCTCAATACTTAATGCAATTATTAGCACTTCTCATGAAAAAAATATAAGCGAGACGGTCCAAGAACACTTGCACTCCTCGCGTCCACGCGCGTTCGCAGTTGCAACTCCACTCCCCATTCTTCCCCGACGGGCTCTTTTTCTTTTCGCAATTCTAAATCTTCCACTGTACGTCTCTTGCGGAACTCGTCGACTAGCGGGAAAATGGGTTCAATTGCTGCTTGTACATTATACGCAGCACAGCTACGATAGAAACATTTCGAGCATTGATAGCGTGACGCTCCGTGAACTTTCCCGATATGATCGACAAGTCCGTTGGTATGAAATGAAATGTTCCGAACAGTAGCAACAATACAAGGCACTAACATCTTCACTGTGATTAAGTTGTATATGGAATTGTAGATCTTTCTGCGAGTTGGTTGTAAACACACAATTAGGCCCCATACATTTGCACAAGTTCTCCAAATGGAACTCTTTCAGGAGCATTTCACAAATATCTTTGGTTTTATAGCAATCGGAAGGATCGTTCTTGATCCATGGTCGAAGCAGTTTTGATGCATACGATTTTTGCGGAAGGTGATCATTGACCAAGTGCAAAAATTCTTTATCGATTGATAAGAATTTTTTTTTTTTTTTGATCCTTTCTTTCGCCAAGCAACACACTGTCCGGTCCATTTGTGCTGACGTGTACGCATATGCTTTCGAAACTTTTCCAAAGAATCGATTGGGTTGAAATTGCAATCCAATACGAAACAGTAGAATTTAAGGTTATTTCAGCCAGTTTTCCGATACCGATGCTCTGCACTCTAGTAATGTTTGGGTTGGAATTCTTGACGAAGAGGTGAGTGCGATTCCGCGATGAATTCGTGTTGATGATGGGATTTATTCGTAGTGTGACGAGTTTTGGTTAGGCTGCGCAAGCGCTGCAACCTTCAAGGGTACTATTCCGCCGCCCAGCGTTGAAGCAGCGGTCACCATGTTACTCGGAGAATTTGTAATGAGTATGTGGGAACTTGTGCTCGGTACATTTTTAATGCTGTTGATTATGGTGATGTTGGCAGGCAAGTACGTTACGTTCCCACTTTGTAAGGCGTTCTGCACCAAGTACCTATTGAATTGATTTATATGATTGACTTGGTTGTTGAATTGAACGTGACTGTTGTTGGACGATTCATGCGGCAACGAGCGCTGTTGAATGACGTTCAAATGTAAACGATATAATTAAATATGTAGATATTTCGTTTGCAATATGTCTTGTTCTTTTCTAATTAAAATTTTATTTATTTTTCGTAATAACAGTGATTATGTATTCCACTCATTTAATAACGAATCGAGTCTTCTATTTTGTTTTTCTTATCAAATTTATACTTTCTTTTATTGTTTTATGACATTTAAAATTTTCTTTATTGTATGATAGGGAAAGAAGTATGAGTAGCTAACATCCTTCTTTTTTTTTGAATACATTCAATCAACATCAACTACTCTGCTGTTGCTGACAATTTGGGTCATGCAACTTGCATTAATTTGGCTACTTCTAGGAGGCAATGGCTGGATGAGGAACCGTGCATTCGCCAACCGTCACGCGATACATCGCCATTTCTGTGATAACGTGATAATGTACGAAGGCAGCTGCAATCATCAACCCATGAAATATTTGATGGGATTGAAACCAAATATCGAATTTGCCGGGGAACCATCTTTCAAACTCTCGCACGCTGGCTTTTTGAGCCATACCTACTCGATTACTACAATCTTATGTAAATATCCGATCATTCGATTGCTTTATTATTGCAATATCGAATTTCATCAGAGTGAGCATCTTTCTTGAGAAACTAATTAGTTTACATCCGAAGATACAAAAATTGAACATTGCACTTTTAATATTATAAAAGACCCAGTTCTTGCATACGATAAGGCAGTCTAGCCCAGTTTTGTTAAGTGTTAAGTCTTAATCAAGTGAAAGTACAATAATACAGAAAATTTATTATAGTCAAATTATTTTTTAATCGTATTTTTAGATAAATAACAGCTCGACGGATAAAAAGATGTATTTTTGCAAATGAATAGTAAACATGCAAATGCTTTAGCCTAAGTTGCATTTGTCGTTCCACAACTGGACACCACCATGTTCCACAATAATGGTAAGTAAATTCCATATGTGGCAATACTTTTGCCGATTCATTGTGATCGGTGAATTTTTTCGCGCCTATCCCTGTGATTAGAAATACTTGTCGGGAGTAGGTTGATTTCCACTATACTTATGATTTAAGTGTTGGTCTCCTTTTTGTTATATCGTGGCTATGCACGTGAGTTAAGAGTATACTCAGCTTGAAGAGATGGTGCTCTTGTCACTGCATAATGAGTGCCCTCGCTTGGCCTCCGGGATATTTTTTCATATATTTTGACGCGCGCAAGTGTGTGTTGCCTGAGACCGTTGTGTGTAATCAGCTCTATCTGTATTGGGGGAAATTCGGTTACACCTTAGAACCATATTGTCCATCTTGTGCGGGTTGCTAGGTAATTCCTGCATTTGATTATTTCCTCAGATGGCAATGTAGGTTTGGCTCGATTTGCTGACAGACTCGACAAAATATAATTTGCGCTAAACGCGTAAAAGTTGTGCACTGCCATCGTACTCGTAGTACCCAAGATTGAACCCATCATTGCGGCTTCATAAGAAAACGATGCTGCTGCAACTTCTGACTTCCCTACTAATAATTAACAGACTATTGGAAATGAAGCCCGGCGCAAATAAAATGATTGGTTCGATGATGAATGCCAGAATCAGGCGTACAAGCAATATTAGGGTAGGAAAACTAGGGCAAAGAGAGAATATTATGAAAATCTCGGAAGAGTGGCGAATCAGATCATTAAAATTAAAGAAATAAAATTAAAAAAAAATACTATGACAATCAATTGAGAAGTATCGATGTCAGTTTAGTGAGCAACAATACAATAAAGGCATGCAAAGTAGTGAAAAGCTTGAAACAAGTTGATCAGCTAAAGGCCGCGCTCTCCGTGCTGACATCGGCAACATCATCGCTGATGATGTTGCCAATTGACAAAAGATGGGTATCATACTTTGAGAGCCTCCCAAATATTCCGCACGGTTTCAGAACATCACAGTGTAAAGATATTCACAGGGAGCTTTGATTGGCCCACCTACTCTGAATTAAGTTTGCTCTGCTATGAAAGCCCAAAAGAATAAAAAATCGCTGGTCCACGAAGAGATTCCAGTGGAGCTCATCAAATGTGGTGGTAGCAGTATTCAGAAAATCATCCATTAAGTCATCCAATACATTTCGCGACAAGCACATATGCCAAAAGAGTAGAGCCAACCAATTATATTCCCTATCCACAAACAGGTAACAAGCTACAGTGCAAACACTTTAGAGGCATATTAGTACATTGCATGGCGAACAAAATATTTTCAAAGATCTTACGAAACAAAATCAGATCTGTACTATTGGCAAGCTGGCTTTAGATCAGGGATATCAACGATAGACCGATTGTTTACAGTCAATCAGATACTTCAGAAATGCTATTCATTGACTTTTTGCGCCAAAACATGATGGGCGTTTGGAGATTGACCTAGTCATCTGGATGTTGACCCGGTTAGAAAGGGGCCTTGGGCACCAAATTTATGCAAATTTTCATATACAACTTAGCTACTCCATCGTAAAAAAATTTATAACTTGTGTCATCAGCATGTTCGGCACAATAATAAAAGATCTCCTTCAGTTTTCGTCAGGCCAAGTTATACCTGAACTGATGGGAGTAAAAAATATGACATAATTGGTGTGTGGCCTTTGCGCTGGCACACCCAGCATGCTTATACATCGTCAGGCAAGATCCTTCCAGTGAAGCCCGAAATATTGTCTCACTGAAGCAGTTATTATCGCTGCTGTCCTTCACGGACTTTTACAAATCAAACTCAACTCACCTTATAGCCATCGATTCGAGACAGATTCCATGATCTGGAAGGCGCAGTTTTGAGCACATTAATTCACGGTCACTTCAATGCCAAAGTTATTGAATGGGACAAGGTTCAATTGGATTCTAGAAGAAAATGAGTCCTGAAAATGGTAGCCAGAGCTACCATTTTCAGGACTACCTGTGAGGCTAAGTCAACGCCAAACCAGATTTCAAAGACCCTAGTAACAAAGGTACACAACTAAAGAGTTCTAGAGGATTACTCAACCATACACCAGCAGAACATAGCACAAAAGATCGGGAACAATGCTTCTTGGTGCGCACATACTCAGCTTTCCATGTCGGTAACAGACAATTAGCAGCAATGAATGCAGTAAAATATAATATGAGTATATGAGTATTCTATGCCCCGTTGAATATCTCAACATGGCAATCCTCCAGTATTGGTGGTTATCTGAAATTTCTGAACAGTGGAATGAATGTCATAAGGTCTGACGAGAGACTCAGTGGGAATGAACTGGTGATGAGGTATACACTAGGGCAGCTGTAAACATTCCAACTTTGTTATGAATATGATGAAATTACTATAATTTTATATTATTATATGTATAGATGGCGTACAGTAAATTTATCTAAGAAAATATTTTTATCTACCAATCCAAAGTAAAGCTACAACTATCAAAATTAATAGGACTGAATAAAAGATTGGCCGAATCGAGTCATTAGGCACTGATCAAAAAACACGCACTAAAGAAGCCCACCAACAAAATTCCAGAAAACAGAAGGCGATATTATGTGTGACACTGAATAAAATGACGAAAAATTACGGAGCCAAAAGCACAATAGTGACAATCTTTCTAATTAGATTGACCCGAAGATGAGTTTTTACGAGCAAACTAGGCTAACAGCTAATAAGGCCACAGTGAGTGTAACGGAATTCACTTGACCAGAAACCAGCATTGGCGGATCAACTTCATCAAAGAGATGACTCCTGATGAGTATTGGACAGTCTGTACTGTTCAAGCGAAGAGCTGTACTAAAACTGTTGGCACAGGTGTAGAAACAAGGAACACTTCAAATTGCCTCAGCATATAGAACAGTCTCGGGTCGGCAGTGTTGGCAATAGTACGGGTTATATCTATACCCCTGCTAGGGAATACAGAAAAGTAACTGTGTAAAAAGTTGCCAATAAGGAGGGGAGACAATGCTATCTCAGCGATTGGTTGCAGTCCCAAGAGAGCAGCACAAAGGGATGATAGACCACGTACCTGATACCCGACCTGAAGCGGTGGCTCAACCGAAGACACTATGAGACACGAGTCTACTTGACTCAACTCTTGAGCGGGTATAAATATTTCAACCTTACCTGAGCAAGATTGATAAGTATAAGTATGTGGCACCTACTACAACATTTTTCCCTTTCAATAAAATCGGTAAGCTTTTCCCAAAATTTATAATAGGAGAGATGCTTGGATCGACTTACAAATAGAATCATGTGACCAGTCTTAAAAGATAAAAATGGCATAATTGAGTATTTGCAGGTGTCAAAGAAAGGGATTCTGTAACATAAAGGTCTAGCCCGAAGTCATACTTCGTTAAACGGTTCCAAGCTAGGTTCACAAGCCACCTGACAATGTTTGTAATAGTTAGTCTAGAAACATCGCCCCTTTAGGGGTCTAACTTTAAGGACGTAAATAGTATTCACCTCCCTACAAAACAAAAAAGTTGGGTTGATAGAACTACGCTCATGTCAGAAGGATTTTGTACTTGCCGTACAATATGCAGATATGTAGAATGGTTTAATTCAAGAAAAACTTTGATGACATGCACATCAAATGTATTCTTGCTTTAAAGGAACTCTACTTTAACCAGCCAACATTTTGTTCCAATATTGCTAAAATCGTTGACTTAAATCTTAAATGTATTTTTGTTATTCATCTTATCTGAAAATTTGGAAGAGATCCAATCAAAAGTGTTGTGTCTGGTTCGATGGAAAGTCCGTTTAGTAGAAAAATCGTATATGATTGTCGTAATCGGAGGAAATTCAAATGGTTATAACTTCTGTGAATTTTATTGAAACTAATGGAATAAAAAGATCCTTTAAAGAACTACTTAAATGGCTGAATTTATCCAATTTAATGATACTAATACAGTTTTACTGACGAAACCGCTAAATTTTACGTTTTTTAGCAAAGTTCAACGAATTTCAACCTCTAAGTTATTTGTTATTGGATGATGATTTTTAGGGCTTTTCAAATAAAATTTTACTAAAACCTACTAGTTTCACGTATTGTCTGCCCGTCTGTCCATCTATCTGTTTATCCGTCCATCTGTCTATCTGTCCATCAATTCGTGCGTCACAAGAAATTTCTTCAGAAACTGTAGAAGCTACAAAGCTCGAACTTTGTGAAAAAATCAGAACTAGTGGTCTCTCAAAAGTTTAAGTCTTATCAAATATCTCAAAACTGTATAAGGGTGTCCCCCTTATAACGAAGTGGCCCTCAGTAAATTTTTTCATTTAATGTAGTCGAGTAGGGTATCAAATGAAAGATCTTAGCACTTTCAGAATCTGAAAAATAAGCCAGTTTTTGCATTAGGAGTCCATGGTGAGGGGGCAAAATGCACGAACAATATTTGTGTCCCCTCCCAACACGATTGCACACCTCTGAGCAGAAAATCCGAAAAAATTACGAAAGTACGTCTTTATGAGTATAACCTCTTGAGACCCAGAACCGATGTGAGCAAAAGTTTTGGTATTTTTAGCTTTCCTCCTTTAGAAAATGGTTCAAATGAAAAATGAATCAGTTGATTTGTATAAATTATGCAGTTTTTCTTTTGAAATATGAAGGTACACAAATGTACACCTCAGGTTTATCTGTGTGGAAAATTTTGAATATTGCTCATTTTGCCGTGTGATACATTTCAAAGCTATTATTTTTTTAAATGCAGAAGTATACGTTGCACTTGAGGCAAATTGTTCAGCAACGGGACGAACATGTTGGATACTTGCATTTTGAAGCGTTCTTGCCTTCCATGAATCGCGGCATGTGTTTGATTCCATTAAGGCGTATTTCTGGTTTCAGCTGTTGTGGTTCCCCATTTGCGTCCGATTTTACCTATTTTTCGGTAGCTTCTCTGCTCTTGCCTGGTTGCAAAAAAAGTGGACCAACTGATCCTCCCTCATATTTGATCATGGCTGTTGCAACATTCAGCCTGTAGTCCATCAGACCTAACCTGTTATTGGCAGGTACTCCTTCTTCGCCGCAACATTGTATATACATTATCTAGCAGTTGACGATGCATAAATCTTTAAAATGGCTAAAAGCGCGAACTGTTCACCTCATAGTTCACATGGCAGTGTGATAAAAAGTGATCAGCCTATCACTTAGATCAATTCCGCCTATACATTTTTTGTAATTTCCAACCACGGCTGGCTGTGCCACATCTATTTTATGCTTTTTCTACTTACACCATCGTTTACAGGTCCCGGCTGGTGCACTTCCTGCGCATGCAGATAGCATAGTAACTTCAAAACACAGACATTCCCATCGCTTCTCACCTTCTCATTCCATTCGACTCTTTTTAGTTGCTTGTCATTTTTCGTTTTTTTGGAAACTTCACCAAACCGGTTACTCATAACTGTCCCTATGATGATCACGTTCTGTTTGTTTGCGATCAAATAGTCTGCAAGTCTCAGACTTGTGAAAAATCTCTCCGTGTACAAAACAGAATCTTAATCAATCGTCTGGCACAACAGTTTGACGATGCTTCCACGTAAGCCAATTTTAGTCATGTCCTGTGGAGGTACCGTGTTAGGGCCAACGTAAATGACAAAGTCCACTCAGGACCGTTCCACGCAGCCCAAAAAAAAATTTTCAACCTTAAAGAATTATGTTTCGATAGCGCATATTGACAAAAGCCACATCTTCCTGAAAATGGTATCATCTGCTCGTCGATGGACATGTGTGTTGACCGAGGCACTTTCGAAGTATTTTCGATAATAAAGGCCTGATTTTCCAGAGTTTGTCTACATCTTGATTTTCTATAGTGGTGTCAGCGAAATGAATGTGGTTTCGGAGTTTGAAGAAGCAATGGCGCGTCATAGTTTCGCTTATGACGGGCACAGTAAGGTCACTTCTCCAATACAATCTCGCTAAGGGATAATTTAGCGTACCCATCATGATTTGTACACCAGTGAATTTGATCATTTATACTTCACTTGTTTTCACCGATGTAAGGTCTCTTTATTACGCCGAATATACATTTTTTTTATCTGCCACCAACTTTTAAAACTCGAGGTCCAAATACTCAAAAAAGGAGTATAGAAAACTAATCCCTGAAGCTCCTTCGCGTTTGTCATTAGAAATATCCAGACAATGAGGAGTCATTTGCTTTGACAGCCAGAATATTCTTGAATTGCTACCCTCAGGTTGTTGCATTACATAATCCTGTTCCTCTTTTAATTCCAAGATTGCAGCCTCTGCAGCATCCTCGATCGGCACTAAATCTCTATCATCGTTATCGGAGAGGTCATCATCACTACAACTCAAGAACTCCAATATCTCTTCATCCGTTAAGAAACGTGACATGATTTCTCCTGAAAAATAAAAATCTGTCATATTAACAAAAACTGCAGTTCAATCTTAAGGTGCATAAGTGTATACCTTGCAAAAAAACATTTCTACCGGTTTTGTAAACTTTTGTCCGATCCGACTTCAAAACACCAAAAATATTCGAACTTCAACGCTTTCCTGCTTTTTCGCTTAAAATAAATGGCCATTCGTCATCCACGCTCAAAAATGACTGAGCATTCAACTCGAATGCTATCCTAACGATATCCTTGTTGCAGGCAGTATCTTCTGCAATTTTGTGAATTAAAAAAGATCGCAGATGGCTCTGGCAAGAGAAAAGCGACATTAAAGGCAAGTACACATTTGTGTACCCAGGGTCTGAAGAGGCTAAAGGCAACAAATGCCTCAGAAATCAAATTCATTCAAATCTGTTAATAATAGTATGGTTTGTAGATTTTAAATTTTCCCCCAAAAATCGAAACGGCACCCTTAAACTTCTTAAAGTTTCACATTTGTATAGGTTGATATAAGACCCTTATGCCGACAAAATTTCATGGAAATCAAATCATAATCAAGTGAGTTATCATCATTTCAATTGTATGGAATTACTAAAACAATAACACAAGTTGATCTTCTTCTTCTTCTTAGCACTACAGCCCCTTTCGGGCCCTCGCTTCCTGCAAACAGCGCCTCCAACTATCTCAGTCCGTTGACCGCGTCTTCCAATTCCGAAATCCGAGCAGCGATGAACTGTCTTCGTCAACCGAGTCAGACCAACATTTCCTCGGTGTCCCCACTGGCCGCCGGCCTTCAGTTCTCCCAACGAATACCTTCTTGGGTATCCGTTGTTCATCGTACGGTTCATGTGTCCAGTCCATTGCAATCCTTACAATCCTTGAGACTTCCGGTTCGTCAAAAATTTTATACAGCTCATGGTTGTATCGAATTCGCCATTGGTCCCCGTCTAGCTTCGCTTCGACTATTCGCCTGAGAACCCGTCGCTCAAAGGCGTTCAATATATTTGGGGATGCTTGGGTTAGGGTTCATCTTTCACACCCATAGCATAACACAGGTCTTATCATAGATTTGAATACTTGGAGCTTTGTTTTCCTGTGTTTGCACCTGGTCTTCGAGATCGTCAATACTGAATAGAATATTTTATTTGCGAGCTGTATTCTTCGGCGTATTTCGTCTCTTTTATTGCCCGTTGTCGTTATTTTGGAGCCTAAATACACTAATTCGCTAACGTTCTCGATACTGTATTCGCTAAGTGTGATATTTTGTGTATTTGAGGTATTTTTTCCTCGACTGCGTCATGAACTTTGTTTTATTTGCATTGATTTGTAGCCCCTCTAGTTTTGCTTCGCTGCCAAGTTTCAGTAAGAGTTCTTTGGCAGTTGTTCATGACCGTGACAGAATTTTGATATGATCCGCAAAGGCTACTACTTGGTTCGGCTTGTATAGTAATGTACATTGCGTATCGACAGGTAGCTTCCGTATGACGTACTCCAGAGCCAAACTGAATAGCAATGGGGCCAGCCCATCTCCCTGTTTTAGTCCGATATTTGTGTCAAAGGCATCGGTGAGTTGGTTATTGATGCGGACTTGGGAGGTTGTCGACTCATTGTCATTTTGGTAAGACGGACTAATTTGGCTGGGATACCAAAGCCAAGCATTATTTGGTACAGTACGTTACGATCAATACTGTCGTATGCTTGCTTGAAAATTTGGTGCACGTCTATGTTGAACTCCCAGAATTTTTCAAGTGCCTGCTTGACTGTAAACAATTGGTCTGTTGTTGATCTACCTGCCCTAAAACCACCTTGATATTCCCAATAACACTGTAGGCGTATGACTCAATTTTATTTTCTAAGATTTTATAATATATTTTGTACGCCGTACAACGTAGTGATATGCATCTATAATTTTCGCACTGTAGCTTGTCACATTTGTTGTGGATAGGGGATATAATTGATTGGCTCCACTCTTTCGGCATATGTTCTTGTTGCCAAATGTGCTGGATGACTTTGTGAATAGCTTGATGAACACTACTGCCACCATATTTAATGAGCTACACTGGAATCTCATCGATGCCCGGCGCTTTATTATTCTATTGAGCGTTGATGATGGAACAAACTTCATCCAGAGCTGGTGGGGCCAATGGAAGCTCTCCGCAGACATCTATTGGCTCCGATGTTTTGGAGCTGTGCGGAGGATTAAGGAGGTTCTTGAAATATGATGCCCATCTTTCCTTAATCTTGATTTCATCAGCGATTATATTGCCGCTGTCATCACGACAGAGCGTGGTTTTGGGTTGATAACCACGTTTCAGGCTTTTCACTACTTTGTGTACTTGTCTTGTGTTATTGCTCGCTAAACTTACATCTATACTTCTCTATTGGTCGTCATAGTATTTTCTTTTCTTAATCCTAATTATCTTATTCACTACTCTTCTGAGATTTTCATAGTGTTTTCTCTTCGTCCTGGTTTTCCTACCTACGTATTCTTTGTACGCCTGATTCTTTTTATCTAACGCATTCTGGCACTCATGATCGAACCAATCATTGATGTCCGATCATCTGTTCTGCCACGGTCCTGATACCGTGGCAGAACACAAGTTGATAGTTAATATATATTTCAAATCGATCATGAAAATTTAAGGAATTCATTCATTAAATTGAACCAAATGTTAATAGCATGTACCTTAAATATTGAAGTTGGAGAAAAATAACTCAAGTTTATTCAATCTTCGCATGTAAAACAACCACCATTTTTTTACGATTACTGATGTCACTAGCTAAACCAATCCTCAAAGATATTCACGATACTGATCGTTCCTGATACTTTCCTCTAAATCCTAGGAAACGTGTAGTGTTTGAGTCGGTAAAAAGTGCATATTGTTCCATAGCCATATGGTTCCATAGTAATACAGCCCATATTGTTCCACAGTAATACAGGAAAATTCAACCGCTTTGACTTCGTTAAATACCATTCAATATTTTGAAACTTTCAGAGCAGGTTAATCTCATGAAGGCCTATATTTTTTCAGATATTCGGATGAAAGGAGTCCAATCATGACGGAGGAGGGGCGGGTGTACGAAAATTTCGTACATTTCCTCTTCTCCGATCCCCCTCGGTACTGATAAGGTAACTTTTAGACTTGTTTTGAAAAGATCTGAACGGTCACCTCCCTATATGGGAAGACCCTTTTAAAACTCTCTGAAAATTTTTTTTCATTCCGGGACTTTCATCAAGTCACTTCTTCAAGCCTTTCCACAAAGTTTCATGGCTGTACCTTGTATAGTTTTCGAGAAAATCCACTGTGACCTACAGACGAACGGACAGACGAACCAGATTGCGACTTCAATAGGGTTCTGTATTTTAGTGCATAGCCCTAAAAACTGTTAAATTTTAATCCTGCATACGAATCAAACTTTGTACCGGTTACCCTTTCATCACGAAAATTCAAATAATCACCTATGTTAAAGCGTTAATTTTCCTCTTATTTATTTTTAGAAGAGGATATCCCATATACTGAAAAAGAATTTGATCCTAGGAAATATCCATAAGTTCAAGCTCTTCCAAGTGTACAAGTAAACTTTGCTTCGAGGACGAAAATCAGCAAAACCATCACTTCATACTTCATATTTGTTTCAAATACAAACGACAGCTAAGAATTATTTACTCATCATAATCGTATCTCCAAGAGGATTATCTTTTCATTCTCCATCTGTCGTTAATGTGTCGGTCTAAGGCCTGTTCTTTCGCTTCCTGTCATTTTCGTCCTGAATGCATTCAACTGTAGGCTCTAATGAAATGATTGATGAACTGATGGTGATTGTGAGCAACGATGAAGGCCTCTCAGAAGTTCATCCTAACATGCTGTTGTATTTTGCAGTAGATCGCTCATTAAACGGTTGACCGGATAGTCAATATGTATAATATGAAACAAATGTTATAATCAACATAAAAGCTGTGATATGTGCTTTGTGCACGTAATGTGATAGGGAGCAACACAATATTTAAAGTGAAATCAATAGAGTACTCGTATTATGGGAAATGGCTTACTTTTAAAGCCAAGGATTAGGTTAGGCAAGTTAAAGATTTAAATATTAAGTTTATAGTCTGCACCGAATATAACAGTACTAGATTTGATTTCTTTGTATCGCGAAATTTAGGGTTATGGCATAGGTACTGGCTTTAATCAAAATGAAATCAAAAAACCAAATTTAGTGCTGGTACGTTTAAATCAATGGATTGACCAGTGAAAATTTAGGAAAAGAGCAGTCTTTAATTAATGGCAAAATCAAAAAGCTGCAGAAGACGAGATAAAGGGACACACTAACAATCGAATGTCAACAGAACAGACCACAGACGACTAAAATTACTGGCCATCTTACCCGCCCCGCAGTCAGTTAGCATAGTAGAGTAATCTCACCTCCTGCATTATGATGGAAGTATCAGTAGGGGCAAAACTCTCATCTTCGTAGGTCAGAGTGGTTTCGAATGGGTGACTATCGAAAGCTAGCCATGAAAGTCATTGGTATTAAGAATCCGAAAAGGTCAAGCCAATGACAACGAAAACTAACAACATTAAACATAGAAACTGTCAACAAACAAACGTTAGCAAGCCAAGCAAAATAGTAGAATTTAGCGAAGAAACTGGAAAGTTTAAATGAGGCATCATTGGTCTACGTGAGACAACCAGAAAAGTTAAAGCTTCAATTGTGTTGTAGTCAAGCAACACCCAATACAATGTATCACAGGACACAGTTATACAGAATAGCTGGATTAATGTTCCTAGTAGACAAGAAATAGAAAAACGGGATAGTATCTAGCTTCCCAAGTCAAGCAGTTCAACTTGTAGCTAGCTTGACCATTAAGCTCTCCAAGATGTATTAAATGCAAATTACCCAACCGTATGCACCAGCAACCAATGACACTGATAAGGAAGTGGAAGAATTTTACAATTAAGTAACCTAAGCTACGTTGTATATTACCGCTGTGTCTATGAATTCATCATCAAAATGTTGAATGTCCTTGGAAAAATCATTGCAGACCAATGCTTGTAAAATATGTTTGCTGGGTTTGAATCGGGATCAATAACAAGCAAAGAGATATTGGAGATTCTTGTTGATAACATGGAACTAGCGCTTAAAGAAATGAAAAACGGCTGAACAGTAAAATAGGCCGGTAAAAGAGTATAGAAAATACTTGATGAAAAACATATCAACTACTTAAGACCCAAACACTTGCTTGAACAATGAAACAGCACCAACAGAATACTTACTTAATGAAGAAATAAAAAGCTACAGACAAAATATTCACAAAAGCTATCATCAATAGAATATGGAGCAATATGCATGCTGAAAACCCACGAAAGCAAGTGGGACTTAGAAGCGAATTCAGCACAATTGACCAATTCCACTACTTGCGGGAAATCGTAAAAAAGATATAAAATAACCCTCGTATTGGCACTCATAGATTCGTTTTGATGCTTATAGATTATATACCGACAGTCTTTCTCCTAAAGTTTTTATAGAACCTTTCATAGTCAAATTCAAAAGCGCTTTATTCAATAGTAATCGTTATAAACTTTCAAAGAATATAAAGCAAATTTCAAACAATAAAAATACGAAGACTTAATGGCCAAATGGATTGCAAAATTTATACGTTATCAATCAGAACATTTAATCAAAAAAACAAAATAAAATTCAATTTAATTAAAATTATGACATATTTTATGATTCAATTGGAAATAGGAGAAACAAGTTGAGTAAGCAGGAGAGTGCTCCTACCAGAAGGTCTTTGTAAACATCCTAGGGTTAGAAACAAGTTTTCTCATGGCGTGAATCGATAACTTGAATTATTCATCCAATACTTGGATATGAAATCGTTAAAATTTATACAAAAGATGCACAGTTTCTTTCATAAGCACAGTGCAGCCGCCATTTTAATCTAGCTTAAATGATTTTTCTGAATTCTCGGCCGGTTGAATATGTTCAAGTTAAAGACTATTCCTTAAATTTTCATGAAAATTGAAAGAAAATAAAAGTGCCTAAGTCAATTTTAAATATATATAGGGTTTTCCAATCAGAGGTGTTATTTTGAATAGATCATGTGATTTAACACCTTGCGACTTCTTCCTTTGAAGCCATGTGATAGAGAAGGCCTACGCCAATAGCCCAACGTCGATTTAAGATCTCAAAGATGAAATTCGTGAGGCTATCGAGGACATAGGGCCGCCACTTTGCGATTTGGTTATGGAAAATTTCATGAAGAGGATATGGTCCTCTAAGCGTGTCGTAGTGATTATTTGCCTGATGTTTATTTTTGCTATTTCTTTATAATGAAATAAACATCTGATCATTTATTTTAAAAAATGGCATTTTTCTTTTACTATCAAAATAACACCTCTTATTGGAAAACCCTTTATCAACCATAAACACGTATTATTGTTGTTGTAATTCCATATAATTGAAATGGCTATAGCTCACTTGATAATGATTTGATCCCAATTAAATTCTGTGAACATATATATCTTATGTCAGTCTCTATATAGTAATTGCAAAATTTCAAGAAGTTTAAAGGTACCGTTTCGATTTTATGGGCAAAAACGTAAAATCTACAAATCATACTATTATTAACAAAGTTGAGCGAATTTCGATTTCTAAGATATTTGTTGCCCTTGTACTTATTAAGGCCCACGTCCGTGATAATGTTCAGATTTTTCGGCTGAAAGGTGTCCAATCGCGAGCGAGGGGGGGGGGGACACAAATTTTGGGTACATTTTGCCTTCCCCTGGACCCCCTAATTCATAAAATGGTTTTTTTAATTTCAGATTCTATAAGTTCTACCCCACTCGACTACCTATGATTAAAAAAAATTTGTTAAGGGCCAATTCGTTATTAGGGGGGACCCCCCTTAAATTTTTTTTAAATTTTTATTAAGGCCGTAACTTTTGAGAGAACATCACATCTGACCTTGTCACAAAGTTTGAGCATTCTAGCTTCTATAGTTTCTGAGGAAATCAGCTGTGACGCACGGACAGGCGGACAGACGGATAGAAGGACAGACGGACAGACGGACAGACAGGTCGCGAAACTAGTAAACTAGTAAAAAAATTTTTTAGCAAAGACCTAAAAAAACCAACCAACAATATTCATAAATTATTTCTAGCTTCAACACAACAGTAAGCTTTTATCCTACACCTAATATGGTATAACCTAATTCTAATCAAATTCAATCAAAAAACTTTATCTTATACTAATACGAGGGTGGTTCAAACATGACGGAGACAAACGCTGTAGATGGCGTGTTTCTATGTTTTGAAGGTCGTGGCTTGAGTATGTGATAGCTGGGTCGCTTACAAACAGTGTGGCATAGTTTTTGTCGGGAGTGCATGTTTCACGCGCGTGCGACGACCATGAGTTAACGTTAAGTCCCGACCGCCATGCCGCAACGTATTGTCATTTATTTTTCATAGTGGGAAGGCGTTAAAAATACGGAAATTATTCTGCGTTTGTTAAATAAGTTCGGTAGTGATGTCTGAGTAGGGCTGCTGTATTTAAATGGGCCGCATGATCGTCAACTGCGAATCAGCATCGCACCCGACAACATTTGCCGCGTAGAACAACTCATTTTGGAGAACTGTTCGATCAATGATCGAGACATTTCGACTTAACTCGGCATCAGTTTTGATAATATAGAGTCTATCATCCACGAACACCTTCAATATCGCAAAATAACGCTCGAAATGCAGGAGCATTCCAGCACGAAGCGCAGTTTTCTCCATGCATCTCACGCTCGATATAATTGGGGCAGGAGGTACTGAAATACCCCCTCTACAGTCCGCATTTATCAACCTGCGACGACCACATGTTTGAACCACTAAAACAAGCCCTTAGAGGTCAAAGATTCAATATCGATGACGAGGTAGAGGAGTTCATGCGCACATGGCTGTCTAAGTTGCATCGATACCGGCATCAAAAATCTTCCGGAAAGGCAGACTAAATGCGTAACTTGTCAGAGCATTTGTCTCGATCATATTTGAAATGTACTCGTACAGTGCTAACACAATATTCCTAACCTAAGTTTTAAACCTTATCTCTTAACGTAATATAATAAACATAGCATATACCTATCCTAAATATTGAAACTTATCCCTGATTTTTAACACAAATAAACAACAACACCAAATGTAGCAATAAAGAGCTGAAACTCAAAAACTTAGTAACGAAAAACGCAGAAACGAAAACAAACATGAATAATTTAGACATTGGAATTCAGCCACCAATACATAGATTACTTCGTCTCAGCTCGACCATCCGCAACAAATCTAGCGGCAATTTTTGGTCTCTTGAACTCAAATTCAAAGGATATTTTATCTTTTTATCGGTGGCCCGTCTATATACGAGTATGTGATATATAAGTAAGACGCCGTCAGAATCAAAAACATGTTGATTCATGTCTAAATAAACGAATGATTCTGGAAGAACGAAGCCAGTAGCGAGGCAAGTCGCATATACCCGTCTGTAAATTGGAAATCCAGGGGGTTTCACTCACAGTTACAGATCTTGTGATATGATTCCGGAGAAGTTTCAATATGAAGATATTGACTCTCGTCACTATAGCAGTTTGATAAATTTTCGTATTCGATATATAGTGCTTACAATCCATCTTAGGCTTTCTGTTAAAATCAGTACATACACGAAAACATTTTCTGTCGAAAACTCTTAACCTTTCCATAGTACTAGCACTCTGATTGTACCAAATCTGACATTCATAGGTCAAACCTGGTCTGACCACGGTCTTGTAACAGGTAACTTTGACCTTTTGATCGATGTATCTGGAATGAAAGAGTCGTCGAAAGGGCAAAACTACTTTTTGTACTTTACTGAGCATGATTTTGACATATTAAGTATAGTACAGATACTGATCGAGATGAACACCTAGGTATGGAACACAGAATTTATGTGGAACCCGTTTTAAACTACCCTCACCAGCCATAATGTGGAAATCCTTCCAATTACGTTTCAGGTCCTGACTGGCCTACAGTGTTGTCCAAAACAAAATTGTTTCGCACCACTGAGCATTGATATTCATTCGGCAATACTTGGTGTGGAGCTGCACATCATTAAACATTTTTAGGGTTTTGTACTAAAATACAAAACCCTATTGCAATCACGACCTGTGTCCGTCTGTCCGTCTGTCCGTCCGTCCGTCCGTCCGTCCGTCCGTCTGTATGTCACAGCACTTTTTCTCCGAAACTATAGAGGCTACAGCCATGAAACTTTGTGGAAAGGTCAGAAGTGGTGACCTCTTGAAAGTTCAAGGGTGGAAAAATTGTTCGAAGGGGTTTAAGGGGGGTCTCCCCATATAGGGAGTTGACCCCTAAAAAAAAAATTTTCACCAATGGTAGTCGAGTAGGGTGTCATTGGAAAGGTCCCAATGAGATCTTTTGAAAACAGGTCTTAAAATTGCCTTATGAGTTCCGAGGGGGGCAGGGGAAGGGGAAATGTACGAACTTTTCGCGTACCCCCCCCTCGCGATTGGACACCTTCCATCCGAAAAACATGAAAAAAATCATGGATGTAGGCCTTAATGAGTACAACAACAACAAATACGTGAGAAGTCGAAATTCACTCAACTTTGTTAGTAATAGTATGATTTATCGATTTTATGTTTTCTTGAATAAAATCTAAATGGTACCCTTAAATTCAATAAAATTTAGCAAACAGATGACTATTTATAAGATTGATCTTTCCTGAAAGTTTCATAAAGATCGATTTGTATTTAACGAAGTTATAGCGATTTGAATTTTCCTGTATTACTATGGAACAAAATGCCCTGTATTACTATGGAAACATTTGGCTATGGAGCCATATGCGCTTTTTACCGACTTAGACACTACAGCTTTGCTAGGATTTGCATGAAAGTTTCAGGAATGATAGATATCATGAGGATGACTACATACAATTGAAACAAGTCAAAGAGGCAGGAGAGAGCTCCTAGCAAAAGGGTTTTGTAACCATTCTAGGATTCGAAAAAATAGGACATGAATCGATGCTTACAGTACAGAGGAGTGGCCCCTGAAAAAAAATTTCATGAAACGTAGCCGATATGAGTATCAAATGAAAGTTCTCTATGAGAGCTTTTCAAAACAGTTCTTAAACTGACAGTTTTTGCTTCAGTGGGGGCACAGAGGGGGGGGGGGGGGGAAATACATGAAAAATGTGTTTTCTCCCTCGCGAATGGACACCCGTGATCTAAAAAAATCTGAAAAAAATTATCAAGCGAGATATTTATGGGTATAATTTTAACAAATACCTCAGAATTAAAAAATTCTTCCAACTTAGTTAATAATAGTATGATCCTCGAACATGACGTGTTTCTTAATTTTATTCGTTGCTGGTTACGGCATTTTTTAAGTTGAGTACAAAACCCTTCTGACATGAGCATAGGTCTGTCTACCCAACTTGTTGAAGATTGCTCTAAACTATTGTGCTATTCGGTATGATATATATGATCAGATTATCAGCAAACGCTACCAATAATCGCATTGTCAAGACGTTAAAATGAAAGCTCATCAATAGCTTGCGAAGGAGTATCGAGAAAAGCAGAGGCGCATTAGCTGTTCCCTGCTGTGGACCATTCAAGAGCTTGCAGTCGCACATTGTCGTCAGATTTCCATCAGTTACAACAAATGATTTCCCGTTTAACATATTACACATCATGTCGGCAACGTTGCTTGCGAACTGATCCTGAAGGAGTTTAAAAATTAGTCAATCTAAACACATCACATTGAAGACTTTCTCCACTTCAATGATACGCACTCCAACACATTCACTTCAAATACCTTGCTGATATTAGGCAGCAAGCTTTTAGGGCTTGGATTCTTTTCTTTTCTTTGAGATCGGAAATATATTGGCCTTTTTCCACTCATTTGGAAAATATGAATTGCTCAACATGCTGCTGAATAATATGCAATAATTCCCAATTGCAACTTCAGGCAAATATCGGAGAACTATATTTGATATAGCCAAATATGAAACACAAGTCTTCATAGCTGACAACGAAACCAATAAAATTCAAACTCTTTATGAGGTCAAACGTCAATGTTTCATTGAAATGAAGAATTGATGCGTCGTTCAGGCTTGATTTGAAGTCGGAAACTTTTGCATGAACGACCTCTGAAAATATTTGATTCCCTCTTCTTGATTTTGATAGAACTACCAATTCAAAATGAGTTCCAATCAAGACAAGTTGATGCAATCCATCACATATAATCCTGTTTCCATTTCTATCCAGAGTCGTACTATTCATTTCCATACCAGCCCTATCGAGAAGATTTATTCATCACTAGCGACTCCAAGATTCGATACCTTTACTCGAAACTTCTTAAGGAATAAGCTATTTACTTTCGTGAAAACGCCATCTGGGTTCTATGGGCTAATACCTCTCAGTTTTTCCGCCCATTGATTGCTCTGACCTTACTCCTGAGGTATGAACAGATTAAGTTCCGAACATTCTTCAAGTGTAGTTTCAAGAAAGCCAACAAGGGATGGTTGTAGTCCAAAAATCGACGATAAATATTGTTGACGCGTATGAAAAGAGGGGTTTCCATTCTTTTTAATCTTGTGATGTTTGGTGTTTCATATCCTTCCATATTGTTCGATGTTTAATCTTGAGAACTATTTTCTCAATCATTTCCAACTCAGTTTGTCTAACTTCGACAAATAGAGATCTATTCCATCGTTGCTAGATTTTTGTCATTGGGAATCGTTGAACAAGCGTTGCCACCATCAGAGGAGGATATTGCTTCTGGTAATCCCAATTAAACTTCGTTTGAAACTTTCCCCAATCCATTTTTCTGAAATTCAAGCGAGAATTTTCATGTTGAACTGGAATGGGAAAGATGATTGATTTCCATTGCGATTGCGTTATGTTCGCTATCATAAGGAAGCACCTGTAGTCTCCGTTGAGAACTATTAAAGCAAAATTCAAGTCTTGCATCAGCAAGGTAGAGATCCAAATATAAATTTGTCCTAAGGTATGTTGGGAGCTCCGACCCATATAGATTACACCTGTATTGAATATGGTTCTCTGTTATCTGCGATTTCAGGAATACACCTCTTGGATTATTTTTAGCGTTCAGCTATGATATATTTTTGGCATTCAGGTTCAATTCGAGTATTTCAAACAAGGAATTGCGCTACTCCTTGAACTTAAGAACATTTCGACCAATTGTATAGGCAGAGATAACGAAGAGGTTAGCCCCACCTTGCAGTGAAATTTTGATAACAGACACTTCAAGAGATTCAAAGTTTTTGAATTCGACTTTATTAATATTTTGGAAACAACAGGGTCTTCTCCCCGATATCCCGGTGTCACCTCTCCCCTCACAGTTTACCCTATCATTTCTTACAAATGCAAATTCCTTGAATGCCTGGTGCCTGTTCAAGCAAAGCGTACTTTTATTTTCTCAATTAAGCCATCGTCAAAACACTTGTGTGAGGATGTGAATTGTCTTGATGAAAAATGATTTTTTCTTCTGTAAGCCGGATATTTTTCTCACAAAATTTTATTTTAGTAGTACAAAAGGTTGCAATAATACTCCAATCCTGCAATCCTGATAGTGAATCCAAGTCTCATCTACAATTAGAAAAAGATGCGCAAAATCGGTTTCATTCTGCTTAAAATGCTTCAAATTACGCTTTAAAAATTTTTTTTACGTTACAGTTTTTGTTCTATTGTTAACAAATGTTGCACAATCTTTCCAAAAAGCTTTCCCATACGTAATTCTTCGTGTGAAACAGAGCACACATTTGACTGAAATGCCTATGGTATCAGTAATTTTACGCTTAGTCACACTTGAATTTTTACACAAACAGGATTTTCCGTTTGAGACATAACAATTTTGTATCTTTTTATAACAAACTGTCAATGTCAAAACTTTAATTAAAGTCAACATTTCTATCATGGTAAAGTTTAGGAACCAGCAACGTTTGGAAGTTATAATAACTACCGAAATTCTGAGTTGGTGGTCGCAACTTAAAGAGCGGTTACTACAATTTTCTGCCATAATAATCGTCCCCCCCACTGGCTGCGTGTGCTATAGTGGATAAATTCGACTCCCAATTTTCACTATTAGACGTTCCGATGGCAAAAATACATCGTACCGCTCGAAGCAAAGGATATATCGCAGCCCTAAGTGCATCGATTCAAAATGAGCCAAATCAGCTGATTCCACGTAGTTCTCAAGAATTGGGCATCGCTCAAACGACACTGTAGCGTATTTTGCGCAAATATCTTGGCCTACATGGTCACAAAATCAATTGACTCAAGAACTAAAACCACTTGATGGTTCGAAACGCCGAAACTTCTCCAATTGGGCTCTAACTCGAACTTCGAAACAACGAACTCTAATGAAAAAACCGCAAAGCAAATTATGGTACCGCGGACCGAACGCGACGCAAAACCGGCCATCCGCGGATTATTTGAGCCCTACCCTCGTAATGGCATACTCACCGTTCGCTGACATTCCTGCTTGGAAAAAATGGTTTGCTGGAAAGGAGACACGTTGTTATTTTTAGCAATTCACATTATTTTTTTTTTCATTTGTGAGATATAATTGAACAAATCATTAGTCATATCCATTGATCATACTGAACTTATCAACTTATAGAATAAATTAAGTCCTTTCTCATCGAATACCGTTTTTGGGACAGTAATAACTAGCATATAAAATACTTTTTGAACGCAATGAAGGAACTTAGAAAATACTAAACCAAAATCAAAAGAAGATTAATCAAATGCTTAAATTCTACTTATCGGGGATTCCAAACATCAATAATTGAATCCTTTATAGTCTTCCATTTCCATTGCTTGGTTTTACTCAAGAGACATTCAAAATCATTTGGACTTGCATCTGAGAGTACTATGTATAGTATATTCTTTTTTAGGGTTTTGTAAAATAATTTTACAAAACCCTTCTAAAATCGCGTCCTGTCTGTCCGTCTGTCCGTCTGTCTGTCCGTCCGTCCGTCCGTCCGTCCGTCCGTCCGTCCGTGTGTCACAGCAGTTTTTCTCGGAAACTACTTAAGCTAGAAGCATCAAATTTTGTATGTAGGTGTAAAGTGGTGATCTCTTCAAAGTTCAACTACTAAAAAATTTTATAAGGTTTTTAAGGGGGTCTCCCCATGTAGGGGAGTGACCCCCGGAAAAAAAATTTCATTGAAGGTAGCCGATATGGGTATCAAATGAAAGGTCTTGATGAGAACTTTCCAAAACAGGTCTTAGTTTGGCAAAGTTTGCTTCGAGGGGCGCACAGGGAGGGGAAATACACGAAAAATTTGTGTCCCCCCCCTCGCGATTGGACACCTTCCATCCGAAAAATCTGAAAAAAATCAAGAATGTAGGCCTTGATGAGTACAACAACAACAAATACGTGAGAAGTCGCAATTCACTCAACTTTGTTAGTAATAGTATGATTTATCGATTTTATGTTTTCTTGAATAAAATCTTAACGGTACCCTTAAATACAATGAAATTCAGTACACAAATGTCTATTTATAAGATTGATTGACCCTGCAAGTTTCATAAAGATTGCATCATATTTAGCGAAGTTATAGTGGTTTGAATTTTCCTGTATTACTATGGAACAATATGCGCTGCATGTATTACTATGGCAACATATGGCTATGGAACAACATGCGCTTTTTACCGACTCAGACACTACAGTTTTGCTAGGATTTGCATGAAAATTTCAGGAATGATAGGTGTCATGAATAACTTTGAGAATCAGTTCAGCTAGTGGTATCAGTAATCGTAAAACAAAATAGTGGCTGTTTTAAATGCGAAGATTGAGTAATTTTGAGTTATTTTTTCCCAACTTCAACGTTTAAGGTGCATGCCTTGAACACTTGATTCAATTTAATAAATGACTGAAGCCGAGTACCTGCAATTAATACTCATAAGTGAAACAAGTCAAGGAGGCAGGAGGGAGCTTCTAACAAAAGGGATTTGTAACAACTCTAGGATTCGAAAAAATTGGCTATTAATCGATGATAACAGTACAGGAGAGTGGCCCCTGAAAAAAATTCATCAAACGTAGCCGATATGAGTATGAAATGAAAGTTTTCATGGGAGCTTTTCAAAACAGTTTTTAAACTGTCAGTTTTTGCTTCAGTGGGGCACAGGGGGGAAATACATGAAAAATGTGCTTCCTCCCTCGCGAATGGACATCTGAAATAATTATCAAGGGAGATATTTATGAGTATAACCATAACGAAAACCTCAGAAGTCAAAATTCGTTCAACTTTGTTAATAATAGTATGATCTTCGAATTTCATAGTTTCTCCAATAAAATCGTCATTGACATGCTTCTTGACTTTATTCAATCAGGTGACTGCATCTTGAAAATTGAATACAAAACCCTTCTGACATGAGCGTAGGTCTGTTCACCCAACTTGTTTTATGTTACTATTAAATGACTCTTCTTTCTTTCTTCATTTGGTTCTTTTTCGAATCGGTTATTTGGATCTAGAATCTATAAATTTTGTAACAGTGAATTTGTTTTTAAGCGATATGAACACAACCAAAAATGAAACTAAATTGGAATTAAATTTAAAATGCAAATACTAAAATTTTAAAGTTTAAATTAAAATAATGTTTTTTTTTTTGACTGATTGGGACAAATAATGTTTAAAATCATAAGCTGTGTAAGGTGGTGACAATATTAACAATCAAAAAAATAACCCAAGCGTAATCAAAACAGAATGCGAAATTCATCTCACAGAGGGAATTTGTTTAGAACACGGGGCCATTAGATTTTAGATTACCAAAAAACAAGGATGCAGTGCACAAGAGCAACCAACATTGGTGTTAACGTTCACAAGGAATGTTAGAATGACAAACATACAGTTACTTCAGATTCATTGAGTATACGTCTTCTTCGCGCTCTTCGCATTAGTAGTTTTCTCATTCGATGCCGTTGCTTTTTCGAGTGCCAACTCCACGCACCTTTTGATTTTCTCCTTTGATTTTGTTTAGAATTATACTAATTATGAATAGCACACAATCGGTTGCCAAATCTTTTGTAATTGGATGAAATACTTGTCTATGTATTGTATAATACTTTTTTATCTCAATATCGAAGAATTCTAATTACAAAATTGAATAATTAAAAGAAGTTCACCACAATTTCTGTTCATACTCATTCACACCTTACAAGCAAAATTATTTAAACACATTTCAACTATGCTTGATCCTATAATGGAACTAAAAATATTTATTTGCAGGGATAATTAAAGGTGTAATTAACGAATAGCTACTTGATAACAAACAGTGATTTTCCTTTCGAACAATCAAAAGATAAATGATAAAGATTGCAATGTTGTATTTAAATAATAAAAAGCTTGCACCAATGAAGAGTTTTTCGTTGTTTTGAAATGGAAATTTGAATTTTCCTTTTTTCCAAAGCTAAAATCTCTTAAATGCATCCGTACTATTGCTACGAAGCGTATGGCATCAGGTTCGATCACAAAATAGCACATTCTCCAGGATTCACCCAAAATATATTTGTATGGCCGTCTGTGGCTCTCTTTGTCTTTTCCTTAGTTATGATAGAGTTTGAAAGGCAAATTAATCTGGCTGCTCAGCATTTCTACTGAACTTAGGGCATTTTTCGGTTTTCTCTGTTCAATATTGCATTCTCAAATTTATCAGGAGCACATTTGATTCTCGTTTGAGAAAAGAAAACAATGGTGGATTATGAAAATGGCGGGAACTCGCTTTCGGACGGAATGCGTTTCACCTGGTTTACGCTGTCGTAGACAATGGTGAAAACGCTCTTCTTCTAGCCACCCACCCCTGCTATGGAGCAGGGAGTTCATGGCAATGACGGAATCGTGGTCGTCTTCTATGGTCGCAGCATTCAGTTGTTTTGTTTAGCTTTGAGCAATAGAGGATTTTTGCGTGGAATTAACATCTATGTAGATGGTCGTTCCTGACGGTGCCACTTTGACCTCGTTTGCCTTAATTGGAGACGGTTTCGGTTTGTACTCTTTGGCTTTTTTTCTTCCTCTGTCACTTTCTAGGGCCTATTCTCCTTCGGAAACACCGGTCACAAGTTAACGAACAGATGAATGTCGTCGTAACCAGGCCAAATTGTGGTCAAATCCGTCAGTTATTGACCCCGGCGATGGCTCCGCTTTTTCGAGTACTAACTCCCCGCACTTTCCACTGTTTCTTCATGCTCTACAAAGTGCCAACGTCAACAGAGAATGCGACCGCGGGTAACGAAGACCTCCGGCCTTGATGAACTTCCTCTTCAATTAGCTGTTCAAATAACACTCAATTCTAGGCATGCAAAAAATTAAGAAAACACTTAAAATTTGTTTTTCAAATCGTGCGTGAACTGAACACCTCGACGATGACATTCCGCTGACTAATACTCTCCGGCCTAAGGAACTGATGATTACTCGTTTTTTTGTTTGCCGTGCTCGTCGGGGTCAATTTCACAGGCGGCATCAATAATATTTTGCGCTCCTTCTAATTGTAAGCCACGATTTCGTTTTCACACTTAAAATCTACCGTGAAAAGGAAATGTACAAGAAAGAACTTTTTTTTTTCTTGAGCACCCCTACCTTGCAATTTGCCCATTCATTACTCGCACGAGAACGCCATTTGGTCGTATTGGCGTTGCGGACTCACGGCATCGTGTCGACTGGCTTTCGTACGTAGAAATTTTGTGTGTAGCTCTTGACTTTGGTTCAAAAAAAAATAATTTTCACCTAACTAATTCTCCTTCACAACTGAAATTGACAACTAGGCTCGGATAATACACTCAACTTCTGCCAAAGAGGACAAAAACCACACCCGTCTTACACGACACTCAGATTGGTGGCCATCATGTCCGGAGTCTTCCTCATACCCATTCCACCACAACTTTCAACTTCCTCCCAGCTGTCAAAACGCGGTTCAGTGACAGCGAGTGGTTAAAGGGTTGCACCTGAACCGCCGACGTCAATAACGACCTGCGGATCGTTGTTAGTGGCGTGGAGCTGATTTATTACAATGTGCTTCTTGAGATACCGCTGCATTGGAAAAAATACTGTTTGGTTCGGTTTTTATTCCAGAGGTGTGATTGGGCCATGTTTTTCCTGGATGTAAACGACCGCCATGTTACCGTCAATGGAGAGCACTATCGTGTTATGTTGGAAGATTATTTGTGGCCAGAATGAGATGAGCTTGACGTCAATGATATCTGGTTTCAACAAGACGGCACCACTAGCCACACAGCATGCCTCACAATCGATTTATTGAAAGGCAAATTTGGTGAACGTCTGGCCGAACGGCGGCCTCCGTTTCATTTTATGGGGTTATATCAAGTCACTGGTCTATGCCAACAAGCCAGCAACTTTAGACGGGCTCAAAGACAACATCCAACGTGAAATTGCCAACATTCCGGTCGAAATGTGTGCCAGAGTGGTGGAAAATTGGGCCCAAAAAATCGACCGTTGTAAACGGGCTTGTCGTGGTCATATAACCCAAATCGATTTTAATTCATAAAATGTAATGCTTGCACTACATCTATAATTAATTTGAACTAAATATTTCAAATTTTTCTGTTTTTTATTAAAAGATTAAATTGTTATGTCCTTAATGGAAAACTCTTTACTTGCTCCATGATTTCTGGTGTTGTCCACAACGTGGCTCAGCTTCAACGCTTGTACGACTACGTTTAAGGTCTAAAAAACATGGATGCACAATTGGAAATGTATGAGCAGATTCCTTTAACACAACCATTTTTATATGAATTTCTGTAGCTGATCAATCTTACAAACCAAAGAAAAAGTTATCACTGCACGTTATTCGGTTATATCCATTGTTCGAAAATTCCTTGACACGTCAACTTCAAATAGCTTGCAAACAAAGAATGAATTGACAAATAGAAATAAACTTTCGTGTGTATTCATATAGTATATGAAAAATTAAAATGGCTTATAAATGTGGTTCCTGTACCGATTAATCAATGTCGCTTTTAAAAATTTTCACCCAAACTTTTGTAAGTACAGTTTTGCTTAAAGTTAGTCATGATTTTTAGAGTTCTAATGAAAAATGCAATCTATTATCTAAATTTTCCTAAGTGATCTTACTATAGTTTTCTCTCGGTGCAAACGCGTAAATTACACTTCAAAGAAACATTAATTTTCTCCATCTATTATAGTATCATATTTTAGTCTTCCCAATGTGTCTATGTATCTAATTTATTTCATGCTTAAATAAAACATTCTCCTATGATAAATCTTTTTCATACACCTGAAAAACAACACAATAATAACCACAATACTCCAACCAAATAACAATAAATTTCCTCCATATATTTTCATTTTCCTTCATATTCGATATAGCATTAATTGGATGAAAGGAAACGATACGTGAATGTTGTTTTATTTCACGTTTCGCTGTGATATATTGTTTGCAGTGATACATTGGAAAATGCAGAAAGTTATAAAATGTATTGCTACTTCAACTTTTACCGCAATAACCAATAAACGCCCCAACATAAATATGTACATTGCGCACTAATACATGTTTATAAATTTATTCAGGAAAATGATTTATTCAATGTTCATAAATTTGGAAAAGCACCTACGAGAATATTCGCAGGTAACGCAAAGTTTCCTTTATGTGTCCGCTGGTGAATGATAACGAGAAATGGTACCGACTGCAAGGTTTCAACCGTCCAACACTCTCCCAACAGTGCTTGCATATATGAGTATGTCCTGTACCTCACACAAAACTTGAATCTGGCTTCGAATACTTTTAGTATTCACTGGATTAATGGGTTTTGCATGAAACAGCAGATTTATATGAAGATTGGCTCGATTGATTTGTAGCCATTGAGAATCAATGAATGATTTTTCAATTACATTCATGGATTTTAAAAGTAAGGTACTTTAAATAAATTTCTACAGTCAAGTTAATATGCTTAATAGCAGAATCTGACTTTACCAGCTGAACGAACAAATGACAAGCTGAAAAGTCACATATTCCGCTCAGACTTAAAATCTTTCCAAAATAATCATTTGAATTTAAAACCTCGTTACCCCGTTGTTTTCTACCTTAAATTTTCATTTATCAATTTAGTCCGTATTTGCTATAAAACCGACAGTATCCCTTGTTTTCGCTACAACTTCCCAAAGATTCAGTGCCAAGTCCTTCCGAGAACAACACAATTCATATACTAATCCCATTTCAATCTATTTTCCACAGGCAAGCTATCGGTAGCCACGGCAATAGAGCAAAGTGTAATGGAAGACAGTAAATACGTTTAAGAACACGATATCCGCTGAGCAACGTCCTTGGCAATGGCGAACTCATAAAACATTGTTAATGAGCGTTTACCTGATTCTTCTGGAAAACTTGAATAATTGCAAAACTTCCAAGCAGAAGATTAATACAAAGCTTTTGGTTGAGATTAGGTCACATAGAGAGGGTTGTAAATTACTATGCCCGATTTCTTTCAGGTGATATGAAGTAACTTTTGGGAACTCTCAAATTTTAAGGTGCCGGAAATAATAAAGTTAAGGTTAAAGGATATCAAAGGATTCAATAATAATTTGGTGGGCTTAAACTCAAATGCAAAAACGTAAAGTTTTGGGAATTTCATGTGATATATAGTAAATTAACCTTTGACATTTAAATTCACCTGGATAAACAGACTACTTTAGTCGGTATTTCCTAATCCACGATTTATTATTCCAAGAAAAAAATTCAAAGCTACTGAAATTCTAGGGTGATAAGCCACCCAAGGTAGAAAGTTTGTATTTTACCTCTCAATATTGACGCCGTTAGTGCTGAAAATCTCGTTCCAGACCGAGGTTTCTCTTAGTAGGACTAGTCACGGCTACGGTATTTGGCGCAGTCACAAAATTTGCAATGTGTCAGAGATCTTCAATCTGTTACGTTATCTAAACGCCACAGTTCCATTTTTATGTATTTGGTAATATTAGGTGTATTGACCGATTAACAATTATTAAGTCTAGGATTAATGATCATATACCTGTATTGTTTTCATGAATATCATTTGTTTTGTCTTATTGCGTTATATTACCTTTCTCGCTTAATCCATAACGGTCTTACCGTTGTCAAGTATCGCTATCGTATCTAACTATCATATCAAATTATCGTATATAATTTTCGTATCGCATGACCGTTTCACTATCGTATATAATTATCGTATCGCATTACCGTATCATTATCGTATATAATTATCGTATTATATTATCTTATCATTATCGTGTATAATTATCGTATCGCATTACCGTATCGTTATCGTTATACTTCGCGTATCACGTTACATTAATAAAGTGTGATTCATAACAAGTATACACATGTGAATGGGCCTTAACTCTTATTTATAACCAATTTCAGGTCCCTATATTGACAGATTATGACAGTTTGGTCTTTTCCAATTTTAACCATGGCATCATACACATCAGTCAAACGTTTTATTATTGTTAAAACTTTTCACAAAAATAATGAATCGCCAGTGCAAACATTTCGCGCTCTACGTGAATCGAATAATTTCACGAAACGGACCCATAAGTTGGCCGGCGAGATCGTGTGATTTTACTCCTTGTGACTTCTTCCTTTGGGAATTTCTGAAGGATCGTGTTTGTACTGATGCTTCCCAGACTACTGAAGCATTAAAAAACAATATTCGAGTCAACATACGCCTAATAAAGCCGGAAATGTGCGAAAATGTCATCGAAAATTACAATCATCGTTTGATAGTCTGTAAAGAAGCACGAGGTGCACATATGCCCAAAATAATATTTCATGTTTAATTGTAAGGGACCAAATTTTTATAGTAAATAAACATAATAGCTCAATCTTCACAAAAACCATGTTCTTTTTTCGGCAAAAATGTGTACACTTGTTATGAATCACCCTTTACTTATCTTTAACATTTCTGTACTAATTCCCTTTATTTTGTTACATTTATGTTATCTTTAGCTTCTAGTTAATCATCACACTATCATATCATTTGCTTAAATAAATAATTACATATTTGTATGACATCATTATACATCTTATCTTTAGCTTATAATTGACAGTTTCAATTTCCGTTCCCGCATATATTCAAAATAAAGAACACCTCTCTTATACGGGCCCCACACCACGCGGGTGATCCACCCCCTGAGGGTTGGTGAAGCTTCGCCGACGACGCAAGGGATGATGCAATCCAAGCGCGTAACCCAGGCGAGAAAAGGAAAGACCAATAGGATTCGAAAGTGCTCGAGGGAAAAAATCATACTTAATCAAGTTGTCTCTGCATCGAAATCGTTAGTTGCGCACTTATAAGACATTATTATGGCGAAAGTTTCCTGATAATATTTCGAACTCCACGATTAAGTTAAACCTTGAATAGTGCGCAAAGGCCTTGAAAAGTTAATAGAAGTTGATTCAGCTACTGTTGCGAAATCGGAAAAAAATGTATTAGTGTTATAGTTTCATTCCATTTCTGTAATCTAAGTGGCCCAAAATATCAGTCTCAAGCATCCTCAATTATTGAACCTTATAAAATAGAGTGAAGAAACCGTGACCATAAAAGATAATCATGTACTCGAGCTCCCCAACTTTTATTCTTACTCGTCGCTTCTAACGAAATTCCTCACGCCGCACAGTTGTCAAAAATTCGGAAAAACTAGCCATAATGCCGAAAAAAAAAATTTCCGGACACAGTTCGAGTTTCAAATGAGCGTAGTGGTGCCCCTAGCATCGTTTGAGATCGATGGCGGAGGAGAGGTGCTCCTTTTAACCTGTTCTTTCCTTTTACCTTCACAGACGTCAAACGCATCGATATGTGTGCACATCGCGACTGAAGAAAAAGTTTTTTTAAAGTGTATTGTTTTAGAATGATGTGGCCGAATCCAATGAAACAACATGGATTGTTCTCGTGAATGTATGAAAGTACTTCAAAAAACAGCCAAACATAAATACATGTGACAAAGATAATAGTTATAAACAATTGAATGATTGACATGCTGTTTTTTGATCATCAGGTTATTTTGAGATGATAAAAATAGACTTTAGAAAAAAATCTTGCTATATCGGGCCCCGTTTTTAATTCGGTTTGTTTGGCTTTGAGACATTATTCCAGATGGAATGTACAGATGCGCTATAAAACGCTCATTGTACAGTGCACGTTATTATTACTCTAAAATCGTCAACTTTTTCTTCAACCATTTAACCAGCTCAAACTATTGAACAAATTACTGTCTGTTTTTATGATGTAACAGAACCTGTCATATTTATTATTAGTAATCGGAAATTAAATGTCGTATAAAAGTTTACGTAGGTAAGACGACATTTGTAACCTTCATTTTTTAAGTAGTTGGTTATATTATTAAACAGTCAAAATTTTTCTTATCTAACGGAATTTTCAATTACTCTACACAACCTCAAAGAATTTAAGGAATATATTTTTCCAGATACTCATCATGGAAATGGAGTCACAAAACGGCGTATTTATGTAACCAGTAAGGAATTATTTGAACTTATTACAGACAAAATTTTTGAGGGTCCTGACAGCTGCTTCTTGGTTATTGAACAGTCATTTTTTGAAAAACACAACCTTCCATTCACTTTCGACGCAGACTTTAAAAATCGACTGAGAAACTTATTTTCCGAATTAAAGAAAAGGTAGAATAATACCCACAGGACGGAGGGAGATTTTTTGAATGAAAATGCTAAGTGGCTTAAAACTAAGGTTGTTTTCACTAGTAAAAATGACGATAATGTGGGCGAGGCGTGCAACGACCGCGAAACAAAATCTTCGACAGGAAGCACTGGCCGCTCCTTGTCGAAATCTTTGTTCCAAGAATTGAGTGACGGGTCAAATCGAAGGAGAACAGAAAATATTCGTCAATAGTTTGATCCCGGAGAGTTAGGCTATGCTACGCAGATGAGCCTCTGAGCCAAAGGAAGGGTAGATGCAGCAAAATTGGTGAAAGGTGTTATACTAGGAAGCCCGTCTAAAGCATCAAAATACAAGAAATATTTTCAAGAAAAACCTGAAGAAACCCTCTCTGATGACGAACCTGTCTTACCATGATCGATTATAATTTATCTAAAGGCCAATATATTGGCATATGATCGGTAAGTCTTGGAAGGAATTGTTTTTGCACCCTCCTTACCATCAAGTTCTAGAAGCTTAAAAACAGGTGTTATCCTTCACCGTCAGAAATTATTGTCACTGAATCGAGCGCAGAAATTAAATGACAACCATTGCTCGATCACATAGTCAGACGATTGTAATCAGTACAAGCGGATGTTATCAAAAGTATCCCATCAGAAAAAAAATGTGATTTTCAATTTATCAGCAAATGGGGGGTGTGATGGTACATCGGGGCAAAGTACGTTCAAACAAAAGTTTCACGATGATGATGGAACTAAAACTAACGGTAATATTTTCGTTACTTCCTTAGTACCTCTGCAGCTTGTTTTTGCAGATGAAATTGCGAATCATGATGCAGTTTTTTTTTGGAAAAATCCACACTCTTCATCTCCACGATTTGGCAGGCTGATAAAATTACAATTTTTACATGAGAGTGTTGAATTATGAGAGCAGAAGTTGGCCATATGAAAGATCAAGAAAAAATTTGGTACCTTTTGGAACGGTTCTTGACGGTAAACAAATAAACGTTTCATACAAAATTGTGCTCACAATGATTGACGGAAAAGTTTGTAATTCGTTATCACACACAACTTCTGCTCAACGTTGTTTTCTCTGCAAATGTACTTCAAGACAGTTCAACAAAATTGATGAAATGTTGCAAAAAAAGGAGGTTGCGAACATGTCAAATTTGGGATTTCATCCTTACATGCATCGATGCGGTTCTTTGAGCGCCTATTGAATATTTCGTACAAATTGGATATTCAAAGTTAGCAGTGTCCCAAAGTTGAAAAAGTGAAAGTAGAAGCTCGGAAAAAAAAACATTCAAACTGCTTTCGGGCAGCAATTAGGATTGTTAGTTGATGTCCCAAAATAGGCATATGGAAGTTCTAATGACGGAAATGCAGCCCGCCGTTTCTTTGAAAATTTTGTGTCTCAGCATCCATTACGGGAAGATTCCGTGTCATACTTCAGATCATTTTGTACGGCTTCGAAATAAATGCAGTGAAACTTGCGGAGTACGCTTTGTTAACTGCGTGGAAATTTGTTGAACTGTATTCATGGTACTACATGCCGACTAGTATGCAGAAAATTTTGTTACATGAGTCATCCTTGCTATCATGCAATAAATTCATCAAAAAGTTCCGACAAGATTTTAGCCGAAAATATAGCAGGGCTAAAACCATGGAAGACGTTTTTTGTAGATTGTTAGTTTCATCCGATTCTCTCATTTTGAGCCTGCGAAAGCTGCCCGTGAAGAAAATGAGATCATTGTCACCTGAAGGGATAGAGTTGTTAAAATAACCGTCAACTGAACAAGCTGATGTTTCAACTTCATCTACTGATAAAGCAGATCACAGTGACACTGAGTATGAGAGTGATTAAATTGTAACTTTTGCCTAAAAAGTACAAGTGTTTTCTAAACGAATTCAAGTTTTTTATAAATAAATATCAATGATAATTGACTACAATTTTTCTGTGAAGCTAATATTGTATTTATAGTCCGCGACCATAAAAAATATTCAATAATTTATTTTGCTGTGAAGGAATTGAAATCGTTAGAACTAGTTTAAACCAAACAATGTAAATTGTCATAGTTATCTAAATAGCTCACTAGTTGGAGCTACTGTCAATGCATTGATTATGTCATTCTGTTCGGTCGAATAATACTCACTCTTGTGTCAACTGTTTTTCTGTGCTAACTAGATTATAAATAAATCTCAGTACACCAATTTAATCTATTGTTATTTTTTCCCCATTCCCATCAGGTTATGGGCCCAGGATACGGGATAAATAAGTGTGCGTAAAAATTTATTTTCTAAAAATCGCGACATTCAAGGAAGACGCGATGTCGCATGGGGACGAGGTGCCAGTGCCGTCGCCATTATCTTTAACAGCAAAAAGTTCCGGAATTACAGTCAATTTCGAAAACCTTAGTGGAATATCTTACTATGGGAACTGGAAGTTTATGATGCGGATGTATATAGTCCATGAAGATTTATGGTATTGCATCGAAGAATCTGCACCGGGTGTTCCCAAGGTCAATGACAACCGCAAACAACTACGGGCACTCGCAAAGATATGTTTGATGGTTCAACCCTCGTGTTTTTCCCACGTTAGAAATTCTGCCACTGGTTACGAGGCATGGAGCAACCTAAAGACAGCCTATGAAAACAGGGGGCTGTGTCATCGTCTTGGACTCTTACGCACGTTATTTAGATTAAAATTGGAACAATTTAGTGACATGGAAGCGTATATCTTGAGAATCACGGACTTGGATCAACAATTACGAGACATAAACGCCCCATTAGAAGATGATTTTCTGTCAGTGTTAATGCTTAGCGGTTTACCCCCAGACTATGATCCGCTTATCATGGCTTAGAAAATTCGAACATTAAATTGCGCAGTGAAACAGTGAAAAGTAAATTATTACAAGAAAATTTACGTAGAGACTTCGACAAGAGTGAAGGCGCGATGTTTACAAACAAGTCTTCCACTAAAAATGTCAACAAACATCCAAAGTGCTTTATTTGCAAAAAACCAAATCACTTTGCTAAAAACTGACCAACTAAAACGAACAATAAAAATATTAATAAACGGGGTGAAAGTGAAAAGTGTGAAAAAGCGTGGAACGGAACATTATTGACAGCACTAGCTGTGAACATTGACTCGAATACCTGGTATGTCGACTGCGGCGCTACTTGTCACATGACAAACAACAAAAATCTATTGAAAAATTATGTTGCGGACACTCCGCGGTCAGTTACAGTTGCTAATAATCAGAAATCATGGTGAAGTGGAATTATTATTGAAAGGGCAATCTCAAGTTACAAAATTAAATGAGGTTATTTTTGTGCCAGGACTGTCAACAAACCTTATTTCCGTGGGCAATATGGCTTCTAAGAGACTTGGAGTTCATTTTGACATTGAAAAGTGTAATGTTTATTGCGGAAAAATGCCAGTTGCAAGTGTTACAAAGGTAAATGGTGTCTATGAACTGGACACAGTGAGTCAACAATCAATAAATGGTCATGAAATGGCTGCAACAAGTCAAACAGTGGCTTAGGTGGAGCCAAAGATCCATTCCCATGGTGGGAAACGCGCAGAAGCTGTGAACTTGTGTGAAGCGAATCAATCGCAGGAAATTTGGCATCGGAGACTCGGACACCTGAACAAGCAAATTATGGATTTACTGAAACAAGGCATGGCAAGTGGAATTAATTACACTTATAGTAAAAATAATCCCTGTGCGGCATGCATTGAAGAGAAGCAGAGCAGAATACCATTCCCAAAACAATCCTATAGTCGAGCCACTGGGAAATTAGGTCTCATACATTCTGATTAATGTGAGCCTATGTCAGTTTCCTCATTTAGTGGTGCCAAGTAGCTTTTAACATTTATAGATAACTATACAAGGATGACGTTTGGTTATTTTATTAAAAGTAAAGATGAAGTTCTGTCTGTATTCAAGATCTTTAAAAGTTTTGTAGAAAAACAAACTAATTTGAAAATAAAGATGATGAGAACAGACAATGGTCGTGAATATGTCAATAAACATTTCCAGACATTCCTTCAAGAGCATGGCATCGTGCACCAGACGACAGTACCCTACTCTCCACAACAGAACGGAGTTGCGGAAAGGGCAAATCGCACGATTATGGAGGCCGGACGATATATGCTACAAGATGCAGGTATCGACCAAAGATTCTCGGCTGAGGCTTTGAATACAGCAATCTTTATCAAGAATAAATCACCAAGTAAAGCGGTAATAGGAACCACACCAGAAGAAAAATGGTCCGGCTGCAAAGTTGATTTATCAACTTTGAGAATATCTGGCTGTGTTGCTTATGCAGTGATCCCTGATGAGAGGCGTAAGAAACCATATGCAAAGAGTAAACAATACATTTTTGTAGGATATTGTATTGAGTTAGAAGGGTACAGACTAATTGATCCTCAAAATCTCTCCAAATGCATTAAATCTAGAGATGTGTGCTTCTTGGAAGGAATGATGTATAAAGACTTAAAAATAAATCATAATAACACTACTACTGATTGTCAAATAAATTTTAATGATGGAATAGAAAATGTTGTGAGAACCAATGATAATAACAATGTCGATCCCTCGCCTATTAAAGAGTTATCTGACTCAATCACAACCAATTCAACTGTTTCTAACTCCAGCTCTGTGGATGACCCCAATGATGTCACATGGAATCCAGACATGAGTCAAGATCAGTATTCTAGTTATTATGAAGACATTGATGAGAGTGTGAATGCTGTAATTGCAATGACAGCAACAAATCTTGATGGAGAGCCGCAGACAATTGAGGAAGCATTATCAGGACCTGAAAAGGCACACTGAAGGGAAGCAATTGAAGATGAATATAAATCATTTGAGAAAAATGAGGCTTGGAGTTTGACATTACTACCTGATGGAAAGGATGCTGTGGGCTGTGAGTGGGTTTTGAAGAAGAAGCTAGGACCAGAAGGTCAGTTACTTCGGTATAATGCACGCCTTGTAGCAAAAGGTTATACCCAAAAAAAGGAATTGACTGCAAGGAATCCTACTCACCTGTGGTACGATATTCTACTGTACGTTCATTGATTGCCCTGCCAGTAAATCTAAACTTACACATTGATTACATGGATGTAAAGACAGCATCCTTAAACGGTGATTTGCAAGAGACTGTTTACATGGAGCAGCCAAATGGATACAAAATAAATGGTAAAGAAAACCATGTATTTAAAATCCATAAAGCAATATATGGGATTAAGCAAGCCTCAAAGGCATGGTATGACAAGATAGATAATGCCTTGACAGATCTTCAGTTTAGAAAAACACCCAGTGAGCCTTGTGTTTACATTAAATCAGGCAACTCAGGAAATATAATTATATTAGCTTTGTATGTTGATGACATTTTAATTATAAGCAATGATACACCAGAAAAAAAAAGCGCTCAAGGAGAAACTGATGAAAAGGTTTGAAACAAAAGATCTTGGCCGAGCTACACATATATTAGGAATGAGATTAAATCAAAGACAAAATCAAATTACATTGGATCAGAAAAACTTTGTACAGAAGGTATTGGATCAATTTAATATGACTGATTATAAGCCTGTAAGCACACCTCTGGAATGTGTCATAAAGCTTGTGAAAGGAGACCAAACTGATATGGATTCCAAGTATAGAAGTCTAGTGGGATGTATTATGTACATAGCCGTTTGTACTAGACCAGATATTATGCATGCAGCAAGCCTACTCAGCCAATTTAATAATTGTTATTCTGATACACACTGGAAAGCAGCCAAACATGTAATGCGATATTTAAAAGGGACTATTAATTATAGCATAGCATATGAAAAATCCTCATTGAGTGTTACAGGATATGTAGACGTGGATTGGGCTTCTAATCAGCGAGACCATCGCTCATATACTGTTTATGTATTTAAATTAAGAAATTCAGCAGTATCATGGGAAAGCCGAAAACAAAGAACTGTGGCCGTATCAAGCACTGAAGCTATGGCATTGTGTGAAGGAGCAAAGGTGGCTAAATTTCTTAGAAGCTTTCTTTATGGATGTTTAGGTAAACATTTATCAGTAACTTTGTTCAATGACAGTCAGTCAGCACAAAACATTTGTAAAAGTCATGTTAATCATAGCCGTAATAAACACATTGATATTAAACATCATTTTGTACGACAAATTGTAGAAAATAAAATTATAATGTTAAAATACTTATCTACTGAAAATATGCCAGCAGATGTCCTAACTAAATATTTAAATAAAGATAAACATTTTAACTGTGTAATAAATCTTTGATTACAGATTATTTAGTTTAAGGGCAAGTGTTAGAACTAGTATAAACCAAACAACGTAAATTGCCATAATTATCTAAATAGCTCACTAGTTGGAGCTACAGTCAATGCCTTGATTATGTCATTCTGTTCGGTTGAATAATACTCACTCTTGTGTCAACTGTTTTTCTGTGCTAACTAGATTATAAATAAATCTCCGTATACCAATTTAATCTATTGTTATTTTCGCCAAATCCCATCTGAAATCAAAGAAGATTTCTCGCCATTATTTATTCCCTATTTTCTGACTACGAGAACCGATATCAGATTCATGTTCAGCAACCCCAAAAACACACAAGTCGAGGTATTTCAGATGAAAAAATACAAACATCCACCATTTTGTATCCACCATTTTGATTTTGGAAAAATCATCATCAGATTCGATATCAGCGACCTCGAAAACCCGTAAGTCATGATTTTTCGCAGTGGAAAAATAGAAATTTGAGATTGTCCTCCACCATTTTGTATCCGCCATTTTGTTTTTTGAAAAATGAAAATCAGATTCATGACCAGCGACCCCAAAAATCCCTGAGTAAAAATTTGTTGCTTCAGTTAGACACACATATCCAAGAATAAATGACACGCCCTGTATGCTGCGCGGACGATCTTGCCGTCAATTTCACCATTATTGGCTGAATCAAACATCGAGAGACCGCTCAATGCCCAAGCATCCGTGATGTGTGCCAACCAAGTGAAGTATTTGAGACAGCCAATTAATCTCCTCCATATTACGGAAGCCATCGACGATACATGCAATTCTTTGAGGTAACTAATTTTGGCGTTTTTACTTTAAATAAAGTTTTCTAACTTTGTACGATGTGTAAGAGGCACGTTCGCACCAGGTGGATCATGGAATTAAATGTACTCAAGGATTATACTAAAAAGGATTAACTTCTATTCAAAGTTCTAGTGCGTTCAACGTATGTGAAACATTAAGTCTACGAAATCTCATTTATACATTTGAACTAGCTTCTAAAGAATCGATCGATATATTGTATTTTCAGCGATAATCACCTTCATTGATTGGAGCGTATCATACTATCCTAACTAGAAGCCCACATTTACTTAGCCGCAATACATTAGGCTCAAACCTAAGATTAATAAGAACTGGATGGACTAAGCTCATATAAAATGCATGAGAGAGCATGCGACCGGTTTCTGCTCTCTTCCAAGTGAACAGTCTGTCATTTCCTCCCCGTCTGCCTCTTGCTGGTCACTTTCTTGTTCCAAAAGCTGACTAGGTGTGAACTGACTGTCAAGTTGACTGATGCAAATTGGACGCCAAATTGGCCAATTTGCAAGTTTCGTCGCGAATTTTATCCGATATTAAAACTGTGGAAAGTGTTCGCGATCTAAATTCGTTTCAAGTGTTTAAACATTCGATTGGAGTTTGTGATTCATGTTACTTTAACGTGTGACACTGTGTAATTAACTTAGAATTTCAAAATGAAATGTGTAGTGCCTTCGTGAAAAAATCATAGTGGAAAAGGATCTGTACGTGTTTCCTTTCACAAGTGAGTAGTTATTATATTAATGTTTTGCATGTTTTTCATACAATGCTGAAGGTTTTTCTAATAGAAAGCAAATTTTTGGTATTGTATGAAAATTTGTTTACATTGAGCAGCAGCCATGTTTGCTTGTGCAATTTGGCTCTCTCTAAGATTGTAAACAAGAGCGTAGCAGCAGGAAAAGTGGTCGCAGGGGTTGTTGCAACCATATTGTCACGTGGTTGTCCACTCCAGTATTATTTAATTACTCAATGGCTCAAACGTTGATTTTGGCGATTCGCGAAAAAGCCTGTCCGAAATACGGGGAACCCCCCAAACATTTCCAAATAATTCATAAGGAGGTTATCACTTCGTTGGTGCGAGCTATCATGCAAGAAGTTTTGATGCATAGTGTGATTGGATAGTGGTGGTGCGAAACTTTACGAAATTGCAACATTGAGTCAAGTTGAGAAGTGATTAGTGAATAGAAAGAGGAATGTGATAAGTTTAAATACAAAATAATAAGAAATTATGCAGGGAGCGCTATTGTGAAGTTATAGGAATATTAACTAAGTCGAAAGGAAATTCTGGACAGAGAAGCTTATATGTATTTTTGACTCAGTGTATGAAAGAAAGCGCTAAAGATTATTTTATCAGACGCGCTGCTGGAATTTATTTCATTATTATTCGTGGATAACACACTGTCTTTCATCTCCAAATATTTATCTCTTTCGAAGTTGATTTGATTGAAAAACTTTTTAAGGAAAAACATTGACTACCTGAAATACATGTTAATAGTCTCGAAATGTAAAGTCACGGTAGAATGTAGGTTTTGAGATAAAAATGTATGGGCTTATATACTTTGTATCCATTAAAATTGTCACTATTGATGATAATTATGAACTTTTATAACTATTTAAGTGCATGGGTTAAACCATAAACAAAGACTTCCTTTTAATTAACAATTCGCATATGCACATGTTTAATAATAATTGGAAAATATTGAACAGAATTATTTCATTACTAGAAACTTTCATTGCACATATCTGTGAGCGCGCATATAATGGAAGTTATATTTTCTTAACACAGTGTGTCGCTAAATAATAATATTATAATCTACCAAAAACTCTTCGAGGAAACTTGACTGTCAAGAAATACGTTTATATTCCAAGATGTGGCTTCAGTATGCATAAGAGCATAATTTAGAAGTGAAGGACAATGTCCTACAAATATTTATTGTTGCATCATTATGTAAAATGACATATTGAGTAAAAGCTAAATCGAGCAATTAAACTGCCAAAACATAAACACAACATTAAGCATAAAGATTACCTCAAAAATGAATAATGATAAATGTGGAAAAGCCAATCACTGGAAATTTCAGTTACAGTGAAATACATCAAGTTTTTAGTGATACATCTAAAATTATCATTTTTCTATCTACAAAGAATAATATAAATGAATGCAATATATAAACTTAATGAATTAATAAAAATTAATAAAGAATATGAATAATTACCTTAAAAATAATTCTTATAATGGATGTTTGAAAAAAAAATTATATATTGAAGGCAATTTCAGGAGATGAGTGTGTGGGCATTGATGTCCTGGAGGGGATTGCAGTTGACACGTCTTCCCTTAATAAACATTTCATTTCATTCTAACTTCAGGCCTTTTAATTGTACTCCCACGCCGTCGCAGGCGAACTACCGGATGGTATAAAATAACAAAACTTTTTGATTGCCATCTTGAGGATTTCAATCGGCTTGTATTGATCCCTTTTTTTGCTGCGAGGGTGACCTATCAGTTGCTCAGTCAATAGTCTTATATTCACATGATTTTTTTTATATACCATCCTTATTCGTTTTAGTAACATGGCGCCCAAAATCAGTTTACCCTTCTGGTGTGTCATACCTTCCTTTTAATCCCAATTAAATTCTTTTTTTATATATATATTCTCAACGCTTAGTAACAAATATCTAGTGGCATCCTCAGCCAGCTAGCATTTTGGTTTTTTAGGGACCCGTAGGCCATCTTGCATACAAATATACAGAACAAGATCAATTTATTCTGTTAATGACACTGGAAATCTAATGAAATTTTTCAATTATCCAGCTAAAAGAATGTTACAAATAACTACTGACAATTGCTGCTCTGTTATTTTATTTTTAATACCGTAAACTGCCCATTATCCCTCTTGCACAACCAAAATGTTGATCATGAAGGTGCTGTAAAGTTGGGACATCTCTCCTCTAGCAGGAGAAGAGGGAGGAAAAGAGATTACTAGGCAAGCGATTCCTATGTCCTGGCGTCCCCTTTGCTGTAATTCATTTTATCCTTTAGGAATGTGTAATGTTTTCAAAATTTGTCAAAGACCGTAAAGGATAGCAGCAATTGAAAACTGTTTCAATGAGCTAAAGATCAGTACTCAGCAGGGAACAAATTGATCTAGGGACACGTCGATTTACTGTCAGGCTAACTGTCTGCAACATCAAGGAGTGGGTTTTTGCCTAACACCATGTCCACTATAAAGTACTATATATATATTTTACGTGTACGAATTAATGAAGGAGCTCATCAGACTAACTAGAAATAAGGCCGAGGGTGGAACTAAAGGGTGCCACCTATTTTGCCACTGATTTATTTTGGCTGCGCCATGTGTCCCATGACAAGAAGAGGAACATCATGTTAGGACTGTTGCTTTAGCCGGAGGTTCTGATGGTACTAAGATTCTCCATACCGGCAAAAGTCCCTGCAATTTTAAAAAACAAAAACTACAGCTCAATGACTATGTAAATCGAGGGGAAGGCACTTATCGTGGCGGGTCTCATACCCATATGACAACAAAGAAATGAGAAGACCGATCATTACTTTCTAAGTGTTCATTTCACTGATAGTTAATCTTTCCTTCTCCAGTTACTTTGTTCTATCAAGCTAACAAATGGATGTTACTTTATGGATAATTAATTCAAAATAAAGATTTTTGATAAATCAAAAATTAAATGAAATCCAAGCTTTCATTTGGGCTTATACTTACGATAGTAAAGAGTTTTCCATTAAGGACTTAACAACTTTATCTATTAATAAAATACAGAAACATGTGAGGTATGGAGTTCAAATTTATTGTAAGTATAGTACAAGCATTACATTTTGTGAATAAAATTCGATTTCTGTCATATGACTACCACGAACCAGTTTACAGCGGCCGATCCTTTGGACCCAATTTTCCACCACTCTGTCACATATTTCGACCGGAACATTTGTGATTTCGCGTTGAATGTTGCCTTTGAGCTCGTCTAAAGTTGCTGGCTACTTTACATAAACCAGTGACTTAATGCAGCCCCATAAAAAGAAATCCATTGGCATAAGATCGCATGAACGAGGCAGTAATTCGGCCAAACCATTTCTTGAGATAATACATTCACCTAATTGCCCTTTCAATAAATCGATTGGGATGCGTGCTGTGTGGCTAATGGTACAGTTTTGTTGAAACCACATATCGTTGATGTCAAGTTCATCCAATTCTGGCCATAAATAATCTTCCAACATATCACCATTGACGGTTACATGACGGTCATTTTCATTCACGAAAAAAATACGGGTCAATCTCACCTTCAGCATGAAAATTGCACCAAAGAGTAATTTTTTGTGGATGCACTGGTATTTCGAGAAGCACATGCGAGTTTGTTGCTGACTAATAATGCATATTTTGCTTATTAACAAAGCCATTGAGCCTCATCGCTGAAAATAATTTTGCGATTAAATTCTTCATTTTCTTCAAGCTTTGTCAACTTTGTCGAATAATCAAGTGGCTTTAGTTCTTGCATCGATTTGATTTTGTAACCATGTACTTTCCTTGCCACAAGCAACTATAAATTATATGCTGGTTTAAGAGAACCTTGTTCGTCATTAAAGCAAATTAAGATAAGTACTCACATCTCTAAGCTTTGTAATGGCACAACATACCCCCAACGCGAATATCAATCCAAATAACTCGAGCAAAATTATCGCAATCATAGTTTTGAGCAGGATAGTCCAATTCTCATCTATGGTTTTCAACAATTCGTCCATACAAGATGCTCTCATTCAACATGTAATTTTGATTAAAATACACTTCCTTAACATAAACTAACCGATCATGTTTGCTCCCTTCTACCAGAAGCGGTGCTTATTACAATCGATGTAGCGACACGGCCACTGTTCCACTGCGAGGCACTTGAAATTTTCATCACCGCCTGCTAACTCCCAATGCTTTGCGAATCGAGACGGCCAAACGCAAACTATAAGCAATGCTATCAAGATGAAACACCTCACGCAAGTTGCACTGATCACCACTTTCCCCGCCACGGAAAGTACTTCCCTGTCACCCAGCATCCTTCTCAGCCAACAACTTTGGTGTGTTATTCCAAATTTTGGGACACTAATCCGCACTAACAAGAGTAACTTGAAGCGACGGATCTTCTGTACATTGTAAAACAATGGAGACGTTAATTAACTACACTTTATTTATTTTTGATAGCAACCCAAAAACTTACTGGCATAGGGGAAATTCCTGGCATCCGGCGATTCGCAAATATTTTCCGTGATCATACTCTGCGCTTACGGAAAATTTAAGTATTTTGCTCGAATTAATTGGTACAAGATTGACTTTATATGTAAATGCTATTTGGGCTTCGTACGGTCCTAGCTCAACTCACACCTGAATACAATTTCTATTGAATGCCGTTATCCACTCCTCGCTGACGTCAAGTCCCGATTCAGCTGTCGAGAACGGTCACCCAACCTTATCAGCTGGTTGGAAATTTATGTAGGGGTGACAGATCTCTGCGGAATATTGATCTGCGGAATCGGCGGTTATTACACACGCAGTGCCTTAGTTTGATTTTACGTTTTTGAGTGATTTGGTCTTTGAATTCGAGTAGCTTATTTCTGGTACCGCGTCGGTGAATAATCGGAAGCGCATGGTTTTTAGTTCGTTTTCTCTTTGTGGTTTCATACCGTTGGCATATTCCAAGACTTCACGTCTATCGCCGCTGAGAGGTCGGCTTAAATTTCCTTCGGGGAATCTCGAAGTGTACGGACGAAGAAGAAAAATTATTACAATATATAGATATTTACACGATCTTCATTTATTCAAAATCCTTCACTTATAGACAATTAAGTCCTATCATATTATAAAGCGCTTCCCATTCTTTTAATAGATATATACTTTTTGTTTCTATCTAGTTTTTATTATATTATCAGATTTCTCATTCCTTGACTATGTGTTTATGGTGCTCATGCGGTTATGGAGCTTACGGAGATATGGTGCTATTCAGATTATAGTTATAATATCTATACGTTAAATTATATGCTTATTTCCTCATCCCTTGGTTATGGTTACAATCATGGGGTTATTGGGTTAAATTTTAACCACCATACCAAAATGATACTATGTATCCACCCCTAAGAGAGAGAGAAGAGGAGTAAGTCTATCCGTGTAAAACCCTGTATGTGAATTCCGATATTTTGCTTGTACAGGCGGTTTTTGCGAGGGAAGGGGAAATCATAACAAACGTCAAAATTTTGTTTACGGCTTCGTGCATTCATCGTTGTCAATATGCGGAAAGTATCATTTTCTCGCGATTTTCGTGAAAACGGTAGTGAATATTTAAGTGATGAAGTAATACATACTGCTTCGGTTAGTTTCACACGATATATAGTGAAAATTTATCCAATCAAGTGACTCAAAAATTAGAAAACGACAATGCACTGTTCGGTTCCATGTTGCCCGAATTTCAATAGTGGCTCGAGCGGAAAATCGTACTTTTGGTAAAAATTGATAGTTTCATTGATTTCAATTTGTGAATCGCAAGAAAACTGCTCAAAAATATTTGCAATTTATTGTTTTGATTGCTTCATATTTTGCCGCATATCTTGTGGCTTAAAGCAGAAGCGGCACAAAATTGGAGCATTTTTAAGGGGGTCATAATTCATTGTAACTTTTTATCATTTTAGAATTCTGAATGATATTTGTGCAAAAATGGAGTGGCGCTGAATTCTCGGGATAAATCCGGAAATAAAACGTTCGCAAGTTTGCGAAGATCATTTCAAGGATGACGACGTCGTTTATTTGAATCTAAGCTAAAAGTATAAGATAGCTATTCTTAAATTAATCTTTTGCACAAATTCAAGTATCTCATATTTTTAGACTCGATGTGGAATTGAATATATTAACACCTTTACATCCACTTTTGGACATGTAAGTATATTTCATAATTGATTAAAATGCTGATTTCAAATTTTTTATTTTAGAATTCAACTACGAATAGGACAAAGTTTTGTTCAAATTCCGAATTTAATTCAGGATGTGTAAGTTTACATGTATTTGCCGTTTTCGTTCCTAAGTATCTAATTTTAGTGCGATTATGAAACGATTTCTTCGGTTTCGGCGAATAAATCCATTGGCCTGAATAGGGTAAGTGTCATTTAGTTTCCCGAACATTACATTTAGCCCGCTCAATTTCAGGACTCTTGGACCAGAAACGACGAAATTGTGAGCATGTCATCTGAATGATTTAGTGGGCTCTAAATCAAATTCGAAGAACGCGTATATTTCTTACATTCTTACATTAGATGTGACAGCTGCAAAAAATGTATGATTTCTATTTTCAAATTAATATTCGCACAAAATAAAATATATATTTTAGAGTTGATGCGAAGTTAAAGATACTAACATCTCTACAGCTACTTTTGGACATGTAAGTATATTTCATGTTTGGCTATTTTTTTTTATTTATATTTGTCTTTATTTCAGAAATTGACTTCAGAGGTTAAGCTAAGTTTAGTGCGGTTTCCAAACAATTCCTTCAGCGGCGAATAAGTTGATTGCCCTGGATAGTTCAAGTGTCATATAATTGCCAGCACCTTACATTTAACACCCTAAATGTCAGGACTCTTTGACCGGAAATGACGAAATCTCCAATTGTCTTCACCCAAATATTTTAGTGGGATCTGAACGGAATTTGGAGAAGGTATGAATTTCTTATCCTAAATTTTAATGTAAATTTTAATCCCCTCTATTTTAGAACATGCTTTTGACGAAGCCCATGATACCTTTTCATATTTTGTATAATGTTGCCATGATAATTTTCCAGTTATATATTTATATTGATTTAAGCCCTTCAGCAGCAACGTTGTCTATGGAAAGCCTTGAAAGTGTAAGTTTTAATATATGATAAGTGGCATCAATTATGACATTTTTTATTCAGGCTTCTAAACGAAAAAAGTCAACGGGAGATGGTTCACACGGCTTGCAGTATTAATGTGAATTTAAATACATCACCTTAAGTTTGAACATAATAAACAAAAATAAAGAAGTAAAAGGTACCATTTTGCATTTCATTCTTATAATGGTGCTTTATATAAGATAAGTAATTTAATCAAAAAGATGGAAGATTGATTTTATCTAAGCATTAGGATTCACTTTCCAGCTTGAACAAATACAAGAAAACTTTTTTGCAGGATTTTAATTTTATTTTAGGGTAGATAATTTTTCCGCTTGTTTAATACTAACAATAGTGTTTTACTAAAGTATGCCACGTGAACATTGTATGTGATTTCTTCTGTTTAATTAGGATGGTAATTAAATGCTACATTTTTTCTAAAAAGGCGAATAACATATCAATCAAAGAACGTTTTTTAGAGAAGCTGTCATTCACTAAGTACAAACAAAGTATGATCATAAGTGGTCACTATTACTCCCTTTTATGTTTGTTCATCAAAAAGTATCTCAACACCAGGTATTATTTTATGTCTAAAAAAAGTCAAAAAGATATTCTATCCACCAAAAACTGAATAAAACAATTCGCTTTTACGGTATGTAAGAAAAAAATATTCAACAGAAAGAGTATTGCCGTTAATATTATTTTATCAATAAAATACCAACAACAATTCCAACGGCCTGGAAATAACTCAGAATACTTTACATAGCATTTTGATTTAGCTAAAGAGTATGTGGGCTATTTACGAATGTATTTATACATTATTATCATTATAAATTATTGTTAGATTAATGTTCAATAATAAGCATGAAGGCGATTGGAATCTGCTGAAAAATATACCTCAGAAAACTAAACAGTGGCTCTTCATTATCTAATTCAAATTTTTCAATAACCTCTAAAAATACATCTTCCCTGATTGCATTTTAATCCAAAGTTTAGTTACTTATCAAACTAATAAAATAGTAAATTTATTTTTAGTTCAATATTTTCGGCATGGTGCTATCAATTTGAATTTTCCCACCATATGATTAAGTTTGCCCCTCTTGTGATGAGACTACCCATGCTTTAAGCCACTACCACACAATCAAAGAAACCTTACAAACACATAGCCGACATTCGGAAGTTTTTGGAGCTATCATTTACTCCTTTTCTTCCCTCCCTAAGATCCACCACTGCTTATGTGACACTGACAGTATAGTTCACCACTCGATATCAATGTTATTCGAAATATTTTTGTGCCAGTTATTAATGCTTCCTGAGACAAATATAAAAAATTCAAATTTCCTGAGTGCATAAGTTCGATTTCTTAAAGCCACCTTCAATTGAAACGGTATAATATTATTCCGATGAAATATGGAATAAAAGCTCCGAACAGATTTAAAATCGCACAAATAAAACAGGTGTGCACATGCATGGCAGCACTAAATCGAATGAACAATTTAAGACTAGAATTTCCGCTAGTGGCGCTGATTTTATTTGTTGTCGATTTTCAAACACTTGACAATCAGCTGTTGGCGTTGCACAGCTGACGGCGAAGAATTAGATGAGGTTAGTGGATGAGCAACATTGTTGGATTGGTACGTTCGCCTTGACCCAGGGACCCGTGGAAACTGCCAAACGTAAACAATGGCCCCGGTATTCCTTCGTGGGCTCCGTGTGTCGGCATTTAACCAGGAGAGGAAGGTTGTTATCGGTTGCTTCCGTCACTTTTCAGAGTAAGTCAAGAAATAACATTTGGGTCAATTGACACTTTACCAAGTTTATTTGCACAGTGATAAACCGTCTGAGCCGAAAACAAATAAATACAGTAAAGATGCCGTCAAAAAAAACGTCCGCGGCTACGTGTTTACTCGGTACATTGACCACGTGAAGAACTATGACAAAATTCTCGAGAAGAACTTCCCGTCCGCGATGCGGGTTTACCGGGTCTTCCTGGACGGGGTTGCAGCATTCTACAAAGACATGAAACGCTACCTGAAAATCACAAGAATCATGAATGGATCAGCGCAAGGTCTGTCGGCTCTAACTCGAGCTGAGATGGAGCTTTACTACCAAATGCCGCGGGACATGTACAAAGTGGCGCCAGTCATTCTATTTTCGTCCCTACCACTTGTTGGCTATGCTGCTCTTCCACTAGCGTATGAACACCATAATTTAATCTCTGAATAGTCTCCAAATTTTTTATTTAGGATGCTTTATCCTCGTGCCCTGCTCTCTCACCACTTTTGGACGCTTCAACAGAAATCATCATTTCAGCAGCTTTACCTCAAAGAACGGTTGAGCAATAATCGGGAAGTGCTTCGGTGCTTGCAAAGCAAATTAGATGATGTGAAAGGTAGTTGCTACTATGAACAATGGAATCGAATAATTAGTCAGCTTGGAAGTGGACAGCATCCACCTCAAGTTGAAATCCTAGACGTGAAGGAACTTTTTGCGTCGCCCCCTTACCAGTTTAGCAGTTTGACCCAAAGGCACATCGTAAGAAATTTTCAGAGTATTGTAAAGATTTTGAAGTTATTTGTTCGCAGAAATATTTATGTCTAATTCACGGACTTTCTCCCGGTATCTTTGCAATTTTCGGTCGCGAACGACTCCTGGAGCGGGTAGAGATCATGCAGCACATGGACCGCGCTATCAAACGCGAGGGTGGAGTTCACAATATGCATCCGGACGCATTGAAACATGCTTGCTACATGCGGGGGTTGAATCCCTCCAATATGAACGATGAAGCCATGGTTTGCTGGCTTCGGAGTTGGATACAAGTGTCCTTAAACTTAGAAGAGCAACACACAAGTCTCTATTTACATTTACCAATTTTCTTCGCATATAATCATCCCAACAATTGGCAATTAATCTACAATTAGCGACAATTTTCTAGTTAACTACACGAAAGACGGTTTCTAGTCGAAAATAATACAATTTTTAGTTCCAATTAGAGATTATAGAGGATTTTGTTGTGTGGATACTTGCCCGCATTTTTAAGAAAGTAAGCGAGATATGTGATATAATGTGTATCTGTGAGTTCATTAAAGCACTCAATCCAGTGAAGCAATGTTTTGTTAATTTCCGCGTATGATTTCCTCTAACTTTAGTCAAAAACGTAACAGTGGCTCTATTTCTTTGCACAATTACGCCTTGGAGTAGATAAAATTTGATAATCAATATTGCGAAGCCTTTGGCAGATGCCTTGTATGGATTTGCCTGCACCAACCTGGCTTTGCTAGATCTGCGTAGCTTAAAAATTGATATCAGGTGCAATCAATGGTGGAACCTGCTTTGGAAGAAAGTGAATTTTATATAGAATCTGTCCTCGTTAAGGCTCTCGAAGCTTCAAAACGAAATTTAACCCGAGGATGCTCCTGCCGAAAGAGATTTGTAAAAGTTTGTATAGGAAAAACTATTGTACAGATTTCTTCGAATTGGCTGGAATAGCAGCTCGTTTCTCAGCCCGCCGTATCTTTCAATTGAGTTGCGAAGAATAAATATGCTTGCCATCTATTGGGCTTTTTCAGACGCAGCGTTAAAAGTGAGCGTTAAACAGGTTATATGGGCAAGAAGAGTGAGAGGCATTGAGGGGACCTGATGGTAAAAACAAGCCACAATTTTGTAGGTAGAACGAGCGGAACGCACATACACAAACGCATTTTGTTGATCATTTGGTGGGGGAAATTTTATACAAACGCCGGTAATCATTCCGAATTGAACATTCGATGAAGAACGAAGTCGTCATGAAACGATTGCCTTTCTTTAATTTGCGTGCAAAAATGGATGCGTGATGCGAGAAGGTACGTATTATTTAATAAATTTATAAAAGCGGAGGCCATGTTCAATTTCAGGAAACAACACGACCAATATCACGATTTCAATAAAGTTAAATTGCCTATTGTAAATCCATAGAAAATTAACAGTACGCATAATCTTCATAGAATCACATTATAATAAGCCAGTTGACAACACAACAAGAAAAATATGCGACTAAAAAGGATATTCAAATTTGGAATATATTTTTCAGAAAGCGGAAAATCACGGAGGCTCTAATAAATCTAATAGAAGTTTGAATCGACAAACTTTAACAATCGTAAAATACATTTTTCATTCCAGTTTTTGTTACCCCGTGCACAATTCAAGGCTAAAACATCAATTCTCAATCGCTTATCTCTCTGTCTTCGCTTTCATGTTGTCCGCACGACGTTTAACGATCAAATGATCCTTTTGACACATACACTCGCAAGACGTGTATCGTATACAAAAATAGGTTGGCTGAACTATGCAACGTGTAAACATAAGGGCGTAAGCGCGAAACCTGTTTGGATATGGGTTTTTACCATTCCCGTGTGAAAGAGCCCATTTGGAATTGCCCAGATTTTGCAATCGCCGTCATGACCTCATTGGTTGAGTAATTAAGCTGACTACATACTGCTAGCCCAGGCACTTTTTCAATACAGAAAAATCCAAGAAGATATTCATGCAACAATAGATAAAGCGATGGTTTAACGTTTTTCGACTCCCCTGAATACGAATTTTTTGACAAAGCGAAATTTCGACTTGAAGTCCAGCATCCAAGATGGTGGCGAAAACTTTCTTGTCAAATATCTCTGTTGACGGATGGCTTAAAAATATTGTTGCCCTGAAGTAGGCAAGGAAAATGGCAAATGACAATCTCCCAGTTAAAGCATTGTTTATTGCAAGATTGCTTCAAAGATTGAAAAAATAAACGATCATTGGGAGGAAGATAAGTTATACCTTGATGCATATCATTTCATTCCTGCGTTTTTCCCATTGAATTTGCCAATGATGTCCTCCAGTTTCGAACTGATGAACTGTCTTCGTCGACCGAGTCAGACCAGCGTTTCCTCGGTTACCCCACTGGCCTCCGGCCTTCAGTTCTCCCAACAAATACCTATTTGGGTATCCGTTGTTCGTCCATACGGTTCATGTGTCCAACCCATTGCAACTTCCACAGCCTTGCAATCATTGGGCTTTTTCAGACGCAGCGTTAAAAGTGAACGTTAAACAGGTTATATGGGCAAGAAGAGTGAGAGGCATTGAGGGAACCTGATGGTGAAAACAAGCCAAAATTGTTTAGGGTGAACGAGCGTAACGCACATACACAAATGCATTTTGTTGATCATTTGGTTGGGGAAATTTTACACAAACGCCGGTAGTCATTCCGAATTGAACATTCGATGAAGAAGGTAGTCGTCATGAAACGATTGCCTTTCTTTAATTTGCGTGCAAAAATGGATGCGTGGACGCGAGAAGCTACGCGTTATTTAGTAAATTTATAAAAGTGGAGGCCATGTTCGATTTCAGGAAACAACACGACGAATATCACGATTTCAATAAAGTTAAATTGCCTATTGTAAATCCATAGAAAATTAAGAGTACGCATAATCTTTATAGAATCGCATTATAATATGCCAGTTGACAACACAACAAGAAAAATATGCGACTTAAAAGGATATTCAAATTTGGAATATATTTTTCAGAAAGCGGAAAAACACGGAGGATTCAAAAAAATCCAATAGAAGTTTGAATCGACAAACTTTAACAATTATAGAATACATTTTTCATTCCAGTTTTTGTTACCCCGTGCACAATTCAAGGCTTCAACATCAATTCTCAATCGCTTATCTCTCCGTCTTCGCTTTCGTGTTGTCCGAACGACGTTTAACGATCAAATGATCCTTTTGACACATACACTCGCAAGAAAAAATAGGTTGGCTGAACTATGCAACGTGTAAACATAAGGGCGTAAGCGCGAAACCTGTTTGGATATGGGTTTTTACCATTCCCGTGTGAAAGAGCCCATTGAGACCTCCGGCTCGTCAAAAATTTCATACAGCTCATGGTTGTCTCGAATTCGCCATTGGTCCCCGTCTAGCTTCGCTCCGATTATTCGCCACAGGACCCGTCGCACAAAGGCGTTCAATATATTTGCGGATGCTTGGGTTAGGGTCCATGTTTCACATCCATAGCATAACACAGGTCTTATCACAGATTTGTATACTTGGAGCTTTGTTTTCCTGTGTATGCAGCTGGTCTTCAAGATCGTCAAAGCTGAAAAATTATATTATATGCGAGCTGTATTGATGATTGTTGCCTCGATCAAATTTGGTGTCAATTTTTTGACCGTAAGTCTGGTTGCGTTGCACAGTCTTGGTGCGTTCAAGTTTTGAATGAACATCACTAGCGATCCAACTTTCAATGTTGATATGTGTAGTGGCATTCCTGGTGGCTCCATTGAATTAAAAATTCGGTTGGATAGTTGACTGCTTGTTCTTCATCCATTACTGTATCAATTGATTTGTATTTGACTGGTTTGCTGGGCAGTTTCAACTGAATTTGCTTTTTCAATCTATTGAAATCATCATTATTGGCACTAATATTGCACGTTCGCACAGCCAATCTGGATTTTTGTAGTTGCTGGTTAAATTTGAGAAAACCGTGCCCACAACGGTTTAAATATTTGCCCGCATTTGACAAAAATGGGGGAAAACAAAATTTCATTTATTTTGCGATCAATTAGAATTTTTCCATTTCCGATGTCCAAAAGTTTTTTGGAAAATGTTTGGGTAGGCGCATCTTCCACCAAATGCACACGCATATTCGTTGAAAGCGTGTTATTTCCAATTCGGTTCCATTAATATGATGCTTTCAAGCAAGCGTTCAACTCATCTGCGGGCGTTGATCGAGGTATAACGGGAAGGCTTACATCAAATTACTGTTCCCGGACCAGGTCTCTGTCTTGCACATCATTTCTGTCTGGTGTCAATGCTAACATATCAAGTTGACACAGAACTTTGTTGTTGATTGATATACATTCCTAATACTCCTAACTTGGATCGATTGGGTGTGTTTCCCTGAGAATATCCCTACTGAGACTTTCGCGATGCGTTTCCCACAGTTTTCCGCTATTCGATGGTGCGCATGTTGTTAAAATAATCGCAAACAAAGTACATATGTATTTGCTTTGGATGACAGGTAAGCGATATCTCTGTTAGTGTTGTGTTCTCCTGATCATTTTACGTTTGACTTACTATCCCATCGACCGTTTTCAAGGCAACAAATGATGTAAGACCTTTGATTGTATGCAATAAAAATCGCAAATAATATTTCGCGTTATTAGGATGTACTGTATACACATGTCCTAAGGCATCCGAGGAACGTACACCAGCAAATTCTGGAATAATTGCGCATCGCTTTCTCCTTGCGTACTTTTTTTGTTAATTTGTCCAAGTGTAGTATTTGGGTACATCGTGATACAACAACGTTTTCCGAAATCATCGGATGAACACAATTTACAAAAGGCGGTGAGCGTTCGATAAAGGAGACAAACTGGCTGTTTTCAAATGCACAGCGAGATGTTGAACAGTTGGATAGCGTTCGTGGATGTTGAACGCGAATATTCGCCAAACTGCTTCATTGCTACTGATTTAGCGTCTCATCTGGAATAGAGTGATTCCATCTGTTTGATTGGCTGGACCGAATACTGCCATGTCACTGTCCTTGTTGACGTTTTTTCAAATGTATTTAATCGACTTCACAGAACCCCAGTACTCAACATTAATGTGAGCATCAAACATTTTTGAAAGCAGGGATGAGTGCGGCACGATCCATCTGTTGTTGATGTTAACATTCACATTTCGCATTTGATTGTGGTTGTGTATCAACCGTCATCGGGCTTCCTTCACCTATACATTGAATATCCATCACCTCCAGTTTGAGTTTCATTGATCAGCTCACGTGGATATCGCTTTGGGCCTTTGCCATCCACCATTAATCATATTTTTCTTGATATTTTCAAACAGAATGCGATCCTCGTCTCGATTCAAAAGCTCAGCAGAAATCAGGCTATCAACTTGTGTTGGGAGATTTTTTGCTTCAACCAAATTAAAATATTAGCGTGTGGCAGGCCCCTTTTTTGCCATTCAATTTAGAGCATCCAGCATCTAGTTTCTACAAAAATATGGTACTTGATGAAGAGGTCCATGAGTCTAATTAGCTTTTGCTAAAAAAACTCTAGCCAAAAGATCATGTCCATGCGATGAGTTTCGGCCGATGGGAAGCAGATGTGTAATGTCACTCCACATTGGATTGCATGTAAATGTGATGAACAGATCTGGGCGTCTATGCTTTTTAACATACGTCATGGTATGTTGTGCGTATTCGTGCATATGCCGTGGACTGTCGGTATACGTTGCTTGCAAGATTACCATTTGTCTAATGTTAGCAGCGTTGCCATCATTGACCATTGCATCACGCAAGCGGGCGTAGTCTTCACCGCCCAACTTCTGTTGATTTACTCAAATGAGGAGAAGACGTTTGCTTTCAATGTTCGCGTACATGTCCACAATCAACTGATGGTATGGTTCACGGCATTTCAGTATGTAGTTGGATTCATTTCCACGAATTGTAATGCGGTGCCGTAATAATCCATGCAGGAAACATTCTTTGTTGACTCTTCATTCGTGTTGTGATCGATTTGCATGATATTGAAGATATTGATCTTTTCCACGCGGAAAAAGCAATGGAAATTGGAGTGCATCGTACGATCGATGTGTTTCCGAAACGCGTTGCATATTTGTATTCCGGCGGTAGATAAGTATGTCACGTTGATCGAATTCGGTGACATTACCTATCACCAATGTATTGAAATATCTTTCTTATTACCCAGATAGTGCTTTGTCTGCTCTTATCACAAAAGTATAGTCGTCTGATGGCATCTGCTTTGAGTAGACGAACCAAACTGTTGCTTCCGTGCAACATTCTTGTTAAGTTCAAAACTATTTCGCGTCTTGTTGCAGTACTAATCGCGCAACGCTGTTCAACTTCTCTCTCCTCGTTGCCAGTTAAATACCAATTTTACCGTTTGAACAACACATTCAAGTTGATTCCTTAGCTAACTTCAGAACACGGCAATGCACGCAAACTTTATCAATTGCCCCAATAACTATATCTACGTCATTCCTTTAATCGTAGTCTGCATCGTAATTAAATGCTTCCAACTTCGATAAATTTATTTATTTATTTCTATTTAACAGAAAAAAATCCAATTACAAAGTAGATAAAATTATAGCATAGCAAAATAAACTAAATTATAGCAAAGCATGCAAATAGCAAGATAAAAGTAATAAAAAATTCAAAAACTAGAAGAAAATTAATAAAAAATAACTAAGAAATGAGAAGAAGACAGTTGACAAATCTTTTATAAACTAAATACGAGAGGGGGAAGGGCCCAAGCTGAAGGTCATCATGGTTACGAGGTAATCTGAGCATGGGTGACTGAAAATTCGCTCCCTTGATCGAGCCAATCGTGATCGATTGGTATCCGGGCTTTCGATAGATTGTTGGGGCATTTCTTCTGCTCTGGAAGTTGAACCTTTGGTGCGCATATCTTGAAGGCAGCATCCACGCTCTCGAAGTTAAAGTTCTGTTGTGCTTTTCCTGAAGGAGAGATCCACGTTGCTATTTAGTTCAAGCAGCTCTGGAAGTGGAAGCTGTGTTGCGCATTTGCTGAAGGCGAGGTTCATATTGCTCTTCAGTTTCAGTTTCAGTGGCACTGGATGTTAATACTCTGTCGCGCATTTGCTGAAGGCGAGATTCACGTTGCTCTTCGGATTCAGTGGCTCTTTTTTCCCTTTTATTGTTTGCTTCAAATGATTTTCTTTCAATCATCGCTTTTTTTGGTGGCATCGTTGAAAACTGAAGAAATATTGAATCTTTATGAAATGGTAATTGTGGAAGAAATTGTGATTGTGGAAGGAACATCACAATCGATTGAAAATGAAAAAAAGGGAATATCCAAAGCAATTCATACATTTGACGCGACGAATGTCATTTACGCGCGAAAAGTCCACTTGCAATCAATCGAAAATGAGCAAAACAGAAGGAACATCCAAAGCAATTCATACATTTGTAGTGAAGTAGTTAGATATATATGTCCGTGAAGGACTGCAGCGATGGTCTGCTGCCTCGGCGAAAGAATATGTTGAGATCCGCTGAGATTGGCCTTGTCTGGGGACGCGTGAATGCGCTGGCAGGGTAGCATTGCGGTGTCGTGGGGCGGCTTCTATCCCCCTAGTACAAGGACCCACAACAACAAAATTTCCCATTCTCGAATTCAACATGGTCGAATGCCGATCGACTGGTGTCGAGGCCGAGGTAACCTATGTTGAGATCCGCCGAGATTGGCCTTGTCTGGGGACGCATAAATGCGCTGGTAGGCTAACGTCGTGAGGCATGTTCTTTCCCCCTAGCACAAGGGCCCACTACAAAAAACTTTCGCATTCACGAATTAAACATGTAAAAATGCCGATCGACTGGTGTCGAGGCCGAGGTAACCTACTAAGGGTTGCAATGCTTGTTCAAAGAACAAATTGGGTCGGGCAAAAACAGACGGACTGGTAGCGACTTCGTCGTTACCGACGATATTTATGGCCCACAAATAAGAGTAGGGCATCCAGATGGTAGCGATGCCCCCTCGCACCCTCCCGACTGGATCAATATCCAAACGGAGACTTGGCCATGTATTTCCCATTCGAATGAAAAACTCATACAAAAGTGCTTTGCATGACTCTTTCCCTCAAATGAGAAATACAAACGTAACCGATTTATGCCATAGCGTTATGCAATAAAATCACATAACCCTATGTCATAAAAGGGCACGCAAGCGGAAGGCTTCTCTACCCGGCAAGAGCTCCTGTAGTAATCTAGCAGTCACACAAGCAAACTGGTCGAAAACTTTCCTAACCCTTATTCGAAATTTTAATTGCAGATTTAGAAAAAAAAAAATAGTTCATTACTTCCATTCACAGTTGTAATTTATAAAATATTTTTCCCTAGTATTATTATTATTAAATGTAATTTTACATCAATTTTCCTTCATATTAAATTTAAACGTTTCCCTTTGATTATATTCTTCATGACATTTAACTTTCTATTATTTAAAACCTTTTTCATTTTGCTTTTCTCCTGTTAATTTAAAAAAAAATCAAATCTGCAAATCAAAATTTCGGACATGGGAACACAAGTTGAGGTTCCATAAAGGCAATTGCAGTGCAGTGAATCGTACGGTTTTAAGACCTTTGAGGAACGGAACAAATGGAGAGGCTATGCTCATATAAGCTCCATAGAAAATGATGCGACCACCTTCTGAGCATGATTGTCATTTCATTTCCAATAATTTCCACAATTTCTCCTCTCGAGAGCCAGATTGTCAGTTTGACGACTAAACATGGACGCGAAATTTACCTGGCGCGTGAGATACGATTCGGAATTTAGTCGTTTTTTCGGTTCGAGAACTTGTCCGGAGGTACATATTGACTGTAGTGAAAGTAATATTACACCTGGTTTAGGGATAACAACATTTTAAGGAGTGACATTGTAAATCGGAGCGAGGAACTCAATTAAAAGTGTAATGTGCGTTATTGCTAGAAAACGATGGGTTATCGATACGACAGTGTTTTCTATCCTAAGTGGCCGTAATGCTTTATTTGTATTCAATGCTATTTTCTTGTTCAGTGAAGTGTTATTTGCAATAAAACCATATTTACGAGTGCATAAGCGTTTGTTTACTTTCTTGTGACAACCCATTGGGTTCCCCTTAACTAGCTTTAGAATCACGGTCGCAGGGGTAGGTGCAAAAAGACACGTAGTTAGGCAGGCGGTCGCAGGGGTAGTTGCGACAACGTGTACACATGGATGTCCACTCCGGTTTTATCTTGTTCCTCAAAGTTTAAGACACAACAAACGACAAATGTTTCTCGACCGCCTTCTATACGAGTGTTTGTAAAGGTTTACCGTCTTCGTGTTATGCTCCGTGGTTTTCGCGATTTTAAAGGTCCATCCTGGTCGCAAAGTCCCTGACGGTTGCCGCGAAACTCGCAGAAATGCCAATCCTTCACGCTTCGACTAAATAAATAGCATAAATCTTCGGAGTTATCGCGATATGATCGATTTTCTTGAATAAAAGAAAGGCATCTTTGACGGCCGACGCACGGGTCTAATTCTCTACGCGAAACAAAGTCAAGCAAAATTTAGTGGAAGAATACAAAGTATGTAAAGTGTTTGAGAAAATATGAATCCTACAAACTAATCGAGAAATTCTGTAAATATTTGACATCGTCGAGCGATTTTCTTTGCGCGTTGACAAATGTCTTGTGTCCAATAATAATCGGGAGTTCTATTACGCCAACGATTCTCGGTGAGAATGAAGGGCAATGATCCGCTAATGAGTGCATTGACTGGTGTTGGTGGAGTGAAGTATGAAAATTCTCTTAATGATTCGTAGCTGCTGCTTTTGCAGTGAAGATATATATGTGTCACGTGACATTGTGACTTTCGGGCAAGAGTGAAAGGTGCCACGTCGGGATCGTCGTCAGCTAGGACAACGCACAACCTGCGGCACTTGTCCGCTTTCTAAGCACTTGCAAGGATTCGCATGCGAACCGCAAAGTGGCTGTGAAATCGTGAGATCCCACACCGAACAACGGCGCACTGATATTTAACACAGGGGTCATCTGTGTCCACTCCAGAAGCTGAAAGACGTCTTTCTTTAATCAGCGGAACATCTTGCCTTTCACACTTCACAATCATTACTCAAATCGTGCGTGATATTATCCGAACGGACGGAAAAGTGACGCACAATTAAAAATAGCACAAAAAATCAGTGAACCGTCATCGTACGGACACTCATCCCCCCCCAGTCGCTATGTTTAAGCATTCAACAAGAACGCACACTTGCAAACTCCACGTCAATTCTTACGCACTTCTCCCCTAACCGACTGTCGCTTTTGCTAGTGGATTTTTTGCAATCGAAAGTCTTCAATGGTCAAAAATCAAAATATCGCTTGTTTGCGACTACACTTTGACAGCTGCGAGTGGGATTGAGCAAGGTTGGAAATTATTTTTATTTGCAATGGTCGTGATTGCCGGAGGCCGAATATGCGGAAAATATTGACATCAAACCTACGTACAATGAATGTTGATTTTCTCTGGAACCTTGTAGTGCTCGACGTTGTTTAATTTATGGAGAACTATTTACCAATTCCAAGGAATTTCAATCGGCCACTGAGCATTTAAATTGGGCGTAAACTGGTGGAAGAAAAGTCGCAAGATAAAACAAAAAATGAATCGCACAATGGACAATCTCGAACGACTTGCAAATGGCGGCCTAAAACACCGCTTGTAAAACAGGCATGTTAAAGGAAGAGGGAATGAATGCAAATTATATCTTTTCTGAAGACTAGAACTAATTTTAGTATTAGTGCATGTGTTACTTTTTGTGTAGAAGCATATAGCGTTGTTACTTTTTCAATTTAATTAACGGGGTGCTTGAGTATTTAGCTAAAGATAAACAACGAGTCAAAAAGGACAAAGTTAAGCATCGATCCGGGTCGTTTTGTAGAGCACGCGTTGGTAGTATACGCGCATGTGTATTGATTTAGGTGTCGTGTAAGAATTAATTAACTTTAAAGATAAAGATACTTTATGTTGCCACAATCGTACAATTTAAGCCGCAAATGTGACATTGAACCGATATAAAGTTGGCGGAAATGATATATGATCGACAATCCTTTTGATGCGTTAGTGTAAATCACGTGAAACCGTTTAGCCACGATGATTATGTTTGCGGCACGTGCTTACTAGTATATTTAAACTATGTTTTCCCTTCAATCAACCTCCACTAAGTAGCGTTGCAACTCCGGACCTCCCAACTAAGGGGCTTGACATGACTACTCAGTGCATCAAATCCATGCGAACACAAATTCAAAAAGAAATTGATGCTTCATTTAGCTTATTAGCTTATTTCTCGCCTGACACCGGTAACCGTCCAGGTTTTGCAGAAACCTTCCTCAAGGCTGCCAGTGCAGAACGCGTGCATGCTCGACATTTAATTGAATATATGTCAATGCGCGGTCAACTAACTGATTCGGTTACAATTTCATTAAATGAGAAAACAAAATCTGTATTTTTTCAAAGAAATTTTTCATTATTTTAAAACACATATTTTCGAAATTCAATTTTTAACCAATTAAATTCATCTACATAGTTTTTTTATATATTAAAGTTTTTCGTTTCTTTAAGCTATGATATTGTTGAAGCTATTATTTAAAAAAACAAACCAAAATTAATTTCTAAAATGTTACAGTACCGTATTGTGATTTGCCTTCTTAACATTTCACTACATTCATTAGCGCCATTCCATTGCAATAATCACATTTATATACGTTAACATTTATTCGAAGACTACAGGTATTATGTTTAATTTAAATCAACAAGAAAAATACATAGCCAAGGATCGACTAATTTTCAAAATTTTCTGACGCATTAGAAATTTTAATCATTCTTCTCGGATGGGAAAGTTAACATGGAATGTTTTTATGTGTCAATTTAAAAAAATTATTTTAGTTGTTAAGTAAATTAAACTAATGTAATATAATGAAATTGTTTTTACCATTAAACACAATTCATAGAAAACAGGATAATAATTGTGAAGAATTAGATGATTAAAAAGAATTCATCTATACAACAGTTCAATAAGGACATTAGCGTAAAAATTGATTTAAAGACAATTTTCATAAAGTTTAAGGTTGATAGTTCTACATTAAATTTTTACTTATCATTCATGCAATTTGTTTAGCTTCTGTTTTTTCTTAAAAATGAGATCTAGACTTTTCGAATTAAATATGCTGAAATTCTGGCAAATTATTACACATTCCCGTCATATCAATAAATATTTAAGCATTGACTTAACCAAATTATTTGTAAAAAAAAATTATATTAAGTAAATTTTGAATTTCAAAAACTTCACATTAAGATTATGATATAACTTTGTTTTTGAAAAAATAAATTTCATATAGGTTGGGTATAATTTTGAATCCTACAGTGATCACAGCCAATTTTATTTTTTTTTTTTTCGTAAATTGTATTCCAAACATTTCCATCCCGTAATTACTAAAAAAAATGAATTGTTAAAACTTGAAAATTCGGTCTTTCCCTTTCACTCAACCTGACCGGGTATAGGACCCACAACGATGACAGGCTTTTCTGCTAACATGGGCTAGCCATCAGGTGCGCTCTTCCTAACTTTTCGCTTAACAGGGGCTCTTGCCGGGTAGAATGGCCGTCCGCTCGCGAGCCCTTTTATAATATAGGGTTATGTGATTTCATTGCATAATGCTATGGCATAAAACGGTTACATTTGCACTCCTCATTTGAGGGAAAGAGTCATAAAAAGTACTTTTGTATGAGTTTTTCACTCAAATGGAAAATAGATGGCCACGTCTACGTTTGGATCTTGATCCGGTTGAGAGGGTGCGAGGAGGTTCCACTACCATCTGGATGCCCCACTCTTATCTGTGGGCCATAAATATCGTCGGTAATGACGAAGTCTCCACCAGTCCGTCCGTTTTTGCCCCGCCCAAATCGTTCTTCGAACAAGCATTACAACCCTTAGTAGGTTACCTCAGCCTCGACACCAGTCGACCGGCATTTTTAAATGTTTAATTCGTGATTGTGAAATTTTTTTGAAGTGGGTTCTTGTGCTAGGGGAAAGAACCCTCCCCACGATACCGCAACGCTAGCCTGCCAGCGTATTCACGCGTCCCCAGACAAGGCGAATCTCGGTGGATCTCAACATCCTCTATCGCCGAGGCAGCAGGCCATCGCTGCAGTCGTTCACGGGCATTTATCTATACCCATTTCACTACCCATTTGACGCGAATAATATCATTTACGCACAAAAAGAACACTTGCTATCGATTGAAAGGAATTGTCGTTCAAACGCAATTACTGTTAACTGTGTTTTTCTAATCGTCACAAAACATATTTACCAATTGTGTTTGTTTCAAAATGTTGTCGTTAAATTTACAGCCAACGATTTAGTCTTCGATTCCGTTGTTAGCTTCTCCTTGGCGAATACGACAAATGACTTTGATGGGGAGAGCACAATATGTTTTGATATTAGTTTGAAGAACCGAATGACGGCACGCGGCTTAAACCTAGACATTTGTTAAATCAGTACTTTTATCCTTTGTTTTATATCCAAATCGAACCGCCCTTTTGTAATTCCCTTTTTATCGCTTGTGGAGCCAACTATATTTTCGTTCTTAATCTAACACAACGATAGTTGTCAAATTCAGTTCTTCTTTGTATTCTGTCGAGACAAGTTGTACTTTTGTGTTCTAATAAATCTTTATTACTGGACAATAAATCTGAACAGTTTTCTTGTACGATCTCCTGGTTTTCCTGACAGGTTATGGGCCCAGGTCACGCGGTGCGAAATAAAAGTAACTGTAATAAGTTAGATTGATCGGAAATCGGTACGCGAGAGTGAGGCTGTGTTTGATTCTCGAACGTTCGACGAAGCAACCAAAAATTCAAGATGGCTACCATCGCCATGACGCGCATCGAACTTCAAACAAAGGACAACTTTGACATGTGGAAGATCCACATGAGGGCCCTACTCATAAAAAATGACGCGTGGGGCTACGTGAATGGCTCAAAGGCAAAGCCTGAGCCAGGTGAAGAGAACAACGCCGAAATAGAAGGATGGGAAACGGGCGATAGCAAGGCTATGTCGGACATTTTCCTGGGGATTTCATCCTCGGAACTGAAACAGGTCAAAGATTGTGCGACGTCGAGAGAACTTTGGCTAAAGTTGGAGACTGTTTACCAGTCTAAGGGCCCCGCGAGGAAAGCGAACCTGCTGAAACAAATCGTCTTACAGAGGATGAGCGAGGGCGACGACGTTCGCGACCATCTGCGAAAATTCTTTGACGCTCTTGACCGACTGAGCGACATGGAAGTGCCGATAAACGATGACCTACTGTCGATACTGTTGCTTTACAGTTAACCGGCCAATTTCGACAGTTTCCGGATTGCTATCGAATCACGTGACGAGCTCCCCACTCCGGAAACACTGCGAATCAAAATCGTGGAACAAAGTGACGCGCAAAAGAACAATGGACCAGTGCAGAACGCGATGGTAGTGGACAGGTCGAATCAACAGAAAACGGGTAAATCGGAGAAACGCGATGGAAGCAAATTCCCGTTCAAGTGCTACAAGTGCAACAAACCGGGTCACAAAGCAGCAGGTTGTCGATCCAAGAAGAAGAGCGATCAGGACAAGACGAAGACTGGTAGCTTTACCCTGTACGCTGCTGTGGAATCGAGTGCGCCTGGTGGCGAGAGTTCCATGCTGGTTTATTCGACGCAAAAACGGTGGTGTCTAGATAGTGGTTGTACCGCGCACATGGCCAGTGACATTGACAGTTTCGAGAGTGTAGATGAGAACTTTTCAGACTCATTGAACCTGGCCAATTCTAGCTCCACGAAAATCAGTGCTAAGGGTGTCGCGCGATTGGTTACCCGAGTGAACGAAGACGATGAGACAGTTAACTTGAGTGACGTGCTGTACGTGCCGGACTTACGCATGAACTTGTTATCGGTCGCGAAGATCGTGGACAAAGGTTACCGAGTGACCTTTTGCAAACGTTCGGCGGAAGTCGTAAGCGAGAAGGACGATCGCGTGGTGTTGTGCGTGGAGCGAGTCAACGGACTCTATTTTGTGAACGACTCACGCGCTGCCGAGCAGCCGAGCGCCGCGCTTGCCAGCCGGGATCACGAGAAGTCCCTGATGGATTGGCACAAGGCTTTGGGTCACTTAAACGTGAAGGACATTCGCGAGGCATCCAAAAACAACGTTCTCCGAGGACTTGATTTGAGCGACGACGATGCAACGGTGGACTGCGAGGTGTGCATCAAGGCGAAGATGGCACGCCAGCCCTTCCCCAAGGTCTCCGAGAGGAAGTCAGCTCCAGGCGAGCTGATACACTCGGATGCGTGCGGACCGATGCGCATGCAATCCAACGGTCACGCCAGGTATTTCGTCACCTTTATAGATGACGCTACTCGATGGGGCAAGGTGCGATTCTTGCGACGGAAAAACGAGGTGTACTCCGAGTTCCAGGCGTTCAAGAAGATGGTCGAGACGCAGCACGACTGGAAGATTAACTGCCTGCAATCCGATAATGGCACCGAATATTCAAACAACCAGTTCGATGACTTCCTGAAGCGCTCTGGGATCAAACGTCGACTAACCGTTCCGAACAATCCGGAACAAAACGGTATATCTGAACGGAGGAACCGCACTCTGGTCGAGATGGCTCGTTGTTTGTTGATCCAGTCCGGTCTTCCTCCTACCTTCTGGCCACCTACATTTTTGTTCTTAATCTAACACAACGATAGTTGTCAAATTCAGTTCTTCTTTGTATCCTGTCGAGACAAGTTGTACTTTTGTGTTCTAATAAATCTTTATTACTGGACAATAAACCTGAACAGTTTTCTTGTACGATCTCCTGGTTTTCCTGACAACATTCAATGCGAAACTTGATTGTCAAAAACAAAACTCCACTTCCCAAAACGGCGACAAAACTTAATTTTTTCACAATAAGTAAACGGCTAAATAACATATGGCTTCGAATGGTTAACTTCGCTTCATTAGCACTGGAATTACGACGAATAATTTTAATTCGGGCGCAACATGTATTCACCAATGGATATTTTTGTTTTCGAAAAATTCGTCATTTATAATTGCAAAAAAATGCTATTCATTTATTTTCGAACCGAAACCGTTGAAAAATTGATGAAAAAATGAAAAAAATGTTATACAAAATTTTTTTAAAAACTTACCAAAAGCCTGAAATTTTTTTTCTTCCACCCGATCGGAACTAAGCCTTTACAGGAACCATCCCTGGACTAAACTATATTTACCCTGAAAGTTTCATAAAAATCCGTTGGGTGACTTAGGAGTCCATACATACCATTAAAATCGCGTCCTGTCTGTCCGTTTGTCCGTCTGTCCGTGTGCCACAGCGCGTTTTCTCGCAAACTACCAAAGCTAGAAACATCAAATTTTGTATGCAGGTGTGAAATGGTGCTCTCTTCAATGTTCAGTTACAAAAAAATGTTATAAGGTATTTAAGGGGTGTACCCCATATAGGGAAGTGGCCCCCGGAAAAAAAATTTCATCAAACATAGCCGATATGGATATCAAATGAAAGGTCTTGATGAGAACTTTTCAAAACAGGTATTTATTTGACACTTTTTGTTTGGAGAGGCGCACAGGGAGGGGAAATACATGAAATATTTGTGTCCCCCCCTCGCGATTAGACACCTGTGATCCGAAAAATCTGAAAAAAAATTATGGAGGTAGGTGTTTCCGCGTACAACAACAAAAAATACCTTTGAAGTCAATATTCGCTCAACTTTGTTGATAATAGTACAATATGATATTTGAATTTCACATTTTCCCAAAAAAATCGTATAGGTACCCTTAAACTGAACGAAATTCGATATTGTAGTAGTCCTACAAAAGATCCTTAAACTTTGTAAATCGAATATTATATACGGAAGTTATAGCCATTTGAAATTTCTCCAATTATATGATTTTGGTATTTTATGGGGTTTATGGAAATTTTCTAATAAGGTCAATAACATAAATATTTTTGGGAATTCATGATTTGAGTGATTTTTGTTGGTTTGCAACAAAATGGCGACCCTTGAAAATACAAAAACAATGGATTTTCTTCTAAACGTGCACATCTCGTTGACATAGTTCTTGACTTTATTCGTTGCTGATGACTGCATTTCTGAGAAGCTGGGTACAAACCCCTTCTGAAATGAGCGTAGGTCTGTCTACCCAACTTATTATATATAGATTCTTCAATTTAAGCTTTGGCTTGCAGTATCTACTCTATTCCGGCGTTAAAAATAAATTCCTCTTTTACATATGGACCCGCATGAATAGTATACGCGAGGTTCCCTTCCAGACGGAGGGGCAAGAAATAGGGGCTACTTGTAACAAAGACACTACAGTTTTGAATCAATCTTCTCAAATAAAAATATCTAGATTCCATTCGTTCAATAATATGAATTATATTGTAACAATATGGCGTTTGGTTAAAATGGAAAAACAATGGCTTTTCTTTTAAATATAGTAGATGTAAATTAAATTCTAGTTTTTCTCGAGTTAATTTTTTGTTGGTGCCTAAATATCACACGCTGAGTAGAAAATCCTTCTGACAGGAGCGTACTTCTGTCCACCCAAATTGTTTTCATTATGAATTCTTTCAATAACTATAAATTTTGATGTTTCACATCTGGCAGCCATCGAATTACACCCACAATTTTTTTTTTAATTTACTGTTACGTATATCATAAGGGAAAAGATAAAATGGCCACATAGCGTAAAACATAATCCTCAGCGTAAGTCCTCTTCGTCAGATATGCCATGTACTCATGTGTATTTTCGTGTCATGTACTTATGTACACTTTCATCAAAAATGCCGTGCATAAAATCTTTATCGTGTCCTTACACAGAAACGTAAAATTTGAGAAAGCTCAAAACGTTACACAAGTATATCACTTTCTTTGTTAAAGGAAGATTACCTTAATTCGTTATCCAGGCCATATGGTTAAATGTAAGTAGAGTTAACCGCAAAACCGATTATCAAGATCTTAACAAAATTTATGGAGTCCTTAAAACTGCTCAGCATATGCCACGACTTGTTTTAAAGTGGCATTAAACCCGTCGTGTGCGTAAGAGTAAATGAGTCTGTCAGGAAATACAGATCGTAAGGATGAGGTGATGTTGTTAATTTTAGCTACGCTTCAAGGAATTTAACGACCTGAATGTTTTAAGAACTTGAAAAAGAGTAGAGTAACCTTCGAAGAGCAACGATATGGATATGATTTGCTACATTTTTTGATTCAGTCATAAAATTGAATATGAATTAAACTCCGTACATTATTTCTGAATGGTAAATAAACACGTACGTAATCAAGTCACAAAATGCTGCAATTTCTGAATTTTCAAAAGATATAAGTTTATATGGAGTGGAGCGCAACGGTTTATTCACGAAAACCATCCAAAGGATTGTTTTTCTACGTAACGTTACCGCCATGTGTACGCACTTGTATGTGAGCTAAATTTCATGTAACTTTTGCTTGATTCTAAGGATTCAAAAGTTGTGATTATGAAATTCCTCGAAGGATATTTCGTCGCTTCATAACATGATTGCAATGCTGAAATCTCTGAGGAGTAAAATTTAACAAGACTTCAAGTTGAGCTCTCACTGCTTAATCACTTGAACAAGTATGTGAAAGAATTGTTCCCTGAAGACATGCAGCTAACAAAATACTGCAATGTGTCACGTAAAACCATATGGGTTTGTTCGTGTATTTAGCTTGTATTTATTTAGGAAGTAGTTGGTATTACTTTCATGGGAATATTTAGTAGGGAAACGACGAAAACAATTGCTTTATAAGTTGACTTAAAGTTAAGTCAAACTTCAATTTGTCTTTTCCTGCAAAACATATACCTTGATTGGTCTCAGCGGGTGCTTTATCCTTCAGGTTGTTCATATGAATAATCATTGTACAAGTTTTTAGTTTACAAGGCTAATAATAAAAAATAAATACTTTGTACTGCAGTGACTTTGGAAACTTCAAGTTGCTCAATCATTTTTAACATTATAGCTGCCATGAAATTAACACGTATAAATAGTCGTACATACCCTTAATACAGTTCCAAACAAGTTGGGAAGATAGAACTACGCTCAGGTCAAAAGTGTTTTGTACTTAACCAACGATATGCAGGTACGTAGAGCGATTTAACCCAAGAAAACCTTTAATGACATGCACAACAAATTTATTCTTGCTAAAAAATAACGACAATTACTCCAATTTAACCGGCCATTATTCTCTTTCAATATTACTGTGCTAATTGTAGTGGTAAGAGTGGATATACAATGTCCGTAAAGGATTTCAGCGATGATCTGCTGCCTCGGCGAGCGAGGAAGTTGGTGCTCGCCGAGATTGGCCTTGTCTGAGGATGCGCGAATGTGCTGCCAGACTAGCGCTGCGGTGTTGTGGGGCGGGTTCTTGCCCCAGCACAAGGGCCCACTGCAAAAAACTTACTCATTCAAGAATTACTAGTAAAAATTCGCATCGACAAGTATCAAGGCCGAGGTAACTTAATAAAAGGAAAGGTTGCCAAAACAAACAAACAGCTGGGCTTGGCGAAAATGAACGAGACTTGAGAATATGTCGTCTTTACCGGCGATACTAACGAGCAAGGCCCCCAAAAAAGATTTGGGCATCCAGGTGGAAGCGGTGCCCCTTGCACCCCCCATCCGGATCAAGATCCATTGTAGACGTGGCCAGATGTTTTCCATTTGAATGAAAAACTCATACAAACATAATTCGCATGAATTTTTCCCTCAAATGAAAAACATCAACGTTTCAGATTTATGTTATAGTCTTATATGATGAAATCATATAAGACTATAACATAAATAAGAACACAAGCGGTAGGCCGCTCTACCCTGCGAGAGCACCTGTAACGCAAAAAGAAGGGGCAAGCTCACCCGATGGCCAGCTCATGAGTGGAAGGACCAGCCAACGTGGCGGGTCCCATACCCGATCCTGGTTTCAAATGAAAAGGAGGACAGAAATTTTAAATTTACTAAACCAACATTATTATTTCCATTCGATTTCGCACGAAAGTATTGTTATTAAATTTAAATTGATTTGTCATTAAAAAAATGAATTACAAAAGAAAAATTATAAAAATTTCAACTTCACTTAGAAACAAGTTAACACGTAATAATATAATGTACTCCACGTATTTTCCTTTCTTTTGATTTAGTGTTAAAACTTTTCACGTAAACTCATTCTGTTGTTTCTTTTTATTTCATTTTCTTCTACCAATTGAAATGTTAAAAAGTTTATATGGTTCGTTAAGCAATTTTGAGCAAAAATAAGATAGAGAAGAACGATAAAAAAGTTGAGAGTGTGTAAAGCATGTTGGTAGTGTAATCGATAAATGGACATGCATTGTTTGACTCAGTTTCTTGTATAAAGTTAAGAACAATCAATAATAAACAAGTTGGGTAGACAGACCTACGCTCATGTTAGAAGGGTTTTATCCTCAACTTACAAAATGCAGTCACCAGTAACGAATAAAATCAAGAAATATGTCAAAGAGATTTGCTTGTTTAAAAGAAAATCCATTGTTTCTTCATTTTCAACTCACAAAAATCACTCAAATTATAAAATCCCAAAAGCATTTATGTCATCGATCTTATCTGAAAATTTTAAGAAGATAGTGTATTATTGTTGTTGTAATTGGAGAAATTATTATTAACAAAGTTGAATGAGTTTTGACTTCTAAGGTATTTGTTGCTTTTGTGCTCATAAATGTCTCCTGTAATTAAGTAGGTTAGATGTAATGTCCGTACAGGACTCTAGCGATGGTCTGCTGCTTCAGCGGAAGAGGATGTTGAGATCCGCCGAGATTAACGTTGTCTGAGGACGTGTGAATGCGCTGGCAGGCTAGCGTTGCGGTATCGTGCGGCGGGTTCTTTTCGCCAGCACAAGGACCCACTACAAAAAAATTTCGTATCCACAAATTTCGGGGTCAAAGAACTATCGATCGAAGTCAAGAAGGAGGTATCCTACTTAGTGTCAAAGAATATTAGCGGACTCAGAAGGCAAACCCCTCGCCCCGTGCCCCTCGCACCCTCTCAACCGGATCAAGATCCAAAAGTTAGCGTGGCCAATATTTTTCATTTAAGTGAAAAACTCATACAAACTTGAATGAATTTTTCCTTTAAATGAAAAATATATACGTGGCAAATTTATATCATAGTATTATATGAGGGAGTCACATAACACTAGGCCAAAAAAGGTACACGAGCGGAAGGGGCAAGAGCCCCTGTTGAAAAAAGAAAGGAAACAGCGCCCCTGATGGCTCGCCCATTTTAGCGGAGGAGCCTGCCATCGATGCGGGTCTTATACCTGGTCAGGTAGAACGAAATAGAAAGACCGAGTTTCTGTTAACATTAATTCCACATTATTTTATTATCCTTCAATTCAAAATAAACTACGTTATACATATATAATCAAAATTTAATATTAATCAAAAAAACTAGAATGCTTAAATAAAGAAAAAAGTACAGAGCAATTAAACAAGCCTCTTCCTAAACGTCAATATGACAAAACTTCACGAGTGCACAGGTTAAATTTGATCACGCATCAAGATCCAAAATATATAGTTACAATACATATCACAAACGGAGATCGTCACAACCCAAATTTGAATAAAGCTACTGCGCGATTAATTCACTTCAAGTTAAAACGTTAGTCCTATAAAGATGGCTTGAGCTTTATGAAATCAATGTTATTGAAGGTATTGAGGCCTGTGAATTTCCCTGAGAAACTGATTTCGACGTTAGAATAACAGATATGCGAAATTTCATCCTGCCCATTAAAATGAGGTTCTTCACCTTATTTTCTCTTACCACTCCTACTACATGCAAATTGTGCATTTCAAGAAATATATCTGCGTGTTTTTTTTCTCTATTATACAAGTCCATATATGATTTACAAAATAAAGCAGAAATCACGAAAATAACGGATATACTCAAAATGAGAAGAGTTTAAACCGAACCAAAATCATGTCGGGCGTAGCACTGATTCAAATTGGGGACTTCTACTACAGTTGATTTGAAAATGTCATATAATAATTTTAAAATGCTAACCATAACACTTGGATTTTATAACGTTTCCCATATACTTGTAATATGATGCCGCCCGGTTGCAGCTGTCCCGTTGACCATGAAGCCTGATGTGGAAATAGCCGCTTAATTCATACAAGTCCTGAAAATGGTGCGTTCGAATCGACTTCGCCTGATATTGAAATTCCTAGGCCACGCAGGCCTTTGGTGATTTTCACGGAAATGTAAAGCTAGATGACTGTGTGCGTAATCCAGTTAATACTTTTCCAGAATTTTGGGAGACATTTGATCCCCTATTACTATCATCAACTTATAAATTATCTTCGTTTACCTTACTGGTAATTGTTCGGTCCACAAAAGTCTACAAGTCGAAATTGTATAGCGATAGCTTGGGAATGCACAATGCAGACGTGGAGCAAAGTACGGGGATAACGTTTTTCTTCTCCACCCAAATCACCACAAATTGTGAACTTTCATGAGCGAATCTTAATAACAATGGGGCACGGTGGTTCTCGTTGTTGGCTCACACTTCACGGTGAAAATACCGAAATCAGTACGGACTGATTAACAAGAAACGACCGCGACCGCTGAAGAAACGATACACATTCGGCGAAATGGAAAACTAGAGGCAGCACATAGGGTTTGGTGAAATTTCGGAAACTTTCACACACTTTTTGTACAATTGTTGCACGCTCGAAAGTAAATACTGGCTTTGTCGATTATTTACTATTATGACGACGACAATGAAAATGGATAATGACGAGGAAAGCGACTCTGTTCGCACATTTTCAAGCGTTTGCGGGTTCAGATCTCAATCACACTTTCCATTTTCATAATTTTTTCTATTCCCAGATATTAAACAAATTTTTCTTCGCAACTCCTTATTGATTTCTCTCCGTGGTAGAAGACGATTTGCTTACAAAGTCTAATTGCTGCTGCAGATTTGTTGACTGCCCAAATTCGAACCGCTACAAGTGGAGCTTTACAATATCTTCCGATCAAGCACGAGCACTCTCGACGGCAGTTGTGGCTCCGGACAGCCACTCACGTCCTTTCAAACCCCCACAAAAATTATTTCCACCATGCCCAATTGCATCAATTTTATTCGTACAATTAATCGTCGCCAAAAACTATAGTGTAACTGAATTTTTTAAGCAAACACAGCACGTACAAACGATAATATGCTTTGCTCAAATGTAATCCGTCACCAAAAACCGCAAACGATGTACTCGTCATGCTTTCATTATTCTCACCACCAGAGTCTTTATGTTCAGAACTCTACTTTGTATCTAAATATTAGATTATACACAAAATGCGAAATCAAAACATCGGCCGGAACCAATGATTTGCAGCCTTCTCAAATTCGCTAAAGGGATACTAAGCACGGGCAGGCAAGCACAAAACTCCTGACGTGCTTTTCTTTTTGCCTTTTGGGAAATTGCTGTTCGACGCGTAGAGCGTTATTCATACCGGAGATTTTTTTCTCGTTGCACGCACAATTCGTTCCAAATGCAAGTCTATAGAGGGAGAAGTCGAACTGTGACCGTGAACTAGATACGAGGTGCTGCTGAAAAATCTAGGTCAGATACATGTTGTGACTATAAATCACTCAATTACTAAGTGGCCCGTTTCATCTCTATTATGCCAAAATATATCCACGAGCAATACTCTTCAAGCTCCCTCTTAGCTCTCGATTGAAAGCCATTTATTTATTGTAGGCCAAGTGGAGACAGCATCAAGTTGTTTGGTGGGACAATTCAAGGTTCTCCTTCGCGCAGCAGTTTAACGATAAATTTATTTTCCACGATCACACTGGATAACTTCCAGAAAGCAAATATTTTAAAACAACAAAAAAATGCTACGCATATGCCCATCCGCTACTCAAACTGAGAACGACCACTATAACTGAATCACGCTTTCATGATTGGGAGGTGGACGAATACTCTTGGAACTTAAATTCCTTGTTGTCTTCTGGGCCCCGATTGCGATTTGCAACAACTTGAGGTGGTTCGGTTTTAGAGCAACCGCCGAGTTCTGCGCGACTTCTCACTCCTTGATCTGGCGTTGATTTTTCGATCGGGTCAAGTTCCACAGACTGTATGGTGGGTAGACACGGATTTGCGTATTGGGCGACGATATTAAATTTAATCACACACAACACAATTGTGGGATGCCTTGCGCTAGCTTTTCACGTTTGCCGAGCAAGGGAAAAACGAAAGGGCTGTCCGGTGTCAAGCTGAGACGATTCTCATTGGGTTGGAGACAACCTTGAGCTCGAATAACGCAAAACCGGGGTTTTTGATCTTGCACTTCGCGATTCTTCTGACGGCTATAAAATCCGTGAGAAATGATTGCTCATAACTCGTTCGCCATGTTTGCCGTTTTGCAATCTTCCATGGACTCCCCAAACCATCCAAGTCTTTTCTTTATTTTCCCTATCGTGACTTTTGTTGAAATTTTTTTCAGGGGCCACTCCTTTGTACTGTAATCAGCGATTCATGGCATCAGCAAATTTTTTTCGAACACAAGAATGGCTACAAAGCCCTTTTGTTAGGAGCTGTCTCCTGCCTCCTGGGTTCGTTTCACTTATGGGTATTAATTTTAGGTACTCATCTTCAGTCGTTCATTAAATTGAACCAAGGTATAAAAGCATGTACATTAAATGTTGAAATTGGGGAAAAATAGTTGTAACCCAAAATTGTTCAATCTTCCCATTCAAAATAGCCACTATTTTTTTACGATTACTGGTACCACCAGCTGAACTATTCTTAAAGTTCTCCATGATAGTTATCATTCCTGAAACCTTCATGAAAATTCTAACAAACCTGTAGTGTCTGAGTCGGTAAAAAGAGCATATTGTTCTATTGCCATATATTTCAATTTAAAGGTACCGTTGAGATTTTATTCTAGAAAATGTAAAATTGATAAATCATGCTATTACTAACAAAGTTGAGTGAATTTCGACTTCTCACGTATTTGTTGTTCTTGTACTCATAAAGGTCTACATTCATGATTTTTTCAGATTTTTCGTATAAAATATGTCCAATCGCGAGGGGGGGTACGCAAAATGTTCGTATATTCCCGCTTCCCCTGCCCCTACGGTACAGATAAGGCAATTTTAAAACTTGTTTTGAAAAGATCTGATTGAGACCTGTCCAATGGCACACTACTCGACTATCAACGGTGAAAAAATTGTTTAAAGGGTCACCTCCCTATATGGGGAGAGCCCCCTTAAAGCCATTTGAAAAAAAATTACCAACTTTCAAGAAGTCACCACTTTCTGACCTTTCCATAAAGTTTCATGGCTGTAGCTTCTATAGTTTTGGAGGAAAAGTGCTGAGACATACAGACGGACGGATGGACGGACAGACGGACACATGTCGTGATTGCAATAAGGTTTTGTATTTTAGGACAAAACCCTAAAATATAAACAAGTGAAACTAGCAGTAGCACTAAAATCTAATCGGACGAGTAGCTTTGCATTGTAATTTACGTTATTCCATTTCCAATTTATTATTCTAGATACGAAAAACGATTTTTTATTTACAATATAAAAACCGCAGCTATGTTTCATTCTAAATTTAAATTCTTCTCTTCACTTCAGTCGGTAATAATTCTATATTTGAAATTGTTGTACAGTTAATCTTTTGAATTTTTCATTTTTAAAAACTTGTAATATTTGTTGCGAATTAATTTGTAAAAATCAAAAAGGGTACTTACCCATCCTCCTCCGACAAGCGCCCGTGTTTTGGGGCGGGTAAGGCCTGTAAACTTGTTATTTTAGTAATTTTTAAAACGAATCTTATTTTTAAATTGAAAAGTTATGCACGCCCACACTTTTAAGCGAAGAAGCAGTGTTATTTTTACTGTATTTTCATTTATTGGAGTTATTTCTAGTGTTGACAAATCTTTACTTGTACTGTACTTTTAACATCAATGCTTTCCACGAAACGATTTCTATACTGGAATGAAAACGAAGTGGCCACGCAACATTTCGCCAAATTTCCAACGAGAGCGCTAATTGTTATTTTCAAATTCATTATATGTTAAACGCATTGAGCACATAATTATTACTACATTCGGGGGCAAATAAAAGACGCCTTCTGACTAATGATCTCGTCGTTTTTACTTGTGAGTATGTGACATCACACATATTTTAATGTTCATTCTTTCGCTGTTTTTTTTTTTGGATACGTATATGTCTCGTGGAACAAAACATTTAAATCTTTCTTATTCACTGATTCAATGCAATTGTCAATAATAACATGCTGATTAACTATCACATCAAAAGCTTCCATTTTAACTCGCACTAGTGCTCCTCACTCAGCGGAAGACTAGACTAGGATTTTCTCCACTCCAACGAACACTTTGCTGGCGTGACTGCGACTTTTGCAATGTTTTGAGTGCAACAACCATCAGCTGTTGCACTTAAAACATAGCAAAAACTTCAGATCTTTCCTCTGTGCGTCATCCGCAACTTAATTCACATGAAAACGGCATATTTTCCTCACGGAACATGGGCAGGCGGCAACCACCCTGCCATAAAATTATCGCACACACACTTTACACCCCTTTTCTCATCGTCAGCGGGGGTGACTTGGAAGATTAGCAAGGATAAACAAGAAATAAACGTATTGTTACCACCTTTTCGAAATAAATGCAAACAAACTTTTTCGTTCAAGCTCCACGAATTTCTTAATTCTTCTTAAAAATCTTGTGCACAGCCACTCGACACCTTCTCGTGTGTACAACAAGAAATCATTCTCGCTGACAACTTGACGATTCTGAATTCCATTTCAGCATTTCGTCACTTTCTTCCAGATACACACACTGAGTGTATGCGAAATTGTACAAGGACGAGAAAAAGCGTAAATTGTTGACCCTAGCAAATTTTTTATCGTTCACTATTTTATGCACACCACCGTTCATCCCATTAAAGAAAGAGATTTATTTAGAAGGTGATAGATTTTAGTATTTAAATCTTTAGTTTTTTAGTTGCGGAACGATCGGATGGACAAACCCGACCGCTCCGCTTTCAGCATGAAAACAAAAAGTTACGACACATTCAAGTTCTATTCGCAACATTTTTGATTATTAATTTCACTGAGAATATTAACCCAATGTTAGATAACTTTCTTTGAAAACAATTGAATCCTCACTTTTAATTACCGAGGAGAATTTTCCGTGTGAAAACCACCTGTAACCTGGCACCGAAAATCCGCCACGTCCGAAGCGTCTCACGATAACAAGCTGACGTTTTTCTCATGTCGCAACTGTAGTTTTCTTGGTGAGCCCTCTCATGTTGTCAACCGTTGTTTGCCTTGTGGGACAACGTAGTTCATGTTGATAATTTGCGTTGCAAAGAGGTTGTCGTGATCGAATTTTAATTGTAAATTTAAATATTTTTATTTTTAAATTTACAATTAAAATTGGATCATGTATAATTGTGTTTTTCGATTACTAACCAATAGAGTAAAGCTCCGCAAGTCGTACCGGTCTAACCCTAGCTATATCTTGATTATTATTTAAATGAAATGATTTCTGGTGCTGATAATGTGAATTATATAGTCGTAAAAGTAAATGAAGAACCAAAAGGTGGCAAACCAACTTGCATGATCACAAAATTTTTGAAATGTACGTTTTTTCCACTGTTTTTACTATAGTTTAGGACTAGCTCATAAGCTATATCCCGGGAAAACAATATTTAAGCTATTTTCGAGCCTTGTTTCTATTTTTACGTTGTTCTGTCATTGGTTGACTCATAATTACATGCTTCAAAATTTGAAGTTATTGTCACTGATTGTTGCTTTAAACTTTGAAAGTGCTGTTTCTTCCTTCCAGAAACTCTTTATTCGTACTAGTACGACTAAGGTATTGACAGGTACTGTTACATATTTTTTTCTTTCCTAGCTAAACAAAATGACAATGCATATCTGTTGGGACCAGGTTGATATGCACAATGCTTAGCTAAAATATCGAAGTGGAAAAGGAAACAAGTTGGGTAAACAGACCTACGCTCATGTCAGAAGGGTTTTGTATTCAATTTACAAAATGCAGTCACCAGATCGAATCAAATCAAGAAACATGTCAAAGACGATTTTATTGGAGGAAATAGGAAATACGAAGATCATACTATTTTTAACAAAGTTGAACGAATTTCGACTTTTGAGGTTTTTGTTTTTGTTATACTCATAAATATCTCCCTTGATAATTATTTCAGATGTCCATCCGCGAGGGAGGAAACACAATTTGTTCGAATCCTAGAATGGTTACAAAACCCTTTTGCTAGGAGCTCTCTCCCGCCTCCTTGACTTGTTTCACTCATGAGCATCAATTGTGGGTACTCATTTTCAGTCATTCATTAAATTGAATCAAGTGTTCAAAGCATGCACCTTAAACGTTGAAATTGGGAAAAATAACTCAAAATTATTCAATCTTCGCATTTAAAACAGTCACTATTTGGTTTTACGATTACTGATACCACTAGCTGAACCGATTCTCAAAGACATACATGACACCTATCATTCCTGAAATTTTTATGCAAATCCTAGCAAAACTGTAGTGTCTATGTCGGTAAAAAGCGCATTTTGTTCCATAGCCATATGCTGCCATAGTAATAAATGCAGCGCATATTGTTCCATAGCAATACAGGAAATTTCAAACCGCTATAACTTCGCTAAATATGATTCAATCTTTATGAAACTTTCAGGATAGATCAATCTTATAAATAGTCATCTGTATACTGAATTTCATAGAATTTAAGGGTACCGTTAAGATTTTATTCAAGAAAACATAAAATCGATAAATCATACTATTACTAACAAAGTTGAGTGAATTGTGACTTCTCATGTATTTGTTGTTGTTGTACTCACCAAGACCTACATTCCTGATCTTTTTCAGATTTTCGGATCACAGGTGTCCAATCGCGAGGGGAGGGGGGGGACACAAATTTTTCGTGTATTTCCCCTCCCTCTGCGCCCCTCGAAGCAAACTTTGCCAAACTAAGACCTGTTTTGATAAGTTCTCATCAAGACCTTTCATTTGATACCCATATCGGCTACCTTCAATGAAATTTTTTTTCGGGGGGTCACTCCCTATATGGGGAGACCCCCCTTAAATACCTTACAAAAATTTAATTGTAGTTGAACTTTGAAGAGATCACCACTTTACACCTACATACAAAATTTGATGTTTCTAGCTTAAGTAGTTTCCGAGAAAAACTGCTGTGACACACGGACGGACGGACGGACAGACAGACGGACAGACGGACAGACAGGTTTTAGTGATTCATGAAAGAGTCTCCTTCCGTTACAGTCATAATGTGCTATACCCTAACATTAAATCTCAATGCCAAGGTATGGATTTCGACTGTTGTGCGATGGATTATAGCCCAGTCATATTAGGTAAAAAAAGGGGTCAACCTCGGAATGAAAGATAATAAGCTGCAAATTGGTATGAACCTTTGTTTTGTCATTCTAAATGTTGTCTCAAAAGTCAAAATCATTATCGTGTTCGCGTCTCAAGATATTCAAGGTCAAAGGTCACAAAAATCGGTTTTTCGCGAATATCTGGCTTCCTATCGGTTAAATGAGATTTGCATTTATTATAAAAGTTGTAGGCTATAAAATTCCCTACAACTTTTGTTTAAACTTTTTTTTCATACGACCAACCGTTTTGAAGGTAGAGCGCGAAGAGTGCACATCGTACAGTCATATACGGCCTAATGCAAGGTCAAGCGTGAGTTATGGTTATCAGTACGTTATAAAGTCAATTATTTACTTGGAAATTATAATTATTAAACAATGCCTATTATTTATGTACTAACTATTAATTATTTATATTTAATTAAAGTAAGTAACTTGATTTGCAACGGTACAATTTCAAACTAACGAATAATCTTGACTCATACAAAGTGGAGAGAGTGGCCTTGAATACTATAGAACATCTGTCCCGGCAATGAATAGAAAAGGGCATAGGGTAGGGACAAGTATTTCCAGGTATATAAGTATTGAGAAATTTACGCGTTTTAAAGAAAAGATATATAATGTCGTGTTAACTTAAAATAAAACTAAAATATATAATCCAGAATTAATAATATTTTATACTTAAATAGTTAAATATGAATAATTATATATAAATAATCAAGTTACTTACTTTAATTAAATATAAATAATTAATAGTTAGTACATAAATAATATATATAATTATTCATATTTAACTATTTAAGTATAAAATATTATTAATTCTGGATTATATATTTTAGTTTTATTTTAAGTTAACACGACATTATATATCTTTTCTTTAAAACGCGTAAATTTCTCAATACTTATATACCTGGAAATACTTGTCCCTACCCTATGCCCTTTTCTATTCATTGCCGGGACAGATGTTCTATAGTATTCAAGGCCACTCTCTCCACTTTGTATGAGTCAAGATTATTCGTTAGTTTGAAATTGTACCGTTGCAAATCAAGTTACTTACTTTAATTAAATATAAATAATTAATAGTTAGTACATAAATAATAGGCATTGTTTAATAATTATAATTTCCAAGTAAATAGTTGACTTTATAACGTACTGATAACCATAACTCACGCTTGACCTTGCATTAGGCCGTATATGACTGTACGATGTGCACTCTTCGCGCTCTACCTTCAAAACGGTTGGTCGTATGAAAAAAAAGTTTAAACAAAAGTTGTAGGGAATTTTATAGCCTACAACTTTTATAATAAATGCAAATCTCATTTAACCGATAGGAAGCCAGATATTCGCGAAAAACCGATTTTTGTGACCTTTGACCTTGAATATCTTGAGACGCGAACACGATAATGATTTTGACTTTTGAGACAACATTTAGAATGACAAAACAAAGGTTCATACCAATTTGCAGCTTATTATCTTTCATTCCGAGGTGAAAGCCCTAATATGACTGGGCTTATTATGACAGACCATCCTGCTTAATCTTTGCGTCGTCCAGAAGCAATATCGATGACGAAAAGCAAACGTTTCAGTAGATAGTAGGTGGGTGTGGTAATCGAGCAGTTGCCTAGGCAAACTGCTTGAAAACCATCCAATTTTAATTGTAAGTTTAAAAAAATAAGAATAATTATTTAAATTTACAATTAAAATTTGGACACGGCAACTCCTTTGTAACACAGTTTATCCACGAATTGCATTGTCGCGAAATGCAAACTATATTGGACGGATGAGTGGGCTCGTCAAGAAACCCCGTTGTGACAAGAACAGTTCTGTGGTTGATTGCCACAACGAGGGAATCTGGTTTTATTCGCCACGTGTGGCAGACGTGTTGGGGGATCGGAGCTCGCGAAATGAAAATGTCGAGGTGTAGGTGAAATTTGTGGTGGGTGTAGAAGTATTTTACGTTTAACAGTCGCTTTATCTTGCGCGTCTATTAAAATCTGCAATTGATTAAACGCGTCAAGTGTTCTATTGGTGTTGATCTATAAAGGTATTGCGATGATGTGTAATAGGTGCCGGGATTTGTAAAATACATAAACTCCTCAGATCGTCCGTCCTCCCATTCTCTATTGGTTGCTGGATTCTTAGAAATATTTTTGTGTGTCACACGAAGCTGATGTTGGTTGGATGGATTACGAGTGTGGTGATGACTTCCACAGAGCATGTTTTCGAGTTAGGAGAAAGTTTAAGGACACTGAAAAAAAAGAAAACAGAATGCTAGCTAGCGCGCCCCATTTAACGTGTCGCTGATTGTTGTGCTATCTGTCATCGCTGTGCCGCCAAACACCGCACGAAGTTGTGAGTTCGAACAGCATTCGTCAAAATCCCAAGGAGCCGCACTCCCCCAAATCTACGGAGCAGGCTACACTGCATTCGATGTGTAATTTATTAACGCGCTGGCATCAAAACCGGAATGGAGAAGTGATACCGAATGTGAGTGCGCTTGTAGTAGTGCAAACAGCAGCGAAAGCAGCTCAGCACCGAAGTTATGAACGGAGCGTTTTGGATTGCGAGTGGAATTGAAAATTAATTGACAGCATTCTTTGTTTAGCGGCCAAGCCAGAAAAGACCAAAAAGAACCAGCATGAAACCATCCGCCGATTAGTTGCTATAGAATTCGTAACATGCGACCGCCGCTGCCTGATTCTAATTGAAAAGATGGTTTAATTGGAGTACAACAACGATTCGATTGGACGTATATTGTAGCGGTGCAATTGATATTTGCCTGTGAACCTATAGGAAAACTACCTAAACAAGATTGTCATCAAGTTGACATATTCTTTAGCAAATTAGCTTAATTGTTCCCTTAAAAGAGTAATGGTGTGCAGTGAAAGTATTTGATGATAGATATAGTGGCTCACAGCTTATTTGATGCAGTTCATTATTCAAAATCTTTGGCACTATACTTTCAATATGAAAAAGATTTAAACTGTAATTAATTAAATATTCAAGTGATCGTGATGAATGTCTTGCTCTGATGAAGTTACATAGCAAATATTCCTGCAATGTATTGTCCGATGAATTCCACGCATTTTCCAAGCTTAAAGTCGATAACCATTTGAATACAGCAGGTTCGCCCAGATAATCTAGGAGCGCTCGTCGAGAATGTTGGGTACGTACTCATTTTTTTCTCCTTAACTGTATTTTTAGGTCTTTGTAAAATTTTTTTTACAAAGACCTACTAGTTTCGCGACCTGTCTGTCCGTCTGTCCGTGCGTCACAGCTGATTTCCTAAGAAACTATAGAAGCTAGAATGCTCAAACTTTGTGAAAATCCAGAAGTGATGGTCTCTCAAAAGTTAAGGTCTTAACAAAAATTTAAAAAAATTTTAAGGGGGGTCCCCCCTAATAACGAATTGGCCCTTAAAAATTTTTTTTAATCAAAGGTAGTCGAGTGGGGTATCAAATAAAAGGTCTTGATTAGAACTTTTAGAATCTGAAATAAAAAAATCATTTTATGAATTAGGGGGCCCAGGGGAAGGCAAAATGTACCGAAAATTTGTGTCCTCCCCCTCGCGATTGGACACGTTTCAGCCGAAAAATCTGAAAATTATCACGAACATGGACCTCTATGAGTACAAGGGCAACAAATACCTTAGAAATCGAAATTCATTCAACTTTGTTAATAATAGTATAATTTGTAGATTTTACATTTTTGCCCATAAAATCAAAACTGTACCTTTAAACTTCTTGAAATTTCGCAATTATATAGACTAACATAAGATATATACGTTCACAAAATTTAATTGAGATCGAATCATAATCAAGTGAGTTATAGCCATTTCAATTATATAGAATTACACCAACAATAACACGTGTTTATGGTTGATATAGGGTTTTCCAATAAGAGGTGTTATTTTGATATTATAAGAAAAATGCCATTTTTTAATACCGATGATCGGATTTTTATTTCATTTTAAAGAAGAATATATGCCGTTAATAGCAAAAACTAACATCAGGCAAATAACCACCGCGACACGCTTACAGGGCCATATCCTTTTCATGAAATTTTCCATAACCAAATCGCAAAGTGGCTGCCCTATATCCTCGACACCCTCACGAATTTATCTTTGAGGTCTAGAATCTACGCTGGGCTGTTGGCGTAGGCCTTCTTTTTCACGTGACCCCAAGGGAAGAAGTCGCAAGGTGTTAAATCAAAAGATCTATTCAAAATAACACCTCTTATTGGAAAACCCTATATATATTTAAATTGACTTAGGCACTTTTATTTTCTTTCAATTTTCATGAAAATCTAAGGAATAGTGATTAACTTGAACATGTTCAATCGGCCGAGAGTTCAGAAAAATCATTTAAGGTAGATTAAAATGGAGGCTGCACTGTGTTTATGAAAGAAACTGTGCATCTTTTGCATAAATTTGAACGATTTCATATTCAAGTATTGGATGAATAATTCAAGTTATCGATTCACGCCATGAGAAAACTTGTTTCTAACCCTAGGATGTTTACAAAGACCTTCTGGTAGGAGCACTCTCCTGCTTACTCAACTTGTTTTATATATTAATATGTTTCATAAATATTATTATATGATTATATTTACTTTAAATATTCTCGATTTTTCATATTACATAAAGATAGTTGATTTTGGCATAAATGCTCGAGTATTACAAGACTCGAATGTTAATCTGTAGAAGATTTGTCACGCCCACTAGGGGAATTCAAAGAAATATATAAAATACTATAAAATACTACCAACCAAAATAGACTCGCACTATATATGTATTTTTAAATATGCCCTAGGTTGGCGATATCAAATTAAATAAAGCACGTCTCAAAAATGAAATAGTTGTGAAGAGAAAATCAAAGAGAAACTTAGTTGATTAGATTGCGATGGTAACTAGTAGCGTCATTGCATTGAACGCATACCAAAGGACTTTAATTGCAAATGGTTGATGCCTTATGAATTAATAATACATTATTATAAGCAATGATCCTGTTGCATTCAAACCAAAGATTTTGTGCATTGTGTTTAGACAGCGCATTTGTCCTTTCCATTTTAAATATTTCTAGGAAAATGTAGTGATGTGTTGAAAAACCAACGGTTAGCCCATAGTAACTGTTAAGTAGAATCAAACGAGATTGGTCTAGTATGACATAGAACATTTGTTTTCCTCGAACGGATAAGTTTTCTTTGGAATAATTTCATTGATTAATGACAGGCCCCAATTTGTAAGCTAATTTATTACCACTGAGTATCATCACATCACGTTGCAAAGCCAAATTAATCATTAGTGAATATTTTCCATGTATCACTTATTTGATTTAATTATGCTTGGACATTATGTAGGGTTTTCTAATAAGAGGTATTATTCTAATATTAAAAAAAAGCCATGTTTTAATATAATTGATCGGATGTTTATTTCATTATAAAGAGGGAGGTATGTCGTTAATAGTAAAAAATAACATCAGGCAAATGACCACCATGACATGCTTACAGGACCATATTCTTTTCATGAAATTTTCTATAACCAAATCGCAAAGTGGCTGCCCTATGTCCTCGATAGCCTCACGAATTCCATCTTTCAGGTCTTGAATCGACGCTGGGCTGTTGGCGTAGACCTTTTCTTTCACGTGGCTCCAAAGGAAGAAGTTGCAAGGTATTAAATCACAAGATCTATTCAAAATAACACCTCTTATTGGAAAACCCTATTTTGAATAGATTAAATTTTCGATGCAGTATTCTTTCCAATTTCGATTGAATTTAAGTTATCATACTCGTAAGTTGCTCAGTGATAATAGCTCGGTTTCTACAAATACTAAGTAACTATTGATTCAAATACACAAATACCAAATAACTATTGATTCAAAAAAAAAAAATTAGTCAAAATTCTTGTTAGTAAGTTTAATTTCAAATGAAAATGAAAAGGTGACTTGATTATAAACTCGGTCTTTCCAATACATTTAAAACCTGAGCGGATATGGGACCCGCCACGGTGGTTGGCACCTCCACTCATGATCTAGTCATCGAGTGAGCTCACCCCTTATTATGACGTTACAAGTGCTCTTGCAGGGTAGAGTGGTCATTCGCTCGCATACTCATTTATGGTATAGTGTTATGTGAATATTTCACATAAGACTATAACATAAATTTGCAACGTTGACAGTATGCTATTTTTTTAGCAATTTCCACCCTTAGTAGGTTACCTTGGCCTCGACACCCGTCGATCCGTAAACGTATCGGTAAATTCGTGAATGCGAAGTTTTTTGTAGAAGGCCCTTGTGCTGGGGAAAAGAACTCACCTACGACGCCGCAATACTAGCTTGACAGCGTATCCATGCGTCCTCAGACAAGGCCAATTTTGGCAAGCATCACCATCCTCTCACGCCGAGGCAGCAGACCATCGCGGCAGTCCTGTACGGACATTTATACATTCATATCACATCACAAGTATGGAACCTTTTTTTGTGGTTGGGAGGTGAATGCCATTTATGCACTGAGTGGAAGACTCACATGCACGCAAGTGACTGGAATACATGCTAAACACCTCCCCTATCAACCCCAGCCTGAAACGGTTTGACACATTACTTTTCGTCAGGTCTCGCTGTCACACGTTGTAAGGTGCCTTCAAGCTGGGGGATCCCTCTTCAATCAGGAGGGGAGAGGAGAAAAGGAATTGCCAGACAAATTATCTATGAGCCCCGACATCCCTGGCTGCTGTGAGTTCTTTTTATCTTTCAGTTATGCCTGAACATATTGTGCCAGATGGTTGCATTGTCAACAGATCCAAGCATCACTACAACTATGCTATCTGGGGTGAGCTCTCCTATCTCCCTGTAGAGGAAACGCCACAGCCTCTCCCATTTCTTCCATGCAAAAAATGCGCGGCAGGCATCGTCCTTCTTTCTAGGGGAAAACCAGAAATCGGGGGATCATGGCTTACCAATCTTGTGCATGTAAGACTGAAAACACTCATGCTCGCTCAAAAGCTGGGTCAGATAGAAGTAAGTCAAACTACGCCTTCGATTTACGCATGGTCTGGGATGAGACGTGCAATCTACCTACCTTTCATGCGATTCACCCAAGACTGCTGCCAATCGTTGAGTGAGCGCTGTCTCTCCTCGCGGGTAACCATCTCCCTTGCTTCCTCGTTTCGACGTAAGTAAATAGCACGGCGCTCTCTTGCAAGGAGTTCAGTAGGTATTAAAACTCCAATTACTCTTACCACCGGGGCAGAGAATGTCGCATATGAGGATGCAATCCTCAGTGCTCCTCTTCTCTGTACCTGTGCCAAGCGTTTTCGATACACCCGCTTACTGAGAGCGTCACCCCACATTTCTGCTCCATACAGTAGCACTGACTCTACAGCACTCATCAAGAGGCATTTTCTTGATGGGTTGGGCCCCCTACGTTGGCCAAAAGTCGACTCAGAGCTGATAAGTCCGAAGCAGCCTTCTCACCCGTTGCCCTGATTTGCTCAGAGAAACTTATCTTCGAGTCTATCTGTAGCCCCAGATACTTCCCCGCTGACTTCGATTCGATTAGTAAGTTATCCATGCTGGTCATCTTACTCTGGAGATTCTTTTTTTTCCCAAGATGACCACTTCGGTTTTCTCCTGTGTTAGACTGAACTCGCGAGCGCTCACTCAGTCTCTTATATGGCGCATGAGTTTACCTAGCCATAGTTGCACTATGATGCGTCCAGTGACCAAAGCCGCAACAACATCCACATAGCCGATCAAACGTGACTCATAAAGCATCTCCAGTCTCAGTAGCCCGTCGTAAGATACTTTTTACAGGATTCGCTCAAGGATAGATCTCTGGATAACACCTGATGCAACTTAGATCCTTTATGGGCCCTAAATCGTGTCATAAAGCAAACTTCAGTCCTTCAGTTAGTCTTTCAGAAGCTGCATCAGATATTCTAGAACTTGAAAAGGTTTTCCAGCGTACGTAGAATATCCATCCATCTAGCGGAGTTGAAGGTAGTTCTAACGTTGAGATTTACCAACAGAACAATTCATCGCTTGGTACGGCTGTGTGTCTCTGCCTTTTAGAACCCACTCATAGCCTCTGTATTCGCATCAATGATAGAACGTCTTACTCTAAAGCTGTACTACAGAGGAGAAAAGTCCCAAACAGCACGAATTGCGTCAGGGATTCTTCCCTTGATGACTTTTTCTTGCACTTTCCCAGCCGTATCTTGCATGCATAACGAGCGATATCCAGAAGATTATTCAAGATTTCCCTTTCCTTTGCTGATCAGCTTCGTCTCTTTCCATCGTACAGGGAGAACCCTGTCCCGCAGGCAAGCGTTGAATATGTTGAGCAGCAAGTCAGGACGATGATGATAGACAAATTACAACACCTCAGATAGAACACCATCTGGGCCCCGAGCCTTCCTCGCTTTCAGTTGAAAGAACTGCCTCTTCCAGTTCCGATTGTGTGAAGAGTGGACGCTCGATTGCTATTTCACAGCAGACGGGATGGGCGGGGAAGAGTGGCCGCACTATCTTGTCCACGTTTTTCGCGTAATGTATGCAAGGTATCCGTAGGGCACCAAGTTTCCACATAACTAGCTTATAGCTAAGGCTCCCTTGTTCACATTGCCCACTAGATCTTGCCAGTAGGGAGCCTTGTTGTTGTTAATCAATTTGTGAAGGCGTTTCCTGGCTGACTTATATGCTGCTTCCCAGTTGCATACCTAGTCACGGTTCCGTGCTCGTTAAACCTCACGCCGCAGTTTGTGACACTCCCTTCACTTTTCAGCGATTTTAGTTGGCTATCAGTATACTGGGGCTTGCCATGCCACGGTTTTCAAATTGGCATAGAAGTGTTACAAGCAGTCGTGATGATACTCATAGTTGAGTTCACCATGTCTTGAACTGCCAGTTATTTCGTCCCATGCGAATCACCCTGAAGCGGGGCACCTGTCATGAGCACCTCAAAGAACCTTCCAACGTTTTCATCCAATTTTAGAAAGCCGACGACACGGACGTTGGAAGACAATATCACTGATCTCAAATAGAATGCATTGATGATCTGGCTGAGTAGTCCTCTAGTACTCTCCAATTGTGTACCCTCCATACTAAGGACTCTGAGGCGAATGTCACGTCAGGTATGGTTCCTTTGCAGCCAATATGGCGGAAAGTCAGCGTATTTCCTATGTTTACGTTCCACATTGACGCATGCACAAATTGAGCTGAGCATTACCAGGGGGCAGCACACAAAACCAAATCGACCATGCTCCAACAATGTCGAGCCTCGAATATACTTGACGTCCGTGCAAACTGAGAAGCTGATCTAGCTTGGATCATTACTTGATCAAACTAGCCTATCGATGTCGTATGTTAAAGCCGCATTTAGTGAAGACCAGCCCTCTACGAAAATTCGACATATGAAGGCTCCAAACAGTATCTGTTGCCGGAAATTTCATGGAAACCATCGATAACAAATAAGCTTCCATCGTATTAGAACATCGCTGAAAACAGGCAACGATCTGAGATTGGAAGAGAAAACAACGATTAAAACCATGGACAAACAACCGCTATCCAAAAGAATATTCGTTGGGAGAACTGAAGGGCAGAGATCAGTTGGGAACTGAAGAAACGCTGGTCTGACTCGGTTGGCGAAGACAATTCATCGCTGCTCGGATTTCAAAATTAAAGGACGCGGTCAAAAGACCGAGACAGTTGTAGGCTTTTGTTGCAGGTAGTGATAGTCTAAAAGGGGCTTTAGTGCTACGAAGAAGAATTCTTATGATCTTATTTGCTACTCCTCTGTAATTTTCATAATGCCCTCCCTTTGTTCTGGTTTTTCTACCTAAATATTGCTTGTACGCCTGATTCTTCTTATCTGATACATCCTGGCATTCATTGTCGGATTAATCACCGCAATCACTTCCCCCCTCAGATCGTTGCTTGTTTTCAGCTATATATACGATATCTCCGTGAAATTTTTCCCACAGACGCCGTTTGGAGCCTTACGATGCCGAATTTTCATAGAGGGTTGTCTCTGCTGAATGCTCCTTTGACATACAACATAAATAGGTTAGTTTGGTGAAGTCATGATCCGAGTTACAATTGGCTCCTCGGTACGTACGGACGTCAAGTATGCTCGAGGCCCAACGTTGTTGGATCAGAACATGGTCGGTTTGGTTTTGTGTGTCGCCACCCGCTGATTCCCAGATCATTTTATGTATACGTCGATGAGGGAAGCAAATGGTAAGTACGAGTATGACTAGATTTCTGCTGCACACAAAGTCAATCAGGTACAGGCCGCTTTCATTTGTTTCGTCGCGGAGGCTTTATCCTCCAGTCGTTCCCCGATGGGATAACTTGTTGTCAATCTTAGCGTTGAAAAACCCAGAATTATTTTTGTGTCGTTGATAGGCAACGAATCGACTAGTCTTTCCAGGTGATTGGAGAACGTAAACAATTTAGTTTTTTAGAGCGAGAATATTCAACTACTTTTGAATCATTTAATTCGTATGGTAAAATTCTTTATTGCTTCTAAAAATGCTCCTACTCTTTTCTATTCCCACTTAAATGCTTGTTTTCTTAGTGTTGGTGGCCTAGCTCGAGCAGAGGGTACCCTGTAAAATACTAACTCAACTGAATTTTAGCCGACCCCAGAAAAAGATCTTTTATGGTTTTTGACTGCAGTGAAAATCGACGATGTAACATAGCGCTGCAAAAGAAAAGGTTAAATTGTAAAAAATTATCTCAATTCAACAGGAGTTACTTTTTGCAGTTATTCAATAATTTCAGCCATATTTGATAGTTCTGTGCTTTAGTCTCACAAACTTATTGTACATAATCCATCATTCACTTAATGAAGCAATTTCCATCAAATCTAATCAAAGCATAAATAGTAATTAAGACCTATCTCTTTAATCTTATTCAAATTTATCTACAGAAAACATTCTTTTCCAATAACCATCAAATAAAACAACACACTTTCAACGCCAGCAAGGCACAGCTAAGCAAGCAAAACGAAAACAGGACATAAATTAATATATGTAAATTTACCACATGTCGGTACCATCTGCATATGGGGAAATGAACATTAAATGCTTGCCTTAATTTAACTTTTTGCGCTTTCGACTACGACACATGTTCACACTTTTTTGTTGGTAAAGGTTTAACGCCAGAAAAAGCACATTCATAAACTTTGTGGCTGTGCAAAGGAAAGACGAAAAAAACCTTTTTAAATTAGTCTCGAAGGACCAATTTATAGTTTATGAAAATTGGAACCGTTTTTCGCAAAGCATGTGAAGTAACTCGTTCACATTCAATGAGAATTTCAAATAGTCCATGTTCATACATAGATAGGCTTTCTGTGATCTCATTATTATTTTTGAATATGGTTTCGATTGTTAATCAAAAAAAAAATATATATATTGATTAAAGAAGAACGGTTACATGTGACACTTATGAGAGTCAAAATAATATTGGAATTGATTGAAATACCTATCCTGTACAATTCTGAAATCAATTGAAACTCATTCAACAGTTGTTTTGCATGCTATGTACCCATGGTTAGGTTATTTGTATGCTATATCTTCTTCCAATAATACTATAGGATGCAACCATAAAGATGTTCAGCCTTTCCAGGATGGATTTTTCCCCAAAGCCGACAGGAAGTAAATATTGAAAAAAAATCATTATTACCTACATAAATAATCTTTTATGGGGGGCTTAGTTGACAAACATGTGTAAACTTTACTGAAGAATCATCCTGAGATTAGTAAGATAAAACGGTTTCAAGACAATTGTCTAGACTAAATAATTACTATTGCTAGAAATACAATATATGCAAGTGATGTTTGCTCTGAATCAAAATATTATTTCCCCTAAAGAGCCTGCGCACCATAAACAGGGGAAAGCACGTGGTGCGCGCTATAAATTTTTCTATCCCTTAGATCGCATCGAAACGGTTTAAAAGCTTCCAACCTTAATACGAGTACAATCGCTATATTTCCAGCGAAGCAAAACTCATTTACTACCCTTTAACGCATTAAAGTCTTTCTACTTAGAAATGTTGGGCTGATTAAAGTTTCACAGAAGAAAATCGCCCACCTTTTCCTGGAAGCAGCCAAGGGAAGTTTACGAATCTAATAATTCTTCAGCAACAGTTTACCGAGCCACGAAGCTATCAATTCGAATTAAAAATTTAAGCGATTATCGTTTAATAAATTCCAGCACTTGTTGCCTGCCACAAATTTGTTGTTTATTTATTTACAAGTAATTTATTATAATAGACTCGTGTATATTTCAATTATGTAGTAAGGATACGTTTCTATTCATGCGGATAAGGGGCTGGTATGATTTAATATAGCTGCCCTTGTTCTTATTTCGGGAGAAAAGTACGCAAGTAATGAGAAAGTTTATCTGTTGAAAGTACCGATGCATAAATAATTTATTTAGTTGAAAGGAGTTATAAATAAATTAGCTAAATTCCGGTCAAATAATTGAATTAGAAGACATGCATACAACTTTATTTTATTATTATTCTTATCTTATCGCAAGATATACTGTAATCTTAAAAGGTTTAGATATGCACATTTACAGGAAGTAACGTGTCAGCATTGAACATTTAATTTTAAACTTATTTGTGGGATTGAGCGTAGTAGCTTGGCCTTGGATTTTACGTACAATCTATCTTCTTGTTGGTAGCTCATAATAGTAGAGACAATTGATTTGGATCAACACCAACGTAAGTGTAAAAAGCACTCTAGGCACTTTTAGTAGTCATCCCACTTGGGGCAAGCTCCCGTGAACGGTCAGCCTGCTTCGGCAGAATGCAAATTCTTATATCGCCTAATATGTACTATGTTTAACATGAAGAAGGTACAAATCACATTTTTTGCATGCTAAAAATTCACCTTGCGCTGTACACCTGCAGTAATGAGAACAGACAAATGAAACACACGTTCAACTCCATTCACTGACGGCTAGCTTGAGGAGATAAACAAATTTTTAATCTATTAACTTTGAATCTCAATATAACACGAACGGATGTATGAACTGTAACGGAGTTCCCTTCGTAAGGAATGCTACAATGTTCTCTGCGGACTGTCTTAATTTCACCGTTCAAATTCGCCTCGAAACCGTACAAAAGCTCGAACCCCATCAGTTTCAAGAAGCAATATTCCATACAACCTATTACATACTAGAGCGAAAAAGTGTATGTGTAACTTGCCCGGAAGGAGCTTAAAAGAAAGTCCATCTAACGAAGCCGTATCGAAGGCTTTCTCCATATCAATTAAACGCGCTCCAATGTATTCTCTATTATTTAGTTTCCAACAAATATCCGAGGTTACTTTCGCTATCGCATGTTTGATCGGATGCCTAGGAAGAAGTCCAAACTGGCAGTTTGATATCAAATCATATTTCTCAATGTGGGAGTTTTATGCTTGATCCTTCTTCTTTTTCGTAGCACTATCGCCCCTCTTAGATCTTCGCTTCCTGCAACAAGTGCCTCCAAATGTCTCGGTCCATTGACAACGTCCTCTAATTTTAAAATGAGAGCAGTGATAAACTGTCTTCGTTGACCGAGTCAGACCAACGTTTCCTCGGTTTTCTACTGATCTGCACCCTATAGTTTTCCCAACGGACACCTTTTTGGGTATACGTTGCTCGTCCATACGATTCACGTGGCCAGCCTATTGCCTTACAAAAGTTGAGACCTCCGGCTCGTCAAAAATTTCATACAGCTCATGGTTGTATCGAGTTTGCTTTTGGTCCCCGTCTAGCTTTATCCCAAATATTTGCCTCAGGACACGTCTTTTGAAGGCAGTATATTTGTGGATGTTAGAGTTAGCGATCTTATCACAGATTTGTATACTTGGAGGTTTGTTATCCTGTTTATGCAGGTGGCCTTCAAGATCATCAAAACTGAATAAAATATTTTATTTGCGAGCTATATTCTTCGGTGTATTTTGTCCCTTTCATTACTGGTTTTTTAATATTTTGGAGGCTAAATACACAAATTCGCTCAAAATTTTCGATACTATACTCGCAAATTATGATATTATGTGGATTTCAGATATTTTTCCTCGAATGACATGAGCGAGAAAATGCTGATGTCGCCCACATTGGCTACCACTTGGCTCAACTTGTAGAGTAACATAGGTTTTGTATCAACAGGTAGCTTTGTTATGAAGTATTCCAGAGCCAAATCGAATAGCGATGTGTCAACGGCATCGGTGAGCTGGTAATTGATGGGTACTTGGGAGACATCATTGTCAATTTGGTAAGATTAACTAGTTTAGCTGAGATACCAAGGCAAAGCATTATTTAGTATAGTACGTTACTATCAATACTGTCGTATGCTTGCATAAAGTCATCGAAAATCTTGTGCACATCTATTTTAAATTCTTAGCGTTTTTCAAGCACCTGCTTGACTGTGAACAGATGGTGTATTGTCGATCTAACTGCTGTAAAGCCACCTTGATACGCCCAAATAATTCTGTAAACGTATGACTGATTTTATTTTCTAAGATCTTTGTAAATATTTTCTGCGCTGTATAAAGCAGTGATATGCATTTATAGTTTTTGCCCAATAGTTTGTCAACTTTTCTGTGGATAATGAATAAAGTTGATTGGCTTCACTTGTTCGGCTTATGTTCTTGTTTCCAAATGTACTCGATGACTTTATAGATAGCTTCCTGAGTACTGCCACCTTATTAAATGAGCTCCACTGGAATCTCATCTATGCCCGGCGTTTTATTATTTTTTTGGGCCTTGATGATAGAACAAACTTCATCCAGAGTAGGTGGAGCCAATGGAAGCTTTCCGGAAACACTTATAGGCTCCGATATTCTGGAGCTATGCGAAGGATTAAGGAGGTTCATGAAAGATGATCCCCATCTTTGTTCAATCCTGTTTTCATCAGAGATCATGTTGCCAAGGCCATCATGACAGAGGGTGTTTAGGGTACCCGTGAAATTTTTTACCAGCGACTCCGTTTGGGGTCGTTTGATGTCGAATTTTCATAGAGAGCTAGTCTTTATCGAATACACCTCTAACATACGACATCGATAGTTTAATTTGATCAAGTAATCACCCGAGTTACAATTGGCTCCTCGGTATGTACAACGTCAAGCATGCATGAACATGGTCAACCTGGTTTTGTGTGTTGCTAACCGGGGATACTCAGGTCATTTTATGAATGCGTCGATGTCTGAAGTAAATTGAACATATGACTAGATTTCTGCTACATGCAAAGTCAATCAGGCGCTAGCCGTTGTCGTTTGTTTCATCGTGGAGGCTATAGCCCCCAGTCGTTCCCCAATGAGATAGCTCATTGCCAATCTGTAATGATTTTAAGATGTCCGTGTAGGACACGGGTGCCGATGGTCTGGCACAAGTGTCAGCTAACTAGCTTCGCTTAACGACCGCGTACGCGTGCTTGACGACTAGCATTTGCGGGATCATATGAGGCGGGTTCTTGTCGAGCCACGAAGCTACACTACAAAATACTTATCACGCGTACTCTACTCTACAAGACGTACCGATCAATTTTTATTATCTTTAGAAATGTTCTATTAGGTGTTAATTAAGCTACTCTACAGTAATTCAATATTTTTTTGCCTCGTTAAAGTTAGCGGACCCGGAGGCTTGAGACAAACGCAAACATTATACAAAATCCCCGTTGGCAGCACCAGCCGGAAAGGTAAATTTCTCGTATGTAGCGTAAAGTTTCGAAAAAGAATTTTGCTTGCACTACTAAACTTTTTTCTGCAATTTTCGTAGTACCACATGGGTATTTATTAACATAAAAAAAATTTGGTCACGTTCGTTTTTAGAGACCTTTTATCGAGGCGCAAATATTTTGCTATTTAAATTGAGTTGCACGCGTATGGATTACATATTGAAAATCGGCGGATCATAAATTGTTGTAAACATATAAATACCGGTTTCGCCCTTCTCGCATTTGCTGTTTACACAGTTCACAGTGGTAACCACACAAAGGTTTTAATAGCTCGAATAGTTAATTTCAAAAGATTTCCATAAAAGTTTAATCAGCACTTGCGTTGCACTTAATATATACATTTTCAATTTTTTTCTGAACTGTGAGGGCCGTCATTTCGATTTTTATTGAAATCGGCTGCTAAAAATATTAAACTGTAAATTTTCGACTGTATTATTTGTCATTCGATTTGCATAATTAAATTAAATTAACTTGCCTTAATAACTTATAATTTCAAGTTTCAACGGAATCTGTTGAGAATCTTGGCTGCTAGAGGGCTACAGAAATAAAAAAAATTGTATGCTACCCCCTTGTATGGGCCTTGTATGGGGAGACCCGCCTGTATGGGGAGACCCCCCTTAAATCCCTAAAAATATTTTCTTGCACTGCAAATTTCAAGAGGCACCACTTTTGACCTACGTAGAAAATTGCCTCATTCTAGCTCATGTGGTTTGCGAGAAAACTTGTTATGACGCACGAACAAACGGGCGGACGGACGGACAGACAGACAAGTCACGATTTTATAATTTTTTAGGGTATTGTTAAAAATATTTAACAATATCTTAAAAATGATCTGGTTTATAAGTTCTTTCAAGTAAAGTCATTTAAAGCGTTTCCATGAAAAATATTCATTATTTCAGTTGGTACTAAAATAGCGAATTGCGCTTGCCTTCACACCTTTGGGGGCCACCATTTTGAGTGCATGCATTTGATTTTTGATTATTTTAAATCTGCGTATGCTAGGACCTCATCAATCAATGTACTATCTCGTTCAAATAGGAGTTTCACTCTAGACAGGGCAAAATAATTCAATTTTTAAAGAAAATGGCAGCTAAAAATATTAGGCTTTAAATTTTCGACTTTTTTATTTTTCATTCAATTTTAATAATTTCCTGCAAAATACTAGAACATAGTACAGAGATTCATAATCTCAAGTTTCATCAAAATCCGTTGGAAAATGTGACCGCTAGAGGGCCACAAAAACATGAAAAAAACGCACATTTAAACGGCCGCCATTTTGAAATTTGCAAATGCATGATCACCAAAATATCACAGACTGTGGGTTCAAGCAATGTCTATCTTGAAACCAAGTTTCATATATGTCGGATCAAAATTGCGACTTTTAAAAGCCTTTGAAATTTTGACCTTCAACTGGCCGCCATTTTGTCTTTTGCAACTTGACCTCCAGCTTTTTTACGTAGTTCTTTAGATACTTAAAATTTCTATCAAATTAACGAATTTCATGAAAATCTGTTGAAAGCTTTGACCACTATTACAACAACAAAATTTTGCACGTTTTTTGACCTTTGAGCGGCCGCCATTTTGTTTCTGCCGTACCGACATTGGATTTTTTATTGTGAGATTCATCACATACATCAATGAACCCTTGTACCAAATTTCATCCAAATCGGAGCTATACTTTGGTCACGATTTTTCGTCTAAAATGGCCGCCATTTTGTTTTTGCATGGCCGATATAGCTGGTTCACGAACTTAACCGAGATAATTACCCAATACACCTTTCCTGAAAATTTGGTAAAAATCGAAGCAAAATTGCAACCTCTAGCGTGGTCACAAATTTCGTTATATCCCATATATATATATATATATATATATATATATATATATATATATATATATATATATATATATATATATATATATATATATATATATATATATATATATCTCTATATACATATATATATATATATATATATATATATATATATATATATATATATATATATATATATATATATATATATATATATGATGCTCTCCGCAATAGGTAAATTTCTCTCGAGAAATTTACCTAAAAAGCAACCGTTACTTTCTCCGAAGAAGGTCGTTGCATTACAAGGGGAATGTCAAACCTGAACATGTTGAAGTGGTTGAAGTAAACCCCTCATCTCTGCGTAAAGGATGGAAACTTGACGGATGTAGTTTACTTTACACTAGTAAAACAACAAACTAAGCAGTTTCGACGGGGTGACCACCTTATCTCTTCAGGAGCAGCCACTCCTGATCACCACGGGGCTGCTCGACTGCTTATGTTTATTACAGGGCAGTCTCTTCGATGCCGACCCAGGCATGGAGAGACTGAAGGATTTCGCTCTACACTAGTGAAGAAACAATTGTTTCCGCAGTGGAGAGATGGTTGTTATAATTTCAGGCCCCTCTCCTTGAATACAAGTCCCTGTTTTCTACGAAAGTATGCTAATAAAAACCGCTAACCAATAATAAAAACAAATCGGGTGTCGGTCAGGACTAATTGATGATGCGGATTTTATCACTGCCGGTCATCAGATTAGCTCCCAGCAAAAACTGACGCAACTCCAAGCAATGTATTTGAAAACCCCTGGCACCATCAGTTTGTTCAAAATTAGAACTGTCCGACTTCAAACTGTATAAAAATGTGCAAACTTTTCTTTTGGTAACATTAAGGGACGCACTACTCTATAACATCATCGGCATGTTCAGGCGACTGAGCCACCACGAACGAAGAACTCCAGAAGATGCTATAGACCTTATTATACCGAAGACAAGACAAACAACACCAAAAGAGAGTTTATCGGTGACTCTATCCTTACTTTACGGAACCCTCCAAAGTATGCTACGTTAATATCAAATCGTGAGGGCGACAATAAAAATTGAATCGGTTCATCTGCCGACAGCAAAATTAAAAATGTGAGAACTCGAAGGAGAGTGGTGTTGTTTCCCCTTCGGGCCCCACGTTGGGCACCATTGTAATGATTTTAAAATGTCCGTGTAGGACACGGGTGCCGATGGTCTGGCACAAGTGTCAGCGAGCTAAAACAACACCGAGCTCAGCTAACTAGCTTCGCTTAACGACCGCGTACGCGTGCTTGACGACTAGCATTTGCGGGATCATATGAGGCGGGTTCTTGTCGAGCCATGAAGCTACACTACAAAATACTTATCACGCGTACTCTACTCTACAAGACGTACCGATCAATTTTTATTATCTTTAGAAATGTTCTATTAGGTGTTAATTAAGCTACTCTATAGTAATTCAATATTTTTTTGCCTCGTTAAAGTTAGCGGAAACGGAGACTTGAGACAAACGCTAACATTACACAAAAAGCAACCGTTACTTTCTCCGAAGAAGGTCGTTGCATTACAAGGGGAATGTCAAACCTAAAGATGTTGAAGTGGCTGAAGTAAACCCCTCATCTCTGCGTAAAGGATGGAAACTTGACGGATGTAGTTTACTTTACACTAGTAAAACAACAAACTAAGCAGTTTCGACGGGGTGACCACCTTATCTCTTCAGGAGCAGCCACTCCTGATCACCACGGGGCTACTCGACCGCTTATGTTTATTACAAATCTTAGTGTTCAAATCAGCTAGAATTGTTTTTGGGTCATTTGTAGGGAATAAGTCAACTAGTCTTTTCAAGTGATTGTTGAACATTTCCTCCGTTTTTTGTCTTCTTCTTCGATAGGGGCATGTACGTTTATCAGCCAAATTTTGAAGAATTTAGTTTTTATACGTACCGCACACATTTGTTCATTGACTGCCTAAAATCAATAACGGGTGATTTGTGCTCCCGATCCAATAATTGATTAATAACTTAAAATTTTTAAATTACTTTTTATGGAATTGTTTGCAGCTACGTATAAATGGGTTGCATATATTGAATAATAATTTTTTCTGAAAAATTATTAGAGAAGAAAAATGTTAGAAGAAGGTGGTTTCGACGTGTGCACTAATTCTCCTCAGGCCATCACTCTTAGATACACACTGGTGATGGCGACCACCATGCTCAGAGATGAGGGAGTTAATTTTTAATTTTTCTACTTATGCAAACTCAATATGTTTTTGTATCTGCAAGTTATATTCAAGGTAAATTTCTCTTGTAAGCTATCGGAGCCACCCGCGCGACGTTAGATAAGCTTCAAATGTAGAGCAAATTTGTCGTATAGATTTACATTAAGTTGATGTGAAAAGGGTGAAATGATCCAATTAAAAAGTTTAGCTAATATTAAAATTTTTGTATCCACCGGAAGCTTTATAGTCGAACTACACTAGTAATTGTAAAATAAAATCATCGTTGTTTTCTTTACGACTATACTTATTTATTTTTACAGTAAATACGGATTTCGACACGGAACATCTGGTCTTCTCTAATACACTAAATAATTTTCCCTATTGATCTAGTATTAATACAACTTACTTTTTTCTACAACAATCATAAACTAAATCCTAATCACTTTACAAACAATCAATCTATTAATTTTGAATCACTATTTCCGACATCTCCGGTCAATCTCCAGTTCACAGGTATTTCTCTAATTTCAATACTTTATCCATAACTGTCACATTTTGCTATTTACTAATTAATTCTGTTGAATTTTTGATTAATCCCACTCCAATCCGTATTGATTGTCTATTTATTTTGCATTTACTGGTTATCCATTTTGCAATATTATACGTAGGAGAGTTACTATAATGAAGTGTTAGTGTCTTCTGATGTGCAGAAATTGTTTCCAAGCATACCGGCAAAACAGGCGGTATTCCAAGTCAAATGGCTCAAAAAATTCAACATCTCAATAGAATATAGGAGGAAGATGGTTCAGCATGGAAAATTAGCAAATCTATGCATGAATGAAAATTTTTTCACGTTCCGAAATCATTTCTATAAAGTTGCCAAAGGGCTAGCAATGGGGAATCCGCTACTCTCATTGCTAGCGGAAATGTTTATGTCAAGCATAGTACAAAGCATTGAAGAGAAAGAATGGATGCCACAAATATGGTAAAGATACGTTGACGATATTATAGCGATAGCCCAAAAAAAGTGAATGAACTAATTATTAACTTGAATAGCATTCATAACAGCTTAAAATTCAGTATGGAAATGGAGGTGGAGGATCGTATCCCCTTCTTGGATATAAGGATTATTAGGAATGAGAGAATGTTGGAATTAGACATTTATCGTAAACCAACTAACTCTCAAAGAACTATTCCGGCTGTAGCGTATTCTACATTACTTGTAAATTAAATTCCAAATTTTCATAAAATCCACACAAAAAGAAATAGTAGGCATATATGAATTGTTAAGTGAGAAAAAAAAAATATTTTTTAGTTCATAAAACTAGGTCAAATGGAATGTTGATAATTACTATTAAAATTTTATTAATTATTTAATTAAACTGAAAAATTAATGATTTTCATCGTATATTCATTTTCCGATATAAAAGTTTTATGTGTAGTGGAATACAAATTTCCAACTACATTCTGGTGACCCCAAATCGAAGTGAACTTTCATAATCTCGTGGAAACTGTAGATTTGAAAATATTCCAATGAAAGTGCGGATAATTTCGCGAAATTGTTAAAAAAAAAACTTTAGCTAACCGCGAACGATAATTAAAGAAAGTGAGAAAAACGTTAAACTGTTATGAACTTTACTTCCCTGACATGATGCTCAAAATATTCGTTAAAATACAAAAGTAAAAACAAGTGTGTTGCCACTCACCGTGAACTCTGTAGTGAGAAAATACCAATAAGAAAAAATCAAATAAATAAAACTCAAGCAAGCATTAATTCAAGAGCCAAGCCCCAAGCAAGTTTCAAGAGGCCTTCGAAAACCAGCGCGCATAGGGTTAAACCTTAGCTTAGGTACTTGGCGTTGTAGTGATTTTACGTTTACGTGCGAACGCGGAACCGACCTCTCATCGGTTCTAGACGTTAAGTCTGAGTAGTGCCAACGGATGGTACCAACCGGTCAACCAATCCGTGCACCGTAACCCATTCACGCGGTGGCTGCTTGTCGGCCAGCTAGATCGGAGAGGATTTCGGTCGCGGGTCTCCGAATGGGTTGCGCTCATTTACATATTTCAGCCACCTATACACGCCCGTTTTCAAACGCGTTACAAAACAAAGCCATACGGAGAGGAAACCTATTCTACGTTACTCCGTATTTCTTCATCAACCAGTCAACGAACAAAATCTAATTTTTACTTCCCGAATTTCCGACGCGGTACCGAAAAGTATACTACGTTAACTCATCCCGACGAAAGCTACTCTAATAAAACGGCAAAACAACAAAGGTACCGCGTACCGCGCGCAACGCGAAACCGACTTCAGCGGATTTTCTCAAACCCTACCCTCGCGACGGCATACTTACCCTGCACCTTATTTCCCGCTGAAAAGAAGAACCACTGGAAAGGAAAGTCTATTTTTTTCGTTAGCAATTCATATTATTATTTATGTATATATAAAGTAAAATAATAAACATAAAATATTCGCGTGTTTTCGCGACTTATCAATAATAAAAGAATAATAGTGTAAATAACTATTTTTTTAACGATTTCGACCTTAACATATGTTCTCGTTTATTATTTACTTTCTTCAATTCATTATATAAATAAGTAATATTGGGTATGATACAACGACAATGTAATTAATGTCTTATTTGAAAAAAAAAATGGAATCAATACGTCATAAGATATTTTAATGATTATCATTTCATTTTACAATCTACGTCCTTTTTAGGGTTTTGTAAAATAATTTTACAAAACCCTACTAGTTTCGCGACCAGTCTGTCCGTCTGTCCGTCCGTCCGTCCGTCCGTCCGTCCGTCCGTCCGTCCGTCCGTCCGTCCGTGTGTCACAGCAGTTTTTCTCGGAAACTACTTAAGCTAAAAACATCAAATTTGGTGTGTAGGTGTAAAGTGGTGATCTCTTCAAAGTTCAACTACAAAAAAATTTTATAAGGTATTTAAGGGGGGTCTCCCCATATAGGAGAGTGACCCCCCGAAAAAAAAATTTCATTGAAGGTAGCCGATATGGGTATCAAATGAAAGGTCTTGATGAGAACTTTTCAAAACAGGTCTTAGTTTGGCAAAGTTTGCTTCGAGGGGCGCACAGGGAGGGGAAATGTACGAAAAATTTGTGTCCCCCCCCCTCGCGATTGGACACCTGTGATCCGAAAAATCTGAAAAAAATCAGAGATGTAGGCCTTGGTGAGTACAACAACAACAAATACGTGAGAAGTCGCAATTCATTCAACTTTGTTAGTAATAGTATGATTTATTGATTTTATGTTTTCTTGAATAAAATCCTAACGGTACCCTTAAATTCAATGAAATTCAGTACGTAGATGTCTATTCATAAGGTTGATCTATTCTGAAAGTTTCATAAAGATTGAATCATATTTAGCGAAGTTATAGCTGTTTGAATTTTCCTGTATTACTATGGAACAATATGCGCTGCATGTATTACTATGGCAACATATGGCTATGGAACAACATGCGCCTTTTACCGACTCAGACACTACAATTTTGCTAGGATTTGCATGAAAATTTCAGGAATGATAGGTGTCATGTATATCTTTGAGAATTGGTTCAGTTAGTGGTATCAGTAATCGTAAAACAAAATAGTGGCTGTTTTAAATGCGAAGATTGAATAATTTTGAGTTATTTTTTCCCAACTTCAACGTTTAAGGTGCATGCTTTGAACACTTGATTCAATTTAATGAATGACTGAAGATGAGTACCTACAATTAATGCTCATAAGTGAAACAAGTCAAGGAGGTGGGAGAGAGCTCCCAGCAAAAGGGTTTTTTAACCATTCTAGGATTCGAAAAAATTGGCTATTGATCGATGATAACAGTACAGGAGAGTGGCCCCTGAAAAAAAAATTCATCAAACGTAGCCGATATGAGTATGAAATAAAAGTTTTCATGGGAGCTTTTCAAAACAGTTGTTGAACTGTCAGTTTTTGCTTTAGTGGGGACATAGTGGGGACACAGGGGGGGGGGGGGGGGTTGTAAATACATGAAAAATGTGTTTTCTCCGTCGCGGATGGACATCTGAAATAATTATCAAGGGAGATATTTATGGGTATAACAATACCAAAAACCTCAGAAGTCGAAATTCGTTCAACTTTGTTAATAATAGTATGAGCTTCGTATTTCATACTTTCTCCAATAAAATCGTCTTTGACATGTTTCTTGATTGATCCGATCTGCGTGACAGCAGTTTGTAAATTGAATACAAAACCCTTCTGACATGAGCGTAGGTCTGTTTACCCAACTTGTTTTTTTTAATTTGCTATAAATTGTTTTGTGTAGTATTCATGCCAAAGTGTTGTTTTCCTTCAGAATTTCCGGGTGACGGGAAATATTTTGTTAGGAATGGAAATACTTGATATTTCGTCGATTCGTAAAAACAACCACAGCACAAACATTCCATCAATTGTTTGTTTGCGTAACACACATTTACAAAATGCCAGGAAATTTGTTGCTGATTTTCGTGCATTGATTCAATAATTTTAAACGCGCTTTACTAACCTCCAAATGTCCTCTGTCTATTTATCTATAACTATGTCACCTTCTTCGACCAGTCATCCTCCAAAACTATGTCGCAGAAATTCTAAATCGAACTGGTCATTTTTCATCCTCATTGGAATCGTGGCCGACATGTGTCGAGCGTATGAATTTCGTATGACGGACCGGCGAAAGCATCACATCTCCATCGCCTTCCTATACACGACCACCCGCAAATTGGCTAAGCATTAGCGGCGCACTGATTTTATCGCTAATATAATTTTCACAACAAAATCCCGCTGCGATCAATGCAATCGATCTAACTAGCACTCACCACCCGCACACTTTGCTACCATGTGGCTGTCAAAATTCGGTTGGCATCCCACGATAAAATAGACGTGGGATGTGCACTGGTCGCAACCAACGTAAAATGAGAAGCCACCTAGCAGCAAAGTGTATTGGTAGTGGTCACCAGCGTCGTCGCATGATTCATTACAGCGTGCTTCAGTCCATAGGCCAGAGTTGGCAGTCGGTGAAACTGACAAAAATAAGATCCAAAATGTGTCAAAGCCTTTTATTGACGAATGCAGGCATACGAATCGTTGGGCGAAGTGGATAAATCCTTGGCTGATTGCAATAAAGTTTTGATATTAGATCCAGGAGATCTGGATGCTAAACGTGAATATTCGTGACGGATCTAAAATTTTAGAGCCGTCTTGGACATAAAACGATGGGTACATAAAAGAAATATCAGTTACAACTAAACCGCAACATTTAAGATCAAAGAAGAAGTCCTTACAGATGATACACACTTAAATGATATCCCAAATGAAGTAATTGACAAATTATTCAATAGTAACGAGTGTGGAAGTTATGAGCAAGTTGAAACCAAGCGAAAAAGCTGAAACCAAGCCTACCCCTGAAAAGAAAGTTAGCAATGAAAAGAAACTACTAGTAGAGAAAGACATTCCACCAATGCAACAAAAACAAGTTGGGTAAACAGACCTACGCTCATGTCAGAAGGGTTTTGTATTCAATTTACAAACTGCTGTCACGCAGATCGGATCAATCAAGAAACATGTCAAAGACGATTTTATTGGAGAAAGTATGAAATACGAAGCTCATACTATTATTAACAAAGTTGAACGAATTTCGACTTCTGAGGTTTTTGGTATTGTTATACCCATAAATATCTCCCTTGATAATTATTTCAGATGTCCATCCGCGACGGAGAAAACACATTTTTCATGTATTTACAACCCCCCCCCCCCCCCCTGTGTCCCCACTATGTCCCCACTAAAGCAAAAACTGACAGTTCAACAACTGTTTTGAAAAGCTCCCATGAAAACTTTTATTTCATACTCATATCGGCTACGTTTGATGAATTTTTTTTTCAGGGGCCACTCTCCTGTACTGTTATCATCGATCAATAGCCAATTTTTTCGAATCCTAGAATGGTTAAAAAACCCTTTTGCTAGGAGCTCTCTCCCACCTCCTTGACTTGTTTCACTTATGGGCATTAATTGTAGGTACTCATCTTCAGTCATTCATTAAATTGAATCAAGTGTTCAAAGCATGCACCTTAAACGTTGAAGTTGGGAAAAAATAACTCAAAATTATTCAATCTTCGCATTTAAAACAGCCACTATTTTGTTTTACGATTACTGATACCACTAACTGAACCAATTCTCAAAGATATACATGACACCTATCATTCCTGAAATTTTCATGCAAATCCTAGCAAAATTGTAGTGTCTGAGTCGGTAAAAGGCGCATGTTGTTCCATAGCCATATGTTGCCATAGTAATACATGCAGCGCATATTGTTCCATAGTAATACAGGAAAATTCAAACAGCTATAACTTCGCTAAATATGATTCAATCTTTATGAAACTTTCAGAATAGATCAACCTTATGAATAGACATCTACGTACTGAATTTCATTGAATTTAAGGGTACCGTTAGGATTTTATTCAAGAAAACATAAAATCAATAAATCATACTATTACTAACAAAGTTGAATGAATTGCGACTTCTCACGTATTTGTTGTTGTTGTACTCACCAAGGCCTACATCTCTGATTTTTTTCAGATTTTTCGGATCACAGGTGTCCAATCGCGAGGGGGGGGGACACAAATTTTTCGTACATTTCCCCTCCCTGTGCGCCCCTCGAAGCAAACTTTGCCAAACTAAGACCTGTTTTGAAAAGTTCTCATCAAGACCTTTCATTTGATACCCATATCGGCTACCTTCAATGAAATTTTTTTTTCGGGGGGTCACTCTCCTATATGGGGAGACCCCCCTTAAATACCTTATAAAATTTTTTTGTAGTTGAACTTTGAAGAGATCACCACTTTACACCTACACACCAAATTTGATGTTTTTAGCTTAAGTAGTTTCCGAGAAAAACTGCTGTGACACACGGACGGACGGACGGACGGACGGACAGACGGACAGACTGGTCGCGAAACTAGTAGGGTTTTGTAAAATTATTTTACAAAACCCTAAAAAAAGAAACAAGTAAGCGATAACACCACAATCAACAATAATATAGTAAGTAATTATTAAAAATATTAAAATGTACTTCTTTTTGTGAGGTTTTCGATAAAAAATTATCATTTATTTTTATTTTAAATAAATATAATTAAAAATAACATACCTTTCCAGCAAAAACACACAAAAAAAAATTGAAAATTTGAATTCTCGATGTATGGTTCAAATAAATTAATTCAATTTTTAATATTATACTTGCTACATAAAACTTTCACACACAAGTCTTTTCCCCTTTGGGATTTATTAATAATTTTAATTTTGTTTAAAATGGCGAATGAACCAGCTTCTGTAATTAACTCTGAACTTGGTAATGTTGATTTCTCGCTTTCAAATCATCTAATACCAAATTCTATCAGAGCGATTTCCTTAAAATTACCACCATTTTGGAGTCAATTGCCGGCCCAATGGTTTACATATGTTGAATTGCATTTTTCAATCAGGAATATAACTCAGGAGATGACTAAATTTGAATATGTAATTTCATCTCTCTACCCTTTTCAAAATTCTTCAATTAATGCAATCTCTCCTAGTACATCCAGCCCTACCGATTTCACAATGGCTAGAATAATAACAGGAAATCAGCAAATGAAAAAAGAAATTGTTGAATTAAAAAATATTATCAAAGATCTGAGTTTAAATATACAGAAATCATACAATTATAAATATAGTAATCGTTTTAACTCTAGAAGCAGAAGTAGAAGTAGAAATCGTAGCTACAATAACAATAAAAGTGTTAAGATTAAACATGATTTTTGTTGGTATCATTATAAATTTGGTGACAAAGCTAGCAAATGCATATCACCATGTAAATATGGGTCAAATCAGTTAAACTAACACCATCCGTTATCCAGGCAGCACATAACGGATTAAAAAAATTAAATCTGGCCGCTGATTTATAAAAGATCCTTTAACTAAGTTAACATTTCTAATTGATTCTGGATCTGATGTTTGCGTTTTAACCATTTCAACAATATTCTCAAAATTTAAAGAAGTATTGTAGCGTATTCTACATTACTTGTAAATTAAATTCCACATTTTCATAAAATCCAATTAAAAAGAAATAGTAAGCATAGATGAATTGTCAAGTAAGAAATAGTAAAATATTTTTTAGATCATAAAACTGTGACAAATGGAATGTTGATAATTACGAACAAAATTTTATTAATTATTTAATTAAACTGAAAAGTTGATGATTTTCATCGAATATTCATTTGTCGATATAAAAATTTTATCTGTGTAGTGGAATACAAATTTCCAACTACACCGGCAACCTCGTGGTACACGCAACCCCAAAAAATAGCAGGATATAGCAGTATGGTCCATCGATTACTTACCATTCCATTGATGGCAGAGAGATACGCAAGAGATAAGGACTACACCATCAACACAGCGAAATTGAATGGATATGAACACATAATTATAAAAAATATGATAAACAAGAAGAAGAAACAAATAAGGAGGAACAGCATGACAACACTATTTCAAACTAATAAATTGATGGACTCTGCATGCAAGCGTAGAGTGGTCATACCATATTCGACTATGTATGGAAGATGGATTAGGCAGCTTAAATCACTGTTGAGCAGCGAAAAAGATCGGAAACTCAAGGACGAAAAAAACCGGATTTACAAAATTACGTGTCCAGTTTGTGAAAAGTATATGTGGGTCAAACTAAACGACTAGTACAAACAAGGTTTGAAGAACATGTTAAAGAAGCTGCCAGCATAAAGAACAAAAAGAAAAATAGTGTGCTAAGCATATCATGTGATAACCATGGAAAACCTCAAGGTCATTAAAAAGGGATTAAGGAGCAATAAGCTTGATATATGTGAAAGTATTGAAATTAAAAAAATACCTGTGAACCGGAGATTGAATGGAGATGTAGGAAATGGTGATTCAAAATTAATAGATTGATTGTTTGTAAAGTGATTAGGATTAAGTTTATGATTGTTGTAGAAAAAAGTAAGTTGTATAAATGCTAGGTCAATAGGGAAAAGTATTTAGTGTATTGAAGAAGACCGGATGTTCCGTGTCAAAATACGTATTTACTGTAAAAAGTAATAAGTATAGTCGTAAAGGAAACAACGTTGTTTTTAATTTACAATTACTAATTAATTCATGCTTGATTCAGTATCCCTTCAAACACCTCTTTGATGTTAGGCAGTAAGTTGATCAGTTGACGCTTTTAGGGCGTGAATATTTCTTTTCATTCTTCAAGATCAGAAATATCTTGTTTTTTCCCACTGCGTGATATGAGTTGTTCAACATGTTGTCTAAGAAAATGCAAAGTTTCTAATAGCAACCTATGGCAACACTACATGATTTCTTGTAGTTTATCTAGCCAAATATAAGAAACGTCTTCATAGCTAATAAAATAAATTTCCGCTCGATATGAGGTCAGTGTTACGCGTAGTAAAGTGGTAAGAGTACTCGCTGCGTAAGATGAAGGTCCCTGGTTTGTTTTGAGGGATCCTTCAGACGGATAGTATGTTCGCTCAATTATGATACATGCTTGTCTACAATCAACATGTCAATTGCTGACTTCACTCTCGTAGTATGATAGGATTAGGTTTTAGATATTCTTCAGGCATGATTTCAACAAAGCCAATGAGAAATGGTCATAGTCCAGAAACCACCGATAAATATTGTTGAAGCATGTGAGTAGAAGGTTTTTAATCTTTTAACCTAGTGGTGGCTGATGTTTCACATCCTTTCATGTTGAATCGATGTTTTATCTTGGGAAATACTTTCTCAATGATTTCCAACGTTAGCTTGTCCAACCTTGACATATAGGGATCTATTTCATCGATAGCAAGATTGTTGTCATTAGGAACCATTGGACAAAAACTACGGCCATCAGAAGGTGGACATTGCTTGTGGTGTTTCCGATTAAACTTTCTGTGATTGGGAAAAAACTGTTTTTTTTTTTAACCAGGCCGATGGCTTTCATTTGGAAATAGAATGAGGAAGGCATCATCCCTTTGAAGATTTACTTCCATTATAGTGTCAAAATTGAAGCTATCATGAGGAAGTGCCTAAATTTTCTGTTGAGAACTATTAAATCTGGATTCCAGTGTTGCGTCAGCAATGCAAAAGTCCAAGCATGACATTATCTTAGGATATGTTAGGGGCTCCAACCCATGTAATTTAATTCACTATTGTCTACAATTCCAGGGGTACACTTCTTGAATTATTGCAAACGATCGCCAGTAAGAACATAATAATTGTACATCTTGTTCACTTCAAATATTTCAAGCAAGGAATCGAGTTCGTCTTTGAATTTGAGAACTTTTCAACCTATTGCATAGACCGAGATGACAGGCCATCTTGCAGTGAAAGTAAGCTCATGGACACTTCAAGTAATTACAGTTTTTGAATTTGAATTTATTAATATGTTTTTGAATTTGAATTTATTAATATGTTGAATGTGACAGGCAACAGGCAATACCACCTCCTCTATTCTTGTTTACGCTATCGTTTCTCACGAATTGATAATTTTTGAATGTCATGAATTGACGTGGAGTGACAAGCATGATGTCAAGCTTTTGCATGACGATTCCAGGAGATAGTCACGTCGATGTAGAGTAACAATGAAGTTGACGTTGATCGCGTTGATCCATCGGAATGTGACTGGTTAGCAAGTTATTTTGAGACATTTGAAAGATCTAAGCCTTGAAATACAAAGTTAATTTGTAAATCTCGATTTTCGATCCTTTCCGATAAAGGATTAAGGTGCTGGGAAATTTTTAAAAGCAGTTCATTGCTGCCGCTTACATTATTTAGAGCAATATCTGCTAGTCTTCTGGCACTAATCGCAAATGATACTCCGGGCATGCGAAGTTGGAAGGTATCACACTACAGCGTACTTGCGTTAGTTTTGGAATAAATTTAACTTTTGCATCTTAATATCGGGGTCATTCTCGACATGATGCTGAATCACCAAACACACTGCAGTTAACGAAGTACAATTTTTCTTTGGGCTCCATCTGAGCCATTTTACACTCACCAGGGGCATGATTTTCTTTGTATTTAACGCAACGATAGGTCAAGGTACAGTTAGCAGCCGAATGTCCATATCATTAAGACCGGTAGCACTGGTTGACTTCTCGTTTCTGGAGGCATTCCCATTAACTCTGAATTTCCAGCACCTTATCTGTTGAAGGGCACTTGGACTACTTTTATTAGAAATTTGTACTAGTTAAAGTGGTAGTAGCCTATGTGGCGTTGTGGCTAGAATGCTCACCACATATACCGAAGGTTTTTGGCTCGAGTCTCGTTGGCGACAAAGAGATTTGTTTCGAGTGATTTTTTGGATGGACTATAAGCTCGTTCAGTTTGGATACGTACTAGCTTAAAATCAGAACGTTTCATAGCTGGGTGGATGCCCACACTGTCAATTCATGTTCCTTACCATATCATCTTTTTGAGATAATGAGATACTCTACCTATCTCTAAGCAAAGGCCCAAAGGGAATGTAGTGCTAAAATAGAAGAAAATGAAATTTGCGGTGTGTAACTTGAAGATATCCATTAGACATATTTAAAGAATAACTAAAGCATAATTTAGTTTTCATGAATTATTGGCGATCTTGTTGTCCGATGTTCTAGCTAAAATATTTCTTTCTTTTTAGGGTTATGTACTAAAATACAAATCTCTATTGCAATCACGACCTGTGTCCGTCTGTTCGTCCGTTCGTCCGCCTGTATGTCACAGAACTTTTCCTCCGAAAGTAGAGAAGTTACAGCCATGAAACTTTGTGGAATGGTCAAAAGTGATGACTTCTTGAAAGTTTTGGGATGAAATGTTTCAAAGGACTTTAAGGGGAGGTGATCCTTAAAAAAAAATTTCAACATTGGTAGTCGAGTAGGGTGTCGTTGGAAAGGTCTTAATGAGATCTTTTGAAAACAAGTCTGAAAATTGTCTAACCAATACCATGAGGAGCAGGGGAACGGGAAATTAAGGAACTTTTCGCGAAACCACCCCCTCTCCCTCGCGATTGGACACCTTTCACCCGAAAAAACTGAAAAAAAAAATTATAAATGTAGGGCTTTATGAGTACAACAAATACGTGAGAAATCGAAATTCACTCAACTTTGTTAGTAATAGTATGATTATCGATTTTACATTTTCCTGAATAAAGCCTTAACGTTACCTCTAAATTCGATAAAATTCAGTACACAAATGACTACTTATAAGATTGACCTGTCTTAAAAGTTTCAAAAAGATCGAATGTAACGAAGATATAGCGCTTTGAATTTTACTGTGGAAATATATGGCTATGGAACAATATGCGTTTTTTACCGACTTAGACACTAGAGGTTTGCTAGGATTTGCATGAAAGTTTCAGGGATGATAGGTATCATGAATATCTTTGAGAATCGGTTCAGCTGGTTGTATCCGTCATCGTGAAAAAAATAGTGGCTGTTTTAAATGCGAAGGTTTAATAATTTTGAGTTATTTTTCCCCAACTTCAACGTTTAATGTTCATGCTTTTAACACTTGATTCAATCTAATGAATGACTGAAGATGAGTACCTACAATTAATGCTCATAAGTGAAACAAGTCGAGGAGGCAGGAGAGAGCTCCTAATAGGAAGTCTTTGTAACCATTCTAGGGTTCGAAAAAAAATTGCTCATGCTATGAATCGATGATTTGAATTATTCACGCAATACTTGTTTAAAAAATCGTTCAAATCCATCCAAAGGATGCAAAGTTTCGTTCATAAGCACATAACAGCCGCGATTTTGTTCAATGTTAAATAATTTTTCTTAATGCTCGGCTCATTGAACATATTCAAGTAAACCACTTTTCCTTAAATTTTCAAGAAAATTCGAAAAAATAAGTGCCTTGGTCGATTTGAAATGTATATTAATTATCAACATGTATTGTTGTTTTTGTAATGCTATACAATTTTAATGGCGATAACTCACTTGATTATGATTTGATTTCCATGAAATTTCGTAAGCATAAGGGTCTTATATCAACCTACATAAATTTAAAACCTTAAGAGGTTTAAGAGCACCGTTTCGATTATTCGGGACCAAATGTAAAATTTACAAATCATACCATTATTAACAGATTTGAATGAATTTTGATTTCTGAGGTATTTGTTGCCCTTGGACTCATAAAGACTGACTGAATTTCGGAGTTTCTGCTCAAAGGTATCCAAAAGTGTAGGGGAGGGGACATAAATATTTTTGATGCATTTTGCCCTCCCCCTGGACTCCTAATGCAAACAATGACTTATTTTTCAGATTCTGAAAGTGCTAAGACCTTTCATTTGATACCCTACTCAACTACATTTAATGAAAAAATTTGTTAAGGGCCACTTCGTTATAAGCGGGGATCCCATAAAAAATTTTGATATATTTGATAAGACCTAACTTTTGAGAGACCACCACTTCTGACCTTTTCACAAAGTTTTAGCTTTGTAGCTTCTATAGTTTCGGAAGAAATTTCTTATGAGCATGAATATACGAACAGATGGACAGACAGACGGACGAACTGACAGATGGACAGACGCACAGATAGGATGGGAAACTAGTAGGTTTTTGCACAATTTTTTTCTGAAAGCCCTAAAAATCCAATAGCAAATCCAATAACAAATAACTTAGAGGCTGAAATTCGTTGAACTTTGCTAATAGTAGTAGGATTTAATATTTTTGTCAGTAAAACTGTATCAGTATCATAAAACTGTGTGAAACCAGGCATTTAACTAGTTCTTCAAAATATCATTTTATTCTTAAGGCGCAGCCCCCAGTGAAACTGAAAATTTGGGTAAACTTTACAGCCGTTCACCTCAGAAACGTTACAAATATTTGCAAAATTTTTTAGCAAGAAGTTGGAATGAACCTTTGGCTATCGAATCAACTCATTACATTTTGCAAAAAGTTTGTTGCAAAAGTTATTAAATTCAAACAAAATAGCATGTTTTCGTTAAAAAATGTAGTAAATCTCGAAAACTACTTAACGTACCGAGTTGATAAGCTACGTTTGTTAGATCTAAATTATTTGCAGTGAATTAACTCATCAAAAATTTAAAAAAGTTTTTTGCAAAATAAAATTTCCTAGAGCAAAATGTTGAAATTTGATACAAATCAATGTGCATGTATGATATTTGTTCAGTGTGTACAAATTACACATTTTGTTCTAGAAATTTTTTTGCAAAATTTTTTTTTAAATTTTTGATGAGTTAATTCACTGCAAATAATTTAGATTTAACAACCGTAGCTTAAATCAACTCGGTACGTTAAGTAGTTTCCGAGATCTACTACATTTGTTAACGAAAACATGCTATTTTGTTTGAATTTAATAACTTTTGCAACAAACTTTTTGCAAAATGTAATGAGTTGATTCGATAGCCAAAGGTTCATTCCGACTTCTTGCTTAAACAATTTATGCAAATATTTGTAAAGTTTCTGAGGTGTACGGCTGTAAAGTTTACCCAAATTTTCAGTTTCACTGGGGGCTGCGCCTTAAGTTTCAATAAAATTTACCGTCATATAGATTTTCCTACTACATGGGCTTTCCATCGTACCAGACACTACATTTTTGATTGAATCTCCTCTAAATTTTCAGATAAGATGAATAACAAAAATACATTTAAGATTCAGATTAGTCAAAGTCTTTAGTAATATTGAAACAAAATGTTGGCTGGTTAATATGGAGTTCTTTCAAAACAAGAATATATTTGTTGTGCATGTCAGGAACGTTTTTCTTGAATTAAATCATTCTATTTATCCACATTTTATAAGTTAAGGACAAAACCCTTTTGACATAAGCATAGTTCTGTCTACCCAACTTGTTGTACTTATACCATGTAGTAAACGGTCTAAGAACTTAAACTTTAGTTGACGTTAATATGTACATATCTACAATGCACACGTTCAAATAAAAGTTCACTGCCAAACGTTCTGCAGATATAAACTTCACATGAAATATAAAACGTGGTTTGCTTGCTGGATGTGTTCTCACTTCTAAGAATATCTGGTAGAATGTTTCTCTTCATATACAAGCTAAAAAATGTTCTAATAAAATTCACAGAAAAAGTTTTCATACTGCAGTCGGAATTCAGTTCCCCAGATATCTATAAAATGAAGCATCATGTGCGCCACCTCATTCATAATTTTATTGTGTCGCTTCAACATTTCTCCAAGATTGACTTGTATTTTTCAGCTACTGAAACAACTTCACTTTAAAGTCACAACGTTAAGTGAACGCTACCAGTTAAAGTTTTAACGCCAACAATTCCTCCTCAATCTTCGGACAGGGACGAGTCTTTTAAATGAAAGCAGCTAGAGAAGAAGTAGAGTAAGAAAATTGAGACCTGGAACTAAGAACAGAAGCATATGCATATTTAAAAAATATTGTGTGCATGTAATACCCATACAAACATTTTTTCTTGGTTGTAAAAAAAACCAATTAAATTTAATATCAACACCATTTTTCCTTCGGACAAACTAAACATCAACATTCAATTATTTCGCTGCATTTTCCGTAGTTTGCATACGGATACTTCCTGAATTAGAAGAATTTGAATTTAGTTGATGCAACTCATCTGGCATTCTATCCTCCTTGTATGTTCAGAGTAAGCGAAATATATTTGTTTACTTACTCTACTACCAACTTCGCGGTCTACCCGAACGTTACGTTCCGTGGATAGTTGCACATTTAAATTTAATATTCCATTAGGTGCCCGAAGGAAATCCAAGGAAATGGGTGCTGGTAACTTAACGTAAAAGTGCTAAAATATTATGCAGAAGTTACTCGCTCAAAGTGAATAGGAAAATTCTAGGAAAATTATGCAACGCGGTAATAGACTTTGCTATTACGAAAAGACGGAGAAAATATTTGACTTTGGTGTAATAGAATCTGAAAGTGAAGAAAATGGTAAATTCTTTTAACTCTGAGTGAATTTCAATTTGATTTTAATTAAGTCAGAATTATGAAAGTTATAAACCTTGTAACTTAATTAATTCAGAAAATTTTTGCTTTTGTCATCAACTCAATAATTTCTTACTTCACGTTCGTACCACATGCTGGTAATAAATTTAAATTTTTTGTGGAGTTCTTCATTTAGATATTAGTTGTTGAGGCGTATTGAAAGTACTTCTGTAATTATACATCAAGTGGTTCACACAAAAAACGTCAGATGAAAAACCTCTAAGAAATAGCTTTTGCCATCACGTACACATGACATGCTACAGGAAATCATACACTAGTGAATGCACATACAAGGTAACTAAGGATACCCCGGAAACAGCTAACAACGTAAATTTTACATATTCTGGGAAACTTCGCACCAGACGCTGACTCTGTACACTCAAATTCCAATGAAAAACCATTCCAAGGATCACTTTCCCATATTTACGGAAAGTGCAACGGCAGAATAATAATAATATGAATTAATCATTTGAATATTGTAATATGTCATTTTATTTCTTAATTTTGTGGACGACGGGGAAACGCTGCCCTTCCGTTAATAAATTTTTTTTGTAAAAACCGAAACCGATTATTAACTTACATACTTCTCGTCAATGAGAATACAGCTGTTTCCCCTCCATCGTGTTACCCCGCAACATCTTCATTGGAATAGGCTCTTAATCTGCCTTTAAGATTTTTAAAATTACTAATCCATTAATCGCAATGGATGAATTGTTTCGTGGTATCGTTTTATTTAAAGTAGGGCTATCTAAAACACGGCACAGAAGCCACATGCAGCCCTCGGCTTATACAAGTATTTGTGCTACCCGCGACGGGATTTTAACTTCCTACACTTGTAATACTCTTCTTTTATAAAAATAATTTTATTCAATAATTTTGTTTATTTGGTATCCGCTGGCCAATTCTCTTTTTTCTAGAGAAGCCGTCGGGTCTTGCTTTGTTGGGTGAGCACACACGATTTGACTCCTTTGAGTCACTTTCAATGTCTAAAGGATGAATGGAAGGAAATGACTTTATATAGGTGTAGAATGGATTAAGCAGGTTGGCCCTAGGTTAGACCAGATAGAGGGATATTATGTTTTTGGGTTGTTGGATGTTTTACGTTTTTGTAAAAAAAATTTACAGTATCGGTACCTGCCCGTCTGCCGTGAATCAGTGCGTCACAACAAGATATCTTAGCAACTATAGAATCTACAGTCATCAAGTTTCGTGAACAGCTCAGAAATTTCTGGTTGATGAAAGTTCCGTAATAAAAAAAAATGGCAAATGCTTTTAAGGGGTGTCTCCCAATATAAAGGTGTGTATTAATCGATCAGTCACACAAGCAAACTGCTCGAAAACTTTCCTATCCCCTACTCAAAATTTTATGCGGCAGATTTAGAAAAACTATGTCATCATTTTCATTGTAATCGTAATTTGTAAAATAATTTTTCTTCTTATCATTATTTATTTATTTGACCAAACAAGGTATACATTTTTACATTGTATTAAAATATATATCACAGTTTTTTTTAACAATATAAATTTACATTTACAGTGAAGGATCAGGAACCGAGGAACTTCGATAAATTGGATTTAAATTGGGATATGGATATGGTTGGGGAATAAAGATGGCTCATCTTGTTGAAAATTGTGACACACCTATTTATCGGCTCATTATCACCATAGATAGAATGATGTTTTCGTTCTACGAGCAAAGGTGAATATCTCGGAAATCTTACTGGCTCGTTTAAGGTTATTTTTTCGATTAGATATTGGACTTTAATGGTTCCTCTAAGGACATCAAATGCGAAGCAAGAACATAATGTGGTCCTACGGGAGGCAAGTGGTGTCATATTGAGAAGGGATAGCCGGTTATCGTATGATGGCAAATTATGGAAATTTTTTGGATCATAGAGGGATCTCAGAGCAAACAGTAGGATTGTTTCTGAACGGACTCAAACCTCTTTGAGTGAACCTCAAAGACCGGATTCCAAACGACACAAGCGTATTCCAGAATTGGGCGCACTAATGATGTGTAGAACAAAAGAAAAACTTAGAATTATTTCTTAAAGCACTATTTGTTTTTGATTCTTCCCAAATATCGATATTTTGGAGATAAATGATCTCCTTCCTCAGTGGCGATATTCTCGCCACTGAGGAAGGAGATCATTTATCTCCGAAATATCGATATTTGGGAAAAATAAAAAACAAATAGCTCTTTAAGGAATAATTCTGAGTTTTTATTTTATTTTAGGGCGCTATTAATCCGAAAATGAGTATTGTAGATGTGTATAACGTTTTTTTACCCACAAGTTCTTCAATTCTTTTGCGCGTCGTTTGATAAAACATAAAGCTTATTCGCTTTGCAAAGAACCTCATCGTAGTGCAAATAACGGAGTTTCTTATCCAAGTGAATACCAAGATCTACTACACTATCGACTCTGGAAAGCTTTGTATCATTGAGGTGATAATCAGATAATAAAATTGTTCTTTTCCAAGAAAAACTTATCACCTGGCATTTCTCAAAATTCAAATAAAGAAGATTTTTGTTAGACCACTCTTATAGAGTATTTATTTTGTCCTGCAGGAACAAAGAATCACTTTGGGATGCTTTCACATGATATAATTTGAGATCATCCGCATAAAATAAGTGTGGTCTATCGGATAACACTTCAGAAAGGTCCGCTATAAAAATCTTGAAGAGAAGAGGTCCGAGGTGAAATTTAACGGTTTGAGCCTGATCTTTGAGATACGAGTCCAGCCAATGAAGTAGGGAGCCAGTGATTCCAAATTTATTCAATTTATGAGACAAAATCATATGATTGACACGGTCAAAAGCCTTACTGAAGTCAGTATAAATTTCTTCGACCTGGTGTCCATTTTCCATTGCACAAAGGATGTTAGAGACCAAAACTGTTAAGTTGGTGGTTGTGGACCGATTCTTTCTGAAGCCATGCTGCTGGTCATTGATACGCTGTTCAATAAAAGGTGTCTTTGTAAAAAATTTTTTTACAAAGACCTACTAGTTTTGCGACCTGTCTGTCCGTCCGTCTGTCCGTCCGTCCGTCTGTCCGTGCGTCACAGCTAATTTCCTCAGAAACTATAGAAGCTAGAATGCTCAAACTTTGTGAAAAGGTCAGAAGTGATGACCTCTCAAAATTTAAGGCCTTGACAAAAATTTAAAAAATGTTTAAGGGGGGTCCCCCCTAATAACGAATTGGCTCATCATCGAAGGTAGTCGAGTGGGGTATCAAATGAAAGGTCTTGATTAGATTTTTTTAAATCTGAAATAAAAAAGTCATTTGATGAATTAGAGGGTCCAGGGGAAGGCAAAATGTACCCAAAATTTGTGTCACCCCCCCCCCCCCCCCTCGCGATTGGACACCTCTGAGCCGAAAAATCTGAAAATTATCACGAATGTGGGCCTATATGAGTACAAGGGCAACAAATACCTTAGAAATCGAAATTCGCTCAACTTTGTTAATAATAGTATGATTTGTAGATGTTACATTTTTGCCCATAAAATCTAAAAGGTATCTTTAAACTTCTTGAAATTTTGCAATTATATAGACTGACATAAGATATATTTGTTCACAAAATTTAATTGAGATCGAATCATAATCAAGTGAGTTATAGCCATTTCAATTATATGGAATTACAACAACGATAACACGTGTTTATGGTTCATATAGGGTTTTCCAATAAGAGGTGTTATTTTGGTATTAAAAGAAAAATGCCATTTTTTAAAATAAATGATCGGACGTTTAGTTCATTATAAAGAAGAAGATATGTCGTTACTAGCAAGAACTAACATTGGGCAAATAATCACTACGACACGCTTACAGGACCATATCCTCTTCATGAAATTTTCCATAAACAAATCGCAAAGTGGCTGCCCTATGTCCTCGATAGCCTCACGAATTTCATCTTTGAGATCTTGAATTGACGCTGGGCTATTGGTATCGGCCTTCTCTATCACGTGGCTCAGAAGAAAGAAGTCGCAAGGTGTTAAATCAGAAGTTCTATTCAAAATAACACCTCTTATTGGAAAACCCTATATACATTTAAAATTGACTTAGGTTCTTTTATTTTCTTTCTATTTTCATGAAAATTTAAGGAGTAGTGTTTAACTTGAACATGTTCAATCGGCCGAGCATTCAGAAAAATCATTTAAGCTAGATTAAAATGGCGGCTGCACTGTGCTTATGAAAGAAACTGTGAATCTTTTGTATACATTTGAACGACTTCATATCTAAGTATTGGATGAATAATTCAAGTTATCGATTCACGCCATTAGAAAACTTGCTTCTAACCCTAAGTTGTTTACAAAGACCTTCTGGTAGGAGCACTCTCCTGCTTACTCAAGTTGTTTTAAATAATTTTGGGGTAGTGGATAGTATGGCAATCCCTCTATAATTTTTAACGGCTCCTTTGCTTTTGTTTTTATGGATTGGAGTTAAGTAGGAGGATAGCAATTTGTTAAAAATGATGCAAAGAGGTAAAACTAATTGTTCTCTGCATTGAAATAAAAAATATGGAGAGAGTGAATCAGGGCCAGGTCCATGATTAAAATCAAGAGTTTCAATTGCGTCGAATATGTCACCCTCTGAAACTGATATCTCTTGCAGTACAGGCCCACATTCTGTGTCTAGTTGTGAAAATTTATGGAAATTATTTGCTGAACAGTAAACTGATTGAAAATGGTCTGCAAAATAATTACTGATTTCTTCAGGGAGAGTTGAACTGCAGTCTTTAAAGGCCATTTGTTTAGAAGAGCCATGAGCTTTGCGCTTGATGTTCACAAATTCAAAAAATTTCTTTGGGTCTTTGGTCACCTATAACATTAACATAAACTTCATAGGCCTCGCGCGACTTCAATTGAAATTCTATTGACAGTTCATCATGCTCTTTTTTAATTTCGTCATTCACATCAGATCTACTTTGCATAATTTTATACAGTTTATATCTTCTATTCCTTAAAGATCGAAGATCACTATCCAGCCAGGGCTCTGATAATTTATCCTTTTTCTTGATTTTAGGAACATGTCTTTCAACGGCGTCAAGGATGTGCTGATAGAATAAATTTATTGCATCATTTATATCTAACGTTGAAAGCACTGCAGTCCAGTCTACGAGTATATTAAAAATATGCTTTCAAATGCGCTTGTAATCAGAATTGCGAAAATCAAATACAATCAAGTTATTGTACGAAAGAGTGTTTGTAGCTTCAGCAGTGGAAAATTCAACCGAAAGTGCGGAACGGTGGAGGGTGTTTGAGAAAAAATTTTCCACCTCGCTAGTTGGATTAACCACCACATCGTCATAAGCATTGGTAAAGATAAGATCTAGCCAATTAACATTGCAATTGGATGTCGGAGCTACTTGCTGTAAAGCATTGCCATAAAATGTAGAAATGAGATTGTAATCACTGCCGTCCAGAAGATTGAGTGTAAGGAGACGATTATCAAGTTCGTCGACTATAAACGTTAAATTGGGCCTATTAAAGTCTCCAAGCATAATAATTTTATCATTTTCATTAGAAAGGCCAGCAAGTGAAGAAATAACTCCAGATGCATCATTGTAAATGACTTCATTGGACTTTGGAGGAATATAAAATGCACCAATGTACAAGTCAAATTTTTTAAGTTTGATTCGAACTATTGTATGCTCGAAATGTTTATATGTGGTCGTAGCGACGAGGTTACTCAATATCGAGTTGTGTACAGTGGTTAGGATTCTACCACCTCGTGACAACCCGGTACTTTGACAGTCTCGATCATTCCGATATATAGTCCAACTACGATCGAGAATCTTTTCATTACGAAAGGAACCATTCAACCAAGTTTCCGTTGGAGCAAGGACAGTAAAAGGGCATGATTTAGCGTCAAGAAAAAGTTTACTGAGTTTACTTCTCATACCACCGCAGTTATGGTAGAACTTTTTGATGCATTTGGAGGAAGTATTTTTATTGCGGACGAAAAAATTTGTGATGCTGTTCTCGTGTCCTTTGAAGCGAAGATATATGATTTGAGCTTACATGTGAAGCGTAGGTCTCAAGATCTCTTGTAGTTGTCCTGGATTAATAGCTAGTTGCTCGTGATATTTAAAATATAATTTGCGAAGAGCATCTCATTCTATATGAAGACCTTCTCTTTGTATCAATACTTTAAGATTGGTCTTTGTTTTACCATCAATGCATGTTGTATCTGGTGCTTTATGCATGTAGGCCAGGTAGAGTCAAACAAACTCATATATTTTATGCTCTCGCAGCCTTGATAAGAGATACTTACTTTCAAGATCGTTACTAGAGTTAATTGTTGCTTTTACAGGTGAAGGTAAGAGAGGGTCTAAAAAGGACTCCGTTTCGGCTAACGAGTTATTTGATGGGGTAGATAACTGAATTGATCCTTGTGTGGATGAAATTTGAAGACCATCACTTACGAAATTGGGATATTTGGGGTGCGCTTTCATAATCTTCAGTTCAGGAGTGGAGAAAGAATGCCCATGTGAAGAACTAACACTACCTCTCGATTGGTTACTATGACAAACAGTACTGTTTGCCACTAGACTACCATCTGAAGGATCTGAAAAATTTACAATTTTATTAGTCATCTTTGAGTGAATTTTGTAAGTCATGTCAGTGTTGGTTTTTTTATCATTAAAAGGAGCTATTATTATACTATTCATAGATTTACTTGGTTCATCCTTGTTGTAAATAGGCTTATGTGATTTCCACTTTTTGAAGATCATTCCAGTTTACAGTACCGTTTTCAGATTGATGGTTGGAGAAAAGCCAGGCATACTTATGTGGGATGGAAGCCTTGATCGAACGCTTACGCTTATTCCCCTTTGATACGTCCTCAACTCTGCAACCTTTGAGCATGAGACTATTCTCCAAAAACTTTCGAACTTATTATTATTAAATGTGATTTTATATCAATTTTTCTTTACATTAAATGTAAATGTTTCCCTTTAATCATACCCGTTAAGAGATTTAACTTTTATTACTATTTCCAATCTCCTTCATTTTTATTCACTTCGAGTAAATTTAGTTTCTTTAAGGAAAATTCAAATGTGCCACAAAAAATTTACAGTGTAGGAACGTTGATCTGGTACCCCCTTACCGGTGTACTAGATTAGCGAATGAAATAGAATTGAGCGATGCGAGTGACGTCCACGCCAGTTTCAGGGATCTGGTAGTTAGCGGACCGGATGAATGGTAAATTTGAAAGACGACGTGCGTGAGGATAGTGGCCGTTCATGTCTATGGACACAAATCAGAAAGTAGATTCAAAGCGTTGCTGTTACCGTGGTGCGGCCTCCTAAAACTGTCCAACCCTCGCCGTCGTGTGCCTCATTCTTGCTGGCGTTAAACAGCTCCTGCTTGACGGTAAAACGTTCCCACGTTTTGCTTGTGCAAATCTTGCTGACTGACGGTGAAGTGAAAAACGTTCGGGGCGTACAAGTGCAATAAGCTATACACGTAAGGTGTTCTCGAGGAGCCTCTGTAGGCAGTTTTATGTAAACACGCATTTTGTCGAGCTTGCATAACAGAATGGCTTGTCAGCCGACTTGTCCTGTTGATCGCAATGCATTAACATCAGCAAATCTCAGAGCAGTTCCTCGCATTTTACATAATTTACTTTCTCGGTAAGATTTGAATTCGAACCTGTATTGATCCTTGCTACAATTGATGAATTCTATAGGAATTAAGGCGAAGCTTGCAAGGACGTCGCTAATAGTCATCCAACTTCCATGGTGGTAACGACAGTGGCTCTTTCGGTGCCAGCAGCGGCAATATTGGCGGCCTTGGCAACTCATCCAATAATACCAGCCAATTTGGTAGTGGAAGGGTTTATTCAAACAATTCCGGCAGATCCAGCGTAGCACCCTTATTGGGCGGTGGTGACTTATCAGCCAATCATTTTTACTATCGAGCAACAGAAACACATCTTTCGGGTTGACAGTCCCGGTGGAAATTTCCGCAGATATTAAGTTCTGCCACGAGATAAGTAGATGCATATTCGTAGTTTTGTTCGATGAACGAACGAAAATTACTGCATGCATATATTTAGCATAACTTAAATGTAACATGTTCTTTTGTCAAAGACTTTCGTTATCCTTTAATTTCTGTATCACCACTGAAAACAAATATCACGCAACAAAGCAGACCAACGTTTTTATCAGCTTGGAATAATTCATGTCTGACTGTCTCCATTCCCAGATAGTACATCTAGGTCTCATTAAATTATTCCGCATGGTATGGAAGCTAGTTTTTACACAAAAGTTTCTCCATCATTAACCCCTGGTTCGAATAGCAAAACGTTATTTTAGGATTAGAAATGAGAGCAAAAATAGGGAAGGTGATAAAAATGATTACTCTTTAAAGCAAATTGATTTATAGTATCCTAATGTTCATTTTATTGCCTGAGGAGGAAATTTTAGGGAAATCAAATTGCAAAAGTTACAATAAACAAATATGAAACGATAAATATTATAAAGCTCAAGTGAGTCTAAACAATATTGACACTTCCTGTGTTCGATGCAAAATATCCAAATTAGTAAAAATCATGCATTTTGCCACGCAAACGATTAAAGAAAGGTCATGTTTATAGATATTTAGGTATGTGACTTTAGATAACAAAAATTTAATCAAAATTCTTCCGATTTTTTTGTTTTTACGAGCATTGAGTGAAATGTAGCATGATTCCACTTTTACCTAAATTTTGTGAAGAAATTATACGCGCAACAATTCCTAAAACTTTATATAGTAAATACGATTACAATAGTTCAACTAAAGTCTTAATTCAATTAGAATCTTAGAAGTACCAATCTGTACCAATATTCTTTTTTGCTTTGCACTCATAAAACAATAACCCAAACATAAATTCAAGTTTTATTGAATCCAGCTTGAAAACCTGTTAAAATTTCTAATGGGCTAAAATATTTAAATAGGAAAATTACCTCACTAATATAGTCAAAGAGAGGCATATCACTACACTACTAGTCAGAGGCATATCACTACTTTATACGGCGTACTTAATATTTTCTAAAATCTTAGAAAATAAAATCGGATCATACGCCAACAGTATTATTGGGGAGTATCAAGGTGGTTTTAGGGCAGGTAGATCAACAACTGACCAATTGTTCACAGTCAAGCAGGTACTTGAAAAATGCTGGGAGTTCAACATAGACGTACACCAAATTTTCGTTGATTTCAAGCAAGCATACGACAGTATTGATCGTAATGTACTGTACCAAATAATTCTTAACTTTGGCATCCCAGCCAAATAAGTCCATCTTACGAAAATGCCAACGACGTCGACAACCCCCCAAGTCCGCATCATGGCACAAATATCGGACTAAAGCAGGGAGATGGGCTGGCCCCATCGCTATTCAATTTGGCTCTGGAGTACGTCATACGGAAGCTGCCTGTCGATACGTGAGGTAAATTACTATACAAGTCGAGCCAAGTTGTAGTCTATGCGGATGACATCAACATTCTGTCACGGTCATTAACAATCGCCAAAGAACTTTTCCTGAAACTTGACCGCGAAACTAGTAGGACTACAAATCAGTGAAAATAAAACAAAGCTAATAACGCAGTCGAGGAAAAATACCTCAAATACACTAAATACCACACTTGACGAATACAGTATCGAGAATGTCAGCGAGTTTGTGTATTTAGGCGCCAAAACAACGAAAACAGGCAATGAAAGAGACGAAATGCACCGAAGAATACAGCTCGCAAATAAAATATTTTATCTAGTTTGACGATCTTGAAGACTAGCTGCATACACAGAAAAACAAAGCTCCAAGTATACAAATCTGTGATAAGACCTGTATTATGCTATGGGTGTGAAACATGGACCCTAACCCAAGCATCCGCAAATATATTGAACGCCTTTGAGCGACATGTCCTGAGGCAAATAATCGGAGCGAGGCTTGACGGGGACCAATGGCGAATTCGATAGAACCATGAGCTGTATGAAATTTTTGACGAACCGGAGGTCTCAACGATTGCAAGACTGCGAAAGCTGCAATGGGCTGGCCACATGAATCGTATGGACGAAAAACGGATACCCAAGAAGGTATTCGTTGGGAGAACTGAAGGCCGGCGACCATTGGGGAAACCGAGGAAATGCTGGTCTGACTCGGTCGACGAAGACAGTTCTTCGCTGATCGGATTTCGGAATTGGAAGACGCGGTCAACGGACCGAGACAGTTGAAGGCGCTGTTTGCAGGAAGCGAAGCCCTGAGAGGGGCTGTAGTGCTGAGAGGAAGAAGAATATAGTCAAAGTGTAATAATTTCTTGGTGAACCTCAACATTCTCCTTTACTCTTCCTGTAAGGGATAACCTTTCATAGCTTTTATGACTGGATAAGTAATTATGCAATTGTATTAAATGGGATAAATTTTATTGATCCTAATGGAACCTAGCATAATTCCAAATTATATTCTATACTATATATAATGACAAGTCCAAATTTTGGCTTTGTTTTATATAAGCTATTTTAATTGCGTTCTCTGTTCTCTTTCTGAATAGAAAATATTACAATTATTAGAAATCTTATTGCGATAAATATACATATTAGGAACATAACTATAGGTGTTTACTACACCGAAGGAGAGATCCTCGTGTTAAATATATTTTATAAGTCATATTTTTAAGGAGAAAAAGAGATAAATATGAGGAAAAAAAAATATACAAGATTGTCAAGTTCATTTTTTTTAAAATCATTTATTTATTTATTTAATAATATTGCATGCGAATTGTGAATAAATTTACGCAGCTCCTACGCACACACAAACCACAATATACGAGAATATGTTAAAGTAATTTGCATTTATTCATCATTTAACACGAACATTTTCAAGTACTCGAAGTTTTAAAGAAAAAAAAAAATAGAGAAGTAAAATGAATTTGCAAACCTTATACCTTTCGGTCTTTCTATTTTGTTCGACCTGAGCGGGTATATGACCCGCAACGATGGCTGGCTCCTCCTATATCATGGACTAGCCATTGGGCGCGCTCCTCCCTTTCTTGTTGTCTAACAGGGGCTCTTGCCGGGTAGAGTGGCCTTCCACTCGCGTGCCCTTTTATGGTGTAGAGTTATATAATTCGATCACATAATTCATTTGATGGGAAAGTTCATGCAAATTATGTTTGTATGAGTTTTCCACTCTAACGAGAAATATATGGCCACGTCTACGCTTGGATCTTGATCCGGTTGGTGGGCACGAGGGGGCACCATCTCCATCTGGATGCCACACTCTTATTTGTGGGCTATAAGGATCGTCGGTAACGACGAAGTCTCCGTAAGTCCGTCCGTTTTTGTTCGGCCCAACTTGTTATTTGATCAAGCAATGTCAACCCTTAGTAGGTTACCTCGGCCTCGACACCAGTCGATCGGCATTCGATCCTGTAATTCGTGAATGCGAAATATTTATGTAGTGGGTCCTTGCGCTAGGGGGGAAAGAACCCGCCCCATGACACTGCAACGCTAGCCTGCCAGCACATTCACGCGTCCCACGACAAGGCCAACCTCGGCGGATTTTAACATCCTCTTCCGCTGAGGCAGCAGACCACCGCTGTAGTCCTTTACGGACATTTTTATCTACCTAGTTTGCTACAGGTATGAACGCTTAAACATTTTTTTCACCAAAGATACATTTATTTCACCAAAGATAGGTTACCAAATGAAAGGTCTTGAGATCTTTTAATATCTATAAATTGTTAGATCGTTGACCGTGTAGGCAGGTGAAGCTAAAGAACAGGAAAAAATTTTGCCCTCCTTCCTCGCGATTGAACACCTGTGGATCGAAAAATCTGAAAAAAATCATGGAGGTATTCTCTATGAGTACAGTAGCGACTAATACGTGAGAAGTTGAAATTCGCTAAACTTTGTTTGTAATATAATGATTTATCAATTTTACATTTTCTTGTATAAAATCGTTGTAATACATATATATTGCCATTTATAGGGCAAATAAACTATGAAAATTTCAGATGAATTGGAAAGTATTTGACGAAGCTATGGTGATTTAAAATTTCGATGTTACAACAACAACAATACGTGGCGATTGAGCCAATCGACTCAGACACTACGGGCTTGTTAGAATCTGCATGAAGATTTCGGGAAGGATATATAGTACTCGTATATCATGCACATCTTTGAGAATCTGTTAAAGGAGTGATATTAACATTTAAAGTACAGGCTATTAATTCTTGTTGAAAACATACACTTTAAAGGTACAAAATTCATGGTGGTAGGTTTTCATGAGTACAACAATAACAAAGTTTAAATTCACTCAACTTTGTTACTAATAGTTGAATTTGTAAATATAACATTTTTTCCTGTGAATTCATATAGGTACCTTTAAAATTAAATTAAAATAGTTCAAGAAAAGGTCCTCATAGTCTGAAAGTTTCAGTAAAGTTTAATCGGGCACTCGGGCTTTCCATCGAACCAGAAACTACACTTTTAATCGGAGCTTCTAATTTCCAGATAAAATGAATAATTAAAAATATCTTTAAAACCTCATGCAGTCAATGGTTGTTAGTGATATTGCAACGAAATGGCAGCAAGTTAAAATGGTATAGTAATGATTTCGCTTTTAAAATGAGTATGTATTTGCTGTAGATCTCGTTGAAGTTTTTCTTGTGCTTATGCATTATTGGTGTCTGCATATTCCTGGTCAAGTACAAAACCCTTTTGACATGAGCATAGCTCTGTCTACCTAATTTTTTTCTGGTTCGTGTCCCTTCTGTTTCCATTGGAGAGTGTGTTCTAGTACGGAGAAAATCGCGTCGGAATTTGTAATAAGTTGTTCGTTGATAATGCTACAATCTATCTTTCTATGTTTATACAGGGTTATCTATTTCGTGGTAGGAAAGTATAACCCTGCCATTTGACATCTGTCAGAATTAAATGTCATCCAAAGCTTGTTTTTTTAGTTGAAGGCTTGCCATTTAGAAATATGGATCGTTTAACAGTCGAAAAACGCGTTAAAATTATTCGATTTTATTATCTAAATGATGATTCTGCTGTATCAAAATTTAGGGCTTTACGAGCCGATTACGGTCGACATAATCGACCTACACAGCAAACAATTTCGAACACAGTGAGAAAATTTGAAGAGACAGGATCGGTTATTGGCATTGCAAGGCCTGTGCATCATCGCAATATTCGTTCTGCTGAAAATATCGCTGTCGTTGTTCAAAGTGTGGAGGAAGACCCGAATTTTTCGATTCCTCGACGTGCTCAACGTTTGGGCTTGTCTTACGGCTCATTGTGGCGGATTTTGCATTTGGATTTGCATCTCCATCCGTACAAAACCCAATTTACTTAAGAACTTAAGCCTCAATACCATACAGAATGCAGAATGTATGCGAATTGGGTGATTGAACAACAAGCCATTGCTAACGATTTTTCGAACAAAATTTTCTTTGGTGATGAGGCGCATTTTTCGCTCAGTGGTTACGTAAATAAACAAAATTGCCGCATATGGGACTCTCAAAATCCTCAGGTGATCGCATAAAGGCCTTTTCATCTAGAAAAAGTGACCGTTTGGTGTGCATTATGGTCTGGTGGTGTTATTGGCCCGTATTTTTTTGAAAACGATCAAGGAAGCGCCATTACAGTCAATTCTGACCGCTATGGATGGATGTTAACCGATTATTTTTGGAGAGAAATTGAAGATTATGATCTGGAAAACATGTGGTTCCAACAGAACGGAGCCACAAGCCACACAACATAAGCTAATCGAGCACTTTTGCAAGAGAAATTTCCAGAACGCGTAATTTCGAGATTGAGTGATGTCAATTGGCCCGCAAGATATCTTTTTATGGGGCTATGCGATATCTTTTTATGGGGTTATGCGAAAGATCGTGTTTACGTGAACAATCCTCAAAATCTTGAGCAACTGAAAACCAATATTCGTGAAGTTATGGCCGAGCTATTGCCAGAAATGTGCCGAAAAGTCATTGAAAATTACCTAAACAGGATTCAGGCCTGTAAGAGGTTTCGTGGAAGACATTCGAATAATGTTGTTTAATGGCAAGGTTTGGTCTTTATTATTAATAAAAAAATTTGTTTCTATCTGAATATTTGATGTGTTTTCTTTAGCTTTACTTTCCCAAGCGTAAAATGGATAATCCTATATATTTCAAGCCTCGCTAGGATGTCAAGTCTCGGTCCTTTGCTTTATTTCATCGAATTTGTCATAGCGTCACGCTCGTTTGTGTGATTTAGTAGTTGCGTTGCGTAATCGTAAGTGCTCTTTGTATCTTGTCGTTAGTTTTCGTGTTGTCCTTCCTACATAGACCATGCCACAGTCCTTACATATCAATATATATCTATATATATATATATATATATATATATATATATATATATATATATATATATATATATATATATATATGCCACTGTCCTCATATATTGATGTGTTATTGAGGACCTTGCAGCAAAAAGGAGGCAAGTCCAAATTTCAAAACTGTTGCATTTATGTTTTGAAGCTGATGATATAAAATAATATGAATATTTTTACATATATTACTCAAGTTTTTAAGATTTACAAATAAGTTTAAGAATTACAACTGTTTTTTAAAGTTTGGATCTGCCTCTGTTTGCACCAAAGTTCAAAAGAAATACTACCCTATATTGTACTATGGATGATAAAATACTTAATATAAGGTTTTTTTAAATAAAAGAACTATTACTCAGCATGTGGAAGATAAAACAATTTAAAGAAAAACAAAAACAAACAAGTGCTTAACAAAAATTATGAATTTACAAGTCAAATTCAGCTTGATCATCACGTCTTTGCGAGAAATGTCATCATTCGGTCCAACAACTTCACTTTTAAGGGCATTGTAGAAATATAATTCATTTGTAGGAATGTTGGTCTTTACCGGCTGCATAATATCTTTGTACTTAGCTGTTTTCAACGGCAATGCAGAACCGATAGGTTGGCCTGTACATTTCTCATTAAGGAAAAATTATAAAACATAGGCGTTCCAGTAGAAATACTAACTGCAATACTTTGAATGGGTTCCTTATTGTACTCAAAAATTCGATATTGAGATATTTTGAAACGTATCTTCTCTACATTTGTTATAACTTTTTTATAATGACTTTCAAAATGTTTACTGACGCTGAAAATCATATTTTGATCCGCATAAACATCTTTAAAATTTTTAATGGTTCCTTAATGCAATCGGAACATTCAGAAGTTTTAAACAAGTTGGGTAAACTGACCTACGCTCATGCCAGAAGGGTTTGTACCCAACTTCTCAGAAATGCAGTCACCAGCAATGAATAACGTCAAGAAATATGTCAAAGAGATGTGCACACTCAAAGGAAAATCCACTGTTTTTCTACTTTCAACGGTCGCCATTTTGTTGCAAAGCGACAAAAATCACTCAAATAATGAATTTTCAATAACATTAATGTTATTGACCTTATTTGAAAATTTCTAGAAGATCAAGTCAAAACTGCAGTGACTGGCTCGATGGAAAGTCCATAAAATACCAAAATTATGTGTTATTGTTGTTGTAATTGGAGAAATTTCTAATGGCTATAACTTTCGTGTATATCATTCGATTTTCATCAAATTTACAAAGCTTAAGAACCTTTAGTAGGTCTACGTAAATAATTTCGTTCAGTTTAAGTTAACCTTTGCGATTTTATTGGGAAAAATGTAAAATTCGAATATCATACTATTATTAACAAACTTGAGTGAATTTCGACTTCTAAGGTATTTGTTGTTGTTATACTCATAAACACCTACCACAATAATTTTTTCCAGATTTTTCGGATCACAGGTGTCCAATCGCGAGGGGGGGACACAAATTTTTTGTGTGTTTCCCCTCCCTACGCGTCCCTCGAAGCAAAAAGTATCAAATTTGTTTTGAAAAGTTCTCATCAAGACCTTTCATTTGATACCCATATCGACTACCTTTGATGAAGTTTTTTTTCGGGGGCCACTCCCCTATATGGGCAGATCCCCCCTTTAATACCTTATAAAATTTTTTGTAGGTGAACTTTGAAGGGAGCACCACTTTACACCTGCATACAAAATTTGATGTTCCTAGCTGAAGTAGTTTGCGAGAAAAAGGGCTGTGACACACGGACGAACGGACAGACAGGTCGCGAAACTAGTAGGGTTTTGTAAAATTATTTTACAAAACCCTACAAAAATGTAGTCTTTCTTTCGATTGAACGTCTCTATTACGCCAAAACACCGATCACATGGCAAAAAGCTATGTTCTGGCTCAGAAAATCGATGAATAGATGAACACCTCATAAGAGTACGAGTATACAGATACTGAACGAACGTCGAGCTCTTATTTTGTGCTGCTGCATTATCAGAGAATAAATACAGTATTTTAACTGTTCTTGGTAAAGTGTTATCCATGTAGTGATTTATGAAAGATACGACTTCGTCTGGTGATTTTCGAGCTATGGTTTCATCGTATAAATAAAAATGAGCGATGCGTGTTTTTGCTGAGGGGATACAAAAATTATATGACGTTTGTAAAATGCTTCACCTGCTGGAATTTTAGGTAATCGCATGTTCTGCTGATAGTCAAAAGTTAACACCCCACACTCGTCATTAGAAAAAGCAAGTTGACTCTTCTCTTTTAAATCAACAAAAAAGTTTCAGCTTTGGCTTGGTGGAGACGCTTTTCTGCCTGTATTTGCCGGATTTCATCACTATCTAATGTCTTATCTTTTAATTTATTATTCAACATGTCACACTTCTTGCATGTATCTGAACGTAGTGATCCAAAGCTGTATTTAAAATTGTCTTTGAGGTATCTGTAGTAAAAATCAAAGGATACTATTGGCTTAGCAGATTCCTCGAGACTAGGCTCATTCTGCTTGAAACATAAATAGTACATCCTCTTAATATTTATCTCGGGTGATAGATAACAACGAGAGCTTTTATTTGTGCTGTCGTGTGACTCGCATCGTGGAAAACTTCTAATGTGAGAGTCAACTTTGGAAACCCAATCACCCGAAATACGATTTGGTTGATTTTGATGTTTTCCACGCTTAGATTTAGCTGGTATAATAATAGTAGGGTCATGATACTCCTTTGAAATATTGTCTTCTCGCTTTTTAGAGATTCCATGGCTAGATGCAAAGTCATTTCGACAAACTTGCATATTTCTTTTTCCAAATTCAATGAACAACTCCGTTTCTTCCTCGTACCAGTTTTTGGTCTTTCCCTTTCAACATTTCCAGTTTTAATAAGACATCCTAAATAAACGTTTTGCACATAAGTTTCTACAAATTTATTATATTTCAATATTATTTTTCGCATTTCTTCATTAATTTGAACAAAACATTTATACTTTTTGCAGCAGCAATCCGGTTCTGTTTTCTTTCTCTCTTTTTGCGGTTTAAATAGCTTTTTCCTGTAGCAATAGCCTTCTTTATAATATTGCATTTCCATTGTGAAATATTTGCAGCTTTTCGTTTTTTTGAGATTACACCACTCGTTGATGGGCATGGATGATTTACATCAGATTTGTCCGAAATATTCATACCCTTATCGTTGTCTGCATAAGTTTGGTTTTGGAATGTTGACAAATCACGATCACTACTTGAACTTGAGTCATGTTCAGGAGGCTGGTAAATATCTGATGATCCACTACTAAACGGTTTGGACTCACTCATTTAATGCACACCAGACACATTCAAAGTATATATGTATAAAATACAAAACAAAACGTTTATCCGTTTGGGCCAAACTCGAAACATGCAATGTATTGTCACATATGATGCAATCGAATCGTTGGTTGCAAAAAGGAGGTAGGTCCAGATCTGCTGCCTTCTTGCACCAAACGGAGTAGGGTGGCACATACTAATTTTGTTATAGTGCGCTCGTTTTTAATCGAATCTGCCCCGTTCATGCATCAAACGATGACCCTATTTTTTTTCAAATTGTAGGCAAAAAACGCTAATTGATAAAAATTTGGATCTGCCCCCCTTTTGCTGCAAGGTCCTCAATTCAGTTATGGTTGCAGTTTGACCCTAATGTTGTTGTTAGTTTTGAATGCAGTTTGTAATTTGGATTTTTTATGGAAGTTTGATAGTTTTTACGTCTCTTTGCCTACATATGTCAACGTAATCCATTGTTGATCGATCTTGTGTGTTCAAGTCAGTTGATTATAGGTCCTCATCTTCAGCCATTCATTAATAAATTCAATCAAGTGTGAATATTGTCGTATGAACCTTAAATGTTAGAATTGGGGAAAGATAACAAAAATTCATTCAATATTGTCATTTAAAATGGTCACTATTTTTTTTACGATAGTTGATGTTACTCGTTGAAAAAATTTTCAATGACATTTATGATCCATTTCATTCTTAGAACGTTCATGCGAATTCCAGCAAACTCGTAGTGTTTGAATCGATAAAAAGTGATATTGCTCCATAGCCATGTATCGTTTTTGTTGTCATACAGAAAAATTCAAGCCACAATAGCTTCGTTTAAAACTATTTAGTCTTCTGGAATTTTTAGAGTTCTTCTTTTTTGAATACCTCCATTCCCTACCACTCTCTCCATTATTCTTTCTTCGTCGCATAATGCTCCTGTGATTTGAATTCAGATTCATCAAGTGTGCCACCCAGACAATATTAAAAACACACAATTTACCTTATAAATTGCCATATGTATTACCTTATAAATAGCCATCTGTGCATCATTTGATTCGAGAGTACCTTCATGATTTTATTCAAGAAAACGTAAAACTAGTGAATCGTATTATTACAAACAAAATTGAACGAATTTCGAATTATCGCGTAGGGGCGGCCGAGGTAAGTTGGAAGAATGGTTAATTGATGCAACGTTAATTTCTCGCAATCCATAGTGTAGTTCACCTCTATTGCGCATAAACAAAAATTAAAGAAAGAAACATTAAAAACCTTTAAAACTTAAGGGAAAAAAACGATCAAAAACCTGCAACTGCGTTTCCACTTCAACCACTGTAGCATACTGACGTTAAATTTCTATAAATGACGAAACTAACCTCCAACCAGTGGGTCCACTAAACCAAGTTTACACTTCGAAAAAGAATAAAAAAAAAACAAGGAAGTTACTTTCGGTCTTCGCTTTTTTTCTCACATATATCCTAACCTTACACCGCTAAGAAAGTTAACCATCTTGGCCAAATCAAAGAAATTATAAAGTCCTACCTCCTAATTTTCCTATCTTGGGCCCCATCGTAATTCGCCAGAAGTCAGTGGTTGGTTCTTCCTTGGAATTTCTCAGTCTCTGTAACTCCTTCGATTTTTGATCCCCACAATCCTTTCTGCGCTCGTTTTCATTCCTAGTTTTTACGTTTTTAATTACTGGCACCTTCTAAAATAAATGCTACCGGCTTCGCCACTATGACGGAACAGAGAACCACCGTTATATCGCGGACCCTTTTATCGCTTCTGGCTTAACGGCTTAGCTATTTCAAAGCCAAGGCCAGCTCGTGGTATGTACATATGTCGATGCACTTCCAGGGGTAAGTGCATCTTGAAGTTTTCTCACCACGAGCTTTCCCACTTCACATACATTGACATTACAGAGTGAGGAATTCGCATGCTGTTGTCGTACCGGTTGTCTCTGCTATTGTTGCCACTGAGGTGCCTGTTGCTGGCGCTGAGGCATTCTTTACTGCCGCCGTTGCGATGCTTGCCGTTGTAGTGATGCCTGCTGCTTCCAGCTCTAAGATGATGTCTTCCTTCGGGACATTTGTTGCCCTTATCGCATAGTTGAGACCCATGTCCAGTAGCCGCATTTCATCTTCCTTGAATTCCATGGTAGATTTGTTGAGATTTGCGAGTCAGTAATCGCTAAGCTGACGTAAGTGAGAGTAACGAACCCAACTCTACCAACGATCAAATGCTTGCCCAAGATTCACAAGGAAGGAGATGAGATGCGACAAATAATATCAGCTGTGAACGCCCCAACGCAAAAACTAGCAAGATGGTTAGTGGGGGAATTCAAAACTATGCAAACGATTGACAGCAACTCCGTTAAAAACAACAAGGAATTCACGGAAAAGCTGTTAACATATGGCCCGCCAACAGAAGACGACGTGATGGTATCATATGATGTGAAAGCCCTCTTTTCCAGTATACCTGTGATGGAAACACTTGGCTATATCGAGGAGTGGTTACTAAAAAAGGACAATAGAAGACAAAAACGAGACAGTTTCTCCAGTTATCGAAGCTGTGTATGACAGAGAACTACTTTACGTTTCAGGGTAAATTGTACAAAACTAAAGGAGGAGCAGCTATGGAAAACCCTCTTTCACTGTTTTTTAGTGAAATGTTTATGACCCGACTGGAGGATGGACTCAAAACGAAGAACCAATTACCTAGATGCTGGATCAGGTATGTGGATGGTGTTTTCACTTACGTCAAGAAAGGAGACTTACAACAAATATTGATGGAACTGAACAAGCCGCACAAAAATATCAATTTCACGGTAGAGGAAGAAAAGGATGGATAATTGGCTTTCGTGGACACATTGGTATCAGGAACGAGTGGCGACATCAGTTTCGAAATCTGCAGGAAGGCAACACATACACAACGGACGATTCCGAATACATCAAACCACACGCAACAAGTGGAAGTTTCACCTTATCAAGCCATGATTCACAGGATGTACGATCTACCACTCAATACGGCAGCCAGGGAAGAGGAAATGCAGTATATTTTAGATACTGCGAAGTTGAATGGATTGAAGCCCTCAACGATCAAGAACGGTCAACACTCCTCAACCCGGATTCTGAGAAGGTGTACTGGAAGGCAGTTACCTACTTCGAAGTTGTCACAGATCAATTAAAAAGGAGGCTAAAACATCATGAGTCTATACAAATAATCGAATCAAGTAGCAAAAACCAGCTGAAAAAAATCTTCGGGTCAACTAAGGATAAACGGCGACCCCACGAGAAATCAGGCATCTTCCGCATCGAATGCGCCGACTGTCACGAACTTTACATTGGACAAACAAGACGATTAATCAACACCAGGGTGCGAGAACATTTAAGCGAAGCAAGTGCAGCGAGGGAAAAATGAAAAGAGAATAACTTTAGATCAGCAGTAGCGAAGCATATTATAACTCAAGGACACGAAATCACAGTGGATGACGCAATACCAATACAAGAAGTAAGAGATGCGAGAGAACTGGATGCAATGAAATGTCTCGCCATTTCAAGAGAAAAAGCCGTGCTTATGAACAACGACGCAGGTAATTGTAAATCCTGGCCCTTCAAGTTAAGTAATTTTCAAATGTAATAGAAGGAATTTGAATAAAGTAAATTTTAATTACCCTCCTTAGGAAACATCCCTCAATGTAATTAAGGACTTAGTATATAAGTAGGATCTTTTGGTTAAGTAAAACAATCACTGAAGAAGATCGAACGATAACGTTCGAAAATCGATTACGAAAATAAAATTAAACACGCAAAATTAAAAGGAAGATTTTATTCTTTTTTTATTTTTCAGATTTGTTTTGCAAAAATGAAATCAATTGCGAACAATTAAGTTGATTGGAAACACAACATTGATTTTAAAGTGATTAATACTTTAAAAAAAGGTGAAGCCTAAAATAACTTTATTAATGACAAAGAAAAATTATTAAACAAAAAATTCAATTGATTGGTTTTCAGAGCTTCAAATAGTAGCACAGAACTCTTTAGCATGTAATTGTTTCTCAATTTATGTCACAAACATTATAATTCCGATTTATACTTATAAAATATATGTTATTAATTAATTAAAGATTTTTTAATCTTTTGGATGTTAAGAAGATATATTTTACTTCAGGTACCTGATAAGAAGACATCCCTGTAATTGGTAAACCCGCAGTGATCTCAATCTGAGGAGTGGCAAGGTAGCTCAAATTGAGAGTTGAAATGATCGTCAGAAGTTGAACCTTGACCAGATACTACAGCTCCAGAAAAAACGAAGTGGACTACCGTCAGACTTGTGAATTGATAACTGCATCTAAATTACTTCAAGAAAAGTGTAATCTTACGGTATGATTAGGACTGTCGTATGCTTGTTGAAAATCAACGAATATTTGGTATGCTTCCATGTTGACCTCCCAGGATTACTCAAGTACCTAGTTCCCTGTATAAATTGTTCCGTCGTCAATCAACCTGCTCTAAAGCCACCTTGATACCCCTGATCTGATCTTATTTTATTCTCTAAGATCTTTGAAAATATTTTGTACGCCGTACAAAGTAGTGATATGTCTCCATACTTTTCGCACTGTAGCTTGTCACCTTTTTTGTGGATAGGGAAGATCATTGATTGGCTCCACCCGTTTGGCATATTTTCTGGTTGCCAAATGGGCTGTATTACGTCGTGGATTGCTTTCTGAATACCGCTGCCACCATATTATTGCGTGTGATAGTTCGCGGCCAATAAATATAACCCACAACGGTTTATACAGCCACACCAAGTCTTCTTGCTGGAAGCCAGTAGAATTTGCCTTTAAATCATACCTGGTCTTCATGCGGTCAGTAGCCGATTCGAGGTGTTTTCGCACTGTCCGATGTATCTGGTTCATCCGTTGCCTTAGCTCACTTGCGTACTCCACATCGTTGATTCGGCTTTTGGGAAGTAAAGTTTGCATCCTATAGAAGCTTCCATCTGCCGTTTCCCATTTCCACTTGAGAACGCCAACCTCCACCTGAAGGGAGTTCCATTGTGCCCAATAGCTTTTCAGGATTGCGCCATGCATTGAAACGTCTTTCCACTCAGGTCACCCAGTTGTCTCCTTCCATACGAGGAATGGTCCGATGTCTTCATCGGCTAACTGGGCGTTTCGAATCTCCTCCGATGACCAAGCTTCATCGAATTCGGCCGTTATCAATCGCAGATTAACGGATGGTTCCTTTTCCTCAACCCGTCGGCAATGCTTGCAGTTAGCTGGACATGGACGATGAGATAGTGCGTCAGCATTTCCATGAACTCCGCCCTTCCGATGAACGATTTTGTAGTCGTATGACTGCAATCTTTCGATCCATCTCGCAACTTGTCCCTCGGGGTTTTTGAAGCTAAGCAGCCATCTCAGCGATGCATGGTCCATTCAAAGAACAAATTTCTGGCCATATAGGAACTTGTGGAACTGCTTGGTGGCCTCTATTATAGCCAATAGCTCCTTCCTAGTCACGCAGTAGTTCTTCTCGCTTTTTGAAAGAACTCGACTGTAATACGAAAGGACTCTTTCTTCGCCATCGACTTGCTGGGAGAGTACAGCTACAGTGTCAACTAAAAACATTTTTCCGGGCGTCGAATATGCCAGCACGGGTGATTCACACAGCTTCTCCTTCAAGGTCTCAAGGGCTACCTGGCATTGTTCATTCCAGGCGTACGGACGATTTTTCTCGGTTAGCTGATGGAGACACTTAGCTATTTTGGCAAAGTCTTTGACGAATCTTTGAAAGTAGGTTACCAGGCCTAGAAAACGTCGTAGTTGGCGCTTGTTGTTGGGTGTTGGTCAGCTTTTCACGGCTTCGACTTTCTCGGGGTCTGTTTTGACCCCTTCTGCTGATACAACGTGTCCCAGGTATTTTACTTCAGATGCGAAAAGGGTACACTTGGTGGGACTAAGTTTCAAATTTGCCAGTCGCAGTCGGGAGAAAACCTCTTCTAAGTTCCGCACATGCTCTTCGAACGTTCTTCCGATAACAATGATGTCATCTAGGTACACCAAGCAGATTTTCAAGGTGAGGCCACGTAGCACGTATTCCGTCAGGTGTTCGAAAGTGGCTGGAGCATTGCAAAGCCCAAATGGCATCATCACAAATTGCCACAATCCGGTCCCAACTGAAAATGCGGTCTTCTCTCGGTCCTTCTTGTCGATTTCTACCTGCCAGTAGCCACTCTTGAGATCGAGTGTAGAAAACCATTTTGCGCCGGCTAAAGTGTCCATGATGTCATCGACGCGTGGGAGTGTGTAATTATCTTTCTTAGTGACGTCGTTAAGCTGCCTATAGTCGACACAAAAACGAGTGCTACCATCCTTTTTCTTTTCTAGAACTACTGGCGCGGCCCATGGAGTGACAGAAGGCTCAATAACACCTTGTTTTTCCATGTCCGAGATCAGTGCGCTCACTTCTCTTTGATTGGCTATAGGAAGACGTCTCGGTGCTTCTCGAATTGCCTTGGCTCCCTGTGTATATATGACGTGAGTTACCATACTCGTTTGGCCTTGGTCATCCGGGCTTGTTGAGAAGATGTCACTGTACTTGGTGAGCAGATCAGAGGCTCGCTTGAATAGCTACACTGGCAATTTGACCTGCTTCAATATCACAGACTTTGATTCCCGTGCTTTGTCTATGTCTTGCCTCCTTTTCCAATGATGGTCGTAAGTGGCTTCCAAAGAGGTGATGGTGGAAACAGGCTGGCAACTGCTGATGACTTCTCCCGCTTTGATGCTCATGGTTGAGTCTGCGGTGTTAAGGACTCTAACCGGCACATATCCATCAACAATAAAGCTTGGCCCATACAATGCTTTCGGGAGAATTCGGTACATCAGTGTCGGTACATACTACTAAATTCATCTTGGGAATTTGGACGCGCGGATCCTCCATCAATACTTCGACATTCTGCCATGTCAATACCCGTTTGACCAAGTCCAACGTGATTCCATGTGATTGCAGAAAATCCATTCCGAGAATGCAGTCGTCCATAATGTTAGTGAACAGAAAATTATGTCGGAATGCAAGGTCTCCCAACTGTATCTGGAGGTTGCCCTCTCCATGAACAGGTGCAGTTTTTCCTGTGGCTGTCCATAATGAGAAAATCCTGCCCTTTTGAAGTAGCTGTTACCTCACATGATCTGGTCGGATGATCGCTCGGGTTGCAACAGTGTCGATTGTTATGGTGCAATGTTCTCCGTCAACTTGACCCGGAAGACATAAGTCCGCTTCTCCACGATGTAGTCTTGATACGGTGATGGTGGTGCTGGGGACGTCGATCCTCCTAGCCAATCTCTGCCCCATGAAGTTAGCTCTTAAATGCTTCCAGACCCCTCTGTTTGAAGAGCTACTGATTCGGTCTAAATCTTCTCCTAGCTGTACACCCTGGACAATAGCTCAGTTTTCTTCGCTTCTTGCAGTCTCTTTGCAGGTGCCCTTTCTCTCCGCGATTCCGACATCTAGGCGCACCATTTACCTCTCGCTCAATTTCCACGTGCTCACACCTGCACTCGCCTGCCGCTACCCTGCGAACCGGGGCGGTGGTATGAGTCACATTTTTCGCTGCCTCAAAGCTCAGACTATAAGCCAATGCATCCTTAACCGTTTGCTTTTGGGCTAAACGCACGGCTTGTTGCAATTCCTGGTCGTTTAATGCGCTGATGAATGCCTCTGTCGCTGCGTCATCTCGATGTTCTGGGTCGTAAGCTGGGTAAGGCAAAAGTGCCAGTCGCTCAATGTCTTGGGCTAGCTGCTGTAACTTCTGCATCCGACGCCGTAGCTGTGACCGATAAATCTGCATCAGATTATCGTCTCCATAGCGCATTCATTATAGCGGCTGGGGTTGAGCGCAACTCACCGGGGATCGTCTGCAAAAGCTCAGCAGCTGGGCCTCTTGAAGTAATGCAGTTGCTCGTTCCGGCTCATTCCAGTGATTTTCCGCAGCGGCAGCTTCAAACTGGGTTTTGTAGATACTCCAGACCGTTTTCCCGTCGCATATTGGTGCTTTCACATTTCTGGATGAGCTTTGCGCTGCTGTTGTGAGCGGGGCTGGTGAGGTGGTTACTACTGCCTTCGCTGCTTCCAATTCCTTTTTCACTTTTCCCATCTCATGGTTCATTCTCTCCTCGACCCGGCTGATCTCATAGTTGATTCTCTCTTCAACCTGGCTGACCTTCTTCTCGACCAGGTAAACCTTTTCTTCGACGCATTTAATTTGTTTGTTCAGACTACCGAGCTCCGCTTTTATTTCGCTGTTTTTGCACTTCCTTGATTTCGATCGCTTGTTGGTCCAGCTTCACAGCTTAACTGGATGACTGTTGTCGCTGCTCTTGCTGCATGAGCATCAACATTTGCATCAACGCATTTTCTGGTTCGTTTGATTTTGGTGTTTCTACTTCTCTACCTTCTACGCCTCTTTCCGCATCTGAGGGCTCACCCAAATCCAGATTTACGCCTTCCGACTCGATCGCATCACGCAAGCGTGCAATCAGTATGGCCTTTGTACCTTGTGTGACCAGATTTCACTGTTCCAACTCCTCCTTGAGCTCCGTTATGGTCAATTCATTAATTTTTAGATGTAAACTTCGTTGCATTTTTGTTGTTTTGACTATTTTCCCACTAGTTTCCACGTTGAATTTCACTATTGTACACTAAAGAAATGCTCAAATTTTCACTTTCAAAGTTTTTTTTCTCATTTCTTGACACCACTGTCGCGTGTTATGGTTCGCGGCCAATAATTTAATGTTCCGGGAAAGTGAAAACGCACTGTCTTTTAAGTTAAGTTAAAAGAGTTTATTTACTAAAAATGCACAATAATTTATTTCACTATTTCACAGCTTGTATATCAATTTTTACTTCAATTGTTTACCACTTCACAATCAATATCGCTTTTAATTCTCACTCCACACTATCGCAATTTTACTATATCGCGGTTGTAATGATCCCCCCATTCATTCAGCTGGCCTTTATATAGGGTCTTTAGTCATTTAATCCATTTCTCGTACATTGGCGAACTACCTAGAATATTCGAGCAATACTGAATGGGCAGTGACGTCACTTTCAGATGTTGATCATGTATGGCGGGTTTTCGAGTACATTTGTTTGTTGATCATGATGTTCTTAATCGTTGTGAATGTGATTGCGACAGTAGCTCGCAGAATTATTTGTACATGTAACAATATTTTATAAGCTCCACTGGAATCTCATTAATGGCCGGTGCTTTATTATTCCTTTGGGCTTTCATGGTGGACAAACTTCATCCAGATGTTCTGGAGCTGTGCGGAGGATTATGGAGGTTGTTGAAATAATATCCCTATATTTCCTTAACCCTGTTTTCAGCAGCGATGATGTTGCCGGTATCATCACAGTAGAGTGTGGTCTTGGGCTGATATCCTCGTTTCAAGCTTTTCACTACTTTGTAAGCCTGTCGTGTTTTGTTGCTTGCTAGGCTTACATCGGTACTTCTCAATGGGTTGTCATAGTATTTTCTTTTCTTAATTTCTTCTGAGATTTTCATAATGTTCTCTTTTCATTCTGGTTTTCATAAGTATATATTCCTTGTACGCCTGATTCTTCTTATCTAACGTATCCTGGCATTCATCATCGAACCGGTCTTAATCGTCATTCCATTTAGAGCTCGTTATTTGCTTTTAACGATGCGTCTCATAAGATGGGTGCCAGCTGATTGTCGAGTGTCTCCGTGAAATTTTTTGCTACAGACGCCGTTTGATCTCAACATGTGGATTCATATTGTTGGAATTATTGTGAGCAAAAAAAATACAGATAAAATGCCACTTAATACAAAGTAAGAATATCACAAAGCTCTTCTTAATTTTCAAATGACAAAAATCATCTTTTGTTTGAGAATTTTGTTTCGCTCTCTTGAAATAATTCATAGTACTTCATGGTTCAGTGTCATCTGTTGTTAAGGCTACTTTATAGCACTCAAATATTTTTTCAAACATTCTTATTTTTCTTTAAGCTTCAGCCATCAAGCTATTCAGTGCTTCTTTTCACAGCTCCTGACACCTTTGTAGGATTCCTTCTTTATTGCTTTTAGTTCCTGTTTGATTTAGTGAAAACTCCAATATGGTTGGTATTTTGGTATAAGCTGCCTTTGGAAAGCATGTTGCGATTGGAGATGTGGATTCCTATGTAAAATCGAAAAACGATTTTATATAAATACTCGTATATACGTAAGGCTCACACGTCTTTAAAATTTTGACATTGCCTTTAGAGCAATCGCTCTAAATAGGTCAAGGATATCTTTAATGTCTGTCTGTCATAAATGTCACCAAGGCAACTCGCTTTTTTGTATGCCTGTGTAAAATGTCGAACATAAGGAATGACATAGTACGAGTAGACGAAAATATTCAATAGAAAATCTGGATGATATGACGTCAAAGATGATGGAAAAAATGTGGAGAACTTCCTAAGTACATCGTTCTCAGAAGCTACTCAATGATAAAATTACATAAAAAGTAATTGCTCAATTTGTTTGGACTTAAGTGTTTTATTCTACGAAATTGAGTATTTTGAGAACCATATAAATTTCTTACTAATTCAAATGAAAGCTTTTTATGGCTTTTCAATTTAATTGATTGTAATAAGCAATTTTCTCTTCACATTGGAGACCAGAAATTTCTATGACAAGGAGATATCATCTCTCTCTACTCAAAATTTAATAACACTTCCAGGATATAATAAACATTTCGATTGAGCTCAAAACAATTAATTTTCAGATGTGAAATGTTATTATTGAGATCAAATTTCGGCATAGTTATATCTTAAAATTGAATTTCATTGTGCAATATCAAATAGTACCTAAAGCAAATTTTATTCATAGCAATGAAACTTGAAACAAATATTGCTTCATGAGATTTCATTTGTGAAATAGGATCCAATCGAAAATGCTGGCACTATCCATCAAAGTAATACGATCAGAATAGTTTATTTAAGCAATCGATAATATTCATCAAAAATGAGGTTAGAGCGCATATACGATAATAGTTATTGTTTGTATGATGATGGATTATCGGCAAACGAAGTTTTGCACTTGAATTCCAATTTGAAAATTGACAAGATAAGAGCAAAGACTTATTTTTTAACACGCACGACACAGTATTTATTCATTAATTATTTTCGAGCAAACTTCAACTATAATTATCTCTACACCTTTGATGATCACTTGACTGTCGTCCCCACCGATCACTCACGAACTGCCTGCTCCGTCAGCACTTGCTCGCCAGCGCAGATTACTCGATAAATTATGCAAAGATCAGTTGCTGTGTTTGTATTGTTAATTGCATTGGGGTTTGTTGTTGTGTCAGGATGATGATGTTGATGCTATCGACGCGTTGATGACTGTGTGGCCATTCGTAATGGGAGTGGGTGAATAGTCGACTGTGGAAGTTGCTGTTGAATCTTAAACATACTCCCCCCGCTGCGACCGTAAGGCGCGGAACGTCCTATGATTATAAACAGAAATAAATGATTTGTTAACACATATGAACTGTTGAACTCCGTGTCTGTCCAGCTAGGTTGCATCCGCTGATTACCGTAATTTCCCACTAATCTGCAACATACGGTGCTCGAAATAACAGAGTGAAGCTCAACCAACGATGTTGGCTGTTCACCGCTGCTACGTTCGGGCAGTCCGGGTGTCTGGAGATTGAACCGTGCAAATTGGGGAAACGGAGTGTGGTGATGGGTTGTATGAATTCGATTAGAGGTTATTAACGGTAATTAAAGGGTGTTAGGGGTTTGTGCAAATCGGTTAAGTGTGTTCTGGGGTAGGCAGTAATGCTATCTTGGTGATTGCGCGTTTATATGTGTTGCCCTTTGCGTGCAGTGTTACCACTCGTACTAGGTTATCTGACCCGGGATGTAAAGCAGTCACCCTGGCTAATGGCCATATGTATGGGTGTAATTTCTCCTCTTTGAGTAAGCACAAATCTCCGACCTTGGCGTTGTGTTGTCGATGAGTCCACTTTCTGTTGTAATCTGGTGAGATATTCGCTCCTCCAGCGTCGCCAAAACGTTTGTGCTAGACGTTGCGTCAGTTGCCATCTATCGAGTCGGTTGATGTTAGTTTCCGTGAGGTCTGCTTCAGGCGGTGCTAACAACGGGTCGCCAATCAGGAAGTGTGCCGTAGTGTCCATCGGATCATCTGAAAGCGGGCACAATGGTCTCGAATTAAGACAGGCTTTTATCTGCGTCATCGTAGTCGTTAGCTCTTCAAAAGTTAGCGTCGCATTTCCTAGCACTCTTCGTAAATGGAACTTGGTCGACTTGACGCCGGCCTCCCAGAGTCCTCCAAAATGGGGTGATGCCGGAGGATTAAAATGCCATGTGATCCCTTGGTTAGCGAGAAGTTCCGCAACGTCTTTGTGGTGCTGCAGTACCTTTCTTAGATGTGTGTCGGCCCCCACGAAATTTGTCCCACAGTCACTGTACACGTGGCTACACATACCGCGTCGTCCGCAGAATCGTTTAAACGCTGCTAGGAAAGCGTGCGTCGTCAAATCGCTGACCACTTCGATATGAATCGCTTTGACTGTCAGACATATGAAAATGGCGACGTATCCTTTGTAAGTCGAGCTTCCACGGCCTAGACGGTGTCGTAATTCGAAGGGACCGCAATAATCCACTCCGATGTGAGTGAACGGGCGAGCAACGTTGACTCTCGGTGCTGGTAGGTTGCCCATGAGCTGTGAGGAAGTCTTCGCATTCGCGCAAAAACATTTGATGCACTGGTGTACACTTTTTTGGACTACCCTACGAGCGTCGATCAGCCAAAACTTTCTTCTCAAGTGTGTCAACATCGCTTGGGTCTGTCCATGTAGAGTAACTTAATGTACTTGATGTAGCAATAAGTCAGTGAACTTGTCAGATCTTGGAACGATAATCGGATGGATTTCAGAGTAAGACAATGTGGCATGTCCTAAACGTCCCCCGACGCGTAGTACTCCGTCGCTATCTAAGAATGGGTTCAGATTTGCAATCTTACTTTGTTTCGGAGTTTCCTTCGTCTTGATTAAGGTTTTGATTTCATGATCAAATTCAGACTGTTGTGCAAATTTTACCCAAATGTCTAATGCTTGTTTTATCTCTTCGCTGTGTAATGGGGTTGGGGTGATGGATTTTTGCATGCATTTACGCCAACGTAAACAATAAGCAGTCACTCGGCATAACCGCGTCAATGACGAAAATCTCGCAATGATTTCAGTTGCGTTTGTTATTGTCTGTAGGAATACCTTGATATTTTTTCTCCTCTCCAATTCGGTACTCTCTATAGTCGTGGATTTGGGGCACTGATCCGATGGTTTCACCAACCAGGTTGGTCCATTCCACCATAATGGATGTGATAATAGTTCTGCAACTTCTGCGCCACGTGAGGCTAGATCTGCTGGGTTTTGTGGCGACGGAACGTAACGCCAAAGAGTGTTACCAGTTTGGTTGAAGATTTCTGTCGTTCTATTGGCTACGAAAATGTTCCATCGAGTGGGATGACCTTTCAACCACGCCAGAACTATCTGCGAATCGGTCCATAACGATTCGTGCGTGATGGGTAATTTTAGCGTATCTTTCACTCGGACCATCAGCTTTGAGAGCAATGCTGCTGCACATAGCTCGAGGCGTGGAATAGTTACTGGACGCACAGGTGCAACCTTGGTTTTTGCCGTGACGATACGTGAATATGTCCCGGACTCGTTTCGTGATATTAAATAGATGACCGCGGCATATGCTCTTAGAGAAGCGTCGCTAAATCCATGCAGCTCGAATTCTGCACCTGGACCACACCCAACCCATCGAGGTATTTGGCATTTCGAGATCTCTTGTATGCCTTCACGGAACCGTGTCCACTTCTGTGTACATTCTAACGGAACTGTTTCATCCCAGGCCACTCCACTCAGCCATAACAATTGTAGTATTATTTTGGCAACAATCAGTACAGGTGCTAACCAGCCCAGTGGATCGTATAGTCGCGCAATATCTGACAAGATCTTTCTTTTAGTATATGGCGCTGAACTTTCTGGTAACTTAATTTGGTATCCCAGACAATCGATCGATGGCTAGTGACTTAAGCTGTTGATCCCAGTATCGTTCAACGTGAAGTTTCATTTCCACGTCTTCCTCAGGAATTCCACATAAAATTTGCGGGTCGTTAGCAATCCATTTACGGAGTGCAAAGCCTCCACTTTGTAGTAGCGCGTCTACTTCTTTACGCTTCATGATAGTCTCTTGCAGGCTCTCACCACCCGACAGAACATCGTCCACATAAAAATCGTCCATGATGACCTTATACGCCGATGGGTATTCCCCTTTGCCGTCGTCCGCTAACTTATGCAAAGTTCGAATTGCCAAGGAAGGAGCACATGTGGTGCCGAATGTGACTGTATTTAGACGAAAGTCACAAATGTTACTCTCTGGATGCGGTTTCCAGACTATACGTTGGTACTCAGCGTCATCGTGATGTACGTTGATCTGCCGATACATCTTTGAGATGTCTGCTGCAAATGCGAATTTATGCAATCTCCATCTCGATAGTACAGCGCTCAAGTCATTTTGAATAGCTGGATGGTAAGTACAGTGCCGTACTTATGGATCGGTCTTCTTGTCTGATGTATTTTGGCTGGTCAGCTACTAACTGCATATGTCCCATATCAATGTGCTCTTGTAAACACTTATCATATTCCTTCCTTAATTGCGACGTCCTTCCTAAACGTTTCTCTGTTGCCTGTAAACTTGCTACTGTCTGATGCCTCGATTGACCTAATGCTTGTTTCATGCCCTGCTTGAATGGCAACCGGACCGTGTATCGTCCATCGACTCCCCTTTGAACATTTTTTCGGAAATGTTCCTCACATGCTTGCTCTTCATCAGATGTTATTCTATGCGATGCCACTTCTTCCAGCTCCCAAAATCTCTGCAATAACTCATTGATGTTCGGTTCATCACTTGCTTCTACCGTGCAACTGTGCCATGTTCGATCCCTTGTGGAATGCACTGGTACTTCGCCCGACAGAATCCATCCTAAACTTTTCCTTTGTACCACGGGCCCCGCCGGTAATTTAAACATGTCACTCATCAGAATTTTGCCATATATTTCTGCTCCCAACAACATATCAATGTTACCTGGTCTATTAAAAGAAGGATCAGCAAGTTGAACTGTTTTCAATTGCTCCCACTCTGCAGTATCCAGCGTCTGCGGTGGTAGTGGGTTCGTTAATTTGTCCAAGACATATGCCTTGAAGGGTATGACTTCATTCGCATGTGTTCTAATCTGTGCATGGATCATGCCTCGACTTGCTCGACTGGATTCTGCCCCGATTCCCGCAATTTTGATATTGGTGGCCTTGCGCTTTAAGCTCAATTGTTGAGCTGCAGCTTCTGTTATAAGAGACGCTTGCGACCCTTGATCGACTAAAGCCCGCAAGACTTTGCATCCATGGGGTGCCTCCACGCTGACTAACGCTGTAGCCAGAAGTACCTCGTTCTTCCTTTTACAGTTCAGCGCGTTGATGTCAATCGCTCCTGGTCCTGAGGATTGAGTTTCGGTCGTGTTGGGATTGGTTACCTTTGGACTTCGTTGACTCATAGTGGCTTCATCTTTGTGCAGCAAGGTATGATGTTTCCGTTGACATTTCTTGCACTTAGATTGGCTGGGATACCTTACCACGAAGTGCTTGCTGGATAGACAGTTGAGGCAAGCACGTGATTGTTGAACTGTCTGAAGTCTTTGCTTCAAATCACTGCGAATAAATTGATCGCACTGATACAAGAAATGATGCTGCTTGCATAAAGGGCATTCTATCGTCACTTCGTTCTTCACCACATGTACACTTCGTGTGGTCTTCGCCGATACCGTGGGACGCACGGTTCCTGCTGCCTCCAATGCTCTGAATCTATTTTGTACGAAGGTACATACGTCTTTGAATTACGGCAATTCTTTCTCTTCACATCTTTGTTGTTCCCACAATTGACGCGTTTCATGTGGGAATCGTTGCACTGTCATGTGAATCACCATGGCTTCCCCCAAGTTTTTCACTTTCATGTTTTCAATAATCTGGACACTCTCAACAGATCGATCCAATAAAGTTTTAAGCGACGTGGCTGATTCATTAGCATTTCCAATGCTGAAGAGGGTTTTCAACTGCGCGGTCAAACAGACACTTGCATTTTCGTATCGTTCTACCAACACTTTCCACGCTCCGTCGTAATTTGCATCGGTTACTGCGAACTGTTAAACTAATCCTGCTGCCTCTCCTTCTAAACTTGACTTGAGATAATGCAGCTTTTCAACCTTTGACAATGTTTTACGATTATGAATGAGCGATGTGAACAGATCTCGGAACGACGCCCACATATCATATTTGTCGTTGAATTTGGGTAATGTAATCCTTGGCAACCGTAATTCTTCCAACGGAATCGAGGATTCTGGTGGATTTGCCCGTTGTGCCTCCTTCAAAAAGTCGGCTAGTCCGGCGTAGACTACTATGTAGCTCTCGTTGAACGTAGATAACCAATCTTCTTCAAAATAGGGCACCTTCAGCTCTTCGTCCATGCCCGTGAGCAGTGCAATGATGTGTCGATGGGTTTCCGCAAACTCCTGATGTAAGGTTTGCACCCTGTCCAATTGTTTTTCATAATAAACTTGCGTTTTCCGTGATTTTGAGTCCTTTTCATAATTACTAATTACTTTATTCAATTGCTCCAGGGAGAGCTTTTGCTGCACAATTAGTCGGTTCATGGTTCTGCGATTTGGAACTATGTAATGTGTGATAGAGTGTTTCCCAGAAAGCGAACTTTTGTACAGCTAAATGTCTGATGAACTAAGTTGTGACTAAATAATGCACTGCTTGCATGCCATTTTTTTTTTTTTTTTGTGGTAGGGAGGTGAAGGCATTTATGCCCGCCGAGTCTGGCAGTGTGGGACTCCCATGGAGGATACCTTTGGACTACCCACTAAACACCTCCCCTGTCAATCTGAGAACCTAGCCTGGAACCGTTTGACACATTACTTCGGGCCAGGTCTCGTTTTGTTACGCCGTGGGGCGCCTTCAAGCTGGGGAGTCCCTTTCCTAGCGGGAGGGGAGGGGGGAAGAGGAATTGCCAGAAGAGCGATCCCCCAGCCCCAGTGCCCCCCCGGCTGCTGTGAGTCCCTTTTATATTTTAGGACTGCCCGAGCATAATGTGCCACTTGGTTCCATTTGTCAACCGATTCGAGCATAACCGCAACTATATTATCCGGGGTGAGCTCTCCCATCTCCCTGTAGAGTTCCCTTCGCAGCCTGGCCCATTTGGTACACGCAAAAAATGTGTGACAGGCATTGTCCTCCTCTCCTGGGCAAAACCGACAATCGGGAGACCGTGACTTGCCGATCTTGTGCAGGTAAGACTGAAAACACCCGTGCCCGCTCAAAAGCTGGGTCGGATAGAAGTCAGTCTCACCATGCCTTCGATTTAGCCACGGTCTCACATCCGGGATGAGGCGCGCAGTCCACCTTCCCTTCGTGCAATTCCTCCAAGACTGCTGCCAATCGTTGAGCGAGCGTTGTCTCTCCTCGCGGACAACCATCTCCCTCGCATCCTCGTTTCGGCGCAGGTAAATAGCGCGCCACTCTCTAGCAAGGAGGGCGACAGGTATCACGCCTGCAATCACTCTCACCACCGAGTCGGAGACAGTTGGATACGAAGATGCAATTCTCAGTGCTCCTCTTCTCTGTACCTGTGCCAATCGTTTTCGGTATACCTCCTTGCTGAGAGCGTCGCCCCATACCTCTGCTCCGTACAGTAGCACTGACCCTACAGCACTCATCAAGAGGCGTCTTCTTGATGGGCTGGGTCCCCCTACGTTGGCCATAAGTCGACTCAGGGCCGATATTCTCGAAGCAGCCTTCTCAGCCGTTGCCCTGATTTGCTCAGAGAAACTCATCTTCGAGTCGATCAGTAGCCCCAGGTACTTCACCGCTGGCTTCGATTCGATCTGTATATCTCCAATACTGATCATCCTTACTCTAGGGATTCTCTTTTTTGTCAAGATGACCACTTCGGTTTTCTCCAGTGCTAAACTGAGCCCGCGAGCAGTCATCCAGTCCCTCACTCGGCGCATTAGCATACCTAGCCTAAGTTGCGCTTGTTCAACGGTGCGTCCGGCGACCAGGGCCGCAACATCATCCGCATAGCCGACCAAGCGCGACTCATCTGGCATCTCAAGTCTCAGTAGCCCGTCGTAAGACACGTTCCACAGGTCCGGACCAAGGATAGATCCCTGGGCAACACCCGAGGTAATTTCCATCCTTCGTTGGCCCTGTGTCGTGTCGTAGAGCAGGCTTCGGTCCTTAAGGTAGTTCCTCAAAAGCCGCATCAGATATTCTGGAACTTGAAAAGAGTTTTCCAGCGTATCCAGAATATCCACCCATCTAGCGGAGTTGAAGGCATTCCTGACGTCGAGTGTCACCAACAGGACGATCCGTCGCTTGGTGCGACTACATGCCTCTGCCTTTTGGACCGCATTCACCACCTCTGCAATCGCATCAATGGTAGAACGTCCTGCTCTAAAGCCGTACTGCCGAGGAGATAGGTCCCCAGCAGCACGAATCGTGTCAGTGAGTCTTCCCTTGATGAGTTTCTCTAGCACTTTCCCAGCCGTGTCTAGCATGCATAACGGGCGGTATGCAGACGGCGATTCGGGATTTCCCTTCCCCTTGCTGACCAGCACGAGCCTCGCCACCTTCCATCGTACCGGGAAAACCCCGTCCCGTAGGCAAGCGTTGAATGTGCTGAGCAACAAGTCAGGACAATGGTGATAGACGAGCTGCAAAACCTCAGCTGGAACACCATCTGGACCTGGAACCTTTCTCACTTTCAGGGGGAGGACTGCCTTCTCCAGTTCCAGCTGTGTGAAGAGTGGGCACTCGACTGCTGTTTCACCATGGACAGCGTCAACACGGACGGGATGGGCGGGAAAGAGTCCCCGCACTATCGCGTCCATCTTTTCCGCGTCATGTATACAAGGCTTCCGTAGGGCACCAAGTTTCCCCATGACCAGCTTGTAGCCAAGGCCCCACGGATCCCTATTTACATCGTCCATGAGGTCTTGCCAGCATCGGGCCTTGCTCTTGTTAATAAGCCTGCGAAGATATTTCCTGCCGGACCTGTATGCTGCTAGCTTAGTGTCTGCCTCCTCCCGTGTTCGCGCCCGCTGGGCCTCTCGCCGAAGTTTGTGACACTCGCTTCTTTGTTCGGCGATCTCATTTGACCACCAGTATACTGGAGGCTTACCATGTCGGGGTCTCCGACGGGGCATGGAAGACTCGCAAGCAGCTATGATGGTACTCATAGTTGAGTTCACCAAGTCCTTGGCTGTAGGCCCTCCACTCCCTGGCGGAGCTCCCAGCAACGGTGCGCCTGCCGTAAGCGCGTCAGTGAACCTCTCGACGTTTGGGCATATGCACGCAGAGTGGCACTGTCGTGAATCTCAACAGCTATATACTGGTGATCACTAGCCGAGTAGTCCTCTAGTACTCGCCAGTTGTGTACTCTAGGTACCAGGGACTCCGAAGCGAGTGTCACATCGGGTATGGTTCCTACGCAACCCCAGCGGCGGAAAGTAGGGGTGTTACCAGTATTTAGGACAAAAAGCGCTGTTCTGGCCGCCATGTCCAAGATTTGCTTTCCCCTTGGGTCGGATTGTGGCATACCCCATTCAATGGCTCTAGCGTTGAAGTCTCCCCCGACCAGCATGTGGCCCTCTGTGTTCGAGACAGCGTCCTCCAGGGCATCGAGTTTGGTTCGAAAAGATCGCATTGCCTCGTTAGGCGTCAGATAAACACTGAAATATGATATCCCTGAACACCGCACCCACACAAAACCATCCCCGCGTCCATGGCCCTGCACCTGAAGGCGGGCGCTGTCTCGAACCCAGATGGCCGAGGTACCAGTTTTGTCAGGGTACCACGCTTGCGAGTCCTTGTTATGATGTTGCTCGCTCAGCAGCAGGAGGTCAGCTTTCTTATCCCTCGCAAACTGGTCAAGTAGGTCCTGGGCGTTTGTGCTTCGGTGCAAATTGACCTGCAGGATACGGATCATTTGAGTATCGATTTGGCTTTAGTTAGGGCCTCCTTGAAAACCCAGCATCTCCCTGTCCCCGGCTCATGTTTGAGGTCGCCGGGTGCTAGCTTAGCATCCTTGCAAAGAATGCATTTTGCCTCGTTCGTGCACTCGTGCTTGCATGCCATAGCCACGTTTTGTATGCACTGATTGCACCTAACTCCCCACAAATGACTTGAGAGGCGACCAATGCCAGTGTTTCCAACGAAAGATGAGACGATTGTTTCATGCGATAGATACGATTTGTATGCGATGCTTCCTAAATGCCCACAAATGACTTGATGCAATCAATGCAAGTGCTTTCGTCGACAGAAGAGACGATTGTTGTATGCGATAGCGACGTCTTGTATGCGATGCTTCCTAAATGCCCACAAATGACTTGATGCAATCAATGCGAGTGCTTTCGTCGACAGAAGAGACGATTGTTGTATGCGATAGCGACGTCTTGTATGCGATGCTTCCTAAATGCCCACAAATGACTTGATGCAATCATATTCACTTTATAATCCACCAATTTTCTCACACTTTCACCCTTTTTACCAACTGATGAACGTGATAGTGGCTAGCAGTTATGGGCTGCTCCCTGTAAATAATTTAATTTGATTGCGTCGCAAAGTGCTGAGGATTGCCTATAAGCACGTCTTGGGCTGTTAGCCACCATGTGCTTGAATGTGGGAATTGTACTCCCGTTACGAGGTCCCGGTTTGACGATCACCGCTTTTCAATGAAATGCCACTGGATTTGCACACACGTGAATTTGGAAGAGGATATGTATGACAAGTGTAGGAATGATCGTACTTACCAAATTGCACGGTTCACACATTACCTATCGTTGCCTATGCGCAACGATCCGGCTCGACGGACCAAAAAATGTTTGTATGATGATGGATTATCGGCAAACGAAATTTTGCACTTGAATTCCAATTTGAAAATTGACAAGATAAGAGCAAAGACTTATTTTTTAACACGCACGACACAGTATTTATTCATTAATTATTTTCGAACAAACTTCAACTATAATTATCTCTACACCTTTGATGATCACTTGACTGTCGTCCTCACCGATCGCTCACGAACTGCCTGCTCCGTCAGCACTTGCTCGCCAGCGCAGATTACTCGATAAATTATGCAAAGATCAGTTGCTGTGTTTGTATTGTTAATTGCATTGGGGTTTGTTGTCGTGTCAGGATGATGATGTTGATGCTAACGAGGCGTTGATGACTGTGTGGCCATTCGTGATGGGAGTGGGTGAATAGTCGACTGTGGAAGTTGCTGTTGAATCCTAAACAGTTATGATAAGGACATATGTTTTGCTTGTAGGCTAAATCAAGAAGGAGACCTTTCTAAAATATCAAAAAAATTATCTAAGTTCGTAGACGTAGACAAATCTGTAATAAATTGCCAAAAAATTTGAGTATATTTATTTCAGTCAATTATTTTGTTTTTTTGATATCCGCAGACCAATTCTATTTTTTCTTTAAAAGCCGTCGGGCCCTGCTTATGTGGGTACACACAAAAAACCAAAGGCCAGCGGCTTTTCAAGAAAAAAATGCATTTCATATTATAAGTAAATCACAAAAGTTAAGTTAAATTGCCCGATTTTTATGAAGAAATACTTGAGCAAACCTCAGAACCCTACTAGTTCTCCTATTTTGATGATATAAAAGAAAAAAGACCTACAGATGATTCGGAAATTTCTTGGTTAACATTTGAGAATCATTTGTATGCGCTGAGGGAATTTTCGAACTTTTGAGGACGGTTCAGTTTTAAGGCTTTTGTAAAAAGAACTGAACAAGGCCTTATTACCTTCGCATGTTATCTATTTGGGCAGCACGATAAGTTTTCTCGAACACCATAGAAGATACAATCTTCAAACTTGTAGAAAGATTCAAAGTGATAGTCCTGCAAAAGTTTTGGCCATATCAACATTTTCGAAGGTTTTTAAAGGAGTTCCATCCGTATACTGAAGTGATCCTTAAACATTTCCCATGATGCTTAGTTTCAGTAATCAAAACCGACTTTCAAATGCCCGAAAAAGGGTAAAAGAATTTCATAAAATTGGTACTTTCCCCGTTGGTTAGCATATGTAGTGTTTTTTACTATGTTAAAAGGCCCGTTTAGGACTGCAGCAGTGTTCTGTTACCCCAGCGAGCAAAAAATTAGCACTCAGCTGGGTTGGCCTTGCCTGAGGACGCGTGAATGCGCTGGCAAGCTAGCGTTGTGGTGTCGCGGGGCAGGTTCTACAAATTATTTTCGCACTCACGAATTAGAAAGGTGACCGGAGTCAAAAATTAAACCGATTAGCTAGTGATAAATGTGCGAATGGCTGAAGCAACCTCTCAAAAGGGATTACAGGTGAAAAACGCGGCGAAAAATAACAGATTAGCTATGTGCGATGTTCAAGACGATTTCATTCCTTGCAGTGACCCCACGTACCCCTCCTAGTCGGGTCAAAATTCAAAAAAATGTTGCCTTGGCCCATATTGGGTGTTGAAGGTCAAGCGGCCTTGTGAGAGCCCCTGTAACAATTAAAAAGAGAAGAGCTCACCTCATGGCTAGCTCATGAACGGAGGGGCTAGCCAGCGTGGTGGGTCCCATACCTGTTCGGGGTTCAACGCGGAAGGACCGAATTTTAACCTTCCTTTATATACTCATCTTTATTCTCTTTTTTCAATTCACAATAGTAACAATTCATAAATTTCCACCTTTCTTTTTTGTTTTCTTTTAAAAATTCATTAAATATTTTTAATTTACAATGCAGTCATAAAAAAAAATTTGTTTTAAATTTCAATAAATATTTTTAATTTATAAAATCATCGTTAAAAATCCCTTTTGAAATTCAATAAATATTTTTAATTTATAGCATCGTAAAAATTTTTAAAAACTCGAATATTTTTGGCTTATATCACCGTGAAAAATTTTATTACAAAAGCAAAGAAAAAAACGGGCGCTCGTGGTTGGTGGGGATAAGAGTGCCTAAAAGCTTGTACCAAATGATCAATAAAATTATTATTAAGCGAAGCAAATTGTTGGATAACAGGAGTCAACATCAAATTTGACTGTGACTGCAAAGCATAAAATTTCGATATTTTAGATCGTTATTAGATGAAAAAAAAATATATATGGCATGAAAAAGTTTGCTTCTGTGTTTAGGATGCTGTTTATTATTAGTATTAAGTTTCACTATTAAATCAACTTACAGAAAAGTGGAAAATAATTTAAAAGTGCACGCTTTTACTTTTTCTTTTATGTTTATAACTACTTACTCTCACTAAACCTCAAATATAGTCGCCCATCATGTGTTCATTGTATTGGCCTTGATAACGTTGTTCAAAGTTCATGATGTCCTGATGAAAACGTTCACCTTGCTCTTCTGAATATGCTCCCATGTTGTTTTTAAATTTATACGAATTTGCATGCAGCATGTGTACTTTTAATGACATCCTGCAGCCTATGGCCTTAAAATTTTTAAGCATATCTTCAACCAACTGTTTGTAGTTTTCAGCTTTGTTATTTTCTAAAAATTCAGAAATTACTGCTTTAAAATTGTTCCAACTTGCTTTTTGAGTACGATTTAGCATCGTTGGAAATTTTTTATCGGCAAAAATCTGTCTTATTTGCTGACCAATAAAAACCTTTAACATTTGCTTCCGATAACTTTGGAAAAAACTTTTTCAAGTATCCAAAAGCTTCTGAAGTTTCATCCAGTTTTTTAACAAATTGTTTCATCAACCCTAACTTAATGTGCAAAGGCGGCATTAACACTTGTTCCGCTTCAACAATCGGCTCATTTGACGTTCTGTTTTCCGACACACAATTCTGTTCTCACAGGCCATGACCGTTGGATATAGTGTTTAGAATCCGCTCTGCTATCCCATAAGCACAGATAACACGGATATTTTGTATATCCACTCTGTAACTCCATTAAAAATCCCACCATTTTGAAATCTCCAATCAACGGCCAGTTATACTCACGATACTTTACAAATTCAAGCCAGATTTTAACACTTTCATAATTCTCTTTAAGATGTACTGAGTGAGCGATTGGAAGAGATGGATATTTATTTCCGTTGTGTAATAGAACAGCTTTCAAGCTTTTTGTAGAGCTATCAATGAATAAACGCCATTCGCTAGGAACACAGGGTATACCAATTGCTTCAAATATACCTTTAATGTCATTGCAAAAACAAATTCCATCTTCTTTCGTAAAAAACGCAGAGAATATTTCATGCCTGGTCCGCTGATCCGTGATCTTAACATCATCAAGTAAATTCCACTGTTTTAAGCGAGAGCCTAAAAGCTCTGGTTCATTTTTCGGCAAATTCAAATCTCTAATTAGGTCGTTAAAATCTTCTGTAGTAATGAGATGGTGTTTTGGTTGTTCAGGTGTAGGCAAAAACTCCTTATCGGAATTACTTTTATAAGAACTAAGAGATGAGCTACTTTTTTGCGATAGTTTTGTTGGTGGCTCAGGTACTGGTTGTGTCAGGCCGTGAGCAATTGGAGTGGAAGTAGGTTCGAGGTCAGGATATTCAATAGGTTTTGCATTTTTACCTGAACATCTTTTACCCGGATTCACCATACAAAAGTAGCAGTCAGTAACATGGTCTTTTGATTCTCGCCAAATCCTCGGTATTGCAAATTACATATACCTTTTCTCACCTCAATACCAACCTGAAAATGTAGAAATAAAAATTAATATGTCTATCATACTTGATTTATCGCATAATTAAAAATCGCTTATCTTCCAAACATCTTTCACAATAACTACTAGCAACATGCGGAGCCCATGGCTTGTCTAGATTCCGAACAGGAAAGTCAAAATATGCTTTATAGGCTTCACAGAGAACGTGAGATGTCTTTAATTCCTATTTCAGCTCTTGATCTTTCATAAATTGATCACATATAAAAAAACTGCATCAGCATCGTATTTACACTTTCGTGACAACATTTGAAGTTTTTCTGGGCTTGTAAAAAACACCTGATCGTTGTTTATGACTCGAGTGCTATCTAGCGGCACTGTATAAACGTAAACAACCCAATCTCATCGCACAGTCTTTTTGAAAGTATTAAAATTAATTAAAATTTATAAAAAAAAGAAAAATGAGTATTGTTACTATAACTATCACAAAAGCAAACTTTATACCAAAAAAAGGTATTTTCTTTTCGTTTTTGTGCTTAAATTAACCAGAAAATCCTAGTTTGAACGTTAGGACAAAGAAGGGAAATTTTTTTGTAGAGTCGTGTAATTAAGAAAATTCAAGTGGCAATTCAGTTTCTAATTGTAAAGTACTGGTTAGGTTTAGTTCTGATGGATTTTGTGCTAAATGACGATGCGAATAGCAGATTGTATGTAGAGAGACGGGATAATCATCCTGACGGTATATAACGTGCAAAAAATGTATTCTTTTTTGACAATAAGCGCGTTGTCTCGCTGCTGTTGCTAGAATTCTCTATTGTTTCATCTCCGTTATCATCATACATTTCTTCATCATCAAGTTTGATATACGGACAACAACATTTGTATTATTGTGACATAAAAGTTCCATATTCCAAACTTTTTAATCCAGTTTAACAAGGGGGGAAGCGTTTTTCTTCTGTGCCAAACCTATAGCTGTCCTCAAGACTCGAATTTTTCCTTTCACTCAGGCATCAGCCCAATCAGTCAGGAGCTGGTCATAATTTTTATAACGAAAGAATAATTTGAAACAAAAAACTTGATACATAGTATATTTAACTATAGCTATATGCATTTTTCAAAATAAAATGTTAAATCACTACATAGAAATAACTAGGCTTCACTATGTGGGTAAAATCACTCTAAGAATTTTCACAAACACATGGTATGTGGGGTAAGGGTAAATTTCTAAGAGGAAGTGTTTGCACTGACAACTGTAGTATATTACTAAAAACTCGAAAAAACAAGAAGAAACACTCTTAAAAACTTCAGATACCAACTTTATTTAAAAGGGGACGTTAAAATAATAGTCGCGTAACAAATTTACTTATCGAAAAAATTCAAATTCACTAAAACTTAATTTTCGAGAGCGATTGTTCTTTCTGTACAAAATCCAAAATGCAACTAAAACTTAGTCTTTAAATTGCAAAAAGTACCGAAATTTTCAAACAAAGAAATCAATTTGAACAAAGGATTTCGGCACCTTTCCTTTAACGAATTGAGTTGTCTCTATCTAACTATTTACCATAATTGTCATTGTGGATGTTACGATATTCTGATGCTTTCAAATCTACTATTCTGAATTGTAATCACTTAATGGCATTTACTATGACATTTCACTTTAAATGTCATAATTGTTATTGTTTTGTACAGCAAGTGCGGTAGCAAAGTTCCGATCAAATAAACATATTGTATCAACGAAAAAGTGACGGGGATTCGTTATTCTAGCTATGGTCAAATAAGTAACTTCATTGAGTTTACTAAAATAACGATCTTTTGGGTGTTTTTTCTTTTCATTTCAGATGGTGATTGCAGAAGAAATACAAGTCTACGATTCAGGAGATGACTGGCGAGGAACAGGAAGTTTCAACTGATCAGACCACACTCACGAAATGCCTATTACACTACGAGAAAACTTCCATTGTTCCACCTCACATGTCACTAGAAATAGCAACTACAACGCGGACAATTTGCCTTCTAGAGCTTCTTGCGATGACGACCGAATTCAACATCGAGCAGTAAATTCATCCCCAACCTTGACGATTGATATTTCGGATGCCGAAACCGATACGGTTGCGGTTGAAACTCACATTTTATCTGTGGCTAGGTTGAAAATAGTACTTCGATTTGTATCACTACAAATTGATGCGGCGCAAAAAACCAGGAAATTTTCTATTTTTCACTTGTACTTGACCAACCGTTCGCAAAGAGCGCTCTGGTGAAATTTTATTTTCGTTCCTCCAACAACTGTCACCGTTCGTGATCAATCAGCCACACTGGTTGTTGCCCAGCACACAGTTTGCCGTCACCGACGAGATCTATCCCCTTTCTCTCGCGCCGCGACGGGGCCTTGCTAACTCGTGAATTTTCTTGCGTTTGTGTGCGTTGGAGTATCTGGCAGTATATTCACACCTTTAAGCGGGTTCTGCATTGCATTATGCGCTGCGTATAGCTTGCAGAGCTTTCCACGCGTTTAGCATGTGCTGATGGTGGAAGGAGAATACTTACAATACTCTCAGTTGAACACGATCGGTCCACCGTAGTATGTAATATGCGCAGTGGCAAGAATCAGAATTTGAACTATTGGTCAAACGACGTAGCATAGAGTACACTAGATAATAATATCCTTGCTACAGTCCCAACAAACAATGTAGTATCAGTTTGGTATCTTTCGATATACGGTCGACAAAAGCAATTATTGGTGTATAATGAACATGAACGATCAGAACATACAGCTACGTTTCATAGTACTGAGCCAAGCTTGTTGTTGTCAGGATCGCGCGACGGGACTATTCAATGTTTTGATCTGCGATTAGATGAGTCGATTGCTACGTTTTTTAGATATTCAAAAAGCGTTAGTGATGTGAAGTTCAGTCAACATTCTACTAATACGTTTGTTGCGGTTTCGGAAAATGGAATGGTTCAGTTGTAGGGTATTAGAAAAATTGATAAATGTGCACTGCAGTACTGCACATAGTGAACTAATTTATACTTGTCTGTATATTTTGTTTCAAAATAAATGAGACTAATTTTTTTTTTGTTTTGTAGCTGATTAATCTTTCGGTTGATTTTTATGTAGTTTGGTTTTAACGTTAAGTATTGAAATTCGTCGTACACAAGGGTTGTGTTGGATGTTGTTGATGTTTTCAAGATCTAGAGAAAAAGCAGTATTATGCGACTCGCTATTATTATGATCACCAAAGCTGTCTTCTTCGTCCGAAAGTAAAATAAACGAATCTCCATTAATGTTTGTTATGATTTTTGGACGGGCAGGCTTGAGTTTCACTTTCGGCGTTGGAGCATCCAAATCAATTAAATTTTGAAACAATCTTTATGAAATATTTCGTCAAGGAGTCACATAGATTTCATACCTGGAAGCAGGTTTTGATTCAACGTTTTGCCTAGTTATGGTATTTGCTTCTTGTTCATGAAGACAAATTAGTTACCCTTTCATCTGATTCCTTAACGGACATTTGCTTTTTCTTGGAAGTTGCTCGAGCAATTTGTTCATGCGGAGGACTACTTGATTACTACACATATTGTAAATTATTATGTTCAAACGGGGAGATTGATTTGGTACTGATCCCATGAAATTTATTCCACACAATTTAGGTTATTTCGAAGTCGGTTCGGCCTCACTTACAAGGCCTCACAAGATTTAAAATTAAAAAAATTGAAACAGAGTAAGACAGACAAATCACTTGGGAAGACTGGTCGACTCATTGCCCACAAACGACACAGAAATTATTCTGGGTGATTTCAACGCGAAGGTTGGCAATGAGCTATCTCATCGGGGAACGACTGGAGGATTTATCCTCCACGTTGAAACAAATGACAACGGCCAGCGCCTGATTGACTCTGCATGTAGCAGAAATCTAGTCATATGTTCGACTTACTTCCCATATCGACGCATTCAGAAAATGACCTGGGTATCACCAAATGGTAACACACAAAACCAGATCGATCGTGTTCTGATCCAACAACGTTGGGCCTCGAGCATACTTGACGGCCGTATATACCGAGGATCAAATTAACCTATCGATATCGTATTTCAAAGGCATACTCAGCGAAAACCAGCCCGCTCCAAAAATTTGACATCGAAAGGCTCTAAACGGCGTCTGTGGTCGAAAATTTCACGGAGACCCTGCTGGCACCCATCTTATCAGACGCATCATTAAAGACGAGCAACGAGCTCTGGATGGAAGTGAAAGCGGCTATCAGAACCGTAGCAGAACAGACGATCAGACATCAAGCACGGCGCAAGAGGAGTAATTGGTTCGATGATGAGTGCCAGAATGCGTTAGATGAAAAGAATCAGTCATATAAAGAATACGTAGGTAGGAAGACCAGGACGAAGAGAGAACACTATGAAAATCTCAGAAGAGTAGCGAATAAGATAATTAAGATTAAGAAAAGAAAATACTATGACGACCAATTGAGAAATAGAGATGTAATTTTAGTGAGCAATAACACAAAACAAGCATACAAAGTAGTGAAAAGCCTGAAACCTGGTTATCAGCGGTACACCAAATTTTCGTTGACTTCAAGCAAGCATACGATAGTATTGATCGTAACGTACTGTACCAAATAATGCTTGGTTTTGGCATCCCAGCCAAATTAGTCCGTCTTACCAAAATGACAATGCCGTCGACAACCGCATCAATAACCAACTCACCGATGCCTTCGACACAAATATCGGACTAAAGCAGAGAGATGAGCTGGCCCCATTGCTATTCAATTTGGCTCTGGAGTACGTCATAGGGAAGCTACCTGTCGATACGCGAGGTACATTACTATACAAGTCGAGCCAGGTTGTGGCCTATGCGGATGACATCAACATTCTGTTACGGTCACTAACAACTGCCAAAGAACTCTTCCTGAAACTCGACAGCAAAGCAAAACTAGTAGGGCTACAAATCAACGAAAATAAAACAAAGCTCATGACGCAGTTGAGAAAAAATACCCCAAATACACAAAATATCACACTTGGCGAATACAGTATCGAAAAATTTTAGCGAATTTGTGTATTTGGCGCCAAAATAACGAAAATGGGCAATGAAAGAGAAGAAATACGCCGAAGAATACAGCTCGCAAATAAAATATTTTATTCAGTATTGACGATCTTGAAGACCAGCTTCATACACAGGGAAACAAAGCTCGAAGTATACAAATCTGTGATAAGACCTGTGTTGTGCTATGGGTGTGAAACATGAACCCTAACCCAAGCATCCGAAAATATATTGAACGCCTTTAAGCAACGGTTCCTGAGGCAAATAATCGGAGCAAAGCTAGACGGGGACCAATGGCGAACTCGATACAACCATGAGCTGTATGAAATTTTTGACGAACCGGAGGTCTCAAGGATTGTAAGACTGCAGAAGCTGCAATGGGCTGGACGCATGAATTGTATGGACGAACAACGGATACCCAAGAAGGTATTCGTTGGGAGAACTGGAGGCCGGCGGCCAGTGGGGAAACCGAGGAAACGCTGGTCTGACTCAGTTGACGAAGACAGTTCACCGCTGCTCGTATTTCGGAATCGAAAGACGCGGTCAACGGGCCGAGACAGTTGGAGGCGCTGTTAGCAAGAAGCGAAGGCCCGAGAGGGGCTGTAGTGCTAAGAAGAAGGAGAAAGACAAAAGAAATATTTAGAAAAGTTCAGAAAGATAAACCAATAGGAAAGAAAATTAGAAAGTTTTGAAAAGTATCATAAGTTCAGAATTTTAGTTTTAAGCAAAGATTTGAAAATGAAAATTGAGTGAGGAAATGGACCAGTTGAAGATTGTTATGGACTCTGGGAAGACACACCATGTCTGAGTGAAAATAAATGTCAGTTAGTGCGAAAGAGGTAGTTAATAACTGACCGGTGTGAGTATTCCTTACAGGAATCCACCGTTGAATATAATGTGCTAGCTGAGACTTGATCAAATTAAATTTCCTCTGAAGTGTCTCAAGAGAAAAAATAAGGTATTCTTGATGAGGCGTTCAAACTTGGGAAGTGTATTCTAAGATACTACGAACAAGGACCACTTATAATATAGGAACAGAATGAATATAATGAAATATGTGTACATGTCAAAGAATAAAGCCAGACATCTTCAATGCTTTATTTGTGATGTGCTGGATATGAATGTCAAATTCGAGTTTGGAATCAAAAATAACTCCAAGATCTTTAGTTTGGATAACACGAGAAAGGAGTAAGTCATGAATAAAACAGTTGATTAAAAGGAGACAACGTTTAATGTAGAAGACATAACTAAACATTTAGAGATGTTTAAGTCAAGGTTATTTAAACGGCACCAATCATTGAGAAAACTTAAGTCATCTTCGAGAATTCTGGAATCATCACATTTACAATTCGTAATTCGTTTCATATCGTCAACATAAAGGAAGGATGAAAAATTTAAACTAGACGGAAGGCCATGTATGAATAAAGCAAATAGGAGTGGACCAAGAATAAAACCATGAGGAACACCAGAAATTGGGCAGATGTAAGATTTAATTTAATTTATGCAAACGAACGCAACAAGAACGAGAAGTTAAGTAAGATTTGAACCAGGAAAGCAAACTTTCAGGGAAACTATAATATTTCAGCTTATATCATGTGGGACTGTATCAAACGCCTTGCTAAAATCAGCATATAAGACCTTCGTTTGAGCAAGAGAGTCAAGCACTTTGGCAACAAAATCAGAGAACTCCAATAAGTTCGAAATAGTTGATTATTTTGGAATGAAACCATGTGGCTGATTACAAAGTAAAGGAGATAAAATAGGAATAAGTTTGGCGTGCAAAATTCTTTCAAGGATATTGGGAAAGCCAGAGAGTATTGATTTAGGTCTATAATTGGAAACATCACGGAAATCACCGGACTTTAAAATTTGGGTGAAATATGCTACTTTCAAACATGGAAGGAATTCACCCGAAGATAAGCTCAAGTTGAACAAAATGGAAAATAGAAGAACAAGTTCAGAGGAAAGGGATTTCGGTTTTGGTAACAGAGGGACTTATAGAAAAGCTAGACAAAATCTTAGAATGAGAAAAGTTCGGAGAAAAGTTACCCACGGGTGATGGAGTATTAAATGAATAAAAGAAGAAGTTACCAAATACTTGAAGAACAGACTCTGGAGTCGAGTCTGTTAAGTTGCCGTAAAAAATATTGTCCGGTATATAGGGGGAGGACTTAAGAGAGCAAATGTAAAACCAGAATGGTTTGGGTTGATTGGTGCAGAAAGATTGCTCGATTTAAGCATAATATGTTAATTATAAAGCCCTCGTTTAATCTCGGTTTTGGCGATGGAACATAATTTACAATAACTATTGCGAGCTTCGGCAGACCCGTCTAACTTAATCTTCATTCTAGTTCTCTCTTTGCTTTTAATAACACGTCAAACTTCAGAAATAAGCCAAGGGCATTATTTATATATACTTAATGTTAAAATCAGCACTTTGACGTTGCTCCTAACTTGCAGTGCATTACAGGTTTTTGCTGTACATGGAATTTCTGTTGAACCGATCAATTGGTGCTCATAGCACATTGATGTTCAATACGTTCAGGTTGTTGATCGGCAAAATTGATGCCTGTTGTTGATTATAGATCGCAAAAATGCAGATGAGTTGAATTAGGGGTTGTTGACTGCTGTTGATCATTGATCCCAGGAATTTCGCTGATGAGTAGCATGAGTGGTTGTTGACCGTTGATGCTTATTGATGTTGATGACGTTATGGATTTTGATATGATAGTGATGAACATCTAGGCTTACTACCGAACCATTAATTAATTGCCAGATAAATTAGAAACTGTAACAATAGAAATTAAGACTGGGCCGATTTTTACCATTTCCATGCTTCTCTCATAGTTGGTGGCTTGAGTGTGAATAGTTACATTAAGTAAAACCATATAATTTCGTTTGACACCATTTCCCGATCTATCAATTTTGTAGTGATTGAGCAGTCATACACGCAAACTGCTCGAAACCCTTCCTATCCCAAAATTGTCGTGGCAGTGGTACAGGGCAATTATCGATTGTTGTGAGTGCTTTAGTTCGCTGAGTTAATTTTTACGGGATATTACTTGAAATTCTTAAATTTTAACCGAAAGTACAACTGGTGAAGATGTGATTTTTGAATACAGAAATCTGCAAAATAAGTTCTGAGCTAGCCATTTTCAAATCAGAACCAGATAATACAAATCGAAAAGGTAATTCGTTGTTTGCTGAGGTCGATGATCAAAGACAACAAATGAAAAGAGGTTAATGGTGCAAAAGAAACACTACTTGCATATGAAGAAATGCTACAACGAAAGCGAGCAAGAGATACGGCGATTGAAACGAGAAAATGATGCCATGGCAAAAGAAATGCACGTATGCGCAACAATTTTCCTCAGTGCTGATAAGCGTTACAAAGAGAAACTTAATGAATGTATTCAAAGACGTCCGTTCAAAGACGTCCAGTCCATGTCAATCAAAATACAGACAGTAGGCATTTTTTGAAACAATTCCGGAAGTCGACATTTATCGAATGTAGATGAACGGCAATCACCACCCATTAGCTTATCGAGAGTATCTAGTGTAGACCCCTATCCTTCATCTCATGATGGCTCTTTATCGACGCCTATAGGAAATACTACTGGATCGTTACCAGACCTGACATCAGCTCATTTCGCACCACCAGTAAATACTCCGCTCGATAAAGAGCAAGAACATTCGAGCAGTCTGTGTAGTTCGATAAAACATAGTCCAATTACCATATATCAATATTCACCTGCCCATTCTCCTAGTGAAAGCAATACTTATAGTCCAACACATTGCTCATCAAATGCTCGTCAGAACTATTTAACAGTCCCTGGTAGCCATAATAGCACTCATCACTTTAGTAGTAAGGAAGGACAATTTGATAATATTTATAATCCTGCAGACATTAGTCAAACGACGCATTTGTCATTTACAAATTTACCGGAATTAGTGCACGTGCGAAACACAAACATATCAAATAACAATGTTCTTCATAGTTTCCACTGTAATTTAACATCATTTGGAATGGCATGCTGACTTTTTCACAGAATACTGTACGTTTTGGAAGTTTGAGTGGAATACGTCTTATCACTAAGATGATAGTACGCCGAATGATTATCTGCCAAACATCCAGTCCACACAAAATAACTTTGGTTCTATACCGTTTGACGATACTGCATTTGCTCAGCTTGGCTCTCTATCGAATTCAACAAGTCAAGAACACCCGCAACAACCACAACCCCAACCAAAACGGCATCAGCAGCAACATGCATTGCAGCAGCAACATCCATTGCAGCAGCAACATGCATTGCAGCAGCAGCATCCATTACAGCAGCAACCTGTATTGAACAGCAACAAAGAATACAACAAGAATGACCGGTGGAAAATGAGGGGGAACGGATTGGGACTTGATCCCGTATCGCGGAGCCGGGCAGTTAACTTTTGGTTAGCAAGAGAAAAGAAAAAATTGAGTTGAAAAAAGTGATGAAGAAAGGAGTTTTTTCCCGCGGATAGGAGTGATTGCCGAAAATTAGATACTTGGGTGTAACGAGAAGTGCGAAAATAAATGTCGTGTCTGGGTTCATTCGAGAGAAAGGTGGTTGAAATCGAAAAATGTAGACTTAAATACGTTTCCCAATCGCAAAATCATACAAAGAATTTTCTCGAACGAGCTGCGTGTGCGGAGTAAAGTGATGGCAAATTGCTTTAAAGTGCGAGTGAATCAGAAGTGAACGAATGGAATATGAGATTAATTATGTTTTCCATCTGGAAAGCGTTATGATACGCTCAAAAATATAATTGCACCATGCATTAACCGGGACGTGGAATACGGATTTTGCAAGGATAACAGTGGGTAGTGAACGTGGGCTTGATATGGAAAACTAAAGGATGCAAGATACGCTGATTAGAAGCTTACTCATCTCGAGTGTTTCCCTGTCATAAGTTTCTGAGTTGTGTGCGCGCTTAGTAGTAACCAGTTAACTTTGCAACTATTGAAAGTGGTTTGAAAAATTACATTCTGGTTTAAGGTAAAATCTTGGTTTAAAAATTAGATTTTGGTTTAGCGTAAAATCTTGGCTTAAATATTAAATTCTGGTTTAACGTTAAATCTTGGTTTGAAAAAATAAATTAAATTCTGGTTTAAAAATTAAATTCTGAAAGATGGCCCAGCAGCCAGAATCAGCAAAAATTGTTTGACTTATCATTATGTGTTGATAAACCTAAATTTCCTCCAAGGCAACTCACCTGCATCTTTATCGAGCGCTCGTGTGGATGTAGGTAAGTACCTTTTTTTTATTTTTTTATCTCAATATTTACGTATATTATTTACAATGGAGAAAAGATGAATGAGAAGGAGAATAAGTGAAGGGGGTTAGTGTGCCAACTTTTTTTAAAATTTAAATTGAATGAACCCACCCCACAACAACGTAACGCTAGCCTGCCAGCGCATTCACGCGTCTCCAGACAAGACCAATCTCGGCAGATCTTAACATCCTCTTCCGCTGAGGCAGCAGACCATCGCTGCAGTCCTTCACGGACATCTAAATACCTACTTTCACTACAATTTCATTTGCGGTAGAATCTGGAAATTTAATTACCATAATCGAATCCAGTTCTAGTAGACATTTTCGTCGGAAGGTGAGCCAGATTGGATAAATGATGTTCGGATCGTAGACCAAAGGGTAATGCTCAGCGACTATCTTCCCTTGTGGACCATTTATTGCGCACATTGAATTATATTACACTGTCTACATACTCGGCTAGCGGCCAATATCTGTCTTCAATTGCACTTTTCTGCGACCAATTATCGATTTGTTTCATCTTTGCCTTCTCTTTCCTTGCGTTTCAATTCTTCTTCGTACGCTTGAATCAGATCTGGACAGTCTAAATTTTCCTCAAGATCTCATGAGTTATCTTCTTTTGGATATCCTTGCCATTTCAGAAAATATTCAACCTTAATACTTTTTTTCCGGGAACAAGGAAGAAGAATTCCCAATTGAAACGTTGCGTTAAGGGTCCTATTCTACATAAACATATTGTTAGATGCTTGCGCTACATCAATGGCCGCCTACGAAAAATGTAAAAGGCGGATAAAACTCGTCGACACGGGCGTTAGGTTAAATCACTTGCGTCGCACAAAAAGCCCAAAATTTTCAATTCAGATGGAATCTACCTCGCACGAATGTTGGGTGAAACTTCACTCAATGCAGGGGATGCGAAGTCTCACGATGGCTCCCTGACAGAAATCTGTTATTCCAACACTTGTCAAACCGATTAGGGCTGCCATAGTGCCAAATGTCTGATCCCTCTCCGAGACCAAGCCGCAAGTTATTACAAAATTCTAAGTCATAGTTTTATATACTTTCTGTGTACCAAACATATTTTGGGGCCAGTTGAAAATGTTACTAGGTAAAAATTGACACGTAACTATATATTAAGAAGTAAACAGTTGTGCTAGTGAAATATTACTCAAAAAAGACTATGTTCAAATATTTGGCATCGAAGAGGGATCGATATGTGTATTTGCCATAGAACAACCATTTTTTTAACCAAACTCAAGTAAAAGATAATCTCTAGACTTTAGTCAAACTTAAATTATTTTCAATTTCAGCTTTGTGTAAAACCAAAGCAATTATACCAAGACTAAGAAAATTCGAAAAGAAAAAACTGACCATTGCTGCATACTCCTACTTGAAAATTTATGAAGCATAAAGTTACTCACACAAGTTTGTCGATTATTTTCCTTTTTTCCAAGTACTTGATATCCTCCATTGGAATTTTCTTTTATTCCACTCAATCTTCATGCTTCCTTATCGTTCCACTTCTTTGATTAATTCACACTCATTTTTCCTTTATTACCGCCATAAAAATCAGCCCATGATTTGAGATGTGAATGTAGAAGAATCCGAAAGATAATGTTTGGTTTTCTGTGCTCAACATAAATCAAAATAAATCGCAGCAATCAGCCGGTTTTTGCCGACTATAAAAGTAATTTTGCGACGACGATAATAACATCAGCAGGCTATAATCATCTATTTAATGATTTTTTGGAATTCAATTTTTCATTAAATCATTATTAGTCAATTATTTTTAAAAAGACAACTTCCTTATAGGCAATTTCCATCAGATTGATGAGAGATTTGATTTAGATTCTTTGAGCAATATCAATATGATTATGTTTGATTTAATTTAAGAAGGCATTTTCATTTTTCAATAAGCTTTTTGTATTGTTGATCATGTTTTCCTCATATCCAGAAACATTTTAATAATACTTGCCCTTCAATATGATGAAATGCCCTTCTAACTGATGGATGTTAGCACCTCTAAATCAATTTTTCGCAAATGTGTCAACTTTTCCAATTTGTGCGAAATCAACAAAATATCTCCAGAAAAAGAATAAGTCAAATAATTTCCACACCGTTGCAAGATTGATTCTCCAATTTCAACAAAACATTTTCAATCATCACTAAATATTATACTTCAGAGATTTCTTATGCCAGGGTCAAGTATCAAGCGAAAGGGTTGGCTCCAATATGTTCGCATAAGTGACAGGAAATCAATTTCTTTGTTGGGATTCCATTTCCCGTCATTTTCAACATTTTACCCATAATATGCAGCACGAATGTGTTTGTATCGGAACCATTCAATGAAAGTATGAACGAGCTAAAGATAGAGCATCAATTTCCCGACAAAACATACAACATGGAAAAGTTGTTCTATTGAACCCTCGTTAAAGGGTTCTGTCGACATGACAAATCGTGTATTGCGGATGAGGAGACGCCTGGTGGCTGCAACACTTCAAAATAAGGAAATTCATTCTGTTTGGCTTTGCGGTTGAGAGAAATTTAATTTTCCATTTGGGATCTGAAAAGAAAATTTGTTTCTCGCAAAGCTTTAAAGGTTGTTTATTGAGGACCAGTTTAACTGAACCCTTTTTGAAAAATGCTGTGTAGTTTAAAAACGGAGCATGTAGGCTTATTGGAATTTTTATTGTTCTCTCATTCAGCTGGAAAAAAATTGGCAGGACTCTAATCTAATCTTACAATTTAGCACTCTTCTTAATCCACGGGTAAGCTTTGATGCAACCATACTCGGCCCCCATCCTCATTAAACTCTGCTGCCGTGTGATCGAAACCACTCAGCACCCACTTTGTGGTTAGTAATCCTTCGACGCCTACCGGGCCTCGAGCGTGTATCCTAGCTGTGGAAATGCCAACTTCAGCACCCAAACCGAATCGGAAGCCATCAGCAAATCGTGAGCTTGCATTGTGGAAAACACAAGCACTGTCCACCTGTCCTTGAAACCGTTGAGCAGCGTCAGCTGTGGAATGAAATGTGATTAGGACGGATACAAACACTACACTTATGCGGTCAGTATTACAATTTTCAGTAATTATCACTTCAGTGTGTCCACTGCCAAAGGTGTGAATGTGGTCGATAGCTTCGTCCATGTCCTTGACTATTTCGATGGCACATTCAAGTGCCCCGTATTCGTGCTTGAGGGACTTTGCTTGTGGCGGCCCGAAAGTGAGTTTTTGATTCAATTTCGGTCCTGAGTAAATTTTCACTCCTTCCCGCTTGAACATGTTGCAGACGTCAGTGAAGAAGTCGGTGTGGAATAAGTCTTCATGGATTAGAAGCGTTTCCATAGCGTTGCAGGCTGTAGAAGAGAAAAATAGATTGGCACGAAAAATAAATATTTTTCCAGCGCAATGATGCAAATCTCAAGGGTGTTTAACTTACCTGCAGGATAATCACATTTGGCGTCACGTATAATCTTCAGGGCTTTGGATAAATCCGCTTCCTTGTCGATGTAGACATGACATATTCCTTCTGCATGACCAAGGACTGGGATGTGGGCGGATTGCTGCTGAATAGAGCGAACGAGTTCTGATGAACCACGGGGAATAATGAGATCAATATGACTGTCCATGGAGAGCAGGTCGCTAATTTCTTCGCGGGTGGAAACCTGAAATTCATCATGAATATTTTTTGTATTGAAATTGATGATGTAAAAGTGTATCCTGAATCACGTCTGATAAATATTTCAAAGTATGTAACCTGAATGCATTAGTTTATCTCAAAACGTTTTTGAAAAGGGTGCATCTCGTTATCACGAGAACGTTGATTTGAGCTTTTGAGAATTCACTTATGAATTCATTCCTATTAAATTCAGTTCAATTAATATTCTAGGCATCAATTTGGCGAGAAGCGAACTATTACAATTGGGCAGCAACAATTGCAAGCATAATTAGTACATTTATGTCATATGAGATAAATTCAGAAATTTTTAGTTGGATAATTCAAATCATATCCATCAAAGTCCCATGTAATGTAATCAATTCGAGCATAAAATTATTAAGTAGGCGACGTATATTAGCTTGAGCTGGATTAATGCTGGTCAGCCTCTAAGCACTTGTCTCAACAAAAGCGAGTTCCAGCCTTCCCATATACTCCCAGTCTAGCAAAGATAAGCATGAGACCAACAAGGTGACTACTCACATTAAAAGAGGGACTTGTTTTTTTTTCAAAGGGGAACCTAAGAGTCATGCCTAACAAACAAAGTCATATAAAATAATGGACGTGAAATGAGCTTATTTTCATCCATACTTGAGTGAAGTTCTTTTACTACATACATGCCTTCCTCTCGCATGCGAACTGAAATCCCCCTGCCTTTCACGCCGCTAGAGAATCCACACATTCAAGTCGCTCTCTAATTGCTCTCACGAAAATCCCACTCTTCTTATACCTTAACCCCCGAATTGTCTACAAAATATCAACCATATGATTGACAACATATGATTAGTGAAAATTCAACATTGATGGGAAACGTCTAATCAAGTTGAAATTGTACACAAAACAATTTTTTAAGATAAATCGTGTTGAATCTAGTGCAAAAGCGTTGCAAATGTGATAATTAACCAAACTGATAAGTTTGTTACGGATCGCGAGTGTTTTTGTGTTGAAAAATAAATATTCTAGTGACGTGTGTGGGATTCTAAAAACAGCTCTAGGAAGCATGTCAGGGACGTATCCTTCGTAGGGTAAATCATGTTCAATCTTTTATATCGTCCAAGTTAGAATACCCGCACGGAAAATTGATTTAGTTCAAGATGCGAAAATTAGTGGGAGACGTCACGTAAAATTTATATGAAATTCGAATCGACAGCTAATAACGCGCCAACTTCACGCATCATAAAGTGCTTCAATTCTCTCGATGCATTTCGTATCCATTCTCTCATACATCTATGCTAATAAATCATCCTCACCGCTGAAACTCCAAAGACAGATGATAATGGGAAAACGAACACAAAAGAAACAAGATAAAATAGCAGGCAGTGCAAGAAGAATTTTGTAAATAATCAAACAATGTCCTACAAATAACAACTTCACTTACTTATATGATAAAACCTTCTGATTGACAGAAAAAAATAATATGTGATGATCGTATATTTAAATTTGCCGGTCTTTTGTTTGTGTTTTATCAGCCTCGTTGTTTGATCAGTTGCAATGACATATCAATATTATAAACCATTTCAGAAATTTTCTTGAAAATTTGAACTAATCTGCAGTATACACGCCACTTAGAAATGACTTTCTCCTCAATATCACATATTTTTGTTGCTCCATGAAAGTTTTTAAAATATTCCCGCTCAAAAATGTCTAATTACGATGGTATGGCACACACTGCTTACATAGAGGTATTTTTAACTCTTACCGCTCTTTAGATACTCGAACCTGGAAGTTCTCTTCAAGAACATACATTTGATATCGATGTTAGCTATCCTTCATAAGCAATTTTTTTGAGGAGCACTTCCACATAAGGAGGTTTAAAACCTTATTAATTTTTTATACCGAAACACTGGAAAGGACACCACTTTTGATCTTTGCATAAAGTTTCATTACTGTAGCTGTTGTAGTTTCCGATCAAAATTGCTGTATTGCACATATAGACAGACAGATAGACAGAAGGTTGCAAAACTATGTAATAGAAACAAACAACCTTTACAAACCCTACAAAGGGAAAGCACGAACCGACTTGACTTACTTGCTGACTTTGAGCGCAGTAGTAAACACATACGCACATAGGGGTAGCAAAACAAAATCCATGCCGAGAAAGCAACTGGTACAAAAAACAGAAGAATGGGCAAGACGAGCATTGCGCTATTACTGGATGTTGTTCCTATAGTCAAAGAAGCTCCTGAGGCATGGAAATTAAGCGTCGAAAATCTCATTCGAGAGGCAACGGTGGAAAGTTTAATTGCTCTAAATCGTTCCCAAGAAGAGCGGCTTCTCTGAAAAATATCACCATCTTCTATGGTGCGGCAGCCTTGGCCTCCAGGATGAATCTCCTCCAATCACCACGATTCCGCAACCTTGTCTGCCAGTTGTTCGATCCCAACAAGGATCTGCTATCAGCTTCGATCGTGTCTTCCCATCGAGTTCTCGGTCTTCCCCTGGACGTCTACCTTATGCTTTATCTATAAATGCTTTTTAAAGTACACGATTCTATGAAATTTTTTCTATAAGCCCCCTTCATCGCGATTTACTTTACTTTACGCAAGACGAAACAGGTGGATCGTCAAATAATTCATACAACTCATCATTGTAATACAGTCTCCACTCTGTTCCTTGCTTCACTGGGCCGTAAATTTTCCAGACCTGCATTTTCAGATTCACTCGTCAGGGTCCATGTTTCACTTCCATATAACAGCTAAGGTGTTTTGTAACTTATTTTATCTGTGCACAAATTTGGACCTTAGAATGGAAAGTACGGAGGATTAGGCCTTATTTGCGGCGTTTATGTGCCGTCCAATGTCCACGCCGCTTCGAATGTGCGGTCCAACGTCCTCTTTTTTGGCGCCTCTACTATTCAGGTTGGCTCCAAGGTGTACAAAGTTATCCACACTTTCAAGTTTTATCAAACAGGAGTTTTCTTCCTCGTTTGAGTCATAAATTTAATTTTAGGTTCAATAACTGGTAGGCCGATTCGGTTTGTTTCAGATTCTAGGATCAGAAATGCTCCTTTGGCATCTAAAATTTAACGTGCCATGATATTGTCGTTATCAGCATATGGTATCAATTGTGTAGACATTAACATTAGTGTACCTAAGGTTTCCGCTGATGTCTTCCTGATGACGTATTCCAGTGCGATATTAAAGAGCATGGGGCAAGTCCATCCCCATGTTTTAAGCCTGATTCCATTATAGAGCTGCCCGTTAGCTCACCGTTTACCTTGATCTGGGACTCTGTGTTCAGCATCGTGACTTGAGCATTTACTACTTCACAAAAGAAGTTGCTAAGAAAAATGTCAAAGGCTACTTCAATGTAGATAAACAGACCAAACACATATCATACATTTTTCATCGCTTGTTCAACTAGTGACATAAAGGATCAAACGTTGATGATCGAATTTCGCAACACATTGAGGGAACCATCCGGTTTCTCCCTTCTATTTCCAATGAATTGATCAAATGAATATAAAATGTTTTTTATCTTGAAAAAACCGTTAGGCTTTGCTTTTTTGTGCGACTCATATATATATATATATATATATATATATATATATATATATATATATATATATATATATATATATATATATATATATATATATATATATATATATATATATATATACGAGGTCTGTTCAAAAAGTAGCCGGAATTTTTAAATTTCGCGGGTCTTGAGAGTCCGATTGTCAAAATTATGAGCTCGGCGATTTTTGCTGAAACTGCTGAATTTTGACAAAAAAAAAACAATCGCATGAACATCGCTCAGGAGCTGTTAAATGACGTCAACAACGATCCAAGTTTGCTTGAAAGGGTCATAACTGGAGTTGAAACATGGCTGTACTGTTATGATGTCAAAATCAAAGCACAATCGTCCACCTGGAAGCATTCAACGTCACCAAGAGCGAAAAAAGCACGTCAAGTTCGATCAAATGTCAAGGTTTTGCTTACTGTTTACTTCGATTATAATGGCATAGTGCATCAAGACTTTTTACCACAAGGTCGTACGGTTAATAAGGAGTATAACCTTGAAGTTATGTGACGTTTGCCTGAAGCAATCCGAAAAAACGCCCCGATTTATGGAAAAAGAATTTATGGCTTTTGCACCACGATAATGCACCTGCTCACTCGTCGTTGCTTGTTCGTAATTTTTTGGCCAAAAGCAATACCGTAGTCATGCTCCTACCTCCATATTCACCAGATTTGGCTCCGTGTGACTTTTTCCTGTTCCCAAAGTTGAAGAGACCCATGAAAGGTTGGCGTTTTTCCTCGATTGAAGAAATAAAGGCCGAATCGCTGAGAGTGCTCAAGGACATACCAAAAAGTGAATATCAAAAGTGCTTCGAAGAATGGAAAAACGCCGGCATAAGTGTATCATATCCTGGGGGGGACTACTTCGAAGGGGACCACATTAATGTAGACGAACAAATAAATTTTTTTTTGAAAAAATGAATACTCCGGGTACTTTTTGAATAGACCTCGTATATATATATATATATATATATATATATATATATATATATATATATATATATATATATATTCGGCTTTTATATGCAGTGAAATAGTTTGATTCAATTTAGGCACACGTTAAGTAGGCCGTATTAGGGCTCCATTGGGCATGCCTAACTTAGGGAAAAAGTCATCAGTTCCTCCTTACATCCAAAATTAAAAGTATTTGAAGCTATGCATTCTCATTTCCTCCACATGATTGTAATTTATTACCAGGAAATTTATTTTGTTTCGATTTTCCACAACAAGAAGTTTTTTGTTTCGGAACTGATTAGGCAAGCCTCATCTCTGCCAAAAAGGAAATGTTTAAGTAAGCCCTATCACCGCCTAAATTAGGAATTGCTTAGGCATGCTTCATCACTACCTTAATTAGGAACTGTTTAAGCAAGCCTCATCACCGCCTAAATTGGAGCTTTGTTTGTAAAGAGAAGAAAATGGTTATCCAGAAAACAAATCGTACAACGATCATACAACTATCATAAAGCCCTCATGAAAAAATCGTAACACTGTACTGTAAAACTTTCGTAAAACAATCCCAACACCATCGTAAAATATTTTGAAGCTATGATCAAACTTTCGTATATCCATCGAAAAACTATCGTCAAAATATCTTAAAACCATCGTTCAACTATCTCGAAACTAGCTTAAAAACATCGTACAGCTACTGTAAAACTTTTGTCAAACTATCGTTAAACTATCGTCACACTATCACTCTTGACGAATGGTCGTAAAACTACGGTTTTTGACGAATGTTCGTCGAACTATCGTTTTTGACGAATGTTCGTAAAACCATAGTTTTTCAAGAATATTCGTAAAATACTAAGTTCTTACTAAGAAATTCAAGTGTTTCCGTTTTTCACGACACAGAATTTTCTGTTTAGGAATTTTATAGGAAAATCCGATTAGGCCCTAATATGGAAAGCCCGTTCGGCTTAGGAGTTGATAGGGTAATGCGGAACATTAGGCATTCGATCCTAATAGAGTTATGCCAAGCAAATACTAAACTGAACAAGTTTAGGTCATTAGGCCCGCATTAGGCATGTCTAATTTAAATATGCCCCATAAGGGCCCAATTAACCTCATATTAGGCAACCCCCACTGTCTCCGCATTAGGCCCTAATGCCCGTTTAGGCATGTCTAAACTGATTTATACTCGGGCATATATATATATATATATATATATATATATATATATATATATATATATATATATATATATATATATATATATATATTATATATATATATATATATATATATATGCATATATATATATATATATATATATATAGTTTATATATATATATATATATATATATATATATATATATATAGTTTATATATATATATATATATATATATATATATATATATATATATATATATACATACATATATATATATATAAATATATATATATATATATATATATATATATATATATATATATATATATAAATATATATATATATATATATATATATATATATATATATATATATATATATATTTATATATATAGTATATAAATAAATATATATATATATATATATATATATATATATATATATATATACATATATATATATATATATATATATATATATATATATATATATATATATATACATATATGTATGTATATGCATATAATAGTAGTACCGGTTACCAGTTTTCTAACAGATGGCATAACTTGATTTTTATTCCAGTGATTCACCTTTCCAAATATATGTTGGAAATTATTGTCATATAGTTTCAGAATCAGTATGTGTCATTAAGTTGAAACGTAAACAACAATACTTTTTTTACTCTGGAAATGTCGGAATTTGTGCCGAATAAATTGTTTTTGCGGGGAATACTTCTTCATTACTTCAGTATGAAGAAAAAGGCTGCCAAAAGTCATCGTATTTTGGTGGAAGTGTATGGTGTGCATACTTTAGCTGAGTGTACGTGCCAGAAGTGGTTTACACGGTTTAAAATTACTTGGCGGCACTCAACAAACCATTTCCGATCGTCTAAAAGTAATGGGAATGATCCGGAAGGTAGGCCATTGTGCGTCATATGAATTGAAGCCAAGAGACATCGAACGCAGATTTTTCACGTGTGAACAGCTGCTTCAACGCACAAAAGAAAACGTTTTTTTGCATCGACTTGTCCCTGGCAATGAAAAGTGAGTCCATTACAATAATCCAAAACGTCGGGCAACATATGGATACCCCGGCCATGCATCATCATCGACGGCTCTTCAGAATATTCATGGCCTGACGGTTATGCTGTGTATTTGGTGGGAGAAGCTGGGTGTGATCTATTATCAGCTGTTGCAACCAAATGAAACGATGCGTTTGATTCGAGCACTGCGCGAAAAACGGCCGGAATATGTGCGCAGGCACGGCAAGGTAATTTCGCAACATGACAATTCTCGGCCACATGTTGCACAGGTCGTCAAAATCTACCTTAAAACGCTCAAATGGGATATCCTACCCCACCCGCTGTATAGTCCAGACCTTGCGCCATCCGATTACTATCTCTTCCGATCAATGCAACATGGCCTGGCTGACCAGCACTTCTCCAATTATGAAGAAGTCAAAAATTGAATCGATTCATGGATAGCGGAGAAGCCGGCCGAATTTTTCAGAGAGGGGATTCGTGAATAGCCAGAAAAATGGGAAAAAGTTAAAGCTAGCGATGGACAATACTTTGAATATTAAATTTGTAACCATTTTTTTAGAATAAAGCTTCAATCTTCGAAAAACCGGTATCCCTATTATATGTAACCGGTACCCCTATTATATATATATATATATATACATATATATATATATATATATATATATAAATATATATATATATAGATATATATATATATATATATATATATATATATATATATATAATAAGGATAAGATAATTAGAACTAAGAAAAGAAAATACTATGACGACCAGTTGAGAAGTATCGATGTAAGTCTAGCGAACAACAACACAAGACAAGCATACAAAGTAATGAAATGCCTGAACCGTGGTTATCAGCCTTAAACCACCCTCTGTCATGATAAAATCGGCAATTTCATCGCTGATGAAAACAGTATTAAGGAAGGAGTAGAACCATATTTCAAGAACCTCCTTAATCCTCCGCACAGCTCCAGAACATTGGAGCCTATAGATGTTTTCGGAGAGCTTCCGTTGGTCCCACTAACTCTGGATGAAGTTTGCTTCACCATCAAGGCCCAAAAGAGTAATAAAGCACCAAGCATCGATGAGATTCCAGTGGAGCTCATCAAATATGGTTGTAGCAGTGTTTACAAAGTCATCCAGCACATTTGGCACCAATAACATATGACAAAAGAGTGCTGCCAATCAATTATATTCCCTTTCCACAAAAAAAGGTGACAAGCTACCGAGCGAAAATTATAGAAGCATATCACTACTATGTACGGTGTACAAAATATTTTCATAGGTCTTAGAAAATAACCTCAGGTTATATGCCAACAGTATTATTGGGGAGTATCAAGGTGGTCTGAAAGTAGGTAGATGGACGATAGACCAATTGTTCACAGTCAAGCAGGTACTTGAATAATTTTGGGAGTTCATCATAAATGTACACCAAATTTTCGATGACTTCAAGCAAGTATGCGACATTTGTTACAGGTAAAAATTAAGGTTTTATAGTGTTGCTCACCACGAACACTACCATACACGATTCCGAAAGATGTTAGCCTAGGCAATACCAAGCCGCACTTTATTAACTTTTGTGATAATCTAATAATGTAATCAACAGCAAGAAATTTTAATTTTAATTCATAAAATGACTGCTTGTTAGATTACGGATAGCAAGTCACATAATAATTTTGCCTTTTAACGTGATGTAATCAAACTCAACTATCCAGGTCACTCCTGATTTACACGGCATATTATGGACAACGCGAGTAGTAGAAAACACCGAGAGCATCAAGGACCAACGCGAGCTTGAAATGAGATGTAAATTCCCGGCACTATGACTTGATCACACGGTAGCGGAAACTTTCGACATTCTGTCAACATATGCCACAGCATAAACAATATAACTCCTCGAAGCAACCGCAATCGCGTCGCAAACAAAATAACATGCAACGATGGGAGGGAATCCGAATTTGAATTGTTGTTCCCGCCATGCGACACAAGGTGTTCATGATACGTGCGATAATTTGCGGGCATTTACATCATTACCCAAATCAAAGTTTCATACTGCCTGTATTTTCATTGATTCTACTTTCTGGCATAGACGAGTTTTGATGCAGTATATAATTCAATTAATTTAAATTCAAGCCTGATTGCTGTCAAAATTGACAAGGAAACGATTTCCTATCAGATGTGCAGCCACTGAGCTTCCGCCCAAGGACACAAGCTTAATGTTTCACTGCCGCAAATATCTTCACACTCACGCAGATACAACAGAGATGCATACAAGCCAACAAAGAGGAACGACCTGAGTAACGAAGCAAGAGATGCTGCTGAGGCAGCAATTAAAGCACAAATAAAGCGCGAACTTGAGGCCACAATGGCATGCATACAAGAGGAAGACAGTCTATCAGAAAATAAACATCTAGCATGTCAGGGCGTACATTTTCGTCGTCCACCAATCAACGACGGAATTTTATTAAGGCGGGAAAGATTTGCGATTGGGGATTACTCTTAATTTAGAGTCCTCAAGTGAGGACTTTGTCGTCGATCATTCTGCGAGGAGCAAACGATTTTCTATCATGACAAAACACGGATACAAAATTTGAATATCTTACCTCCTCTCCTGGCTGGCTAACGACAGCGTGCCGAAACACACCATTCACTTTCTTCGCACAAATTCACTAATATCCACTCTGTGCATAAATGGCATCTGCCACGGAAATCTAGATAAACAAAATCGCGACATTCCCGAGGAGAGATTCGACGACCGAAATTACGTGGAACTAGTGGATATAAGTATATAATAAGCACGACACTCCACATGTTGGTATGGTGATAAAACTATCGGCGGGGGCGTGGAAAAAATACTAGCGCCTGGCTCAAAAAACGAAATGTGAGGATTATTGACAAAATCCTCATCTCGCGTCGTGATGTAAATAAACATTACTGACAGTTCGAACTGTCAACCAAATGATTCAGGGCGTAGCACACTTAATTTCCACTAAGATCGCCATGGATTCGAGCTCGTTGTGATTAAATTTGAAGCAAGGGGAACCTTTTTGGGGGGTTCCCCCTCAAATGGTAGAGGAATAAATGGAGCGGTACTCGGCGAGAACATTTTCTTCGAATTGGAAAAGAAACTTGGATTCTGGAGCAAGCCTCAGCCGGTGGCAATGGAATTGGTATTTCAGTATTGATCGTAACATGATGTACCAAATAATGCTTTGGTTTGGTATCCCAGCCAAATTAAACCCGTCTTACCAAAATTACAATGACATCCACGACCTCCCAAGTCCGCATCAATAACTAACTCACCAATGCCTTTGATACAAATATCGGACTAAAGCAGAGGATGCGCTGGCCCCATTGCTATTCAATTTGGCTCTAGAGTACGTCATAAGAAAGCTACTTGTCGATACATGAGGTACATTATTATACGAGTACAAGTCGAACCAAGTAGTAGCCTATGTGGACGTCATCAACATTTTATCACGGTCATTAACAACTGCCAAAGAGCTTTCCTGAAACTCGACAGCGAAGGAAAATTAGTAGGGCTACAAATCAATGAGAATAAAACAAAGCTCATAACGCAGTCGATGAAAAATATCTCAAATCCCTTAAACACCACACTTGGCGAATACAATATCGTAAATTTGGGCAAAGTTGTATATTTAGGCGCTAAAATAACGAGAACTGCGCGCATATAAAATATTTTATTCAGTTTTGACAAACTTGACGAGCAGCGGCAACCACATAAGCATCCGAAAATATATTGAATGCCTTTAAGCGACGCGTTCTGAGGTGAAAAAAAAGAGCAAGGCTAAATGGGTACCAATGGCGAAATCAATACAACAATGAGCTGCATAAAATTTTTGATGAGCCGAAGGTCTAACGATTGTGAAACTGCGGAAGCTGCAATGGGCTCGCAACATGAATTGTATGCAAGAGCAACGGGTACCCAAATAGGTACTTGTTGGGAGAACTGAAGGCTGGAGATCATCGGGGAAACCGAGGAAATGCTGGTGTGACTCGGTCGACGAAAACAGTCCATCGTTTCGAAATTGTTTAATAGAACTATAGAAACTCATAGTAAAAAATCCAGAGTCAAAACGTCTGAAACGAAATGGCGGCCACTCGAAGATCGAAAAATGTGTAAAATTCGTTACTGCAGTTGTGACTAAACTTTCAACTAATGTCAATGAAAGCTTAAAATTTCAAAGGCTTCTGAAATTAACAATTTTGATTAGGTTTGTATGAAACTTAACTAATCATATCTAAAGTTTTTTCGTTTTGATGATCATCCATGAGCAAATTCCAAACTGGTGACGGTTCAAATATGCGATTGTTTTGAAAGAATTTTGATGAAACTTGGGACTACGAATGACTGAGTTGAGTTCCTAAACTCTGGATAAAATTGTGATAGTCTGATAAAAAAAAATCGATACTTTAAAACGTAATAATTTCAGCCAGTATTTTTATCAAAAACTGAATATTTTTGCACCGTCTATAGTAAAACTCACACATGAATCATGAAACTCTAAGATAGATATATTTTTAAAATAATCCGAAATCAAATGCATAGACTCAAAATGGTGGCCCCTAAAGTTTAGAAAATAAGCGCAATTGTATATGTTGAATTTTTTCCATAAAAATATTTGAAATGGCTTGAATTGGAAGTACTTATATAGGGTTTTCCATTAGGGACATAAAAATTTCATATCTTTATATGAACGCACCCTTAAACATCACGAACCAGCAAAGTTTGAAAATTATTAAAAATTACTATTGATTACTATTATCTCCAACGATGGAGCTCATTTCTGCCTGAATGGCTTTGTCAATAAGCAACATATGCGTTATTGGTCAGCAACAAAACCACATGTGCTTCTTGAGGCACCGTTGCATCCGCCAAAAATTACTATCTGGTGCGGTTTTCATGCCGGAGGTGTGATTGGACCGTATTTTTTGGTGGGTGAAAACGACCGTTATGGAGAGCGCTATCGTGTTATGTTGAAAGATTATTTGTGGCCAGTATTGGATGAACTTGACATCAACGATATGTGGTTTTAACAAGACGGTGCCACTAGCCACACAGCACGTCTCACAATCGATTTATTGAAATTTATTTATTATGTCCTCAATGGAAACCCCTTTACAAGAGAGCATTTTCCTTAAACAGTGTTTACCTTACAAAATCCCTTCCAATAAAGGTATTATTTGCTTTTAAAAATAAGGGTGCTTAGGATAAATTTGCCTTCCGGCTGACGGTGCCAACGGAATGTTTTTTTTTTCTTTTTCCGTTAATTATAAAGAGTACTAACACAGTTAGTTATGCTAGTTCTTACAGTGTGTAATACTTTAATTTAATTCATTCGCTAAAATTTTCAGTTTGCAGGAATGATTTCAGTGGGTATCCAGGGAGCTCGCTGTGCAGCTCAAAGGTCATGAAAATACATGACAAGTGAGCTATTCGCAGTAATGACCTATGTAAGACATGTTAGTCAGAGTCCTGATACCCCAATAACAGATTCTCAAACCTTGGAATGTAGCAAGACTCTAACCATCCTTGATTTTCAGCTTCGTTATTAAACTTGAGTCTCTTCTATTGAATATAAACTCGCTCTTCTAAAAAATATATCGGTTCAAGGGTTCCCAAGAACGTCAAATGTTGCCAGTATGCTTATTATTGCAGTAAAAGCATCCTTGAAAAGTTTATATTATTAAGGATACCTTTGTACTTGTAATTCAAAAATTAAAATTGCTGACTGCTTAAAACTAGCAAAGATCTTTCGGCGAATCGAAATGAACGATAAAATGTAAGTTATACGAGTAGTCCTTCTCAATGAGAACATAATAGTCAATGAGAATAATCGCATAATCATTAAACCTTTAAACAACGAACACTACACGATATTAGACTTTTACTAACTAGATCCTTATTACCAAGATAATGACAACAATATTTTATCGATAGCTTGTTACGAGTTTTACTTCAAAGTTTTATCTAATGGTCTAGTTAAAATTAAGTTTTCAACTTACCAACGATACAGCATGCTCGGCGCCAACAGACGCCAACGATTCTCTCACTAACTCCATCAACGCCTTATTACTATGACTTGCCTCCTTGCCACCCTTCAATAGCAAACCGTTGGCTGATGCTATCGCCAAGGCAGCGACTTGGGGCAATGAATCTGGTCGGGACTCGAAAATCACCAGCAAAACCCCTATCGGTACCGTTACCTGTCTTAACTCCAAATTCTCGGCCAATCTGGTACGACGCAACACTCGACCCACATTCTGGAAAATAGAAAACAGTCGAAATCAATGTTGAAAAGTGGAAAAGAAAAATGAAAATCCAGAAAATCTTGTTTCAGGTTATTAGAAACTGAATTTCGGCATCAACTTCATTTATCGCGTTGAAACGAAACAGGACCTCATATTATGTATGTATGTGGCAATGTCTGAGGGGAGAACGTTGGATAGGGTAGCAAAGGAAAACTTGAACATGAACATGAAGCTGGTGAGGGAGCTCATGTTGATTAAGAAAGTTTCGATGAGTTCAAAATTTGATTGAGTTGAGTCGAATGGAACTTTAATTGCCAAGGTGAAAGTTTATGCGGAAAATTTTACAAAGGAAAATTGGTAGGGGAATTAATTTTCAGAATGAATGTCTTTGGCTTTGACGCGGCTGCAAAATACGAGTATGTTCGTTGACTTAATGCTTTTCCACGTGCCTAAATATATTTGATATTAAAACCTGTTGGTTCTGTTTCCACAAATCTATGCAGTAATCGTAATGAATTTTGATCTTTATGAATTTCATTTCATTTAAACTATCTACTAATTATTATTTAAATGAAAAGATATGAAATAGATTATGGCTGTTTAGGATATTTGGCAGCGGCCGGTAGGTATTGACTGAGTATCATATTACAATAGGCTACAAAAGCAAACAAATTTTCGGATGAGCGTGTATTTAACAGCCAAAAAATGGACGAGTCAATCCATGTCCTCTCTTCTATGATTTCTTCATGCATGGAGTCTTTTATGTTGCTGTTGTTGTTTTGGCACTACAGCCCCTTTCGGGCCTTAGCTTAGAGATAGTTAGAGCATCTCATTGCCATGATCGAATGTGTCGGCACTGCACGAGGTGATAAGGTCAGTATCACGCTTTTATACCTGCCAGGAAATTTGGTATCTCAAATATGATAATTTTTTGCCATCAACACTCCATTTAATTCATACTAGAAGTAAATGGCAGCTATATTTCACCAAAATTACAACAGGGTAAAAGCACAGAATATTCGCGTCAGTGAGTGTTCCCTTTATGAGTTCCTCTAGCACTTTCCCAGCTATGTCTTACATGCATAATGGGCGACATGCAGGTGGCGATCTGGGATTTCCCTTCCCCTTACTAATCAGCACGAACGTTCCCACCTTCCATCGTACAGGGAGAGCCCCGTCCTGTAGGCAAGCGTTGAATGTGGTGAGCAGCAAGTCAGGACAATGGCGATAGACAAGTTGAACTACCTCAGCTGGAACACCATCTGGACCTGGAGCCTTCCTCACATTCAGGGAAAAGACTGCCTCTTCCAGTTCCGGCTGTGTGAAGAGGGGAAACTCGACTGCTTTTTCACCATTGAAAGCATCAGCATGGACGGGATGGGCAGGAAAGAGTGCCCGCAATATCTCATCCATCTATCCCACATTATGCATGCAAAGCGTCCATAGGACGCCAAGCTTCCGCATAACTAGCTTATAGCCAAGGCCCCAAAGATAGTTGTTCACGTTTTCCACTAGATCTTTCCAGCAGCAAACTTTGCTGATGTTAATCATTTTTCGAAGGCATTTCCTAGCCAACTTATATGCTGCTACCCGGTAGCATGGCTCATCACGGTTTCGTGCTCGTTGAACCTCAGGGCGAAGCTTGTGACACGTCCTTCACTTTTCAGTGATTTTGGTCAACCACCAGTACACTGGAGGTGTGCCGTGTCGGGTTTCCGACGGCGTATAGAAGCGTTGCAAGCATTCGTAATGATGCTCATAGTTGAGTTCACTACTTCTTGAGCAGCCAGTTCTTCCATCCCCTGCGAATCTCCCTGCAGCAATGCTCCTGCTGCGAGGACCCCGATGAACCTCCCGACATCGAGGTGCGATAATAGTGAACTTGAATAATAAAAAAATTTTTGGTCGAGATAGCATTTTGAACTTAATAATCACTAAATTTAGCAACTTAATTTCTAGACCTCTTGCATCATTGGAAATAATTGCACTAATAATGGTTACTTTCCATCTACTTGGAAAGCTGCCACATTAGTTTGTTTGCCAAAATCAAGATTAAATGGTGATATTAACAAATTGGGACCAATCTCTCTTATTTTGAACCTAGTCAAAATTCTTACAAAAAAATTATTCCGCGATCTTTTAAAATATTTTCTAATCCAATCATTCCCATTGTACAATTTGGCGTCAAGGAAAAAATTTCTACTGAATATGCAATCTTATCCGTTCATAATAAATTTTTTTCTTGTTTACGAAAGAAAGAAGTTACAGAGATGTGTACAGTTGAGCTTGAAAAGGCTTTCGATTCGATTTGTTAAAAGCTTTAATCTACAAACTTTTATGTAGTAACTGTCAGGGACGGATCTAGAATTTTTTTCCGGAGGGGGTCACAGGGTAGAACAATATAAAAATTAACAAAATATTATATATAACAAAAAATAAGAAGCTTATTAGCTTCAATACATTACACGTAAACCAACTCCATACAAAATACTAGAAAAAAATAAGCGACAAAAAACTGAAAGAAACTTGTGGAAAATTTGTGGAAACCTAGTTCTTTCAACTATTTCAATCGAATATTTGTAGACAAATCCAAAAGAATCTCTTTTTCATACAAACATTCTAAACGCACATGTTCTTCTTAGGTAACCAACCATTAAATTTCATAATCCTTATGCACTCCTTGCAAAGAATAGAAACAAAACATTTCGAAAACAAAAATCAACCAGCTGATCATTCCAACGTAAACTCATAATTGCGAAATTCACGTTCGTGCCTACGCCTTATGCTCTCGCAATTGTGCATCTATTTTAAGAAAATGGTCCACCTAAATTAACTTTCCACGACATCTATTTTCAGTGTCTTGAAAATTGTTTACCGTCATTTCGTCTCGTCTCTGTGATTATCATTGGGCAAGCTTCTAATGAAAATTGTAAAAGGTGGCAATGATTTCTTTTTCGTATAGATCAGTTTTCCCGAAAATTCGTGAAAATTGATGCTACAACGAGTACTTACGCATGAACGTTACAGTTTTCTGCTAATTTTGTCGTGGAATTTCAGTAAATTATCCGCGAAGTAAGTGAAATAAATAAACAGTAGTCTGTGTGGTCTAGTGGCTAGAGCATGAATGCATAAGCCGAAGGTCCCAGGTTCAAATCTCGTTGTGAGCAACGTGATTTAGCTCGGGCGATTTTTCGGAGAGACTACGAGTGTTCACTCAGTGGGGATATGTACTGATTTAATCGGATCATATCATGGCTGAGCAGGCACACGGGAGCATGGTACTGACCAAACCAACTTCCGAAAAAAATCAATACGGTCATGAAAATGATATTTCTAACTTTCTCTAAGCGAAGGCCCGAGAGGGGATGTAGTGCTACAAAGAAGAAGAAGAAGTGAAATAATCGCAATTGTGGCAACGCATTGAATTGCCTTATTTTGTTTTTGCCGTGTACTATATGTATGTATGTATCTCATTGTTTTGTTAAGGATGGCATGAATAGTTTAATACGACGAAACTTGGTGATATCGCAGTGAAATTTCAATTAGTAGTGCGGATAAATGACATTGATTTGTCCGGAAAAGTGTTTTAGTGAAATCAAAAAGCTTCTATTTAAAGTGGGATCCAGGCAAAAGCTTAAAATGCAGAAAAAGCTATACAAACCGAATTCCCCGAATTCGTTTATAGAAATTCTCGTAAATATTTATCACTTTTATTTGTTTACAGTTTTTATTGATTCCTTCCAGTCGGTTACTTTTATAGTTAGAAATTCTGGTTCTTAATCCAGTAACGAAGAAAATTAAAAGTTTCAATTCGGCGAATGCATCATGGTAAATATTAATACAATTGTATATGAAAAAACAAATTGAGATTGAGATATTGTTTCTCAAAAAGGTAACGAAACGACCAGCTTCCACAAGAACGATTGACACTTTCTTTTCTAAAAGTCAGAAACCGGAGTCTCAATCTAGTTCTGATGCATCATCGTCGGCGAAAGAATTCATACCATCAGCTAGTATCTCGAACATCACTGATAGGCTTGAAAATGTTCCGTCCACTTCCCATTCAGCGAATATTACGCATACAAACGAACCATGCTGCAAGCCTCATTTCGCGCCCGATATAGGGTCTTACGTAAACCAACGCAACATCGACGATTTTAATAAGGCGGATTTACTGAAACATCATTGGAAACCTCCTCCCGATTATATTTTTCCTCGTAATGTCGTGATGAAGAATGGGAAGGGAAGGAAAAAGTACACTCAAAAATCCCATCTAGAGAAATTTCCTTGGCTGGTTTTGTCTCATAAAGATCAAGGTCTTTATTGTAAGTACTGCGTACTATTCGCGTCGAGCTCAGGAGGAGGTTACCAAACAAAAACTTATCTGAAGCGACTAGTTCGAGAACCGCTGAAAAAGTTTCACGACTTACTTGGTGAAAATGGAGCGCTTTCTGTTCACCAACGAAACCAATATCATCAGAAGGCGGTAGAAGCTGGCAAATATTTTCTTCAGACTTTTCACAATCCAGCATCAGAAGTGGTCAACTAGGTCTATGCACAACGATATGCGCAGGTTAAAGAAAATCGAGAGAGGTTGATACCGATTATCAAAACGATCATTTTTTGCGGTCTGCAAAATATTTATTTACGTGGACATGGATTGCTCTTGGATAGGACCGACGGAGGAGATAGTCTGGTGGCAAATGATGGGAACTTTAGAGCTCTCCTTCGCTTCGGAATTGGTTCTGGTGACTCTTCTCTTCAGCAACATTTAGAAGCTGCAGGTGCAAACGCAACGTACTTTGCATGCATGAGCGCTTACAGATCCTAAACATTCCATCACTCAAAAATAGGAGAGAATTCTTAGACCTGTGCTGCTTATTTAAATTATATCACGGTATTCTTTCATCCAACCTTCGTGAAAGGCTTTATATACGTCCCACCTCAAGAACGCGTTCAACTGACATATTCTTTGTGCCCTTTGCTCGTACCGATATTTATTTTTATTCATTTTTAGTACGCGTATCACGTCGTTACAATGAGCTCCAGCTGGGTCCTTTGCCACATTCCTTAAACGCTTTTAAAAGCATATTGCATAATATTCTGCTTAGCTTTCAATAGTTTTTTAGTATTTTATATTCTTGTTCTTTTTTTCTTAATATAACTTTGTTTATTCGCATGTATTATATTACATTATATTTCATTATCTATTTTGTAATTGGGTTCACGGATCTGTTAAATAGTGTAAATAAATAAATGAATAAACGTACGTTAGCAAACCACCCAAAATCAACTGTTAGAATCCTGAAAAGAGGAAATTCAGTTTGTGCTGCGTGATGAAGAAATTTATCCATCCATTTGGAAACTGCTTGATATTTTGCATACACCTCCTGTGACCGCAGCCACACCAGAAAGGAGTTTTTCAACTTTCCGTCGCCTCAAAACTTGGCTGAGATCAACTATGGCAGAAGAAAGATTCACTGGGCTTGCATTCTTACACATTCATCGGAACATCGAATTGGCCATCGATGCGATAACCAACAGATTTGCGAAACAAAATAGAAAATTAAATTTTGTGTTATAAATGATCTTCCTAGTTGGAACCATACAAATGTAAGCAAATCAGAAGTGTTGCTACAAACCAAATACAGAAAAAAATCAGTATTCTATAAAAAGTTTAGTCGTAGTAGTATATTTTGTTTCCAATGTTTTTAGTTAATAATATGGTAAGTTGACTTTGGTCGTTTGGTGTGTTTCTGGTTTTTGATTTCACAAAAACTGGGTTCATTTTGGTCGCTTCATTTTTTTTTTCTTGTTTTTGGGTTTGCGAATAATTCATTCAGCTCTGTTTTTTAAAATGCATGCTGATTCTGGGGGGGGGGGGGGGTCATGACCCCTGTGACCCCCCCATTGGATCCACGCCTGGTGACTGTCCTATTCTCTTAGCTCGCATTTTAATATGTTTTATTACTAACCATAGTTTATCGATTAAAATAGGCAACTCCTATTTTTCTTTAATCCGTACATGTTCTGGTGTTTTTTCAAATCCGTCTCTAATCAATTTTAGTTGGCTGATTTTCCGTGCGGTCATCAAAATAATATGAATAATAATTTTAAAACGGTTCTATGCGCAGACGATATTATCCTACTTGCAAGCGATATAAGTCCCTTAATAGGCTTAAATAAAATTAATTTTTTTCTTCTAGCGCTGAAAAATTATATGTTTGATTGGGCTCTAAAAATTAATCCCGTGAAAAATGTGAGTTAATTTGCTTTTGTAATGCTTATGGGAAAGGCCATAGAAATGCTCTAGCTGAAAGGAAATGACTTTTTTTCTCAATTGATGAGCACAATCTTCCTCTCATAACATCATTAAAATATTTAGGCATTCACTTACATCATAGGCTAAAATTTAATAACCATCATCGGTTGATTCTGAGAAAAGCACTTGGTGCATCTGTAGCATTGTCAAGAAGTTTCAAGCAAATCTGTGAGTCGCAGTACTAAGCATTAATGTACAAAACTCTTATTCGGGCTTCTCATCCTGACTCAGTTGCAAGGGAATCATTTAATCGAAACGTGCCTTTGGAGAATGTTAATCGTGTGTAGATAATTCCTCGTTAATGACTTCTTCCTCATCAGTTCCATCTAAGCCATTATTTTTCTCACAGGGTTTTGAATATTTGTTAGTCTTTATAAAAACTTCTACCAGCTAAGTGTTCCGGCTAGGGCCTTGGGGAACTGGCTAATCCGCAGAAACGGGATAGGTGAGCACCTCTTACCAACCCGTAGATTGCCAAGGAGCCAACTGACGAGCTTTGACTCACCGAAGCAGCCAACACTAGAATTTCGCGGAGAACCACTCAAGCAACCACCGTGAGTTTAAACTCTGATTCAAACGAAATAGAAACGCCACCACAACCACTTTTCCTCTTGGGAGTAGGGATTCACCCTGTAATCAAGTCAATATCCCAAGCCGCCACACTTAGTGGAGCCTAGGCTCATATTAGTTATTGCTGAAACTTAAATTAATTTTGTTTAAGTTCAGACCCGTTATTTAACAAAATACATCGACCAGTTAATTTAGAAAACTATAAGGCAAATATCAATTTAGCAGTACAAATAATTATTTCCTTCCACAATTCTTTGATCCACAGTCCGGTACCAGAGCATATATACTAACTAGCACCTGCAATCGAAGAGCTGTCAAAATGAAAAAAGTGGCAAATAAACGTGTAAAAGATGGAATAAAGTTTACATTGTGTTGGTGAAATTGCAAGCAAATTTAAGTTTTTGTTTATCATACATACAAACTTTTAGTCTAATTCTCTCTACTCCATAAGTACCGTAAGAAATAAAATTTGTTCTAATTGCAGCTGCTATTTAGTAGATATGCTCTGCCGGTACCTCCACCAATTCAATTGCTCGTTGCCAATTTTTTCCCCGCCGAAAACAAATACAAAATTAGCTTCTATCACCAGCTTGTTTCTGCGATCATCTGCATCACAACAAAAATTTTAGTCCGGAACCAACCAAATCAGAACTTGAATCACCTTCTTCGTCTCAAATAAAACGCCGCTCATCACTCATATCCACCAAAAGAAAGTTTCCGTTATTCTTTTGGCCCCTTTGTACTAGCAAATCTACGGCCAAGGTCAACAGCTGATGGTTATTGCACTTTACTGATGGTGTTGCAGCTGGGGAATGCATTTGCAGCAATGTTGCGAGAGGGTAGATGTATTTTCCATGGGAATGTTAACGATGACAAGTGGATTCGAACATTGTTGCAGTGGTAGCTACATTTTGCATGGAAATATTGCCGGTGGATAGAGCCTCTACACTTGACTGTCGCGCTGACAGTTTGTTTGTTTATTTTGTCGTGATTAAAAAATTTTTTATATTTTGTGCGTGCTTAATTCACACTTTCCGCCATTCGCGCGCAATTAATAAGTTATAGATGCTTTAAGTGTACGTGGCGGGAGATAGTAATTTTGTTTGGACGCGGTCAACATTGTGCTAGTGATATGTTCTGAATTACCGACCATCTGTCTCAACGATGAACTGTATGAATCGATTTAGGGGTCGGTATAAGTGGTGAGTATGTTTAATGTTGTTGACTGACGTGAATTCATCTTCCGCCAAGCGCTCGATAGTACTCCCTGTGGCAACCTCCGATTCTAATCGCCGGGAACAATTTTCCAACTTCCCCTGAATTGCTGTCTTCTTCTCGAACATTTCGTTTATTCTTAATGGAATTGGAGCTTTACGACTTACTGTATGTTATGTTGATAGTGATGGTTCTACAAGTTGAGGTGGCTTGTAAGTAAGTCACAGTCCCCCGATTGTCGGTTTTGCCCAGGAGAGGAGGACAATACCTGTCACACATTTTTTGCGTGTACAAAATGGGTCAGGCTGCGAAGGCAACTCTACAGGGAGACGGGAGAGCTCACCCCGGATAATATAGTTGTGGTGATGCTCGAATCAGTTGACAAATGGAACCAAGTGGCACATTATTCTCGGGCAGTCCTAAAATATAAAAGGGACTCACAGCAGCCGGGGGCGCTGGGGCAGAGGGATCGCTTTTCTGGCACTTCCTCTTCCCCTCTTCCCTTCCGCTAGGAAAGAGATTCCCCAGCTTGAAGGCGCCTCACGACATAACAAAACGAGACCTGGTCCGAAGTAATGTGTCAAACGGTTCCAGGCTAGGTTCTCAGGTTGACAGAGGAGGTGTTTAGTGGGTAGTCCAGTAGCGTATGGGAGTCTCACACTCTGTGCATAAATTGCATTCACCTCCCTATCACAAAAAAATTTTGTAATAACTGCTGTCTGATCATAGTGCCGTTGTCAAGCAATGTACGTTCTTATCATGTTAAAAATCTATGAGCATAAAAAGACTCAATACAATATCGATCTATCCACCTTGAATACTCTAACTGACATAGAGCGTTCGTTGAATTGCGCCCACCCAATGCCCTCGGCATAAAGTGTAACAGATACGGCATTTCTCATTCAGATATTAAGAGGTAACCAGCTTGAACAATTTAAACACAAAACAACTCGTTTAGTTAGTGATGATTTGTGTGCATCAAAAATTCCCTGCCAAGCTCTGTCCTCAAAGATGTGTGTGGTCTGGCATTGTCATAATGGAAGACAACGCCCTTTCTATTGATCGATTCTGGTCGGTTTATAGAAATTTTTAGAAATTTCACTCATTTTTAAATGAATACAACTTCTGACACGAATGACAAAATACATAACTGTCCATATAAAGATTATAGACTGGAGTGTCACCTTTCAAACGCAATCTGATTAGTATTGCCCGATATATGACAACGAACACCATCTAGCGATAAAAATGGCTCAATGCTTTCTAGAATATCCAATCTATATATAAATATATATATATATATATATATATATATATATATATATATATATATATATATATATATATATATATATATATATATATATTTATATATATATACATATAAATATATATATGTATATATATACATATAAATATAAATATATATATATATATATATATATATATATATATATATATATATATATATATATATATGTATATATATATATATATATATATATATATACATATAAATATATATATATATATATATATATATATATATATATATATATATAGATATATATATATATAGATATATATATATATATATATATATATATATATATATATATATACATATATATATATATATATATATATATATATATATATATATATATATATATATATATATATATATATATATATATATTTATATACACATATAAATATATATATATATATATATATATATATATATATACATATATATATATATATATATATATATACATATATATATATATATATATATATATATATATATATATATATATATATATATATATATATATATATATATATATATATATATATATATATATATATATATATATATTTATATATATGGGAATGGAATATGGGAATAAACATAAGCTCATCATAGCCTTCTCCAGCTGTGTTTCTCAATCTACACTCATATCATACAACTTCGCAATACTACTTATTGCGTATTAATTTGTTACAATTACTTTCCGAGTCGTGCTTGTATTGAAACTAACCGTAATGTACATTGTATCAATTGGATGCAGTCACTCAAGATCGCTCTCTTGCCTTTTGACCGTGGACGTGGACTCATCAATTCGACTACGACTAACCATATTAGCACTGTTTTATCTACCTCAAATTCCACATCCCACATAATTTGGGGGCTCAACCGGGGTCTGCAGTCAACCGGGATCTGAAATCAACCAGGATTCAAGTCGTCCGGGATGTGAAGTCAACCGAATTGGAATCAATAAAGATTTGGAATCATCCGAGATTAGAATCATTTACAATTGGACCGGCAACAGTGATTTCTAAATAATAAAAAGTGACTGAAAACTGAAAATTGCATTAGGGTGATTAGTGAGTGACTGCAAATTACATATCAATAAAAAGTGTACAAAACGCGTAACAAGACATAATCTATGATACTGATAGTGAAAATTAACGGTATTGTCCAGTTAACTTCAGCAGTTCATTTCATGCTGCATAACAGTACCAACATATAAACAGCAAATTAGCAAAGTTGATATATCAACACGGATACGGTGCGTTGCGGGTATAACGCTTATTTAAAGTATATTTCTTGATTAGAAATGAGCGGAAGAAGGAATAAAAATCGACAGAACAGCCACTCGTTGGTAGATTTTGACTCTGGTGTGGATGGAACTTCGACACGAATGACTCATATACAAAGAGATATGTCTGCGAAATGCAGTTACACTGACTTCGAAAACATCCTACGTAAATTTTCCGGCGACGAAACAATGAGTGTTAAGAAATGGATCTTTGAGTTCGAGCAATATGCAAATACCTTCGGTTGGGGCGAAATACAAAGGTTTATATTTTGTAAACGATCATTGACGGGAGCAGCCAAGATTTTTGCGGATAGCGACGCCAAGCCACTCACATACCCGGAGCTGAAGAGTGCATTGACTAAAGAATTCCAGCCCAAAATATCTAGCGCAAACGTCCACAGCAAGCTCAAGGAAAGAAAAAAAGAAAACTGATGAAACACTCCGCGAATATTTGTATCATATGATTGATATCGCGTCACAAGCTAATATAGACGAGATTTCCATAATTGAATTTGTCATACACGGAATAAAAGATTACGCAAGTAACAAAAGTTTTCTTTATAGCGCAAAAACAATTAAAGAATTTATGGAAAAGTTTGAAATTTACGAAAAAATTAGAAACGAGAATAGTAAATACGTGAACACTAAAAGTAACGAACAAGAAAGACAGTCTAAAAAAGAACCAACGAAGAAAAATGAAAAAAAAAAAACCGAAGCAAAATTGCTTTAACTGTGGATCGGTGGATCACGAGTTCTAATCTTGCCCAAACAAGGGAATAGGTCCAAAGTGCTTCGGCTGTAATCAGTTCGGACATAAAAGACCCAACTGTCCTGCGGTAGCAACAACGGGAAAATCTTCGCATGTCGCTGTCACAAATACAAGCTATGTATCATGTAAAATTAATTGTTATTTGCTACAAGGTTTACTAGACACGGGAAGTGACATCTGCATAATAAAGGAAAACCCTTTAAAGTCGATTAATCCTGAATATTACAAAGAAGTTGCTCAACTGACTATTGCAGGATTGGGGCAAACATCATGACAAGAGGTTCTTGTATCCTAGACATCGAAATCAATGGAGACATTTTTGAAAATATTGAAGTACACGTTGTTAAAAATTTCCATGATACCAAATTTGATAATCGGAATGAATCTGTTGCAGTTAGCAGTTATCTTAATTGAAGAAGGAAAAGTGAATATAAGTAAAAATAAAGTGTCGAGCAACGTTGACAATAAACTGCAACCCGAAGATTACAGTCAGACATGCTTCGCAGCAGAAATTGAAGGAGATACAGTGGATAAAACTTACAAGTTTCCTGACATATCCCATTTAAAAGACAAAGATATTAGGAAGAAGGTGCTTGTATCAATAGAAAATTATGTTCCCGAAGTTCCCCCAGAATCACGTATCCAAATGAAAATCGTAGCGACCGATGACTTACCGATATACAGACCACGAAGGAGATTCCCACCAATAGAACAAAACAGAATACAGAATCAAATCAAGGAGTGGTTAGAAAAGGGCATTACCCAAGAAAGTAGTTCTGATTACGCAATTCAGGTAGTTCTAGTAAAAAAAAAAAGACGGAACACACCGATTTTGTGTTGATTACCGGGGTATCAATAAAAAAATCCACAAGGATCGATATCCTTTACCTGTCATAGAAGATCAGGTGGACAAGTTACAGAACTCTAAGTTTTTCACCACCCTTGACTTAGAAATCGGATTTTTTCACGCAACGGTGAAAGAATTCAGCAGAAAATATACTGCATTCGTGACCAGTAGTGGACAGTATGAATTTATTTGAGTTCCATTCGGTCTCTGCAATTCCCCTTCAGTGTTTCAGAAGTACATAAATTACGTGTTGAGAAATCTAGTTAACGAATTCTTTGTAATTATATATTTGGATGACATCGTGATAGCATCAGCTACAATCGAGGAAGGAGTAGAAAGACTCCAGCAGGTGTTGAAAGTGGCTGCCAGAAACGGATTGAAGATTAAATGGTCAAAATGCTAGATATTGCAGAAAGAAATCGATTACTTAGGGTGCCAAGTCAGAAGTGGTCACATATCTTCATCAGCGAGGAAGACGAAGGCTATAATGAATTTCCCGATCCCCACGACGATGAAACAGATGCAAGGCTTCTTAGGACTGGCGAGCTACTTTAGGAAATTTATATGCAACTTCGCGATTAAAGCTGAGCCCCTTAGTAATTTATTAAAGAAAGAGAGTGATTACAAACTGAACAAAAACATCTCGAAGCAATAAGAGAATTAAAAGAAGCGCTCGTCAGCAAACCAGTATTCAAAATTTTTGAATAAGGAATGGAAACAGAGTTACACACAGATGCTTCCAGAGAAGGATGCGGAGCGGTTCTTTTACAAATAAACAACGACGGCGGTGCCCTACACCTAGTTTATTTTATGAGTAAGAAGACCACGGATGGGGAAAAGCGATTTTGCAGCTACGAACTGGAAGTGTTGGCGGTGATTGAAGCAGTTAAAAAGTTCAGCGTATATTTCCTTCGACTGTAAGGCATTCGAATGAAAAAGAAAGATCTAGGGACACGAGTAGCTCGGTGGGGCCTTCTCCTCGAAGAATTTGATTATAACGTGGAGCACAGAAGTGCAAATCAAATGAAACATGTAGATGCTCTCAGCCGCAATCCCATTAGCATGTGCATTAGCAGTAAAAACGATGGTCTTTTGAAGAAACTAAGAAAAGCCCAAGAAAATGACGACAGATTGCGTGCGATTATCGAGATCTTGAAAGATAAGCCCTATCGAGACTACATTGTTCATTTTAATACACTTTGTAAAAACGTTTTGTTTGGAGTTCCAGATACAATGATTACAGAAATCATCAGAAAGACGCACGAACAGGGCCACTTTCATGCAAGAAAGATGCAAGATATTCTGGACAAGGAATATTTTATACGAAACGTCTCTAAAAGGATAGAGAATCAAATACAAGGTTGTGTTAGGTACATACTTGCAGAAAGGAAAAGAGGAAAAGTGGAGGGTTACATCCAACAAATTCCGAAAGGTGACCAGCCATTGCAGACATTCCACATCAACCACCTTGGCCCGATGCAAAACACAAAAAAGAATTATCGGTATATCTTCGCTATAATAGACGGGTTCACGAAATATTCCTGGTTGTTTCCCACTAAAAGGGTAAATATAGAAGAGGTAATCCAAAAAATCGAGAACATTGCAGAAACTTTTGGGTACCCAACGAGAAAAGTAGCAGACCACGGAGGCGCATTTACTTCAACAAAATTTAGAGAATACCTAAATAAAGAACACGATATTCAACTAATCAATACTACAGTAGGTGTCCCGAGGAGTAATGGGCAGATCAAGCGACTCCAATCCACAGTAATCGCAGCATTAACGAAATTGTCGATGGATCAAACTCTGAATTCGACCTTTCAAAGAGCGATACAAACAACACCATTTCGCCTATTAACTTGAATCGAGATGAAGTCCAATAAGGAAACTAGAATTATGGAGATCATAGAAGAGGAGTGGAGGAAGCAGTTTGAAGACAACAGAGACGATATTAGACAACAAGGGATGAGTGATATTGATGCAATGCAGAGAGAAAACAAAAAATACTACGTTAAGCGATGAAACAAGGCCAGAAAATTTGAAATTGGAGATTCAGTTGCGATAGAAAGGGTGCAGTTCGGTTCGGGGTTGAACATTCGTCCTAAATTTCTAGGTCCATACAGGATTACAGCGGTGAAGGTGTTTGACCGATACAAACTGGCAAAAGAAGGCAATTACGAGGGTTCGAATCTTACAGAATCTAGCGTAGACAAAATGAAATGTTGGCCAAGAAATGAAGCGAACCTGGTAGACGATGCTGAAGATGTGGAAGATGACGAGACGAGCGAAATTTAACAGATGACGTAGAGGATGTGACAAACAACGATGAAGATACATTTAGTAGCAGAAATCCTTCATCAGAGGCTGAAGAATGGTCAGGAGAGGCCGAGTGTGGGAATGAATAAACAAAAGCTCATCATAGCCATCTCCAGCTGTGTTCCTCAATCTACACTCATATCATACAACTTCGCATTACTAACTTGTTGCGTATTAATTTATTACAATTACTTTCCGAGTCTTGCTTGAGTTGAAACTAGCCGTAATGTACATCGTATCAATTCGATGCAGCCACTCAATATCGCTCTCTTGCCTTTTGACCGTGGACGTGGACACATCGACTAAACATATTAGCACTGTTTTATTTACCTCGAATTCCACATCCCACATATATATATGTATATATATATACATATATAAATATATATATATATATATATATATATATATATATATATGTATACATGTACATTTGTGTATATATATATATATATATATATATATATATATATATATATATATATATAAATATATACATATGTATGCATATATATATATATATATATATATATATATATATATATATATTTGTATATATATATATATATATATATATATATATATATATATATATATATACATATATATATACATATATATATACACATATATGCATATATATATATATATATATATATATATATATATATATATGTATATATATATGTATATATATAAATATATATATATTTATATATGTATATATATATATATATATAAATATATATATAATTATATATATACATATATATATATATATATATATATATATATATATACATATATACTCGAAATTGTCTAATAATTTGAAGCGCAAAGCTTTTACCTTGCTAAATACAATATATGTATTCGCACGAGTTAGTCTTTATGTAAATAATTACGATATGGTTACTTCAATAAAATTTCCTACATTTATCAAGAAATATGGAAGTGTATCTGCAAAAACAACCACCTAAAAATCAAAACCACAAAGCTCATCCCTGCACGAGTCCTTTCAACTTCAATCAAAAATTTGATAAAAACTTACTTTATGACTTGACTCCGCGATTTGATTTAAGCCGGTCGATAATGATTTCAACTTGGCCGTAGTCAGTGACAGCCTTGACAAAAGTGGTTTGGCCACACCACTTTTCTTAGCCTCAGCTAAATCCTGAGCATTCGCCTCTAAAATAAACTTTTCCTTGCTGAGTAGCAATTCAGCTAAAGTGTGTACAGCTGTTGCTCGCTGTTCAGGAGTGAGTGCCTGCAGAAGTCGACTGCCAGTTCTAGCTAAAAAACCCACAAATTATCCATCGTTACTTTGAGATTCGATCCTGTAATTAACTCCGACTCACCATTCTCAGCCAAAGTCTCAACCGAAACCGAAGTCGGCTCAACGCTCTCCGTGAAGAAAGTTCCAACTTTTCTTCCAGCTATAATTGTCTTAATTGCTTTCTCCTGCATACCATTGCAGATCACAACGCTGACTCCTCGCTCCAGTGCCCAAGTTGCCGCGTTCACTTTCGCATCCATTCCGCCAGTTCCAACCTAAGAGTGAAATATGGGAAGGATGTGGTGGAGTCAGTGATTAGTTAGCCTTAGCTGGAGTCTTGTTTGGGGAAAATGATTTCTTACTTTCGACTTTTTACCAAATTCGATTATGTGTTTATCGTTCGATGTGTAGGTGGACATCAATTTTGCTCCATCTTCCCAGGGCGGTTTGTTGTAGATTCCGTCCACGTCTGACATTAAAATTAATAGATCCGCTTGCACCTCGGCTGCCAGCATGGCAGACAAACTGTCGTTGTCACGGATAGTGATGCCCTGTGGGTCACAAATTTATAGTCGCTATACATAATGGAGACTATGTGAAGGCCATAACTTACCTTCTTGGAGCCCGGTGTGTACACTTCCTCATCAACAATGAACATTGGAGGCGAAACGGCATCATTGGTGTTAATTATTGGCACAATATTCAAACTAATGAGTTCTGAGAGCGTGCAGAATAAGTTTTGGCGAGTTTCCTCATTGTAGAAGTCAGGTTTGGTTACCAGCACCTATTTCCGTAGTTGCATGTTAAAATTGAGTTGCATACTATTTCACCCTATAATCCTCCCCCATCTATAAATTTTTGCATGGTCGGACTACATACCTGTGCGATTTTTACTCCATACTGAGCGAACATGGCCTCATAGAGGGACATTAATCCTGACTGACCTACAGCAGCAGCTGCTCGTGGTTCAAGCAGCATTCCCGCATCCTACAAGGATACATGCAAACGAGGACGATGAAAGTTGTAAATAAGGGCAAGCATATGAATGTACCTCACGAGTGTGGTCCTTTGGCGACAATGTTTCTCTCATGGACAACGACATCAACAGCTCCTGTGTGAGTTTCTGTTTACCAAACGCAACAGCGCCGCTGGTCACCATGATGCATTCTCGTCCTTCCAAATGACATTCTGCAACCTGTACAAAGTAAATTTTAATGAAATTTATTGCAAACGTGTAGCACGAGAAAAGAAATTTTTAAAGCTTTAATTCTTATAGAGCTAGTATTGCTTTGAAGAGAAATTATAAATAAGGTTTTAACCAAAAAAAGAAGGTTCCAAGTGGGGGCAATATCTTTTTAGAGTTTTTTTTTTCTGAATAAGGAATAGACGAGTCCGGGTTTCACTAAAATATGGATTTACTTTCAACTAGCTCACAAAATCGTGGAGTGCTATCAGTAGCTGTGGCATAGTAGAAAAGTTCCCACTATATCAATGACCGAATTATAAGATCTTCTGCAAGCAAAAAAGGACATTGGCTGTTTCTGGATGCAATCATCTATTTAATTTTAGCGTATTTCTTTTGATCACTTACTTCTTTAATGACTTTAAGTTTAGTTAGTACTGGGTAGTTGGTTTCTCTCATCGCTTAACAGATAGTTCCAGAAATCGATCGTAACCAAATGAATCGAATTTCTCGTCAGGATTTGGTCGCCTCCAAACTTTTTAAAATCCAATGCTAATTAGTTAATTTCTTACCAACCTATTTTGTTACCAATATGAAAGTAGTTGATGAGAATTATGTCTCAGCTAAAGTCAAACTGTGATAATCAGTCAGCGTGGTTTAATTCATGAGGGTTGCACCCCAGCCTAAAACTAAGAAACAAGTATTCTGAATTTTAAAAATCGAAGCACTGTCAAATGGTGGGGATAAAAAATAATTTAGTTTCTGCTTCATTGCTGGTGGACAATTATATCATTCGAACTTGTTTCCACCGAGAATTGAACTTGCGATAATGTCATCAGCAGAACTTATCCCTTTTATTGAAGAGATGTACTAAGATAATGTCTCATATGTATTTTACTTTGCAGCCGGTGGAGGAGCTTATTATATGTTTATTTATCCTTGTTGAAAGCATTGTATCTACCCTTTTACCATTTCTCACATCTCAAGGGGAAGTATGAGGTCAATAGAAAAGTCCCTGGTCCAATGCACAGATGGCGGCACTAGTATTAATCCACATGATTTTTAGTTAGTACCAACCTTCAAACGATGGGTGTAGCAATTTGACAGCAGTCTGACCATTTGTTTGTGAGTGTAGCTACTTTTCTTATTTGAAAAAAGATGGAAAAAAAGAATTTCCTGTGCTGATAAAATATTGCTTTTTGAAGGGAAAAAATACAGTTCAATCAAAATCTTGGCTTGATGAAGAGTTTCCGGGGCCTGCACCAGGAAAATCAATCATCATGGATTGATAAGCTAAGTTTAAACGTAGTGAAATGAGCACCGAAGACGGCGAACGCAGTGGACGCCCAAAGGACGAAAACATCAAAAAAGTTCACAAAATAATTTTGAATGACCGTAAAGTGAAGTTGATCGAGATAGCAGACAATGTGAAGATATCATCTGAATGTGTACATCATATCATTCACGAATATTTGTACATGAGAAAGCTGTGTGCAAAATGGGTGCCGCGCGAGCTCACAATCGATCAAAAGCAACAATGTGTTAATGATTCTGAGGAGTGTTTAAGCGCAATAAACCTGAATTTTTGCGTCGATATGGAACTATGGATGAAACATGGCTCCATCATTTCACTCCGGAGTCCAATCGACAGTCAGCTGAGTGGACTGTACATAATGAACCGAATCCAAAGTGAGGAAAACACAACAGTCAGCTGGCAAGGTTATGGCATCAGTATTCTGGGATGCGCAAGGTATAATATTCATTGATTACCTCCAAAAGGGCCAGTCGTTATTGGACCATTTAAAGAATTATATCGTTAAAAAACGGCCCCATCTGAAGAAACACATGTGCTGTTTCATCAAGACAATGCATTGTGTCACAAATCAATGAAAACAATGGTAAAATTGCATGAATCGGGCGTCGAATTGCTTCTGCATCCACCGTATTTGCCAGATCTGGCCCCAGTGATGTTTTCCTGTTCTCAGACCTCAAAAGAATGCTCGCTGGAAAGAAATTTAGCGGCAATGAAGAAGTAATCGCCGAAACTGAGGCCTATTTTGAAGCGAAAGACAAATCGTACTACAAAAATGGTATTTAAAAGTTGGAAGATCGCTATAATCGCTGTATCGTCCTCGAAGGCAACTATGTTGAATAATAAAACCGAATTTTGCCAAAAAAAATGTGTTTTACTATGGTAGACCGGGGACTTTCCAATTGGCTCCAAACCAATACTTGTAAAATAGGCTACAAACAAGTAAACAAGATCTAATTCAAGAAATGCCGTAGTTTAATAAGGATCTCGGAGTATCACGCAAAAAGGTCTAAAAACTTTGCGATATGGCAAAGCAAAACGGTCACTTGCAGCTATGATCGATAGACCATACAAACTGATGATCTCATTTCTACCTGTTCTAGCAGGACAGAGGATCCAATTTGCACAGCAGGTCAAACATCTCCAGGCATCGCTTGATAGTTATATTAATTGAAGCAAAAAAAGTCAGCATAGAGCTCTTAAGCAACGGTAATCTTCTGATAATATTGCAAAGCTTTTGGCAAGACAACGAAAAAAATTCGCTGTGGGTATACACTGTGATCATTCGGCTTATTTGATCACATAATTATTAGATGTAGTAAGACTAACTCCAAAAGGGATACAATTTTTTCTAAACAAACTACAAAGAACTGTCTGCCTGGGTATTGCAGCAATAATAAGCGCAAAACATGGAAATGTCCTTAATGTGCTACCTTTACGGATTAGAAAGTGTAGGTCAATGTATTACCCATGTAGCATGCCACAGAAATATTGAAAAGTTATCAAATAATATCAGAGAAGCTTGGATCATGCGTTTTGATACCATGCCTGGGAGAACTCAAATATATTTCTTCGTGATTCCAATTTTGTCTTTATCACCGACGGCTCTTAGGCCAAAAATGAAACTTGGGTGAACTGGCACCCTCTGAAATCAAGTATACGGTTTGCCTCTAGAAAAGTATGTCTCCATTTTTCGTGCTCATCTGCGGGAAAACCTCTCATAATGCAGATAGACAAAAGACTTGCTCTACGATCATTAATAATGTTAGCGTTTTTCTCAATCCGCTAAGGAGGAAGAATGCCGTTCGATAAGTGAAGCCACAGGTACAATACAGGTACAATAATGCTTTCGAGCCATAAATACAATCGCTGATGTTTCCTGGACTCCTTGGATTGAAAATAATGAAGAACAACAGCACTTCTTTCCAGCGCTTCTATAGACAAGAGTCGAAGTATATCATATTGATACAAACTCATCTCAAAAGGTGCAGAAACTTAAATTCTTGAGACATTTTGGCCCCACTAAGCCATTCGACTAGGCTTGGGACAAGTAAGAGAAATATGCAGGCTTACACAAGTGCTCGAGGCCTTCTGATAACACCCCATTAAAAATGACACCAACAATAAATCATCTTTGAGTTCATAATACGCAAATTATTATTTAGCTTGCGTGTGTACTAGTTGAGAAATGAAAGGTTAAAGATAAACGTTTCATATCTGAGATAATTCCCTTTGAATTTTTTCGATTGTAGTAACAAGCTTTTGCTAAGGGGAGGTTGTGCAAAGCATAGCCACAGGCTTTCACATAATGTGGGTTGTGGCTACGACAGCTAATTCTGCAGCTATCAAGACAAAGACGAAAAGTCAGTTGACAGTTGTGGTGTAAATTATGGCAGGAATATACTTCCTCGTGGGCCGACGGAATTTTTGTGTAATTTGAAAATCTTGGACTTTTCTACATTTTTTTTCCTTCTAAATTTTAACTAAGCTATCAGCGGTCCACGGTAACGAGCCCAGGGACTTGCATTGTATACAGTTATAGTCCTGGGGTTCAAATACTCTCGGATCATCGATGCATTTTTCGTAAGTTTGTGGTATGGCTAGTGCAAGGCAAAACAGGGGGGCGAGTGGCGGAACACGAAGATATTACGAAAGCTTTTATAGTTGTGTGAGATTGGGAGTCATGCAGGTGCTTTTAGTGAATTCGAACGCGGTCGTCTCCTCATTGATTGTGCAGTTTTGATCTCAATATCGAGTACCTTCTATTTGGTAAGCTTTATCGAAGAGTTCATCATAGTCGTCACATGACTTATCCATTAAAACTGCAGCTATGCTCAGAACACACTTTTTAACATATTCAGGAAAGTATTGTGGACTCGAATTTCTTCGCATAAATTTTGGTGAAAGACTTCCTTTTCAATTCTGATATGTGATTCAGCGCAATAATTTGCTGCATTTTATAATTGCAGAAATATTCTCGGTCTTTCACAAATTTAGCCTGCCCTTGTTACACCCCCTTTTATTTCACGGGAGCCGCTATAGCCCCCAGGGAAATTAAGGTGCTCGGGCGGGGCTTACGTACCCGGTTTAGCTCGTCCGGAGACGGGCGTGGGGTGCCACTCGCTTGTCCTTCAAGGCCCCAATAAGCCGCCAAGCGAGAATGTGGCTTGCCGGAACAACCAACGTCACTCTTCCCCCAATTCCTATCTACCGAGCACACACTGGCTACCACACTAACTTTACACTTCGACACTTTTACCTCCCCTATGCGACCCTCCTACACTCCCCTCGAACACTAATCCTATCCGTCCGACCAGCTATCGGAATCACCACACCACCCCCGAACCCTTTTATACACTACCGATTTCACTTTTCTTATTGTTACTATACCCCGACTTGAAACTCAAGCCGCACCCTTCACAACCTGTAACAAAGAAAATTTACCTCTTTTTCCCTAAAGACGTAAATTTCATAAATCAGATACGTTTTAATTATTGAATTTCAAACCATATACAAACAAACTTCCGATCTACGTTAATTTTAAAAAGAACTTACTTCTACTCGTACCTACAAGGGGCCCCTTCACTGTCTGCATCCGATGGTGTACTTCTATCTTGATTAGATGTCTTGAATCTAAACGCACTTGATGTCTCGAAACGAAATTTCTTCAGTTTCCCTTCCTTACGCTTGTCGCTTTGCACTTGATGCTTTGCATCGAGATTTTCTGCTTCACGCTTGCCGCTTCACCACTTGATGCTTTGTATCGAGATTTTCTGCTTCACGCTTGCCGCTTCCCAGCACAGCCGCTCCGCCACACCCGAGAAGAAAGAAAAGAGGAGGCGCGTCATTCTTCGCGCGCTTTTATCATCAATGTCCCACCCTTCGACCGAATACTATTAACCCGGTCATCCACCTCTTCGGCGTGGTAGTTTCTCTCTGCCGCCACTTGGTTTCCGCTACGTTCTGGTGGTGATCACTCCAAGTGCGGCTGAATTGGCTGAACATGATTCACTGACAGTTGGGTACGTCAGTGGTGTTTGTTTACCTTTGTTTTGAGGTGGAACTTTTATTTCGGGAAAATCGTGCCGCGATTGTGATATATAATTCTTCCAAGTATCCGCCCTAAAGTAGTGCCTTTCGAGTGTCACGATGGTTCCTCGGTTTTCTGCAATTTTCCCGGTAAATTACTTGTGTTTCGAGCTGAGAGATATAGTCCTCAGGCGTGTATGCATATATTTAAGGTGCTGTGAAATGTTTTTATTTCCTTTTCGCAATGCGCTAATCATACTCGTTAGTTTTCTTCACATCCACTGTTTCGTTTCCCACTTCAATCGTGTTTCAAATTTCCCGTAAGATTCTCCAAATTGTAGTGTTGTACCATTCCACCGTATCATTCATGAAGCCCGGAAGCAAGTTGCAATCTCCGTTTGGTGTAGGAATGCGGCTCCGTATTGATTTCCTCGACGGGGTTGGAGAGTCCAAGTAATCCTCAGCAACAAAATCGTTTAAATCGAACACCAAATTCAATGGCACGCTGAATTCCGACGACTGTTTGCTCGATCTCGACACGGAAACATCGCTCCCCGTGTCTAAATAGTTGAGATCTCTGGTGATTGTATTCTCGTCCACGACATATTTTGGTGCTTGGTGCATTGCGGTGCATCAACTCACGAAATCCCCATCATTGGGTGCAATGTCGAGAAATTGGCAGATTTTCACTTGCTCCACCTTCTCATTGTATGACCAATTGTTCAAAAAATTGTTGATTCCATTTCAGGCTGTGATATTCTTATTGTAGTGACGTATTTCGTTCTGTTTTGTATAAATTTACGAAGCTTACTTAGCGAATTTGTCAATTTGGTCGATTCACTATCAGTTAAACGTTCTAATTTGATATTGTTATTCCTTTCGAGTTCGTTCTTGAAACGAACAGTCGGTATGCCCAAAGTGGCTTTGACCACAGTTGATTTGCCGTGCACTACATGCCCGATAGTGCCAATATTGATGTTTGCCTGGCGGGGAATTACCTCGGCGAAAGTGGCGTCGACTTGGTGATATCCAATTGTAATAAATCCTGCTTTTGCAGATTTGAGTTACCGATAGTCTGCCCTTCGCCTGATGACAATTCTGGTTGTTTAAAATTACAAGTATTCGTACTTAACCTACTGTTGTGAGTACAATTAGGAGTGGCAAACAAAACCCTAGTCGAGTGCGGCTTAGCTTACTGGATTTACCGAGTCACGCGAATGCTACGAAAGTGTTCGGGATGAGGTAATGATGATACCCTTCTCTTTTATCCGTAACACCCTTTCGTTTAAAACTTTTTTTAAGCGTTGGTACTATGCCGGTATTATGACGTTTATATTGAAATTATATTGTTACAGCTGGTAGCCTCGAATTTATAGTACCCTCCAATCTTGGCTGCCAGTTTTTTTTTTTCAAATACATTCGTCATCTTTCGTTAAGTTTCCAAAATCCCGGTCGTGAAATAAATTCCCTTGCGGGAAGACATTCCCTGAATGGAGAGCAAATGTTAACTATTTACCGCGGAATGCAACCTTTCAGCATCGTTCTGCTCAAAAAGGTTGTTTTATTTCTTTCCATTCAATGCTTGTCCCTGAAAATATTTGGGGACGACTCCTACTCCTATCAGTAGCAGACAAACGTTTCTTTTTCTTCGTAGCACTACAGACCCTTTCGGGCTTTCGCTTCCTGCAAAAAGCGCCTCCAACTGTCTCGGTCCTTTGAGTCAGACCAGCGTTCCCTCGGTTTCCCCACTGGTCTCCACTCTTCATCTCTCGCACCGAATACCTTTTTGGGTATCGGTTGTACGTCCATACGCTTCACGTGGCCAGTCCCTTGCAGTTTCCCTAGTCTAACAATCGTTGAGACTTCCGGCTCGTCAAAAATTTCATAGAGTTCATGGTTGTATCGAACTCGTCACTCCAATTATTCGTCTCGGGAGCCGACGCTCGAAGACATTCAACATGTTTGCGGATGCTTGGGTCAGGGTCCAGGTTTCATACCCATAGCATAACACAGGTCGTATCACAAATTTGTATACTTGGAGGCAAAAGTTTACCCGTAACAAAATGTGAGCTTCAATATGAGTGCTATGCTTGTCATACATATGTTATATATATATATATATATATATATATATATATATATATATATATATATATATATATATATATATATATACTATAATATATATGCTCCTCATATATAAATAAGAAAATTAATTCCATTGAGGCAATGTTATAACTGCAGCAAGAAATTATGCCTACCATGTGAATCATTATGTTTCTTGCAGGCATAATTGACAAGAATTTTTTCCAGTGTAAGCTAAAACCTCCAGTTAAATATTTGCTTAGGACTTAATTGGTTGGAGATGATTGATTCAATATGTAATCATGGACATTCATTCTGCTATCATGTCAAAAACGTGCTCCAATCAGATAACCAAAACGTTCAGATCTCCCGATTATAGTCAAATCATTGCCTTTTTTTATTGTAAATGTACCTAGCTATTCGGTAAATACTCATGATGATTTTATTTATTTTTTAATACGTGAAATTTTCTCCTCGCAAATTACGAGTTATTGAGGTCTCAACGATTATGAGACTATCGACATGAATTGTATGGACGACCAACGGATACCCAAAAAGACATTTATTGGAAGAACTAAAGGGCGGATATCACTGGGAAAACTAAGGAAACGCTGGTCTGAATCGGTTGATGGAGACAGTTCATCACTGCTCAGATTTCAAAATTGAAAGGCGCGGTCAATAGACCGAAACAGTTTTAGGTGCTTGTTGCAGGAATCGAAGAGAGGGGTTGTAGCGCTACGAAGAAGAAGAAATAAATCGATCTTTTATATCTTTTTCGTAGTATAACAGCCCCTCTCGGGCCTTCGCTTCCTGCAACAAGTAACTCCAATTAGTTCAATCCATCGATCGCACCCTCCAGTTCATCCAACCAACAAAATATTTATTTCATCTACATATATTACGACTTAGCTGGACCTTTATAGCAACGTACCTCTTACATCAACATGTAGCTTTCTCACGGCATATTCTAGAGACAAATTGAATTACAATCCCAGCCCATCTCCACGCTTTAGTACGATATTTGTGCAAAAGACATCGATAAGTCGGGTTTTGATGTTAACTTGGCAGGTTGTCGATGTCATTGTCATTTTAGTAAGATGGGCTTATTTGACAGGGGTACCAAAGCAAAGCATTATTTGGTATAACACGTTACGATCAATACTATCGTATTCTTGCATAAAGTTAACGAAAATTCAGTGTGTGTCTTTGATGAACTCCAAGCATTTCTCAAGTTTCTGCTTGACTGTGAACCATTGGTCTAACATCGATCGGCCTGCTCTAAAGGATTAGCTTTTGATGAAAAGACGACACTTTAACTAAAGAGATCTTTATTGATCCTTACAAGTAGTGTATGGGTTTTTATTGTCAGATGAGAGTGCGTTCAATGTAATATTAAAATGTCAATTTAGCGCTCCCATTCATTTTAAAGATTCTGCAACAAAACTCAAAATAAAAATGTATAATTCAAATCCTAACTAATCGCTCAATCCAAGTCTTCTGATGTTTGAGTTGAACTTTATTGCAGGTAACGATTTCGTCAGTACGTTTAGAAGTTGATTTTCAGATCCAGCGTGATGAGCTGTGATTAATCCTTGGCGGTATTTTTCCCGGGGTGATGCAAACGTTTGTTAATATGCTCGATGATGACGTTGAGGATTTTTGGCCCAGCGAACCGTATTCAAATTGTCGTTAAAAATGCTCGTTGCTTCTGATTGACCAAACTCAATTTCCTTAAGAAGATCTCGCAACTATATCGCTTCTTTGGTACCTTCACATAATGCCAAATATTCCGATTTCGTGGTGGTTAATGTGACTTCAGACTGTAGCTTGCTCTTCTAAGTGATGACAGTATTTCATAGGAAAAACCCATAGCCAGTGGTTGAACGGCACGACTCGTAATCATGAGCATGATTTGCATCGGTGTAGCCGACCAACTAAGAATCATTCAAACTCGTACCGTATTTTATCTTCATCTACTTCGTATGATTTAGATAACAAAAAATCCATTTGACAGCATTGACTTGCAATTGACTAGGCTAATGCATGAAGCGGCAAACATCTCCCATGGCAAATGATATGTCTGGTTGAGAAAAAGTCGCAACGAACATGAATGAACCGTAAGCCTCTCGATAAGGGAACCTTATCTCGCTGTCGTCATTCGTCAAAGATGTTAAAAATGTTCCAACGCCAGCTGGTGTAGAAATCGATTTCGACTCTTCCATGTTTAACATTCGAACAATCCTGTGAATGCATGATGTTTGGCAAATACTAATTCTTCTTACCTTCTGATCGCATGTAATCAGCATTCCAACATAATATTCAGAATTTCCCAATGTTATGTCGAACTTGCTTGCCAACTTCACGACCAATGTATCAAGTGGCGTATTACATGGTGACAGAATTAAGCCATCATCGAAATATAGTAAAAGAATTACTTTTTCATTGCAAATGTCTCCATAAAATACGCAGGGATCAGAAAATGACTGCTATATCAGACATTCTTCAGGTCCTTATGCTCGACGCTTTTCGGAACTTCAATACAAACTGTTTCTGGCAATACTCGGTTTCAGAAAGAGATCTTCACATCAAATTGTACTAAATTATATCGGAGATGGCCGCCAATGCTAAAACACATCTAACCGATTCACAGTGTACTATTGGTGATAAGGTCTCTTTATAATCAACTCCACTGTACTGAGAATATCCCTTCGCTACCAGTCGCGCTTTGAACTTGGGTGATTCATTTAGAGGAGATTTTATTTTAAAAATCCATTTGTTTCCCACTATGTTTGTGCAATTATCTGGCCTCTAGATAATTTCCCATGTTTCATTTCTTGACAACGACTTCAGTTCATCTTCAGTCACGTCTTTCATTCTACCTTCTGCTCGGAGCTCATTTCCTCTTCATACGTCTCAGGTTCGGTGAATATTGCTAAATATCCAGTAGATGCATCGTATAACACGTAACACGCTTGACGTTAGACTCTTTATCTGCACTTGAAATTGAATTTGATGATTTTCCAACCGATTCATTTTTCACCGAAATACCATCTGAAGCTTCATCGCTTGTGATCCGATCCATCTCGATCTCAGTGTAGTCAATGGGAAATTTGACGTAGTTGATCTGCATCCAATTCTCGTTCAATACCACATCACAGCTCATAATGATTTTCTCTGAAACTGGATCATAGAGATGATTATTCTTTTGTGTGGATTCAAAATCAACCAGGTTGACTTTTTTGCCTTGAGGTCCCATTTTTTACGTCTAACGTGCTTCGGAATTTGCATGAGTACTGTTGTCCCAAAAATTTTCAGATGGCCTATATGCGGTTTATGATCAAACCATCGTTCAAAAGGTCTATGTTTTGGATCGTTTGCATTAGTTGTTTGGGTCAGAATATATACCACGGTTTGAACTGCCTCTGGCCAGAGAAACTTAGGCAGGTCACTTGCGATAAACATAGTACGCGCTGATTTTTGAACCATTCTATTATCCCTTTTGGTGAATCCATTTTGTTCTGGTGTGTAGGGGAAACCATTATTATTCCATACTTCGCGAGAAGATTTGCAACATCGCTATTCTCAAATTCGGTTCAATTGTCGCACCGAATATATTTGACATGAACACCATAAGTATTCTCGCACTGTGGCGAAAATTCTTTCAAATATTTTTACGATTCCGATTTTTGTTTGAGAAAAAGCATCAAGAAATTCTCACCACCAATCCCATGCTACTCTATGGTTCTACAAAAGTCGATGTGAATGTGTCCGGATACTCGAATGTTCGCGTTCCACTTAATTGATGTGGTACTTGATGTATTTTGCCCAATTTGCATTCTTTGCAAAAGAAATCCTGAAGATTAGGTAGTTCCATACTATACTCAGAATCAGATCCGCACATATTCTTGGTTGTCGTCAAATTGACGGGTCCTAGTCGCTTGTGCCATTTCTCCAATGAACACATGGATTTCTTGGTGTTTGACGCACAACAGGCTTGATCAATTTTGGACAGCTTAAATGTCATACGAACCAAATCGTTTGAATCCATATAACCCATTGCGAACAAATCATCAATTCTGTCGACAACCTTACATCCATTGTGCGTAAAATGTGTATCGTAGCCTTTCTTTGTTAGTTGGTTGATGGAAAATAAATCGACTTCGGAACTTTTGGAACAATTCAAACATTTTCCAAAATTCATGTTTCCCATTCTCCATTAGCCCACGCTTGAGATCCGATGGTTCGACTACCTTTGACATTCACAACTTCCCGTGCAGTCTCGCAAGAAAAACTTTTGTATCAATCTCGCCAGAAAGTAGTATGGTGTGTTGCTCCAGAGTCGGTCAACCTAATATCTTTGTATTCAGCGGATAAAATTTCATCGTCCGCAGAAAAGGCTACGTAGTTCTTTGAAATATCATTTTTATTTTCGCCGCCTTTTTTCTTTTTGTTCTTGGGGTTTCTGCAAAGGCTGTCGATCCTCCAATGGCCCATTTCACGACACAAATGGCATTTCGATTTCGCCTTTCGATCTTTCAACAGAATCTTCCGATTGTTACCAGTTTTATGTTACATGCTAAAAGCCGCTTCGCCAGCAACATTTTGCTGTAAGTCAAGACTCGCTTTGTTCAGATGATCCTCCTCTAACTGTAGTTTTACTAACAGTGTATCCATAGCACGACACTCTTTAATATTATACCAGACCGTTCGAAAATTCTAGAATTTTGGTGTCAAGCTGCTCACAATTGGGCACATTATCCGATAGCTACTCACCCTGGTCTTCCAACTCTTATACAATCTTGTGGACCTTCGAAACGTATGCAGTGACTAATTCGTCAGCATTCATTTTCAAACTCACATAGTCCTCGTACAATGACACGGTACGAACATCACTCTACTTCTGATCAATACTCTCCAAAATGTCCATGATGTCTTTCGCTGACTTGTAATCCAAAACATTTAGGCTTTGCTCAAAATTGATCGACGCAAACAAAATTACCATTGCCTTACCATCACGCTGTGTCCATCGTTTGAATTTATCAGTATCACTTGTAGCAGGTTTTAGATCCGTACCATCCAGTTCCTGAGTATCGCATTGGCCATCCAATCGATGAACCACAATAGACTGCTCAAGCATAGTTTTCATATCCATGTATTGTCCAAGCCTAATCGCAAACTAATTTGATTTGCGTCAAACTTCTGTACAGGCACTACTACAATTTTTGAACTCGTTAGAAAACTTGGCCCATAACCTTTTAGCTTTTGATAAAAAAAACAGCACCTCAACGAAACAGGTATTTATTTATCGAAGAGTAAACTAATACTTCTTCCTTACAAGTAGTGTGCGGGCTGTTATTGTCAGATAAGAGTGCGTCCAATGTGATATTAAAATGTCAATTTAACATACAGCCACCTTGATATTCCCTGATAACATTGTATTATCTGATTTTATCTTCTAATATCTTTGAAAATATTTTGTTTGCCGTACAAAGTAGTGAAATACCTCTATACTTTTCACTCTGTAGCCTGTCACCTTTTTCCGGAAAGAGTATATAGTTAATTGGATCCACTAGCTCGACATTTGTTTTTGCTGCCAAATGTGCTGGATGACTTTGTGGATAGCTTCCTATTTAATGAGCTCCCCTGGAATCACATCGATTTTAGCGCATTATGGTGGAATAAATTTCATCCAGATTTGATAGGGCCAATGGAATAGGCTTCAATATTTTGGATCAGTGCGAAGGATTGTGGTGGCTCTTGAAATAAGATGTCCATCTTTCCTTGACTCTGTTTTCATCAGGGAAGCATTGTCTTGGACTGATAACCTCGATTCAAGCTTTTCACTACTTTGTATGCTTGCCTTGTGTTATTACTCACTAGACTTACATCGATGCTTCTTAATTGGTTGTCATAGTATTTTCTTTTCTCTTTATCTCGTTCGCTGTTCGTCTTTATCTCGTTCGCTGCTCTTCTGAGATTTTTATAACGTTCTCTCATCATCCTGGTGTTCCTATCTGAAAATTGTTTGTACGCCTAATTCTTATTGAAGCAATTATGTGCTTTGCGCCGGGTTTGATGTTTGATTTTCTGTTTTGCTATGTTCTTCATTGCTGCTTTCACTTTCACCCACAACTCGTTGCTCGTTTCCAGCGGTATACATAATAGAATGGTAGCCAGCTGGTTGTTAAGGATCTTCGCGAAATGTTTTGACACAGACACCGTTCGGAGCCTGTTGATGTCGAATTTCTGTCGGGGACTAATCTTCACTGAATATTTCTTTGACATACGGCGTCGATAAGTTAATTTGATCAAGTAATGATCTGAATTCCAATTGGCTCCTTGGTATGGACAGACGTCAAGTATGCTCGAGGCCCATTTTTTGGATCAGAACATAGTCAACAAGGTTTTTTGTATTACCATCTGGGGATCCACAGGTCATTTTATGCATGCGTCGATGTGGAAAACCAATTGAACGAACTCGTTTTCTCCTACAAGCAGGTCAATCAGGCGCTGACCGTTGTTATTTGTTTTGTCGTGAGGGAGTTATCCGTCAATTGTTCCCCGGTGAGATAGCTCATTGCCAACCTTAGCGTTGAAATCGCTCAGAATTATATATGTATCATTTGTAGGCAAAGAGTGGCATAATCTTTGCAGGTGACTGTAGAACGATTCCTTCGTCCTTTTCTTTGATCGCGACGTGTACGTTTATCAGCCAAATTTTTTACGAACGGATTGCGCACTGCTTTAAGATTAATTACGTATAATTTCAACCCCCTTTCTGCAATGAAGACCACTCTCAATCCTAGCTTTCCAGTAGGCTTTCCACTTTTGAATATTGTGTGGGATCTCATGTCTTGAATATTGCGTCGAGTCCAGTTCGTTTCTTGGATTGCAATTATATTCAATTTGCTTTGACTAGCCTGTTGTAGAACAGCGGCTGAGTGGTTCAGTGACCTGACATTTGAGGATTGAATGACAAAGTCCTTTTTTCGACTGCGAGGTCGTTGTCGTACGTTCAATCGATTCCAAGGCTCTAGTGCACGTTTCGACACAATGTGTAGGTTACAAGGGACGGGAAGTTAACCCGACACCCAAGCTCCATTTCAGGGGCGTGGTTATTACTTTCGATTCCGTTATCAGGTGGGGAGAACTCGCATTCACCCTCTTACGTCAGCCTTTTACAAAAAATAAGTTACCAGCGACCACCACTAAGGAGATGTACGAGTAAGTAGGGTTTGGTAGCAGAGCTGTAGGTGTACATATTTGCAATTATTAGCATTTCTCAGCATTTGATTTCCCATCATTGGGGAACCAGTAAGCCCAATGTGTGACCCCTAGACCATTTACCATCATTCGGTTGCTCGATCCTATGTATGTTATGCTTGATCACAAATGAAATTCCAATGAGACGATTCTAGCAATCAATGGTATTGCTCGTAATCTTTGATTGTATTTCACCTTGAATCACATGTAGCGTACCATAAAGTTATTACACAATCATTATCAGTCACTCATTCAATATTTACATAACTTTCAATTATTGACTAGACTGAAATTGAACTTTGGGTCTTTTAAAAAAATCAACCAATAACGAATGATAAGAAAATTTCATTCCATGTGCAAATGTGTAAAAGCTACTATCAAATTATATATACCCTTAACTACCGTAAAAAAACTCTTGAATTTATCTACAAACTACAATGCTGTACTTGACTAAAAGAATCTTTATTTCATATTATTCGAGGCCTCGGAGATTGTAAAATTATTTTTGAATTTGTATTCACATGTATAGAGAAAGCCGTAAAAATTTCACCAATAAATTATTGCACCCGATGACACTGTGAAATTCGTGATAAAATGAGTTACACATTCAATATTTCAGAAAAATCATGCACGTAATTTTTTTTCCTTTGCTGCAGGAAAATTAAAATAATCTGTAAAAAAATATTTATCAGCAATTGAAATTGAGATCGGTGTGAAAAAACTTTCGCTTGCAGCGTAATGTTATCATTTTTGACACGCTATTTCGCAGAAAGTTGAATGACTGCTTATCAATTTCAGATTCCATTTTAAACAACCAAAGGGTATTGACAATCAGAAAATGTGGTCCATTGTCGTATGAAATTACTTTGTAGTTTTTCTATCAAAAGGCAAAAAAACTTAAGGAACCGATTCCTGTATAAGGCTTAATTATTTCTTTTAAACTACATCCTGACTCCAAACCGAACTTAAACGATGACCTTCAAGACCTCACACTCTTTTAAAGTACGCCAGTTTCAAGAAATTTTCAACAAACATCGTCATCAAAATGTCTAAGCAACCATGATTTATTGAAAGGAAATAAAAGATTCCCACTAAAGTGTCCTCTCAATTCGCAAAACTGCCAACTCCTTCCACAATTCGTCCTTGTGTTTTATTCCGACCACCATTTAATATGTATGAGCAATTCACCCGCAAACTGACAAGAACAGAAGATGATAATAGAGCCGAGTGATGATGGAGCAAAAAATAAGCGGGAAATAAGAAAGCGTAGAAAACGCGAAACACCACTTACTTGTTCAACAATGGACGCCAATCGACCAAGTGCCAGACCAGTGTTATCCTCGCGTGTGATAACAGCACTTCCCAGCTTCACCACAAGTCGTCTTGCATACTTTAATTGGCTCCGATCTGTGAATGTTGGAGGACGCCGTTCCGAGTTGTGAATCCTCTTATCCAATGGAGTGGTCTGAAAAGGCAAAAAGAAATTGGAGAATAGAAGCAGATTGCCGAGGTTTTAATTTAAGTGTTTGTTTTCATTGGTCTTTAACAAGTTTTATAGTAGAAGGATAATAAAGTGTTCCCAGGCTTTCATTAGTCAGGTAATGTATGTTTGGAAATTGAGCGGAATAAAACGGTAGCACTAGAATTATTTAGACAAGGAAAACGTACCCATATTTTAGTATATTTAAAAGGAGACCATTGTTAGAAAGGCAATGAGAATAATTCGGAGACTAATTGGGGTACTTAATGAAGAGAACGCTGTTATTTAATCCTTTTAGAAATAAAATTTAAGAAAATAGCAAAAAATATGAATATGTCCTAAATTTAATTTTACTCTCAAAATGAGGCAGCCTTCAGCGATCTCAAAAACAAAAAGCAAGTAATTAATTCAAAAGAATTAAATAATTGAGTTTTATTCTATAAAATTATTGCAGTTAATTTATAAAAAAAAATTTCGATTGTTAATAACGTTTGCCAGAATTTTGGTATTATTTACCATTTTTAAAAATTCTTTATATTTGCCAAGTTTTCCAGTAGGGTTTGGTGATGATGAATTTCTGAAGGTTTTCTGTCGTCCTTTTCCACAATTGTATCTTCGGCAGACCGATTTCGGCAGTGTGCCATTCTCAGTATTTTTTTACTCGCCAAGCTCCAGGGGTAAATTTCTAGTATGCGGAAACTACTTCATCAAAACCTGAAGCCCAAAAGCTTGTGTACACTTGCTGCAGTGATTTCACTGCTGATCTCAATTAGTTTCAAGTCCAAGTTGAAATCAGTTGCAGGATCATTGACACAAGAGCCGTCAGCTGAGTAATGGAGGGTGTAGCACTAGAAGTTTGCTGGCGAAAGAGTGATGATATATCTGGATGCTATGATGTATTATTGGACTAGTTTTCATTTACAGTAATCCCTTAGCGTTCGCGGTCTTTACATATGAGGTTTTCATTATTCACGGATGAAAAAATGAGGAAAAATTTAACATTCGCGCGACCGGATTTCAGTATTCGCAGGAAAGAAACAAAAAACTTTTGTAAAAAATCGATTTCGGCATCGGGTTGGACCTAAATTCATTTCCCCTTTTTTTCAGTTCGCTTTAATCTCTCGTGGAAATTGTGTCGCAAAATGCCTCCTCTACCAAAACGTAAAAAAACTTTTCTAACCCTTGGTGAAAACATACAAATTTCAGACAAGTTACGTGCGGGAGAAAGTTTTGCCTCCGTTGGCCGTTTGTTTAAAATATGTTAAATGAGTCCGCAATTCGTTCAATCAATGCAAAAGAGAATTCAATTAGGTATAGTGTGCGTGCAACAGCAGTAGTGTCATCAAAAAGAGTGTCACACATCAGAAATAAAGTGCTTGAAGAGACCGAACAAGCTTTAGGAATATGGATGGAAGACATGTCTCAAAAGAAAATGCCCTTAAGTTCAGCCTTGATCAGAGAAAAGGCCAAAAAACTGTACGATAGCATTAATGAAAATTCTCGCTTTGGATTTATCTTCCAAGCAAGTAAAGGGTGGTTCGAGAATTTCAAGAAACGACTTAACTTGCACAACATCAAATTAATTGGGGAATCTGCTTCTGCTGATCACGAAGCAGTAGGAAAATTTCCAGCAAGTCTTCAGGAAATTATCAAGAAAAGAGGGTATTTTCCACAACAAGTCTTTAACACGGATGAAACTGGCATCTTTTGGAAGAAAATGTCAAATCGAACATATCTTTCTAAACCTGCAAGAACTTCCCCAGGATTCAAAACTGCCAAAGACCGTGTTACTTTATTGCCATGTGCAAATGGTTTAGAGCGTTTTAAGATAAAACCTATGATAATTTACCTATTCATAAATCCAAGAGGACTAAAGGGAAAAAGCAAAGATCAGCTACCTGTTTTTTGGAGGGCTAGTAGCAAAGCATGGGTCACTGGTGCCTTATTCCAGGAATGGTTTCATTCTTGTTTTATTGAAGCGGCAAAAAAATATGTTACTTGGCAAAACCTGCCTTTCATGGTACTTCTTCTTATCAACAACGCTCCGAATCATCCTCCCAGTTTAGTTGGGACTAATCTAAATGTAGAGGTAATTTTTTTGCCCCCGAGTACGACATCATTATAACAACCACTTGACTAAGGGGTGATCGCAGCGTTTAAGGCTTATTGCATCAAACACAGTTTTAAGCAAATTTTAAATTCGATTGAATGCTGTTCAGATGAAACAGTAACGAGTTGCTGCAAGAAACTTAACATTACCGATTGCATTGGTTACATCGATTCATCTTGGCAGGAAATGAAATCTAGCTCAATCAACGCTTGCTGGAGCCAGATATGGTTGAAAAGGAAAGCACTGTCTCACCAGTCCATGACGATATTAGTCCGCCTAGCACTGACTGAACCAAGTTGCACTACAATGTGGCTCAAGGAGAGCAACTAGTCATAAGTACGATACAGATCTAGATTTCTTTCAACAAGAAATTAAACAAATTCTTTTTTCGTATGTTTGGTCCTCAAAAACAAGCATTTGGAAGAAAGTTGCTTTTCAAAAGAGTCGAGTTTAAACGAAGCTGCCTTGTGTTTCTGAAGCCGTAATATATAAGCATTCAAATACTGTGCTAGCACATCAGATTGGTAGTGAAGGAGAGGAAACTAAAGAATCTGAAGATGTTGAATGTAAGAAAGAGACCCGGAAAAATGCGGGTAAGTATTTTGGCTAGTTTTTATCAATTTGTTTTTTCATTCAATATTTTATATGCAGGCCAAAGTTTTTCTTCAAGACAGCTCAGGGAAATTCTAACCCTGAGGGACCAACTTGCTCAAAAAGCAAAAGATTTGGACCCATCTCTTAATTGAAGTTTGCTGTTTAAAAGGGATATCGAAGTCGCTTCAAATCCTTATGTGGAAATCCTTAAAAAAGTTTATTTATCAGTACAGCAACATTCAATTACGAATTATTTTTTTTTCATCTACGTCGAAAACTAAAAATAGAAAAATATTAAATAAAAAAATATTTAATTTTTTATTTACACACTATAATTTTGAATAAATATTTTTTTAATCTTGAATTTTATCTCAACTGTTGCCGTTAAGGAACGTAACCCCCTCATTACATAGGAAAGTAGCCTTAACATTCGCGGATTTAACATTCATTCAGTTTTCAGGAACCTAAACCCCGCGAATGTTAAGGGATTACTGTACTTGAATTCTCGGCATTTTTGCGTTTGTTTAATACAAATTTCGAAGAAAAGAAAAATTTTCAAAAACAAATATATATATTGTGAGGGTAAGTATTCCATCTTCTTCAGTATTTGCTTTTGGCCTAGTAACAACTTCTCCTCTCCTTAAATACCATAAACATTATTACCTGCTGTCAGTTTACTTCATCAACTTAGCCAATCTCCTATTTTAATTTTACTGCCCTTTTTACCTAATCTTTATCTAAATTACCCCACTTAGCCTATGAACGTTGGTTTTATTATTTTTTTGCTATCAAAAAAATTTTTATGAATTCATTATAAATGTCCCATCATTAACTTAAATCTAGTTAACTCTTACATCTTTGAAAACCCGTTACCGATATCTTCATTCACCCGTAAATCTTCCGGTTGTCTTAGTAACCACAAAGTTTCATATGCATCCGGTTTTCGAATTTTGTATATCTCCTATACGACTTCTAGGTCATTCCACTTTATCTCATGGTTACCTGCTTCCACATGGTTTGATTCCGATAATTTAATCGCTCATCGCGAGCAATGATCGCGCAACTATCATCAGTCCGCATGGTGTAGTGGTTAGAGCACTCATCCCGTAAACCGAAGATCTTTGGTTCGACTCTCGTTGGCGGCAACGAGATTCAGTTCGAGTGATTCTTCGGACGAACTATAAGTCCGTTCAGCTATGATATGCGTTTATTAAATCAGAACGTATCGCAGCTGAATAGACGGACACACGGCTAAAGCGTGATACTGATCATATCACCTTGTAATATGCCGACACATTCGATCATGATAATGAGAATCTCGAACTATCTCTAAGTGAAGGCCCGAAAGAGGCTGTAGTGCAACAACAACAAAAAAGATGCTTTGGATTCTAGGGAGGTTCCACACTTCACCTTTACCCTGAAAAGCGAAAAATTCCGACCTTTCTGCTGAAGGGTCAGGATTGAGAAGAAGATATGGTCGATCTACAAGGGTTCCAAGAAGCTGCACCAGAAATTTAATTGACTTCAGGGAAAAACTTTGCCACGAGGAGGTCAAGGCTTTATTTTGTACGAATTTCTAACATATGGAGTCCAAGTGTCCTTGAACAGATAAATTGCTTGATTTTCAAAGTGGTGAGGTGCCAAGCTCTCAGAGAGAAGTCAGCCAGTTTTAATGGTGCCAACAATTTGACCATTAGGCTGCCAACTTCGCGATACACTTCCAGTGCATTGAGTGAAAAAATATTGCTTGCCTCCCATGAGTGTAAATTGAGTTATATTGAGGATGCCCCAATATCAAGATGCAAATGTTAAATTCACACCAGAACGGATGCAAGTGTACTGCGGTGTAATATTTCTGAGCTCAGTCAATCCCGTTGTAAAATTTTCACTCATCGCTAGAGGGCCAGAAGACAATGCTATAAATCATCGAAATTACGTAAGTAAAAACAATGAGCAACAAACAAATTCTTTACCGGGAAAAATCTGCAAACAGGCTTCAAAAATTCTTTCAAATGTCTTAAAAAACTTGACATTCAGCCATATTTCCACAGATGGACTTGAGCTCATCTCCATCAACATCAACTCCATTGTTACTCCACATCCACATGACTATCTCCTTGAATTCATTTTTAAGCATAAGCCTGACATCAGGCTTTACACTGAAACCCACCTAAATTCATTGCTCTCAACTCGTAAGATATGGCAGGGCAAATGGCAACGGGGAGGTTGCTACCAGCATGTTAGTTAGAGGACCCTATCGTTTCCATAATTTTCTTTTTGTTTTCTTTAGCACTACAACCACTTTCGGGCATTCGCTTAGAGATAGTTAAATTAGCCCATTATCTTGATTGAATGTATCCGCGCTCACGAAGGCGATATGGTTAGTACCATGTACCAGTACGCATCATTACTGAAGGGGCTTATAGTCCGTCCGAAGAATACTCAAAACAAATCTCGTTGTTACCAGCGGGTTTCGTTCCAGGGATTTTTGGCTTACGCAGCGAGTACGCTAACCACTACACCACGTGAGATACTGTTCTTATCAAATCGACAAATTCAAATTCAAAAACTTTGGATTTCTTGAAGTGTCCATCGCCGAAATTTCACTACAACGTCGGGATAATCTTTTCGTTACCACAGCCAACGGGGAAAAACGTTCTCAAATTTGAGGAGAAATTTGATTCCTTGTCCAGAACACTCGAATTCAATAGGCTGCACACTTATGATATTCTTACCGGCGATCTTAATGCTTGGCATACATCATGGCTAAATACCAACAATAATCCAAGAGGTGTATTCCTCAAATCGTGGATACAAGAGAATCAAATTAAATGCAGGTATAATCTATATGGGTCGGAGGACAAATTCATATTTCGGCCCTTGCATTGCTGACGCAAGGCTTAAATACCTTTTAACAATCCTCAATGGAAATCGCAAATACTTCCTTAGTAGCCATTTTATCATTGTAATAGAAGTAAATCATCAAAGGGATGATGTTTCCGCATTCCACTTCAAATGAAAGTCATTGGCTTACCTTCGAAAAAAACAGTTGGGAAACGTTTCACTAGAGGCTTTATTGGGAATACCAGAAGAAAGGTGATCCTTCTGATGGTGGTAGCTCTTGCCAAATAGTCCCTCATGACAGGCATCTTCTTCTTCTTCTTCGAAGCGCTACAGCCCCTCTCGAGCCTTCACTTCCTGCAAATAGCGCATCCAACTGTATTGGTCCATTGACCACGTCCTCCAATTCCGAAATCCAAGCAGCAAAGAGCTGTCTTTGTCGACGGAGTCAGACCAGCGTTTCCTCGGCTTCCCCACTGGCCGCCGGCCTTCAGTTCTCCCAACATATACCTTCTTGGGTATCCGTTGTTCGTCCATACGATTCATGTGTCCAGCCCATTGCAGCTTCCGCAGTCTTACAATCGTTGAGACCTCCTTGCATCGAATTCGCCATTGGTCTAGCTTTGCTCCGATAATTCGCCACAGGACCCGTCGCTCAAAGGCGTTCAATATATTTGCGGATGCTTGGGTTAGGGTCCATGTTTCACACCCATTGTATAACACAGGTCTTATCACAGCTTTGTATACTTGGAGCTTTGTTTTCCTATGTATGCAGCTGGTCTTCAAGATCGTCAATACTGAATAAAATATTTTATTTGCGAGTTGTATTCTTCCGCGTTTTTCGTCTCTTTCATTGCCCGTTTCCGTTATTTTGGCACTTATATACACGAATTCGCTAACATTTTCGATCCTGTATTCGCCAAGTGTGATATTTTGTGTATTTGAGGTATTTCGATCTTTATTTGTCGAAAATTGGAAAGCCATTATTGAAAACCATTGAGAAAGTAGCTCCTAAGATTAAACAAAGAAACAATATGGAAAAGATCAATCTGCTTATTCGCGTCAACAATATTTATTGGCAATTTTTGGACTACAATCATTTTTCGTTAGCATTGTTGAAATTACACCTTAAGAATGTCTCGAACTTAACCCGTTCATACTTCAGGAGTAAAGTCAGCCCCCAATGGGTCGAGAAATGGAGGATTATTAGCTCACAGGATCCAGATGATGTATTCATAAAAGCGAATAGTATATTTCGTAATAAGTATCGAGGGAATGTGTTGAAACTTAAAGTCACGGGTAGTGAGATATCTTCTAGATTAGGCTCATATCCAAATTAATAGTACTATTCCGAACACAGATCGAAATAGGATTGTATGTGATAGTTCACAGACGTTTGTTCTAATTGAAATTCATTTTGAATTGGGCCATCTACGGAACTCTGAGAGAGGGACAACAAAATGATTTCAACAGTAGTTTAAGTAAAAGTTTTCGATTTCAAATCAAGTCTGAATGGCGAATGTATTCTTCATTTTAATGTAACATTGACCACCAACATCACACTAAATGGAAATTTTCTTGATAATTTTTTTGCCAGCTAGCTCCACCGTAGATGATCTCGATCCCGATTGAGAAAGAAGGAGGAATCCCCTTGCTTCCCCAACCCCCAGCATCCATGATTCCTAATCGTAAACTCTCTAACCAAATGGTAGTAAATGGTCGCACATTCGGTTTGTCGGTTCCCCAATGATGGAACGCTGAGTGCCAAGAAATGATAATAACTGCAAATAATCCTGCAGCTCTCCTACCACATCTTACTCACATCTCCTTTGTGGTGACGTAAGAGGGTGGAGAACGCCGTAGATGGTCCAAAGCCCATTTGAGAAAGGAGGAGGGAACCCCTTGTTTCTCCAACCCATAGCTTCCATGATTCCTCATCCCAAACCCCCCAATTAAATGGTAGTAAATGCTCTCGAGGTCGCTTATTGGGTTTACTGGCTCCCCAATAATGGGACATTAAATGCCAAGAAATACCAATAACCACGGGCTAACTCCCCGTCCCTGGAAAATCTTGAAAGGTTTTAAAACCTGCAGATAGGCCTCGGAATAGATTGGACTCACGGCAACGAACTCGCAAACGGAAAATGGACTATGAAATTGGATCCTGGAATGTCAGATCACTCAATAACCCCGGCACTGTTAAGGACCTTTTACAAAAGGCCAGTCAATATAAATTAAAAACACTGTTAATCCAGGAAACGAACTGGACTGGTAATGATATTCAATACATGAGATCATTCAAAAGTGGGAAGCGGGAATTCGGAGTGGCTTTCATTCTGGATAGGGAGTTCAAATCGCACGTTATTGATTTTAAGGCTATAAACAAACGGTTGTGCGCGGTCCGTATAAAAGCGAAATTCTTCAAAATTTGGCTGATTTATGTTCACGTCTCGACCGAAGAAGAGGATGAAGAAACGAAGGAAATGTTCTACAGTCACCTGGAAAGACTAGTCGACTCATTGCCTACAAACTACTCAAAAATATTTCTGGGTGATATCAACGCTAAGGTTGGCAATGAATTATCTCATCGAGGAATGACTGGAGGATATAGCCTCCACGATGAAACAAATGACAAACTCCAGCACCTGACCGACTTTGCATGTTGCAAAAATCTAGTCATACGTTCGACTTTCTTTCCACATCGACGCATTCATAAAATGACCTGGGTATCACCAGATGACAATACACAAAACAAAATCAACCATGTTCTGATCCAGCAAAGATATGCCTCAAGCATGCTTGACGTCCGTAAATTTTGAGAAGCCAATTGAAACTCCGATTATTTCTTGATCAAACTAACCTATCGATGTCGTATGTTAAATGCGTATTTACGGAGACCGTCGACAATCAGCTACCTCATATATTATCAGACACATCACGCAAAACAAGCAACGAGCTATCGGTAGAAGCGAAAGCGGCAATTGAGACCGTGGTAGAACAGATGATCGGATATCAAGCCCGGCGCAAAAGATATAATTGGTTCAATGAAAAGTTCAAGAATACGTTGGACAAAAGTTGAATAAAATAATTAGAATCAAGAAAAGAAAATATGATGGTGGCCAATTGAAAAGCGTCGGTGCAAATCTAGCTAGCAATAAAAGGAGACAAGCATACAAAGTAGTAAAAAGCAACCGGTGTCTAACAAGCCATCCTTAAAGCCATCCAGCACATTTGATAGCAAAAACATCTGCCGAACGAGTGAAGCTAATCAATTAAATTCCTTATCCACAAAAAAAAGGTGACAAACTACATAGTCGAATATGATTTACTTGAGTACCTGCCTTCTAAGGCCTAACCTCACAGTCACCATTAGACTGTGATTGGTTTAAGCGCCAATCATCGCCCCCAAGATCGTTCCCTGTTTATATTGAGGGAACTCTCAACTTTCATACTGGTAGATATGAGATCCAGCTGTAGCTGACGCTTTAAGGTCAACGCCAACCTTTGTTTTTTACCAACAGCCACCACGATACTCCCCGAAGGGCCACAACCAATCAGCTGACCATCCAAAGATGGGGGCTCATCAGCTGCCCGTGGTACCTGAGTATACCTCCAGGGTTGAGGATCGCAGCAATGAGTCTATATTGTTATCGAACAATCACAAAGCTACTATGTGTCGGATGGAGTTCCTGTCCTAATATTTTTACTAGGCAATTTGGGTACCCCGGGAATGCCAGTCCCCGTCGGTTTCACTGGAATCAGAGATGACAACCCAACAATAGCAGTTGCACCCCTTTGAATTACCAGACCAGTCCCACCCTGGGGAGAGGTGACAAACTACAGTGCAAAAGGTATAGAAGCATATCACTACTTTGTACAGCTACAAAATACTTTCAAAGATATTAAAAAATAAAATTAGATCATACGTCAACAGTACTATTGGGGAGTATCAAGGTAGCTTTGGAGCAGGTAGATTGACGATAGACCGATTGTTTACAGTCGAGTATGTGCTTCGAAATGCTGAAAGTTCAACATAGACGTGCACCAAATTTTCGTTCACTCTAATCAAGCATACGATAACATTGATCGTAACGTACTGTACCAAATAATGCTTTGCTTTGGTATCCCAGCCAGATTAGTGCTTCTTACCAAAATGGCAATGACATTGACGACCTCACAAGTCCGCATCAATAACCAACTTACCGATACCTATACCGGACTAAAGCAGAGAGATGGGCTGGCCCCATCGCTATTCAATGTGGCTCTGGAATATATCTTCCGAAAGCTACCTGTCGATACAAGAGTCACATTACTATATAAGTAAAGCCAAATGGTAGCCTATGCAGACGACATCAACATTTTGTCACTGTCACTAATAACTGCCAAAAAAACTTCTTCTGAAACATTTTGTCACAGTCACTAATAACTGCCAAAAAAAACTTTTTCTGACTCGACAGCGAAGCATAATTAGTAGGGTTACAAATCAATGAGAGTAAAACAAAGCTCATGATGCAATTGAGGAAAAATACCCCAAATATAAAAAATATCACACTTGGGAAGTACAATATCGAAAATGTGGGTAAATTTATGTATCTAGGCGCTAAAATAACAAAAACGTAAAAGAATGCGGCTCACAAATAAAATATTTTATTCGGTTTTAATGATCTTGAAGACCAGCTTCATACACAGGAAAACAAAGTTCCAAGTATAAAAGTCGGTGATAAGATCTGTATTATGCTATGAGTGTGAAACATGGACCCTAACTCAGGCATCCGCAAGCATATTGAACGCCTTCAAGAAACGGGTCCTGAGGCAAAAAATCAGCGCGAAACTGTATGTAGACCAATGGTGAATTCAATACAACCATGAGCTGAAGAAAATTTTTGATGGGACGAACGCCTCCACGATTGTTAGACTGTAGTAGCTGGAATGATCTGGTCACGTGAATCGCATGTATGAACAATGGATTCCCAAAAAGGTATTCGTTTGGAGAAGTAAGAGGCTGGAATGATCTGGTCACGTGAATCGCATGTATGAACAATGGATTCCCAAAAAGGTATTCGTTTGGAGAAGTAAGAGGCGGAACCCTGTGGGAAATTCGAGAAAACACTGTACTGAATCTGTGGACAGAATTTAAAATTGGGGAACGTGGGTAATGGATCGAGACAGTTGGAGGCACTTGTTGTAGGAAGGGGAGGCCCAAGAGGGTCTGTAGTATTACGTAGAAGAGAATAAGGAGAATTTTGTTGGCTATGAGAACTTGTTTCTCATATCTGGCAGGACAAGCAACGAGATCTGATGGCATTGATGGCATTCCAAACATACTACAACAGCATTTTCCTGAAGTTGCTATTAGAAACTATTACTTATTGATTGACAAATTGTTTAACAATTCAAATTTTCAAATCTGTGCAGAAAGGCCAAGGTATTTCCAGGCTTGAAGGAAGTAAAGGAATCTTCGAGCCCCAAAGGCCATTGCCCGAATGAGCGGACTGTTTAGCTTACTTCTTAACATCAGCAACGTATTTGAAGTAATTTTGAAACAAGTATTAGACGCGCACATTGAGTTTGGATTTTATAACAGGCAAATGACTATACATGCGATAACGAAAGTAGCCCCGCACATCTATTGGAAACTAAATAATAGAGAAACTGCTGTAATATATCTCATTGATGTGGAAAAAGCAGTTTGGTTAGATGGATTAATGTTTGAGCTCATTCAGGGCAAGTTGCCCTGACCCCTTATTATTAGCGGCGTTCGCTGATGAGCTAATCATTTACGGTATACGGCAGACTAAAAAACAACTTTTAGAAAATGTTCAAAGATGTACAGTCCTACAAGGGGAATTGGCGAATGAATGTAAATGCGCAAAAATGTGAAACGATTTTGTTTCGGACAACGCTGTGGTTTGGCAGTCGAGACCTTGACAAAGACACTTGATCGCTGCTCGAATTGTGTTTGATGGGCCAAGCCCCAAGAGGGGCTGTAGTGCTACGAAGAAGAAAAAATTCGGAAATACTAGTAAACTAAATTGAGTCATGTCTGGATACTTGGCAATCATGTGATGTCTTATGTGCCGAACCAAAAATGACTTAAGTGGAAAACCATGAAGAAAATGAGGTAACCTGCACTCACAAAAAGTTGGGGTAGCAATAATTGCGATTTGGTTAAAGTAACTTTAAAAAACGTTAAATTGTAAGGTGATCAGTGATCTTGAAAGCATCAACAAGTTTGGCTACTTCCAGATAAAAATAAATAGCTTAACCAGCTTCTTGTATCTGTTTTCCTTGGTTGTCATGGCGCGTTCAATTAGTGAGTTTATTTTTTTTTTCACTTTCTCCAACATTTTTACATATTTTCTCCTCAAATTGTTTGCTATAATTGAACTGAATGCATTATTTAGTTTTGACCATGTTTAATTAAGTTTTATCGCTATGATAGTGATCTATAGGCAAAAATGTTCGTGTACATTACAATTTACAAAAGTACTCATAGAAGCAGAGATGGTGTGAATTTAGTTTTTGAATTTTAAGCTTTATATTTCCGTTTATTTCATTATTGATACTTTACTTTTTCCATGATACAGGTCTAAGAAAACCCGACGGCAGGCATTGGACAGAACAAGAATTTCTAGATTGCTTAGACGATGGGAATTTTCTGAAATTGAGGTTTTTGGAGAGGATTAGCTAAATGAATTTAGTCCTGAAGCAATTTTGATGTGACGAGTTGGAGCAGAAATTCATAGTGAAACTGGAAATGATAGTGCCATCCACCTCTGAAAATATTATCACTAAAAAAACCGAATAGAATGGAATGAGTAACATTCATTTATTCAGCCACAAATATTTTGGGATCCACCATCTACTGTCGGTGAAGATATTAGTGATATGAACCCATCAAAATATTTTCACGAGTATAGTCCCGATAAATTATTTGATACAATGTCAGAAATGACGAATATTTATGCGAGCAGCTCCAATTTTATGGCTACCAACCTCAAAGAAATAAAAAAATTCATTGACCTCCACATTCTTATGGGTAATCTACAATATCCAAGAGTACGGATGTATTAGGACAGCTCTGTTGGCGTTCCATTAGTCAAAAAAACAATGTCCGTGAACAGATTTTTCAGGTTACGAAGCCATTTGCATCTGGTGAATAATTTACAAATTCCTAACGGCAACACAGATAAGTTCATAAAAGTTAGGCCCATTTACGAAGCTATTAGGAAAACATGCATAGAAATTACATCAGTCGACCAATGCGTTTGTATAGACGAGCAAATTGTTCCGTTCAAGGGGAATCATAATTGTAAGCAATATATGAAGGGAAAGCCAAATCCTTGGTGATTCAAATTGTTTTTTTCTTTGGATTCTTTGCTGTACCAGGGAGCAATAACCGAAATCAATCCGGGATATATGAGTAAACTAGGTGAAGCCCCTGGGCACATGTTATTTTTTGATAATTTTTTTTCGTCTTATTATCTTTTGTGGTTATTGAAGGAGAATCAAATATGGGCTGCGTGCATGCTAAGAATGAACTGATTGTCAGGAAAACGATTGAATAATAATGTAGATTATTTACTGAAGAAGGAAACAAGAGGCCATTCTAAACAATTTGTTAACAAAGAAAAGGACGGCGTTGTAACTAAATGGATAGATAACAAAGTTATGTCAATGGCCTTAAATTTTGTCAGCGAAGGAAAGCCCGATTTTTGTGAGCGTTGGGGTAAGGAATGAAACAACATGACGAAATCAGCCGTCCAGAAATAATAAAAAAAAATATAACACTTCCATGGAAGGAGCTGAAATGGTAGATTTTTTGGTTGCATTATAATGGATTTTTACGAAATCTAAAAAATTGACGCTACGCATGATATTTCATGCACTAGATCTGGCGCTTATCAATAGCTGGTTGATTTACTGCAAAAAATATCAAGGTGAACCGAAGCATCGACTCGACCTGCTACATTTTAGACAAGAGGTGGCTGAAATTCTACTAAAGTCAGGAATGATCGTTCAAAGAAAACGTGGATGGCCTTTATCCGCCGAGTATTCCCCCTCCACTACACCTCCACCGTCACCTTCTTCCTCACCAGGAATAGAAGTCCGACCCGTGGCGATAGTAGTAAAGAACCATGACAGTCATTTCCCAGATGTGGACAAAAATAAAGAGGCCACCGGATGTAAAAACAAGGGATGCGGTGGAAAAACTCATTTCTTTTGCTCAAAAGGCAATGTGCATTTGTGTTTGAAGAAAGCAAAAAATTTTTTTATTGAGTTTCATTCTTAAAATTTGTCTTGTTTTTACATACACATTTGACATGCAAAATAATTTGGTACAAATATAAAAACCTGTTTATCGCAAATCGTTTTTCTTTTGATCTTTTTCATTGAACTTTGAGTTCTTTTGTAATTTATTTTGGCAAATATAAATTTCGGTAATATGCCTTTGAGTATATTTGTACATTATAATGTAAAACCTTAAATATCATTAAACGTAACAGATATCGACATACAATAGTTTTCAAAAATTACAAAAAAAAATATATTCACTAGATTTCAAACAAAAAAATTTGTTTTCCAAAATTATCATAATTTGGCAATGAAAGGGTTAAAGCTTCTTCGAAGGGTAAGCTTCAGACGCTTGAAGAAAAACTTCCACTATAGAACCAGCCATGAACCAATATTTTAAGCTGATTGGGAGTGCTACCATTGATATCTATGAAAAGCTAAATTTCGTTTGTGCTGTAAATATCCTCCCACTGAACCAATTAAAATGTTGCAACCTTTGGCGATGAGGTTATGTTGAAATAAAATTTTTACAAATGGTACAAGGGCTTTTAGTAAAACAGAGAAAGCATTGAAGACAAATAGGGTCCCGGATGACCACCAATGCCAACTGATGAGCAACACGCTAATCATAATTGATTAACAATTAAAGAACTTGTTAATATTGTTAGGATTTCAAAAGACTCGGTAACTGCCATTTTAAAAAATTGGTTGTGCCTCACACCAGACAAACCTCGTTTAGTTTTGAAAACAATCAATCTTTTTGCAAAATAGCGTCGAGTTGCTGCCGTGAAATAAAAATTTCTAACGATCAAGACATCAGCAAAAGTTTCACAAAGGGAGGCGAGAGCTAGATGTACTCGTATGCCTGAAATCTGGGAACATTTTATCAATCAAGACCGAAAAAACCATGCAAATTGTTGCAAGTTTCTTTTGATTGTCTCGGTGTAGTACACAACCAATTCCTTCTAATGAATCAAGCTGTTAACAAAGAATATTATTTAAGCGTAATGCGTAGTTTAGATGATGATGTTCGCCGCAAAACTACGAGATTATGAACAGACAACTCCTGGTTTTTGCATTATGATAGTGCACTATCTTCCTCAGCATTGATGATTTGATAATGTGTTGCCAAAAATCAAAAACTCTATACGAGTATTTGTCTAATTTAGTGTAACACCAAGTCACTTCCTATACCACATTGCTTTGACTCGATTGGAGTTTTTGGACTGTTCCGAAAAATGAAACAAGCTGTTTTCGGTGTGGATTATTTTGAAAGCAACAAACTTGGATTGGAAGAATAAATAAAATCCGTTCCTTAGTTGATCTGGTTTACTTTACGATGCTAGAAGTCTATTTTAACCATTTGGCGATAGGCAAAAATGCAGAGCAATTTAATGCCATCTCTTTTTTTGCTTTAGCACTACAGCCCTTTCGGATCTTCACTTAGAAATAGTTAGAGTATCTCATTATCTTGATCGAAGGTATCAGCACTCGACAAAGTGATAAAGTCAGTACCTTGCTTTGACAATGTGTCCGTCCACCGTATCATAACTGAACGGACTTATAGTCTATCAGCAGAATCAAATGAACTGAATTTTGTTTGGCGCCAAGTAGACTCGAACCAGAGACCTTCGGTTTACGGGTTGAGCGCTCTAACATTGACATATATCACTGAGTTAAATAAGGATCCATAATTTTAATCCTGAAACCAAAGAAACCTCATAAATAATATGAAAAGAAAAATCAGCTCCAAGGAAGGCGGCAGCGTTTTCGTGTGCAGGCAGAGTCATAGCAATAAGTACTGCTTGAGTGATGAACCAAAGATAAAAATTTCAAATCAACTCAAGGACTAATTATAAAATCCAAGGTGACCCGAGTCAATAAATTGAAGTACAATTTGATACCACCACCTATATTATTCCAACTTAATTCCCTTTGATTAGTTTTTGTTTAGACTGTTTAAAAATTATGGTTAATTACTTTCTGGTATAATCTTCGAAAGAATTGTTTATGTAGCAAATAATGGTTTTTTCTCCCGAAGATTTTATGTTTTCTGTGTTAGGCCTGGTTATTATAAAGGTAAGTCTGTTAAAGTCAAAACCTGAAAATGATTTGGAAAAAAATTAAATTTTGCTTTTAGTTTTTTTTTTGTTATTCAGTTAATCACATTTTTCATGCTAAGACATACACATATGAATACTAACCAAATTTCTTACAATTCCATTTTTGATTGATGATAATAATCGGACACTGCATAGCATGGGCTTTTCCAAAAGATTTTGTCTCAAAACCATTGAACTTCGGCTTCCACATAACGACACAATATTACTTCGTGATACAACACTATTCACAAATTTCACTCCTTTCGTAAGCACAGTCATTTTGAAAAATAACTACGTATTTACTAATTGATCCTAATTCTTATTGTAGACTAATAAATATTTATTCACTAAATTAGGAAAAGTAGAAAATGCAGTTGAAGCAAATTCCTAGCCGGAAAGCATGTTTTAAGCCAAGAGGAATCTACGCAAACTGACTTATAAAGAAGCTTCTTATCAAACAAAGACCTCTGGATCGCATCCCCTTAACATTCAGTAACGAGTACATAATATGCTCTTCAAGAGAAGATCATTCAATAATAGTGATAAGGTCAGTTAAGGCAATAATAAAGTACACATGAGCGAGATTGGCATTCTTTCTTTGTTTGGGACGCAACTTGTGATAATCTATTTCTTATCTTTTACAGAAGTTTCTGCATATAACAACTCCAGTGCGTTTAGTGTTATGCTTTGCCTTCAACATTATCAGCGAAATTTTGTTGGTAGCAATAATAGTAATCGGAATCATTAACTGATTACTTCAGAGGTGATTAAGCAAGTGCATTAAACTTGGAAGTCTTATATTTGGCTCAGTTTAATCCTTGCAAAAATACTAATACAAATGGTATGGTGGTGGGATGCTTGTGACCACTCAAAAAGTATTCATACTTCAGGGCGTCGTAAATTCATTACAGAAATTGCCTGCAGTCTGTATCATACAGTGATAAGAGCGTTTAAGTATATACCCGTTGGGCCGATATTCAGATATACTTAAGTGATTCATTGAGTACACTAATCAGGTAATAATACTAATCAATAAAAAAATTTAAATAAAAATTCAACTGGGGTGGCTTGAGGTGTTACGTAAGATTTCAAGGCTTCTAAGTTTGAATTTGATAGTACCAAAATTCCGTTATACATTTGAGTTGCATCAAATTAAAGTGACCCACATAAGCCAAAATTAAAAGAAATTGTGTGGAACTTATTTTGTAAATGCTTCCTTTGAAGTCAATCATGCGTACATGCAATTTTTAATACCTATAATGTGAGAATGTAATTTTTATATTTATAATTCGACCTTTTTGCAAGTGGCGATTTGTTGTGTTCTGCATCACTTTCCCTGATTAGGAACCAACAGTAGCCCCCAGCATTGCAGAGTTCCATCACCCCTGATATCACTCTCTCATCGTTAAGATATCTTTGGTGAATGCTCTACCCTTGTCCATCCCTCATGTAACCCAAGTTTGGGGAGATACTCAGATGGGAATGGGAAAACTGGGTTTTAAGTGACATGCTACAGCCCATTTATTGGTCGTATTTCTATTAATCTTCAACAACTTTTTGTTCCGCAGTTTAACAACATTTCTAAATAAATCGTTTATCTCAGAAACCACCTAAGTGCGCTGTTGTCAACTTTCGGAAAGCTAAAAAAAACTATTTTGTAGCTTAATTATAGGTCTAGTTTCCTTCAAATATATTTTTACCAAATCAAAAACATGCTATTGGGATAATCTATTTTTTTTCTCTTTAAGGTTTTGAGTTATAAATTTTTGAAAAAATTGCACTTAGGTGGTTTCTGCAATACATGAGAAATATATGGATAATCCAACAGTAAAATTTTTTTTAATGGTTGTTGAAATTAAGTCAAACTATTAATTTTTACCTGTTTTGTTATCAAAGGTAAGTAACCGACGCACTTAAGTATAAAAAAAGGGTGTTATTTTTATAATAAACAAAATATAAACATGCAAAGTATAATATAAACATCTGTCAAATAAATATAAAAAAATTTTACTATGCCTAAATCGAAAAATACAAGTAGACTACATGCCATAGTATGTCTATATACAAAGATCTGGCCTTATTCACTTATTCAGCTACTAGCAAGTCTTCTGGCAACTCCTTGTCAGTTGTTGGCCATTGGATGATAGTTTCATAGGAGGCTTCCTGTCCAACAGTGTATTCCATCAACTGTTTTATATCGTCTATCTTTTTTTGCTGATTGGAACATAAAACCAAAAATCCACTGGGCAAAACCCGATAAATTTTTAAACTTAATTTTTAGCTAAAAATGTAATATAAACGTTAAAAATAACCTTCGTAAAATAAGAACCAACATACCTTCCCCAAAGGATAAGCTTTCTCTGTTGGTAGTTCCGGAGGGCTGGCAGTTTTTAGCAATGTGAAGGTAGATGTTGTTATTCCTGCAATGAATTCGCTTACGACCACTTTTCCCGGAGTATCTTTGCTGCAGAGAAACTGCTTGTACTTGGACACTTTGAATGGCTGCTTATTTTCTTTGGATACTTTCTTGCCTGATGTTTCGTCCGAATTTGGCATTTTCTTATATGAACATCGTCTGATGTAAGGTGATGTGCAGTAAATCGGGCTGACTTACTAGCTTTTAGTATGAGCTCTGCATATTCATCAGGAGTCTAAATCCTGTCCGTCTTTCTCAATAGACGCTTTATGTTTCCAAAATCCCTGTCAGTTGGGATAGTTGTGAAGTTTTGTTTCAAACCGACCAGTATCACAATGGTTTAGTTAAAAAACGCACAACTGTATGATTCTTATTTTGGCCCGACGGCCCATCACTAAACAATATGAGATGCTTCACAGTAACCTTTGTTTGCTTCGCCCTCATGATACAAACGCAGTTTGCAAGAATTCGTTTTCAAATCGTGTAACGAAAAAACATTTGCCCAGAGCTGCCTCATATAGGAAACCTCCTGTACAGGTATGTGCGGCAAGAGTAAGTTTTGCATATAGTCGAAGGCTAGTGTGACCATGTTGTCATCTTTGTTTTTGCTTGCCTCATCCATAGCTTTTTAAAACTTTTTGCTCGCCTTAAGTGTATCATTTTCTCAGCAGCTACATTTTTTAGCATTGTCACTCAAACCCTCGTCTTTCAGTTTGGCCGACAGTCTTTCGCAAGTTGAACACACATCAACTTGTGGTCTTCCAAAACAGTAAGCAAAGTTCTCTACAAAGTATTTGCTGTAGAAACTATACTTTACTTTATTTTTTAGATCAGAGTTGTCTAAAATAAACATTGCATGCATTTTTGCGACATCAAGCCTAGCGTCAAGATATTTTTTAGGTTTTCCCCCATATTGCGTTTCCTTGACATCAAATTTCCCAATGTGCTGCTGTATTCTCACACAAACGTTACCTGGAAGAGCATCTCCACTTCTAGATTTTCCCCTCATATCTACAGGGCTTTTGTGAAGGACAGACCATTTACATGTTTATTCTTTTGATTCTATTGTCAGAAATTCCAAACACTTTCAAGAAAGCACCTCTACAAACTTGAGTAAGAACACCATTTACTTTCAAGTTATACTTGCATGAACGGGATTTTTTGTTTGGCAAGTCATCAGGGTTTTCTTGGGCTTGCTCATTATTTACACTAGGCCTGCGTTTTTTGCGTCTACATTTCACAGACCTAACCTCCACTAAAGCTTGGAGGTACTTGTCTTGGGTGTTTTTATTTCCCTTAGTTCTCGTTTTATTTCATCCGTAAATTTCAAATAACATCTGAAATTGCACTTACAGTTTACATCATTCAGCGGGGCTTTGCTGGGAACTTATTTTACTTCGTACGAGACGTACTGCAGTCCATTGTGCCTAGCATTCCGAATAATGTTCCATTTGTATTTTTCTTCGCGCACAACTCCACGCCTACGCTTGGGATTAGGTTCATCATCTGAACTATCCGACATGGCTTAAGAACTATATAATGTATTAGTAAACAACAAAATAACACCTAATTTTCCCCGAAAACTCACGAAAACTAACCAATCAGTGTTAGGTAACCTTTGAATCAACTGTTACTGCATTATGAACCTTTGAATCCACAAATATATCGCAAGTGATATCAACAAGGCCGCCAGCCATCACGAGTGAAATTTACCACAGAAACCTAAGCGCTTGGGTTCTTTCTGAAATAAGCGGATTATTTTCAAGGCTGTCAAATAGCATTGCTGATAAGAAACATGGGTTATTTCTGCACATAAAGATGTATTTACCTTTGAATTGTACAGTACCATCAAAAACACAGTTTTTGATATTTTGTCGCTTATGTGGTTTCTGAAATAAACGATTCAAATGATGTCGAGACTAATTATCTTGTTTATTTGATATTTGCTGGACAATTCCCTTTTTAAGTTTTCGTAAAATAATTTTGCGAAACCATACTAAAATCGCGACCTCTCTGTCCGTCCGTCCGTGTGTCACAACAATTTTTCTCGCAAATCATCTAAGCTGGAAACATAAAATTTTGTATATATGTGTAAAGTTGTGCCCTCTTTAAATTTAAACAACAACAAAATTTTATAAGATATTTGAGGAGGGTCTTTCCATATCGGGAAGTGGCCCCTGAAAAAAAATTCATCAAAAGTAGTAGTAGTATCAAATGAAAGGTCTTGATGGAGACTTTTCAAAACAAGTCTTAAACTGATATTTTTTTGCTTTGAAGAGCGTACTGGAAGGGAAAATACACAAACACACCCTAGTATAGAATTGTTTACAAGGAACAAATCATAAAAATATCATTAAAAAATTCATTGATGAGGAAAACGTAACGTAAACAATTCTTCTCGTTCTGTTTTCACCCGTTCGCACCTGGCAAGGCAGGCAAGTAGCCATCATATAGCATTTCCACAAATTTGATAGAAACCTCCTTGAAATCAACTCATCTATTTATTTACATTAGTTCCATGGTCATGGACCCTACATTGTAGTGAAATGGAGTGGATAAAAATGTCCGTAAATGACTGCAGCGATGGTCTGCTGCCTCGGCAAGCTAGGAAGTTGGTGCTCGCCGAGATTGGCCTTGTCTGAGGATGGACGGCTTGGGGATACCAGGACTCGGTCCGATGGTGTCGAGGCCAAGGTAACCTACTAGAGGAGAAGATTGCCTGGCGAAAACGGGCGAGACTTGAGAATATTTCATCTTTACCGACGATAATGGTGGCCCCAAAATAAGAGTGAGGTATCCAGGTGGAAACAGAGGCTCCTTGCATCCCCTCATCTGGATAAAGATCCATTGTAGACATGGTCAGATATTTTTCATTTGAATGAACAAACTCATGCAAACATGACTCGCATGAACTTCTCCCTCAAATCAAACCTATTAACGTTTCAGATTTATATATAGTCTCATATGCTAAAATCACATAGTACTATAACATAAATAAGCACGCAAGCGGAAGGCCACTTTACCCTACGGGAGCACCTGTAACGCAAAAATAACGGGTAAGCTCACCCAACGGCTAGCTCATGAGTGGACGGGCCAGCTAACGTGGCGGGTTCCATACCTGGTCCGGGAAATGAATAGAAAGACCGAATTTAGATAGTTTATCTATTCGTTGTGTTTATTTAAAAATAATTTCAAATTTCACCGAATAGTTTATCATAATGAATTTCAATCAATAATTTATAATCAATTCATTAAATAATTTATAATCAATTCATTAAATAATTTATAATAATAAATTTCATTGAATAATTTACAATCAATTTAATTAAATAATTTATAAACGAATTCATTAAATAATTTATAATCGATATCATTAAAGAATTTATAATCGATTCCATTAAATAACTTATAATAATAAATTGCATTTGATAATTTATAATCAAATTTATAAAATAATTTATAATCGATTTTACTTTACATTTATTTTAGAACGCAAAACTAATAAAGGCAAAATCACTTAATTCCTCCCTACGAGTATGTATGTATATTGAAATGAAATCAAATTATATAAAAGATTAAAAAAAGGGTACTCACCCAATCCTCCTCCGACGAGCGCTCGCTGTTGGGGTGGGTAAGCCTGTAGACATTTGAATTATTACAGTTCCTTTGTTTTTTTTTTTAATTTCTACCGAATAGATACACTTTCATTTGTTTAGCTTTTGAAAAACTATAACCATCTTCAACAATAGTTTCGATTCTCACGGTACAAATAATTATCCACGACCAATAAAGGTTTGCCAAGTTGATTGTAGATGAATTCCAATCCGCGCTATTACGTTTCCTTTATTTAATGCGATGCACAGAACTTTGGCACAAAACACTATTCTTACATTAATTAGGTTTTGACGGAAAATCAAATTTCCTCGAGTATTCTTTAAATTTTTTGTTGTGCTTTGTATTACGTCGAAATTTCTTTATGAGGTTTCTTGGTATTCTTCTTCGCGGCTCTACCTCTAACAATAATACTGTATATTCAATGAAAATTTGAGGAAAAACAGCAGAGAATGGGAGGATAATACAAAACATTCACTTTTGTCGTCTTGGTTTTAGGGGTTTTGATTCACTCGTCGAGAATGATCATCGCATGGTGCTATCATATCACTTAGGTTTGAAGGTTGAATTTAATTATCTCGACACATGCACAAAAACTAGTTTCAGAAGTTACTAATGGCATGGGCTACGATGCAGCAATTCATGTGAAACGCGACGACACACCAAGTACTGTCTTCACTACACAAGGTTCAGGTCCAAAACCTCTAACGTGACGGCAATTTCGCTCGTTTGCGAAAGCTTGTGACGGGCTTATGAGTGATATGTATCTTAGCAGTATTGTTTTAACTCTTCTCGGGTACATCTACTAATGGGCCACGAAGATACCGACCAGTGCACCGAAAACGAAATCTTCAAACGAGATTATGCAGAAATTCAAATTCAGATTGAATGCAAATCAAGCCGCTATCATATGCTAACTACTTATGTTAAGTCCCAGATTAGCACGTCACTTAATCACATTCGTGTTCTTTTCTTATTGTGAATGCGAAATAATTTCCTCTATCGCCGATTTATCGACAAACAATTCTCGACTGCACAATTAGGGACATAATTAAAAGCACTTGGCGATCCGTTCATTCATTGCCGGCGCAATTCCTCCGACATGCGCAACGTGTAGCGATCAAAAACAGACTCCCTTTTCACGTACAATCACTGCACTGCTTTGGATTTACTTGCAGGCTACGATAATTATTTTTTATAGGTTAGTACACTGGTCGCAAGCAACTTGATTCCTTATATTTACTCAATGAACTACAGCAACAATTCACTGTCAAGTGAAATCACTTTACACCTAAACACTATCAGCCTATCAATTTTCTTCACACAAATACCTGCTTTGCAAATGCTGATGACAGCGATCCACCGCGCAAATCAAGGCTAGAGGAAATACACTTGGGAATAATGAAACACCAATTTTAACTTAAAGCAAACTTAAAAAAAAAAAAATTTCATCGCCGTTCGCGCACATCTCCCGATTGTGCTGATAGGGTTCCGTCCTTTTGAATTATTTGCCTTCAAACTGCTGCCGCTCAGACTGAATCTTGTTGTAATGGTGTTGGTTGTCGCTCCTCTTAGGACTTTTGATATTGACCGTGACTTCGGCTCAATCTCACGAATTGTTAATTTCCAAAAAAAAACGAAGAGAAATGGACAAACCTGGGTTTCCTTCAACACTTTCGGCTACAGCAGCAATATTCTCGGCTGTTCTTGAGTGATGTGCACGGATTTTATTTTTCACATCACTAAATTGTCCCAACAGCTCGCATTTTTCCACCAATTTCTGTGTTGCGGTCCGACAAGGTGCTTCACGACGACCCAAAAATGTTCGAGTTTTACGAACCGTCTCTGCCAAATTTTCACCATTTTTATTGTAGATTTTAATAATTTCAATGCATTGTTGAAGCGTGCATCGTTCCATTTTTATCAATGGCGTAGTTTCTACTTGTCAAATGTTAAAAAATGACAGCTTCAAAAGTGACATCTACTGAAATAGCGGGCTCTTCAAAATACCACGTCCTATTGGAAAACCCTTTAGTAGTGAACTCTTCATTACGCTTTCTTAATATGGAGACGTTTGTTCGTTTGGCTAGCAAATGACACTGCTGCAATCTTGATACCAAAAGGCCAGCATGTTATTTAGATAAGTTGAGATCACATACTAAATTATCAAGTTGACCAAACAAGGGTTTTTTTATTTATTTCGTCTTCGAAAGTCCCACCTGGAACCGCGTCAACTCATTGCTCAATAACGATACAATAATAATTTACGATGATTGTAACGCTAAGGCTGAGATAAAGTAACCTCATCGGAAAGTAGCTGGAGTACGCAGCCTCGACGACGAAACCATTGACAATGGCCAGTGCCTGATTGACTTCCAAGGAACTCCAGAATATCGTTGTGGTGAAGATCTTTAATTTTTTTATGTTCCTGAGTACAATAACAGCACGATTTGCATATTCAGACACTTTCGACTCCCGTTTCCGATGATTTTACAGCTGTATGGCTTCGGAATCAAAAGTACCCCAACCACGCAAAAAACTGCAATTGCAGGTATCGCGATGCTGCCTGAATGCACTTTTATTGAATTCTACTCATCACTAGCTTTCGTTTGACACCCCATATATTGAAATTGGACTTTTTGTACACACGCGGGCGGCAACACTCCAAATCAGATCGACTATGTTATGATTAAATGAACATTGGCATCTACGAATGATTGGAGCGAAAGTAGGAGGGAACCAGTTTTGTATTTGATACAAACATGAGCTATATGAAATTGAAATCGGAAAACGTGGCCGATGGACTGGGACAGTTGAAGACCCTATTTGCAGCTAGCAAAAGCCAAAGGGGGATGTAGTACTAAGAAGAAGATTGCTAATTAAGGAATAAAATCGATATGGCGACCATCAATTGTGAAAAGTGTTACTTCCTCTTATATGGATATACTTTATCGCAAACGTTTTTGTGTCTCGAATTTGCTTTTGGGCAAAGTGAACTATATTTCGAATGTAACATAATACTTCAGTATTAGTACCAAACTGCCCAACTGAGCCAAATATATACGCTGCCAAGCACGAACACATCGACAATGCAGCTTTTGTGCGTGTTTAATTAAAAGCTGTAAAGCTATTCATTTTTCATAAGGCTAAAAGGCTGCTAAAACTTCAAACCCTTTCACCGAACTCCAAGCCCAAATCCCAAAGTGTTTTCCTAAAATTTAGCAATTGAAATCCATCCATTCATAAGAGCTCTCACCGTTTTCTCTAAGTACCCTTCTCCTTTCAACCCTCAACTGCAATAACCTTCATTGCTTCATCCCTATAAAATTATTTAAGTTTGCTTGCAGAGTCAAATAGAACATCACTTTAACAGCTGAACTGTAATAAAGTAGCAATGCAAGCCTCATAAATAGATTCAAAGAGAAAACTAAGCTCCAAATAATCAAATCTATTTGTTTGGTTAGCACTTGATGAAATGAAACTATGCAAAGACCAACTTCCATTGAATGCGTTAAATGGGGTTTATTGAGCAACACAATACAATTTCCGTTTAATGACACTTTCCCATTTACATACAGAGTTCAACACAAAGCGTACATATTGCTCTAATAGTAGCTGCAAATGGGAAACATCTATTCTGAGTATAGTCATTATTCAAAGGAAAGCAGGATCACAATTTCTCTATTGGCTTTTGAGTAGGAAGCAGAACGAAAAGTGGGTGTTATGAATATTACTATGATAATTTGACGAACAACAATCCCCCAAAATAGACCTGAAAAGAAAGGCTTCAGAAATGTATGTCCTTTAAGGTTTATTTCCTGGAAAATTTGTTTGTCTATAATTCTATGTCATACTCGTAAAATATCAATAAAAAAAAATAAAAAATAGAATCTGTAGTAGGCTATCCAATTGTTTTCTAAATTGAATCTTCAGATATTCTTGGGGTTATTGCCGCTCGTGGACCTTTCTCTATTAATTCAATGTCATCCAAATCAAATCGGGATGGAGTGAATCCTGTATTATCGAAAGCAAAGGGTGGACTCGATTCAGCCATCAGCTGTTGATTAGCGATAATTGTTCGACGTTGAATATCCTCCTTAATTGTCTTCCTTCGTTTTCTCTCTTCGATATGTGACAATCGACGATCCTGGAAGAGGGCGAGCGTCTTTCGGCTGACTGAGATTCGGCCAAGCTTAATTTTATCTGAAATAAAATAACAAATTGTTCTTTCTTACTGGGATACTAATTAAAGGCAATGAATACATCAAGCAGAATAATATGATTACTCGAATTGGTTTCCGAATATGACACAAGCCTACTCGTAGGAATAAACAAGAATGCTTTTCTATAAATACGAGTACGTATCAGGACAATGACTCCCACCTTCTTTAAAGAATCGTCTCTTAAAGTTCACTTCCAAGTTGCTCCAGTCTTGTGCCTTAGTTTGATCCATGAGTAATTTATGTATGGTTGCTCGTCGAACTATCTGTTGTTCCTCTTCACCATCCGAGTCATCGTCATCGAACTGAATCTTGGGTTGTTGCAGGGCCTTAGCAATATCGTATGCAGCACCTCGAAGCTCGTCCTTAGCGCTCTCACCGGTCCCCTGTTGGTGAAAACATTTTACAAGATTGTTATTAAATTTCTGCGATTCTCATGTCGTTACAATGGAACAGTAGCGCAAACAATGTAATCAGTTTGAAAGTTTGCAAGATACTTTGAAGGGGATAGTATGTGGCAAAAAGACACTTAACAGTACGAATCAGATACTGATATTTTATTTCGATAAATGAAATATTTGAAATTAAATGAATAGTACAAGAAACATAATTACGTCTAATTATAGTTAATAATTAGACGTAATTACGAAAATCACTTCAAGTAAAATCCAGTTGGTTATGGTTGTGTTAGGAAATATTTAAATAAAACAATTTCAATTTTATAGTTTATTATAAATTAATGTCTTAATAAGTACCACATGAACGATAAGTTCAAGTTATGATTGAAATGTCGACAAAATAAACAATGTTAGTTTTAAATGCCTTGTGCTATTCTTTAATTTCAAATATCTAAACTAAATAAGTTGGGTAGAGAGAACTACACCCCTGTCAGAAGGGTTTTGCACAACATACGATACGCAATCACTAACATTGAATAAATTCAAGAAACACTTTGATGAGATCTACAGGCTTAAACGAAAAACCATTGTTACTCTATTTTCACCGGATGAAATTTCGTTGTAATGTAACAAAAATCACCCACATCACAAATTCCCAAAAATATTTATAATATTCATATTATCTGAAAATTTCAAGAAGATCAAATCAAAACTGTAGGGTTTGATTCAATGAAAAGGCCATGGAATACCAAAATCGTGTGTTGTAGTAATAACACAAATTTCAAATGGCTATAACATCCGTGATCTCAATTCGATTTTCTTCAAAGTTACAGAGTATTAGAAGCATTTGTAACAGTACTTAAATATCAAGTTTTATTGAATTAAAGGGTGTCAATACGATTTAATGAAAAAATATGAAATTTGAAGATCATACTAAAAAAGTTGGGTGGATTTTGACTTCTAAGGTATTTGTTGTTATTGTACTCATTGTTACAGCATCGTTTATTCACTCCGAAAATTTTCCACCACGAGCACCTGAATTCCGACGCACAAGCAAATACGCGTAAATGCACATTGCATTAAACATCTGCACCAATTGAACCACGACAGATTAGAGTAAAGGTAATTTGCATTTAAAGGCTAGTGATTAATAAATTTGTAATATATGGAAAGTAGCTTGATTAAATTTAAAGTAGCTTTAAGTAAATTTTTGCTTTGTGTTAGAAAAGCTAGGGACCGCCAGTAGCAGCAAAACAAGTGCCCAACAATAATGGCTCAAGAAAAGTGAGGACGATAGTCAGAATGGCTTGGACTAATTAAACTGTCCCTAACACAATGTTACGGCTGTTAAATGCAAACCAGTTGTGAACAAATTCTGTATTCCGGAGCAGTGATGATGCAACAGCAATTATAATGGTTCCAATGGCACGTTATCTGGCGAATTTGGGCGATGCCGATGCATGGAAGGATCTTCAAATTGATATTGTCATTGACACTATACACAAATCCCGTCAAAAAAAGAAAATCGCACTCATTTTCTACAAATCCGAGGATGAGAACTAAGTAAAGAAAATGATCACACTCACGAACGAAATCATTCCTTTCTACGGAAAGAAATTGAAAACGTTAGTGAAAGACAACAATTGGCATTTTGCTTTGGAAGAAGGCTACTTCTTCTTCGTAACTCTACTTCCTACTTCCTGCAAATAGCGCCTCCAACTGTCTCGGTCCATTGACCACGTCCTCCGATTTTAAAACCCGAGCAGCGATGAACTGTTTTCGTCAACCGAGTCAGACCAGCGTTTCCTCGGTTTGTCCACTGATCTCCACCTTTCAGTTCTCCCAACCAATATCTTTTGTTTATCCGTTGTTCGTCCATACGATTGATGTGTCCAGCCTATTGCAGCTTTCGCAGTCTTACAATTGTCGAGACCTCCGGTCCGTCAAAAATTTCATACAACTCATGGTTGTATCGAAACCGCCATTGGTCCCCCATCTAGCTTCGCTCCGATTATTCACCTTAGGAGTCGTCGCTCAAAGGCGATCAATATATTTGCGGATGCTTGGGTTAGTGTCCATGTTTTACACCCATAGAATAATACATTTCTTATCACAGATTTGTATACTTGGAGCTTTGTTTTCCTGTGGATGCAGCTGATCGTCAAAACTGAATAAAATATTTTGTTTGCGAGCTGTATTCTTCGGCACACTTCGTCTCTCATTACCCGTTTTTGTTATTTGGCGTCTAAATACACAAATTTGCCCACATTTTCGAAAATGTATTCGCCAAGTGTAATATTTTGTGTATTCGGGGTATTTTTCCTCGACTGCGTCATGAGCTTTTTTTTATTTTGATTGATTTGTAGCCCTACTAGTTTTGCTCCGCTGTCGAGTTTCAGAAAGAGTTCTTTGGCGGTTGTAAATGATGGTAACAAAATGATGATGTCATCTGCATAGGCTACCACTTGGCTTGACTTGTATAGTAATGTACCTCGTGTATCGACAGGTAGCTTCCTCATGACGTACTCCAGAGCCAAATTGAATAGCAATGGGAAGTTCTGATAAATAAACTCCGACAGGCCGTTTACTCAGCTGGATCCATTCATACCTTAAAGACTGCACTCAAGCTGTCAAAATTCAAAAACGATTATCCAAAGAAATTCATATTCTTTCCAGTGATCCTCAAGGAAGTCATCTTGGACCTTGTTCATTTAATATTTTCATATTGGACCTCTCATCAGTATTACATTATGTAACTCATCTTTTTTATGCAGATGACCTTAAATCTTACTACGTTATATCTTTTTTGTCGGATATGATGTTTCTTCAGCCCAGCTTAACACTCTCTCTAATTAGTGCAACAGTAATCAACTTTCCCTGAACTTGGAAAAATGCCAGGTGATAAGTTTTTCAAGAAAAAAGAGCCTTCTTATATTTGACTATCACATCAACAACACAACACTTAGTAGAGTCGATAACATTGCGAACCTTAGTGTTTTTCTGGACCAAAAGCTTTTACCTTAATCTACATTATGATGGAGTTATATCTAAGGCTAATACAGTGCTAAGTTTCATCAAAAGAAGAGCTAAGGAACTCAAGAATATTTGAGATACTAGATCACTGTACATCTCACTAGTGCGCCCTATTCTTGAATATGCCATCCTGATTTGGAACTCTGTTTTTGACATCCACGCTGACTGGTTAGAATCGGTTCAGAAACAGTTTCTTCTTTTTGCAGCAAGATCCCTTTACGACCCTAGGAATTTCCACAGCCTACCATTATATAGCTATCGACTTCAAGTACTTAATATGTAAGAGAATGATGATATCTACATGTCTAGCATTTGATATTCTGAAAAAAATACTTTAAATGAACCCTTTAGAATCACAAGACAGTCACCAATACTTATCGTAGATTACCATCACACTACCTATGCAGACAATGAGCTATTAAATGGATGTTGTAAGGCATTCAATATGTTTAGTAAATACTAATCCCCATCCATTTTCAAAGCTTTATATAAGACTAATATCCTGAAACCCCTTCATTCCTGAACATAATTATACGTTAATTTATTGTACCTAAATTTAAGAAAAATATCTTGTATCCCATTTTTTATTTATTTGTAATATATATATGTTTCCTTCGTTTCTTTGGTGGGGGCGTGAACATTGATCTGTCAGATTTTGAAAAAGATTTGGTATTTTGAATTCGGTGAACCCTAGGTGCCAAAAAGAACCTGATTGAAAACAAGCCGCGACTAGTACTACCCAACTTATCATTTTATACATGATCTCAAATTGACCACGTAACCCCGAAAAGAACGCATACCCATAATTTCCTAAACAAACGCAAATCACCAGCAACTGCATATATGCATATAATACACAATCATACTTATTGGAAGGTGCTTAAACGTAAGGAAATGCTACCATCGGAAATGAAAAGGTTAGGATCCACAATGAAACACAAATGTATTAGGAAATGTAAATAGTCAGAAATGCCAATAAACCAATTTCAGAACATCTGTGGTGGAATATGCAAACTCACCACAGGCATAAGATTAAAAGTGGATGAAGTATGCATTGGTTGATGTACATGTTCATCCGAGGTGCTTTCCAATGAAAGTGCAATAACACTGCATCGAATGACTTCGACATTGAAACGGTTAACCGCTATGTACGAGGGAATAAAAGAGGCCAAAGCTAACTGGTGAGTTCTTTTTTCCAACGATGAATTGAAGAGGGTATTAAAAGTAAAAGTTCTAAGTTCGATATCAACTTTGGAAGGTGGGAAGAAATCGAGGACGTCGAGTTTGGGACTAGGCGAATATTGAAGTTCTAAGTCTTTAATTTTGGAAGGCGAGCAGAAAAGTCGGGTGTGAAATTCGGATGAAGGCAAAAAGAACTTGCACGAGCTGGGAGTGCAATTGATACAGTCGAAAAATAAGTGATGGACGTCAGAGCGCTTTTCTAATGAGGCACATTTTCATCTCGGCGGCTATGTGAACAAACAAAACTGCCGCATCTAGAGCTCGGAAAACCCACATCCGATTGTCGGGAAGCCAATGTATACTCAGCAAGTGACAGTGTGGAGTGGATTCTGGAGTCGTGGTGGCATCATTGAATCGTTTTTCTTTGAAAATGCTGTTTCGGTCAACGGGGAGTGCTACAGAGGCATGATAACCGACTTTTTGTGGCCAAAGATTGAGGATTTGGACTTGATTAAACTTTGGTTTCAACAGTATGGTGCGCCATGCCATACAACTGATCAATTAATCGATCTTTTGCGCACAAAATTCGGAAATCATGTAATCAGCCGCATTGGCGATGACAATTGGCAGTTTCGAAGCTGCGACGCTGTGAAAGATCTATGCTATGCGCAAAATCCACAGACGATTCAAGCACTGAAATTAAATATTCAACAAACCATTGCTCACATAGGGCCCAAAACCATCAATAATGTCTTAGAGAATTGAGCTGAGAGGATGGCCGACCATCACGCCAGCTGTGGCAGCCATATGAATGAAATTGTATTTCACATCTAACAGTAAGGTTTGTTCTTATGAACAAAGCCAAAATATAAGAATAAATTTTGAATTTTGTTCATTTTATTGCATTTTTAAAAGAAACTTGTATTTGGCCCACCCTATACCTCCGCGGGAGTTTCTGATTGCATTTCAGTCAGCGCTGCAGGGGTTGAAAATCATAATTTTTGCGCACGACAGTTGGTGGTGGATAGTATCTTTTCCTGTGAAGATAGTTGGTGGTAGTGCGTTTTCGCTTGGAACTAGCGTCAGTGTTAGGTTCCACCCTTTTAAGCGGGCTTGGTGGAAAAGGAATAGGAGCCGCGCTGTCGCTTGGTGACTTGATTTGGGCTCATATGCACAAGCGAGTACCACCTACGCCCACCTTTGGACTAGCTTCCGGGTCCGAAGGCCCCAACCAGAGTCTTTTGTGGTTGTGGAAGATAACTGGAAATAAATATTCGTTTATCAAAAATACGTGGTAATATCATAAAGGCCTAACTCCATGATTTTTTCAGAATTTTCGGTTCACAGGTGTTCAATTGCGAGGGGGCACACATGAAAGAGTCTACGTGGTGAAGTGGTTAGAGGACTCATCCCGGAAGCCGAAGGTCCCTTGTTTGACTCTCATTGGTGGCAATGAGATTTTTTTCTTCGTAGCACTACACCCTTCTCGGGGCTTCGCTTCCTGCAAATAGCGCCTCCAACTGTCTCGGTTCATTGACTGTGTCCTCCAATTTTGAAACCTAAGCAGAGATGAACTCTCTTCGTCGGCCGAGTCAGACCAGCGTTTCCTCGGTTTCCCCGCTGGTCTCTAGCCCTTTTAGTATCCACTGTTCGTCCATACGATTCATGTGTCTAGCGCATTGCAGCTTCCGTAGTCTGACAATCGTTGAGACCTCCAGCTCGTCAATAATTTCATACAGCTCATAGTTGTCTCAAATTTGCCATTGGTCCCAGGCTAGCTTCGCTCCAATTATTCGCCTCAGGACCCGTTGCTCAAAGGTGTTCAATATATTTGTGGATGCTTGGGTTAGGGACCATGTTTCACACAAATAGCATAGCACAGGTCTTATCACAGATTTGTATACTTGGAGGCAACACGATTTAGTTCGAGTGATTCTTTAGACGGACTATAAGCCCTTTCAGTTGCGATGCGTGCTGGTTTAAAAATCAGAATGTATCGCAGCTGGATGGACGGACACACGGCCAAAGCGAGATACTGACCATATTACCTTGTGGAGTGCCAACATATTCGATCATGATAATGAGATACTCTATTTCTAAGCGAAGGCCCGAAAAGGGCTGTAGTGCTACAGCAATAACAAGAACAGCACATTTGTATATATTTCCCCTCTCCTGCACTCCCCAAAGCTGGTAGCACTATTTTAAGACCTGTTTTGGAAACTTTCCAGCAAAATCTATTTGAGATCCCACACAACCACCTTCAAGTTTTTAAAGGCTTACTCTCCGATATGGGGGACCCCCCTTAAAGCCTGTTGAAAACTTTATTGGTATCCAAATCTTCAAGGGGTCATCATTTTTTATGTATACCTATCACCGACGAACGGATGATTTCAATATGGAAAAATGAGCCTAAATATGTGACTCCTTTTTGAAAGAATTGTAAGATTCCTAGCCAAAAATGCTCACGAATAATGTTAAAACAATGAAGATGACTCAAAGCAGTCGAAATGCGTCTACTCACATAACAAAGCAAGATCCCACAGCTTTTCAAGAAAGAAAAAAATACTATTTTTAGGGTTTTGTAAAATAATTTTACAAAACCCTTCTAAAATCGCGTCCTGTCTGTCCGTCTGTCCGTCTGTCTGTCTGTCCGTCCGTCCGTCCGTCCGTCCGTGTGTCACAGCACTTTTTCTCGAAAACTACTTAAGCTAGAAGCATCAAATTTTGTATGTAGGTGTAAAGTGGTGCTCTCTTCAAAGTTCAACTGCAAAAAAAATTTATAAGGTATTTAAGGGGGTTCTTCCCATGTAGGAGAGTGACCCCCCGAAAAAAAAATTTCATTTAAGGTGGCCGATATGGGTATCAAATGAAAGGTCTAGATTAGGACTTTTCAAAACAGGTCTTAATTTGGCAAAATTTGCTTCAAGGGGCGCACAGGGAGGGGAAATACACGAAAAATTTGTGTCCCCCCCCCCTCGCGGTTGGACACCTGTGATCCGAAAAATCTGAAAAAATCAAGAATGTAGGCCTTGATGAGTACAACAACAACAAATACGTGAGAAGTCGAAATTCACTCAACTTTGTTAGTAATAGTATGATTTATGGATTTTATGTTTTCTTGAATAAAATCTTAAAGGTACCCTTAAATTCAATGAAATTCAGTGCACAGATGACAATTTATAAGATTGATTAACCCTGCAAGTTTCATAAAGATTGAATCATATTTAGCGAAGTTATAGCGGTTTGAATTTTCCTGTATTACTATGGAACAATATGCGCTGCATGTATTACTATGGCAAAATATGGCTATGGAACAAAATGCGCTTTTTACCGACTCAGACACTACAGTTTTGCTAGGATTCGCATGAAAATTTCAGGAATGATAGGTGTCATGCATACCTTTGAGAATCAGTTCAGCTAGTGGTATCAGTAATCGTTAAACAAAATAGTGGCTGTTTTAAATGCGAAGATTGAATAATTTTGAGTTAGTTTTTCCCAACTTCAACGTTTAAGGTGCATGCTTTGAACACTTGATTCAATTTAATGAATAACTGAAGATGAGTGCCTACAATTAATACTCATAAGTGAAACAAGTCAAGGAGGCGGGAGGGAGATTCTAGCAAAAGGGCTTTGTAACAACTCTAGGATTCGAAAAAATTGGCTATTAATCGATGATAACAGTACAGGAGAGTGGCCCCTGAAAAAAAATTCATCAAACTTAGCCGATATGAGTATGAAATGAAAGTTTTCATGGGAGCTTTTCAAAACAGTTCTTAACCTGTCAGTTTTTGCTTCATTGGGGGCACAGGGGGAAAATACATGAAAAATGTGTTTCCTCCCTCGCGAATGGACATCTGAAATAATTATCAAGGGAGATATTTATGTGTATAACAATAACAAAATCCTCAGGAGTCTAAATTCGTTCAACTTTGTTAATAATAGTATGATCTTCGAATTTCATAGTTTCTTCAATAAAATCGTCATTGACATGCTTCTTGACTCTATGCAATCTGGTGACTGCATTTTGAAAATTGAATACAAAACCCTTCTGACATGAGCGTAGGTCTGTTTACCCAACTTGTTTTCTTTTATATATTAGATTGATTTATTATTTTTATTTCGTAGAATAACTATATAACATACTACCACCATTTGTGATCTTTTTCAGTACACTGAATTTTAACAAGCTCACAAAGATGCTTATGCACAAATATCTTTTTAGTGAGAAACGTAAATAAATAATAGCTAGCAAAAACCTGAGTATGGCAAATACGTATTCAGCCAAAAATCATAAAAATGGGGAGGAGGTACGCAAAATTGCAGATACAAGTTCACCAACATTTAACGCAGCCAAATGGTTAAAAATGAAACAAACGAATTAAAGCTACTGGTGAGTGAGTCAACTGAAAAATTCCGAGATGCTAATAAAAAGAAATATAGAAAATTTATATGACTTGAGCCACGACGATATTATTGCTTTCTTCGATATTAAATCTCTTTTTCCTAACGTACAGGTAAAAGAATCATTTTTGCCAGAAAAGTGACTTTTGAGCCTTGATAATTCTAGGGAATGGAGAAACAGGGCAAAATGCTATCTTAAATTAGCACAACTATACGTGAGTGAAAATTATTCCATTTTCAGGAATCGATACTTTAAAATGACGTCAGAAACAGCAATGGCCAGTCAACCGTGTCCTCTTATTAGTGAAATCTTTATGGCCCATATTGAAAACATTATTGAAGAAGAAGGCTTGATGCCAAAATTATAGGTGAGATATGTAGATGACCATATTTCAAGAACATACTTAATCCACCACTCAGTTCTAGAACATCGAAGCCTATGGATGTTTCCGGAGAGCTTCCGTTGGCCTCATCAACTCTGGATGAAGTTTGTTTCCCGATCAAAGCCCAAAAGAATAATGAAGCGCCGGGCATCGATGAGATTCCAATGGAGCTCACCGATTTTAATAGGGTTTTGTATTTTACTACAAAATCCTAAGAAGGCATTAGCCTTAAACTCAAAGCCCGCTCTAGATCTGAAAAAAAATTAATTGATTTCAAATCTAAAATCCGTCCTTCCATATGCGGAATTTTATTTCAATTGGTGCAGCCGATTCGAAATATTGCTGCTTTAATTAAGATTTTAGTTGCAGATCTAGAAAAAAAAGATTTCATTGCTTCCATTCATAGTTGTAATTTATAAAATGTTTTTTTTTTCCTTATTATTATTATTAAATGTAATTTTATATCATATTTCTTTGTATTAAAAGTAAACGCTTCCCTTTAATTATATTCTTCATGTTATTTAACCTTTATTATTATTTCAAATCTTTTTCATTTTTCTTTACTTTTGTAAATTTTGGAAAAACTTTAAATCTGCAAATTAAAATTTCGGACATGGGAACACTGATTTAGTGGATCCCAACAGTATATTGCATTACCGAATGCAATCGAACTTGGCTTGGCAAGCAGCTGATTAGCGTACCGTCGCGAGGCGGAAGGGGAGAAAGAAAAGATTTGAACGGATGAATTAGTCCACGGGAGATCGTGAAAAACCACGGGTAAAATTGGCGAATTTCTGTTTGAGAAGACCCCTTTAGTAATTCGATCAGTTTTCGTGCAAATCGAAATATCGGCTCACTGCTAAGAATCACTTTAGGTCTTGTTCCAAAAACTTTGCGTAAGCTGTGGGGGTAATTTGCCACAAAGTGTGTGATTTGCCATTGGAAATTTTCCTAGTTGTTCCAAAACGTAGAGAGTTCATGAGAGATCTTCCAATTACGATTAATCGTGCGAGTGGTTTTATTGCATCCCATTCTTCGCTCGATCGGGAACACCGCAGATTCACTTTACTCAAACGTCAATCGAGTGGAATTAATCTCATCGATATCGCAGGACGGGCAAATTTCAAGTTTATTTCTCGAATGCTGCAGTAAAGGCTGGCGAATCGAAACGTGCGTTTACAGTCGTTGGATAGACAATCCACTGTCTTGCCAGTTGGGCGAAACAACTCAAGTTGCTTCCCGTCTCGATCACGTCATCGCAAAAAACAAAACTGTGTCAACATTGTCATTTTCGTGGAATTCTCATCAAAATTCATTCCGGCTGAGTCACATATTTCGCATTCTAAAATTACAAGTATAAAAAAGACGACTATTGCCCAGTTTCATGCCGATCGTATTTCCGCTTTTATGAAATAGAGGAGCAAATCATTCACTAGTTCCGAATTACTCCCAATAAAGTTGAATATCTTTTATGTAAACATAAAAAAACTTCGTGTGGAATACGCTCTCTTATGTGAAATACGCTCTCTTGTGTGGCAACTCGTCGCTTGGTGTTTCTGGGTTGCAATTCGTTCTATTGGGAAGAACGGAAAAAAAGATTCGATTCGGTTCTGACGCTGGTGCGGCTCATCTTGTTTTCGTGTTTCTGCTTGGGTTTATGTGAAGGGAGTGAGTGAATCGTACGGTTTCAAGACACCTCAAACGATAACATTTCTCGACCGCATTCTATATGAGTGTGTGTAAACATCGTTACTAAAAGTGAAGAATGGCGTGAGATCTTGGCCAACTGGTACGACATCTAAATTATAACGCGACAGTTTTGTTTGTCCGCAATTCGCCAAGGATAAAAAGGGGTGGCCATTTGTGGCCATGACACTCATCCATTGAAAAAGGGCGATGCGAAAAGGGAAATTCCCTCCTTGTAATTGGATGCTGGGGTGGTCGTCATCGAAATCGTGTTTAAAACTAAAAATTGCATCTAGCTAGGTCCTACATTGGAAACTCTTTCGGGAAGCATAATTGTGACCTTGGCGGAACGAAATTTTGAACAAAGAGAGGAGTACAACACCATTATTTTTTTGACCGCGAGTTGAGGTTATCTGTGTGATATTTCAGTGCATCCTAGTGAAACATCATTTCGAAAATTGTTCAGAAACCCGTCCTTTTTGTTGAGAGTATACGTGGTGCAAAATTGACAAAACACCACAATGGGAAATTTGATCTGATGGTGGATGTTTGGCTCTATACACTACAAATACCGTAATGAACTGAAGCTGAACTGATCATGAATTATTATTGAATTTCCATGCCGTTGCCAACAATTTGAAATCACTCAGAATCTCTAATCGGAAAAATAACAAACTTGTCTATCATCTGCGGTTGTGTTGGTCCTGATGACAACGGTAGCAGTCCACACTGGGTCATTTTGGATGTTGAAGATAAGTGAAAACGGTAGTTGACCTTACTTTGAGAGCACCAAAAACAAGCAAACACACAGGACTCACTCAATTTGGGGTCACGTGAACGACCCGTTTCATTAAGACAACGCATTCTATCTGGGGATTTTGTTCCAGTAATGGAAATGCAGATTGTTAGAAGTAAATAATTTTAATGCCTTTTTTTAATACAAGTATAAATTTGTAATTTGCAAGTCAATAATACCAACGTAAATATATAGCTGTAAGAGTCCCGTCTTGTTTTTTGGGAAAGTAGAGTTTGATTGGAAGATGTAATTAGCATATGAATAACGTAACCTTATGCAAAGTAAAAAGAAGGCAACGGTACACCAATAAAATTTACTAAAATAATATAATATCGATGGGAAAAGATAGCTAAATATCCGTAAGAGGAAATGCATCAATAATTGGTCGTAATCAAGTCATTTCAAATTCACTATGTTTTTAAATTTTCAATGGGACCATAATGATTAGTTCTATTTATTCGATTATAAAATTAACTGAATGATTAATTCTGTCTGATTTACATTCCTTCGCATCAAAAGAAACATGTTTTTTTGCAAGGAATCTGTATATTTCGTCGGTAAATCCTATTTAAAATTGCTACTAGATGAATTAACATTTTTTGTTGACAGTCTTGTTAAAAATGGGCTTTTCGCTGGTTATCTTTTTTGAAGCATAAATTTTAAATAACAGAATAAAATCAATTGTTAAACATCGGTATATGAATAATAATAATGGATTGTTAAAACTCGGTCTTTCCATTTCAATCGACATGACCGGATATAGGACCAACGATTGCAGGCTCCTTCTCTAGAATAGGCTAGCCATCGGGCGCGCTCTTTCTTTTTTTGCTTAACAGGGGCTCTTGCCAGGTAGAGTGGCCCTTCCATACGCGTGCCCTTTTATGACATAGGGTTATGTGGTTTCATCGCATAACTCTATGGTATAAATCATTTACGTTTGTATTTCTCAATTGAGGGAAAAAGTCATGCAAATTATGTTGTATGAGTTTTTCACTCAAATGGGAAATACATGGCCACGTCTACGTTTGGATCTTGATCCGGTTGGGAAGGTGCAAGGGGGACCGCTTCCATCTGGATGCCCCACTCTTATTTGTAGGCCATAAGTCTCGTCGGTAACGACGAAATCATCTTAAGTCCATCTGTTTTCTACAGGCCAAGTTTGTTCTTTGAGTCAGCAATTTTCTTTGACCCTTAGTAGGTTACCTACTTCCCGACTTCGGTCGATATTTGTTTGACCCTCGAAATTCGTGGATTTCTTTTGTAGTGGGTCCTTGAGCTGGGGAAAAGAATCTGTCCCACGACACCGCAACGCGAGTGTGCCAGTGCATTCACGCATCCCCAGACAAGGCCAATATCGGCGGATCTTACCACCCTCTTTTGCCGAGGCAGCAGACCATCGCTGTAGTCCTGAACGGACATTTGACCTATTGGGCGCCATTTCGTAGTGATGTATGTATATATAATTGTCCGTTAAGGACTGCAACGATGGTCTGCTGCCTCGGCGAAAGAGAATGGAGAAATCCGCCAGCATTGGCCTTATATGGGGACGCGTAAATGCGCTGGCAGGCTAGCGTTGTGGTATCGTGGGGTGGGTTCTTTCCCACCACAAAAAAAATTTCGCATTAACGAATTTAACATGTCAACATGCCGATCCACTTGTTTCGAGGCCGAGGTAACCTACTAAGGGTTGGAATTGCTTGTTCAAAAAACAAATTGGGCCGGGCAAAAACGGACGGACTTACGGAGACTTCGTCGTTACCGATGATACTTATGGCATACAAATAACAGTGGGGCATCCAGATAGGAGCAGTGGTGCGTCGCATCTTCCCAACTGGATGAAGATCCAAACGTAGGCGTGGCGATATATTTCCCAATTGAGTGAAAAACTCTTACAAACATAATTTGCATGACTTTTTCCCTCAAACGAGGAATACAAACGTAGGCAATTTATGTTATGGCATTATACGATGGAATCACAACTTGGTACTCATGGGCTCTTGTCGGGTAGAGTGGCCTTCCGCTCGCGTACCCATTTATGGTTTGAGTCCATAGCAGAAAAAGAAATTTGTCACCCTTCAAGTGGACCGTGGGCAAGTCCACTTTATTTGACCATTAAAATATGGGGGGAATAGAGGGCATACGGCGATTATGGGAAACTTAACGCGGTAATAATACAAGACCAATATTTAGTGGTAGGAATGGAAGTTTAATTCATAACCTCCTCGGGCGCAAACCACCAGAACACCAGAAAGATTTGTAAGAAGTTTTCGGAAGAATCAAATAATACGGCATTTAACACATCGTTCAATAAGTCCCGAGACTAACAACGAAAACAACTTTTTTTTAAAAAATCATTTTCTTTCATCAATTTAGTCTCCTTTTAGGGAGATACAATCTTTCCAACGCCTTTCCAACATTTCTATACCATGTTTATAGAAGGATTTATCCTTTGCTCAAAATCAGCTTCAGTGTCGGCAATGACCTCCTCATTCAAGCCAAATTTTTTTCCCTGGAGCATTTTTTTGAGACCAGCTAAGAGCCAGTAGTCGCTGGGGGCTAAATGTGGCAAATACGGTGGGTGGGGAAGCAAATCAAAGCCAATTCGTTCAATTTTGCCATTGTTTTCAAGCTATTGCGGCACCCACTTGGAAAACACGTTTTTCATGCTCAATTTTTCATGAAGAATTGTAAATACGTTTCCAGATGATATCTGTGTCATTTTTGTAATCTCACAGACCTTCACTTTGCAATTTTTCATTACAATTTTTAACTTTTCACTCAAATTTTCCTGTGTAACGGCTTCCAATGGCCTACTCGAACGTTCCGCATCGTTTGTGTCTGTACGACCACGTTTAAACTTAGCATACCAACGACAAATCGTTTGTTTTGATGGAGAGAAGTCCGGGTAATGTATTTCAAGCCATTGCTGGGCTTCTACGGTGTTTTTACCCATTAAAAGCAATATTTTATCAACACGCCAAACTCGCTCCATTTTTCAAACAAATTACAAAGTGACTTTACTCTAACCTCGATAACTCTGCTGCCTGTGATCCGATTGACGTGAAATTTTTACACGTTTCATGAAAAGGCTTGCATTCTATGGAAACGTAGCCAGTTTGGTACTACTAGCACCATCTCTGGGTTAGTCTCGGGACTTATTGAACGATGTGTTAAATCAAGGTATCCAAATTCAATCTTGAAAAAACTGAAAAACGTCATTTGAGGTTCATGGTCTATTGCGAAGAGATCAAATCACTGCCCAAAAAATCAATACTTTACTTGAATGCAAAAAGCCAGTCACAGTTCAAAGTCTATGAAGATACCTTGGGATGATAAATAGCAGTAAAAGTAGTAGAAGAACACAAATTTGTGATAAGAACTGACCATAAAACAGTGTGCTATCCCTTTTTCCAAAAATCATCAAAAGCATCACCATGGCAGATTCGACAGCTGGAGTATATTTCCTAATTCATGATGCTCATTCTTCATATTAAAGGTGAAACTTAAAACGATTCCTGATGCGCTATCTTGCCTTGAGGCAGTAAACACGGTTAAGACATTCAACTTGGCATATGTGATAGCTAAACAACAAAAAGATAGTGAGATATACAGTCTGTTACAGGTAGGCACATCGCTAGACTTACAAACGCTCCAAAAAATGGAAAGTGTTTGAACTACAACATATCTACCTACATCAAGCATTTACGTCGGTACATCACCTCTTATATCTAAGCGGAAAGTTTAAAAGCCGCTTAATACAATACGAAAAATTTGTGTGGCTTAAAATGGACAAAGATATCACAAATTGGGCAAAGCTTATATTTCATGCCGGCATTTCAAAATCAGCTGGCATTTTTATTGCAGTTTACCACACCCGATACATATTGGTTCGGTGTCTCTAGTGCCAGTCGTCAAGAACTATAAATATGTTCTGACAATGATCGACCGTTTTCATGATGGACGGAAGCCATACCTATCACCATGATCACGGCAGACACAGTCGCTACAAACTTCTACCACCATTGGGTATCGCGTTTCAGTACACCAAAAATTTTAACAACAGACCGTGGATGCCAATTCAAATCTAGACTTTTTTGCTAACAGAAAAATTTGACTGCAAGCATATAAGAACGACCGCATATCACCCTTCAGCAAACGGAAAGGGGGAATGCTGGAATATATTTTTAAACGCAGTATTGTATGTCATGAGAACAAAAATTGGTTGCAGGCTCCGCGCACCATGCTTCTCGGCCCAATATCCGCTGCCAAAAAAAGATATCCAAGGTATAGCTGTACAAATTTTATACGGCATCACTCTCCGGTTTCCAGAAGATTTTATGGATGACACCAACGACAGAAACGACCCGAGCGTCTCTGTATTTCTGTTTCGACATGATATGCATCAACTGCGTCCAACATCAGTTGAACATCACCACAGTGGTAGCATCATCATCTTGAAAAACATAAAATTAAAAGAACGAATTACTTTCATTGAGGTCTTGTTAAGATCCAAGAGTAATAAAACGACATCAACTTGTGAAACTGTAAATAATATCAATAACACGATGATGCATCAAATGTGATGGAGACAAACGCTGTAGATGGTGCGCATGTATGTTTTGAAGGACCTGGCTTGAGTATGTGATTGCTGGGTCCCTTAAAAACAGTGTGGCATAGTTTTTGTCGGGAGTGCATGTTTCACGTGCGTGCTACGACTATGAGTGTACATCAATTGCCAACCACCGTTGCGCAACGTATTGTCATTCGTTTTTCAGTGTGGAAAGGTGTCAAAACACGGAAATTCTTCAGCTTTTGCGAAATTAGTTTGGTAGTAAGTGCCTGAGTAGGGCTGCTGTGTTTAAATAGGCCTAAGCAGTCAGGCCGTCGAGAATGAGCCGCATAATCGACGACCGCGAACCAGCATCACACCAGAAAACATTTGCCGCGTAACTCATTTTGGAGGACCACAAGACGAAGGAACTAGGCATCAGTATCGGTAGTGTAGAGTCGATCATCCACGAACACCTTCAATATCGCAAAATAACGGCGTAATAGGTTCCTAAACGGTTGAACTTCGAGCGAAAATTCACGCAGTCGCCACTTGCTGACGCGATACAAGGTGGAGGGGGACTGTTTTTTAACGCGAATCTTCACTACAGACGAGACATGGTTACCATCTCCCGAAAACAAGGTGTCATCTAAAGAGTGGAGAAAGAATGAGGAAGGGACGCCAGTCAAAGCGAAGACAACCAGGTCCGCGAGTAAGGTTATGTGCCCTATGTTCTGGGACCGGCGGGGCGTGTTGTACGTCAATTTCCTGCGCACCTAACGTTCCATCAATGCTGCATACTACTCTAACCTTCTAAAAGCAAATGAAACGGAGGAGCACTCCAGCACGAACTGCGATTCTTCTCCCGAATAATTCATACCCTCATACCGCGCGTCTCACGCTCGATACAATATCGGAATTGGGGTGGGAGGTACTTCTTTGTAGCACTACAGCCCCTCTTGGGCCTGCGCTTAGAGATAGTTAGAGTATCTCATTTTCATGACCGTATTGATTTTTTCGGAAGTTAATTCAGTCGGTACCATGCTCCCGTGTGCTTGCTCAGCTATTATATGATCTGATTAAATCAGTACATATCACCACTGAGTGAACACTCGTAGTCTGTCCGAAACATCCCCTGAACTAAATCACGTTGCTCCCAACGAGATTTGAACTTGGGACCTTCAAATTCATTTTTCAAACAACACCATCGTATAGGATGCCTACAAAATTTTTCGGAAAACCAACAAAAAAATCTTTTCACACATACTTTTATCGACAGGGACAATACTTACACTTGAACAACAATACCAATTCAATGAAGTTGATGCGAGTATTTGTGATATTGTTCCGAAGCGATGAACCAACATTGCACAGAATTGAATGGCCAGGATAGTGCCAAAGAACAAAACAAACAGTAACCCAATCGGCTCCAACTCTAAGTACTCTTGATAGATAGTAATCTCCTGAGTCTTATCATTGAAGGCAATCGTATTGATAGCATTGAATGGCCAACGGATGTGCAGGTAACTTTTCTTGATTTGCAGTAGAAACACAATAAGGACGAACAACGCATTAATCATTACAAAAGCAAATACGGCCACATCACGTAGTCCACGTAGTTCCTTGCTAATATTCTCTTTGGCTTTCTTCGATAAATCCAAAGGTTTCAGATACTTGGCGATAAGACTTGTCCAGAAGTTGGTCTCCGATATTGATAATGAATCGACTTTGCAGTATTCCAAACTCGGCTCATCCAACCAACTTGGGAGGTATTCGTGCTTTTCCTGCTCTTCGTCCTCCTGTTGGAGAAAAAGGACATGGGAAAGTTTAATATTGACTTACCAGATCAACCAGAGCAAAGTGAGAGTTATGTGTTGAAAGTGAGTTAACAGGACAATATTTCACTATATCGATGGCATGCGGCTCATGCTACACTCACATGTTTATCTCCTGGCTCTGGGAGCAAAGGATCCTTCTCACTGGGCGTCATCACAGTAATTTCTCCAGATAACTTCCTACAAGACAAATAGGATAGTATATTGAAAGTATTAAAGAATTGAGCTCTTACATTTCAAGCGACCTTAATTTATTGTTAAGCTCCGAGAGATGGTCAGTTATATGGAGAAGTTGAGCTTGTTCGGTGTTGGGTTTGGGGTGCGTGCAGAACATGCAGCGAAAAAGTCCTGAAATCGATATATCAAACGCTCCCTCCTCTTCGCTGTTCGGCTTCAAAAAGTTGAAAATTTTCTGCAGGCGTGTTTGTTTCTTTTTGGGCTCCTGAAAATATGTAAACAAACTAAAAATCAGAATTGGGATCGACCCACTAGTCAACATCTGACGCATATATGTGTGTACTTATTTGTTCGCACTCATATTATCATGTATCAGTTTGATTTTATTTATGCAAATATTGACGTTGTATTGTAAAAACAAATTTATATGCATATGAGGACAAAATGAGCTTACAGCAGATTTCGCTGCGCCAGGTTGAGGATTTTCTCGGGTCCCCCACGAGACGTCGTTCATATTGAAGAGCGAGTAAATCAATAATAGCAGATACATCGATGGGATTGTGATATAATATATAATGCCATACAGAAGAGCTCCAGCCTCTTGAGGATGCATTAACCCTGGAAGGAAGAATAATGTCGACCTTATAACCAACTATTCCCATATCCAATAAATAAAGCGCCATACTGAAGACTCGATGAGGATATAATGGAAGGAATCCTTGTTAACTTTTCAATTATGTCCCACTTACCTGTTATAACAATTTGTGCAGCGACGGCAACGAAGAAAAGTGATGCTGGAGAAAGGATACCATCATCCATTACTTGAATTATTATGCCAATCAGCACAGCCATCATAACCAGCGAGTACAAGGAGCTGATAATAAATGCTGCAATGAGCTGGAAAATATTTGATACATTGATGAATGAAATGAACAAGAAATGTCCAACTGGAAATTAGAAATATTGTTTAAACTTCAACTGATTTTATGCTTTGAATTATATTAACTCCATTCATTTTTATCCTAATTTACACTAACTGAGTTTTCCCGTCAAGAAAGTTTATTGTTATTTCAATATAATATAAAACTTCGTAATTCAATGTGAAATAAGATTTCGTATTGAAATGACAATCATAATGGGTCTTCCCATTTCGTTATAAAAGGATGAAGTTTCTTGGAAATACAAATTAGCCGAAAGTTTTTCAATTCAGGCAACATGAAATCTCCAAATGCTACTCTTATCAACTAGAATTCTGAATATCAAAGTTAACGTACGTATATATTTATGTATATAGGACCGTCAACCAAATTTAATTAGTCTGCAGCTGTTTGAGGATATATCTATCAGTTTATGCACCTAATCATCTGTATCACAGTAGCGCTGCTCGGAAACTTGAGTAGATATCTATGTGTTTTTTAGGGGGCGGAGAACTTAAGAATGGGAACGCTGTTTCCGGTAACAACCAATGTCAACGTTCTCGGCTATTTTGAGGTTAGTTCTTTTTGGCCATTCATCGTGAATAAACCTATGTACACCGTAGCATATTTGGTGAATGGGCTGAAGGAAAGATTGCCATTGATCCACAATTACAATTGAATTTTTAGTTGAGTGATGAAGCACACTTTTGGTTAATAACTACGCGCCGACAAACAATATCGCAACATTTAGAGTAATAATAATCTACAAAATGTCAACATGTGTTGCACTTTATGGGCCGATGAGATAATTGATCATATGTCTTCAAAAATAATGATAGTCATAATGTTACAATCAACGGTGAGCGGTACAGAGATATGATTACAAACTTTTTCGTACTTTAATTGGAAGGCATTAATGTTGCCAACAAATTTTTCAGCAAGAAGGCGTCACATGTCACAGAGTGCGCGTTACAATTAACTTACTAAAAGACACATTTTACGAACGATTAATTTTATGAAACGGTCCTGTTGACGCTGTTATACTACTTTCCTTTTGGGCTATGAAAAGTCAAATTAATTACTTGGAAGAGTGTGTGTAAATTGGACCTCAAGATTATGCCACGGTGGTCACATGCCCAAAATCGTCTTTAAATATTAATGACAAAATATATATTTCAAACAAAGCCAATTTCACGGATATTGAAAATAGTTTTCTTTGTCCTATTTCAATCTAGAGCTGTTTGTTTTAAAAAAAAAAACCAGCCTTTGCAAACTTAATGCGTAAAATCAAAACAGAACGATTCTTGAAAGTTTTGGATTCAAAAAGTCAGCCCATATGTGGGGGTAATCAAACGTTTTTCACGCTTTGTAAAGTATAAAATGGGTAGTCAGCAAGATATGCGGTCACTTTTGGCCTCATCCCATAGACGATCGTTGCTGGTCCTCTCGAATTTCCGCCACGCTTGCGCCGTCGCTGCTGTTGTTTTGCATCTTGATTCTCTTCACTTCAGAACACACCTTAGTTCCACGTTAGACAGTCTTGTGGAAGCCGTGCGACCATCATCAGTCTTGTGGAAGCCGTGCAACTGGATATGTGGAATGGACTGTACGAGAATGGTAAATATATCAAAGGACTCAATACCAAGGAAGATGATGTAGCTGAGGCAAAAGGATGCAGCAACGTACAGACTGGTGTGATAGCACAAAATGACAAGATATGTACATATGAAGATGAATTAAAATACAAAATGTAAATGATTAAGAATACAAAATGTAAATGATTAAGAATTAAGAATAAATTATGCAATTACTGAATTAAAATGAAAAGTGTTAATAAAGTAAACTTAACGGTATAGAAATATATAGAATTAATGTAAATAAAAAGAGCAAATATCTTAACAATCACTATGTAAATATGTATATTAAACTACGTAAATTGGAATTGAACTTATAATGTAAATGACCATAAATAGAATTTATATGTATAATGCTATGGGGTTTTCTGAGGCTTTCCCTACTTGTAATGTAAAGAAAAGTAAAGAAAGAAAACAAGGTAAAGAAGGGTACAGAAAATATTTTGTCAAATAAATAGTTGTACCTATAAGCTAAATGTATAATGGTCAACAATGACAACTGAAAAATTGTTATGTATATATTTTGCTTCAATAAAATTGTTGTCTCGAAAAAATTGTTGTCTCTAGTTCCACGTTATGCTAGTAGGTTTTTCAATCAGATGTTCGTTATTCCGCTGTTGGTGTTGCATTTGCTGTTGAGTTAAATTCGGAGTTAATTCTACTGCCATAGCTTCACATTGCTGTCGCTGCTGTGGACTAAGCATATGATTATAGTTTCACAACTTCTGGTGGCAGTAAATGATGTTGCTCAGGTCGCCACGAGTGTTGCTGTTAAATTTCGGATTTTTCCTCTCTTGGAATGTGAAGGGTAAAGAGTTAACGCAATTTAGCAAATTAACTCCCTCATATCTGTGAGTACTTCAATACCCATCGACCCTTTTGAGCCAGATTCAGTTATATGAATTAAAAATAAAATTTTTACAATGTTATTTGGCGGGTAATTGGGAACCTGAGTTCATCCCTGTTTTGTAAAGTTCAAAGGAATGCCAGAACACAATGAGTGTGGTTGTCGATTGTATCAAAGTTTCAGTGCCTTGTTACGTAAGTTTTTTTTTTCAAGGGTCTCAATTCTTAGGTCTTCTTTTTAAGATCTTTCTAACAATTCTATTTTGGAAGGACTGGAATGCTTTTTGGTTATTTTTTGTCATCTGGAAGAAAGCAGAAGCAGAATGAGAACTCTATTTTGAATACTTATTTTTTTTTTTGTGGGTTTAATGAGAGCGTACAAAGAGAAGATAAGTCCGATGCAGTGTCCCCGTTTATTTTTTATGTGTTTCTCCCATGTGCATTTTGGGTCAAATGTAAGCCCAAGATATTTAGCTGTTGATGTCCAGTCTATTGTATCGTTACCAATGATAAGTCTCTGTGTAGTTTGTCGTATTTTCCTAGTGATAAATAGGGCTTGTGTTTTGTTAGGATTAATCTTGACTATCCATTAACGGAAGTATTCTAATAAAATATTTATTTTATTTCAACTTTGGAGTGATGACTCTTGCTTGTTATACTGTATTAAATATACAGGTATCATCGGCGTACAGCGATAGTTTTACTCTTGGAGGCAAAGTGGGAAGGACTGCGTAAATATTGTTGCGACCTGCAAGTGTCGCATGTTGGGAATTTATTTTCATCTGGCTGAATTTCTCTTCGTTAGCAATCCAGGATTAAAAATTTAAGCACCATAAATTTGCTAATAAATGAATTTTTAGCCGGGAGTAATTACTTCCCAATTTGCGGCAATAAAAGCAACGAACATTTGTTCGCGTCTTGCAATTGTGGTTTTTGCATTACTATTGAACGGGGCGAGCATCTGGTCGTTATTGGCAACAACAATTTCATCAGCTGGCTGCTGTCATGTTGACGGCACGGAATGTCGCTAAGCGCACTTCTGAGACGAACCAACCAAACAAGTGCTATAGAGTATCAGCTGTGCGGTTTCCGAAAGGGATGCGTTGACAACGGCAGTTGCCGGCTGTTGAATTTTTGACCGGGTTGAGTTTTTGGCGGGATGGAGTCAGTCTGGATTTGAATTTCAGAGGGAAAGTTTTTGCTGACGACGAAAATAGAAAGGCTGAATGATAAAAAGTTTAGTGGCGGGAGTTTTTGGTAAAGATAATCAATCAAGAAGAATGATAGAAAACTTTAGTGGCGGAAGTTTGGGTAACGATAAAGAATTGAAAAGTTAATAATAGAGAATGAATTAAGAGCGTAATTCGGAGTGAAGATAAAAAATAAACAAGTTGGGTAGACAGACCTATGCTCATGTCAGAAGGGTTTTGTACTCAACTTACAAAATGCAGTAACCAGCAACGAATAAAATCAAGAAACATGTCAAAGACGATTTAATTGGAGAAAATGTGAAATTCGAGGATCATACTATTATTAACAAAGTTGAACGAATTTTGACTTCAGAGGTATTTGTTATAGTTATGCCCATAAATATCTCCTTTGATATTTTTTTCAGATTTTTTAGATCACTGGTGTCCATTCGCGAGGGAGGAAACACATTTTTCATGTATTCCCCCCCCCCCTGTGCTCCCACTGAAGCAAAAACTGTCAGTTTAAGAACTGTTTTGAAAAGCTCTCATAGAGAACTTTCAGTTGATACTCATATCGGCTACCTTTCATGAAATTTTTTTTCAGGGGCCAATCCTCTGTACTGTAATCATGGATTCATGGCCTATTTTTTCAAATCCTAGAATGGTTACAAAGCTCTTTTGCTAGGAGCTCTCTCCTGCCTCTCCGACTTGTTTCAATTGTATGTACTCATCTTCATGATACCTATCACTCCTGAAATGTTCATGCAAATTCTAGCAAAGCTGTAGTGTCTAAGTCGGTAAAAAGCGCATATGGCTCCATAGCAATATGTTTCCATAGTAATACAGGGCATATTGCTCCATAGTAATACACGAAAATTCAAATCGCTATAACTTCGGTAAATACTATTCGATCTTTATGAAACTTTCAGAAAAGATCAATCTTATAAATAGTCATCTTTTTGCTAAATTTTATTGAGTTTAAGGGTACCGTTTAGATTTTATTCAAGAAAACACAAAATCAATAAATCATACTATTACTAACAAAGTTGAGTGAATTTCGACTTCTCATGTATTTTTTGTTGTTGTACTCATTAAGGCCTACATTCATGATTTTTTTCAGATTTTTCAGATGGAAGGTGTCCAATCGCGAGGGGGGGTACGCGAAAAGTTCGTACATTTCCCCTTCCCCTGCCCCCCTCGGTACTTATAAGACAATTTTAAGACTTGTTTTGGAAAGATCTCATTGAGACCTTTCCAATGACACCCTACTCAACTACCAACGGTGAAAAAAAATTTTTGAGGGGTCACCCCCTTATATGGGGAGACCCCCCGTAAACGCCTATGAAAAAATTTTCCACCCTTGAACTTTCAAGAGGTCACCACTTCTGACCTTTCTACAAAGTTTCATTGCTGTAGCCTCTATAGTTTCGGAGAAAAAGTGCTGTGACATACAGACGGACGGACGGACGGACGGACGGATGGACGGACGGACGGACGGACGGACGGACGGACGGACAGACGGACACAGGTCGTGATTGCAATAGGGTTTTGTATTTTAGTAGAAAACCCTAAAAAGGAAAAAATTATAACAACGGTTTGTATGTATTAAGCAAAGATGAATAAAAATGTGTGCGGGCGATATTGAGTTAAATCATTACAATAAAGAAAACAAAAAGAAACGTGAAGAAGGAAAAGCGACCTAAAAATAAAATAAAAAAAAGTGATTGTACTTTCTAAAGCTATGACGGAGTTATTGAATGAGTCTATTTATAAGATTTCTAGGCTTTGTCCAGCTGTAAGTGGCCATTAGTTTTTTGGGTCGAATAAATCCTGTTGCTTGAAAGTGAATAGAAAAGGAAACAATTCAAATTTTGTTCAGTTAGTCTACAATTGGCTATGTTATACATGACTAGGCCTGTTGAATTTTACACTTTAAGGCTACTCTGATGTGCTGGACCACTCTAACAAACTGGAGTTTAGTAGAGTGCTAAGCTTTGAAGCCGTATCATTATTTCGGTATAATACTTGTGGGTCTACAGTTTTGTGGCGATTGTGGGTTCTTTTGGGGCTTCAGAAAAACAATAACGACCACTGATTTCCATATTTTGAAATACTCTTGCAAACGGGATAATACATTGATAATGTCTTTAAGTATTTCTTAAATATTATCTGGTATCCAAGAGATCATTTTATTCGTAGTGGTGTTGTGTCCAGGTGCTTTATGTTTATTAAGCATCTGTATAATGCTCTGATTTCATCTAAGTTCGTTAATTTAATCCTATCTTCAAGCTGAATTTGCAAATGCTTCAGCCTAACCCGCATCGTGCAATTCTATCTCATTTGGACCATGCAAAGGTGATACTACAATTATGCTATTTGTTCGAAAGTATTTGGAGATTCTCCAGAAACAACCAATCTCAGGCTCGAGACTCCCTCATTGCTCGTTTTAGAATACCTTTATCTTACCACCAATTTCATTTATCATCCGAGTAGCGTTTTTAAGAAGTGTAGAGTCACCTTTATACTTAACTCTCCTCCAAACTTGATTCCCTCTCCTTATCAGTTGTTTGATATTCTGAGGGAATTCACAGGGAACCGTTGATCTTTGCGGAGCTATGACCGTATGGTCCTATTTGCCTGTAGGATTTTGTGAGTTAAGTTCTGCTGCTGCTGTCGATGTTTTAGATGATTGAAAATTTCTTTCATTGGCCAATACGTCTTTAAAAACTTTGCAGTTTGTAGTCTTCTTTTCCTACATACGAATATCAATAGAGATGTTTTCTATGAGGAAAAAAACTGGTTTGCGGTCAGAAGACAGTTCGTTGAGGACATTTAACCGAACATTTTGTGTGAAATGTCATGATATTTCAATGTCCAGCGCAAAGCTATTTCTTGATTCATAATGTGTTGGTTCATGAGCGATATACAGGCTGTGATGACTGTATTGATCCCCTTCCCATCTTCATTGCATCTCATAGGTCCCCATAGGCGTTGAATGGCACTTAGATCTCCTGCAATGAAGAAAGGCCTTCTAATGCAACAAGTGTACTGAATGCATTTGGGAAACGTATATTTTCAAGAGAGCTGTAAGTAGAAATCACAATAAACTATAGAAAACTAGTTCACACCTTGATTGCTGTAGCCTCTAGTCTTTGAGGAGTAGGTGTACTAATGAGAAAGTGACTCGCCAGCCCACCTCCTCTACCTGTCAATCTGTCATTTCTGTACATAATGTAATTAGGGATACGGATCACGTTTCAAGCTTCAGAAAGATGTCAAACTAACGATCGCATACAAATTATTTTAGTGCTGTAGCAAGGAATTCGCATTTCACGTCAGAATTAAAACGTGGTTCATTAAACTCATTACTGTTTAGTATTTGTGACATTTTAAGATGCAGCGAACATGGTTTGAATCAAATTTGCCATAATCTTTTGAAGTTTAGTTCGTATTTTGGCAAACACTTGGCCCATGTTATGAGGTTGATTTTTTATGCTTGGTAGTGCGTGTGTTGGAGTTGTTTATTTTTGTTTTCATCCTTTTTATCTTTACTGCTAATCATGCAGTCAATTTTCATTGCACTTTCTGAATCTTCAGAAGAAGTACAAGACTTTTCAGGTGAGGACGCCTTAACCCTCCACTTTTCCATCTCAGGGCTATGTTTTTGAGATTTGCCAAAAGACTTAGCCTTAACATTTAGTAAATTTTTAGTTGGTTCTGCATTTTTTGCATCTAGAAATTCAATTTTGCTTCACTGTTCAGCCAGCTCAGCATTATTCTTAGCAAGTGTTTTTTGCATTTGCAGTAGTGTTACAAAAACTTGATCTAATTTCAAAGTAATATTGTCAAGCTGGGCAATGAGTGAAGCAATTTGCTCATCTTTGACGGTCATATCACGTCCGACCATCACACCGTCACCCGTCGACATCCTGTCCTCCATAAAGACGTGTACTGTTTGGTCAGTGCCCACCAACCAACTTTTATTTGATCAAAATTAAATAGTATCCAATGAAGCACTCACCCAGAGTCTCTAATATTTTTTATTCTCTTTTTGAAAAATCGTCCATTAACCATCTTGCTATCTTCTCTTCTTATCTTTTATCTCTTATTATCTTCTATCTCCACTTGCTATCTTTTATCTCCTCTTCCTCTTCTTGTCTCTGACTTCATCCGCTCTTAACTAAGTAATCTTTTTTCTATCTTCCTCTCCTTAAATATTCCTTCAACAATGTTCCTTCTCTCTCTATCTCTCTCTATTCTATCCTGCTTACACACTTTTCTTCACTTGGATATTCTTTACTTTCAAAAACTAATTTTCAAAAGTTATTAATAACTATCAGGAGATGTTGACATGGCAACACCTCCCATACGAGTGGATTTTTTTAAACCAGATTAATAAAATGAAGGATTTTCGGGTCGCCCCTTTTTATCATACTCGCACACATAATTTCCGAAAATGCTGCACGACCTGTATGTATGGAGGTATCTTATAATTACACAAATGAGTTGAAAGATTGAAACCCAACTGAATAAAGTTTGTTCATATGTTCGTGAGTCCACAGTTTTAGCTAGATGTCGGGAGTTATTCAATAAATATTAGTAGGGCGTTAATAAAATGATAATTACTGTAAATGGAATATGAGGCAATATTTTGACGAAAATATTGCATAAATAAGGAATACTAATGCATCAGAATAATATTTTTGGAAAACTCAGCCATAGTTTTTAATAACGATACTTCTTAATTTTTAATTTTTTTGGTAAGTCTGCTACAAATTCACTTTTTTATTTTAACTGGTTCTAAATCAGAGCCAATAACAGATGCATTCAATGTTGGAACATGTTGTTTAATCCTCCAGCAATTACTACAGTCCTACCATTTTGCTTGCAGTATGTTGATCTAATTGGTTGATTAGCCATGATAACATATCAAAGTCAGACAATTCCTGGAATTTTGTTGGAAATTCATCCAACTATGTAGTATTTAGGTCTTTTGAGAACGTGTGTCTCCTCAGTAACATTGTTTTAAATCCCTACAGGGGTAGTAGTTGGAAGGAGCCAAATCTGATGATTACGGTGGGTGTTCAAGTAGTTTGTACTTTAATTCTTTCAATCAATCAACAAAATCTCTTTTGAAACCCAAAAAAACTCAAACTATTACCTTTTTCCCCGATCGCTCTGACATGTTCTGTCTTGAAAGAGTACACTGTAAACGTTCTTGTTTCAGTTTAGAATCATAATGATGAATCCAAGTCTTATCCACAAGTAGAAAACAATGCACAAAATCAATTTCATTCGGCTTAAAATGCTTCAAATTACACTCACAAATTTGTTTTTGATTCAGTTCTTGTTCAATTGTTTATGAATTTGGCACTCTTTCCAAATAGATTTTTCATATGTTACTCTTCATGTAAAATATAGCACAGTCATTTGTCTAAAATGCCTATGTTATCAGCAATTTTACGCTTAGTCGTAATTCGATCTTTATGAACAATTTGATAAACATGCCTGACGAGTTTTGGTACTATTGTACTTTTTGGACGTCCACTACTTGGTTCATCTTCAACGCTTGGACGACAACGTTGAAACTCTAAAACCCATCGATGCATAGTTGGAAATGAAGAAGCAGACTTCTTTAACACTTTCACCATTTTTATATGAATTTCAAAAGTTAAACCTTCCAAAACAAAAAAAAATTATCAATGCACGATATTCGGTTTTATCCATTGTTTGAAAATTCACCGACACGTCAACCTCAAATAGCTTGTAGATATAGAATAAATTGACAAATAGAAATAAACGTTTGTGTGTGTATATATAGGAGATGAAATATTAAAATGGCGTATGTATAAATTTTAATTTCTGTACTGATTAATAGGTATCGCTTTCAAAATTTTTTAACCAACCTGTATATAATTTAATGATCCCCATTGATTTATCATGCAAAAATGTAATATTTACGAATTGTACTTTTCTTACCTATGTATGATGATCTAATATTGACTTTTGAGGTAGGTGCTTATTGCTTTTTTACTCACAGAGTTTTTTCGCCTCAATCGTGGCCAATCACGCGGAGGACTCAATTTTTCACATGTTTAGGCTCCCCGTGCCTCTCACCTTAACCGTTATACTTTTGACAACTAAGCTAATAAAATTTTCAAGGGTGACTTCTTATCACGGACTCAAACCTTTATAATTTCCCTTAAAATTTTATGTAATAATATTTTCATATTAAACTTTGAAGAGAGCATCACTTTTGGCCTATCTAAAAAATTTCTTGATTGTAGGTACATACTGTAGATTTAAAAAAAAACTTGCTGATCGTGATCTTAGGACGATTTTGCAAAATTATTAAGCAAAGCTCTTGAAATTAAAAATATCTTGTTACGACATCGTTTCTGTAGTCCACTGATACTATTGTTACCCCAGTCAGGTGAAATGTGAAAGAAATGTAATAAGTATAGTATCGAAATCATCTCAACTCATAAAGTAACGACAAAACGTATGTCTCTTTCTCAGAATTTTTTGGAGCTCTGCTGTAATTTTTTTTATCCAACGGAACTTTCGTAGGTTGAAAAAATTGTTTAATGAACTTTTAGCGATAAATGTGTGTAGATTATTTTAGGACCACCAGTAGCATATGTAACAATTAAATAATAATAATTATTATTATTAATAAAAGTTACAAAGTAATTAAAATTACAATATAACAAACGTCTTAAGCGCTAGCAACAAAGGCCTTAGGCTTACATAGATATAGTTTTTTTTTTTTATTGAATTTAATGGGAGATATTATTTATAATTAGTAGTAGATTAAGTTATAATGTAATTTTTAATAGATTGAGTAATGTGTTTATGTTCTTTATGTTGGCTTCAGAGGTTGTTGATATGTATGTCATCAAGTCATTTTCTACATTACAGCGAGTTTTGGATGATCTTACAATTTCGCATTCAGCTAGCAGATGTTGGACAGAGATGAGATGATGATTGCACAGTGGACATGGTTCTGGTTGCTTTTTCTGCAGGATGTGTTCATGAGTTAGTTTTGTGTGTCCTAGCCTTAGTCTAATGAAGTTACGAAGTTGATGCGATGGAATGTTGTTTGGATAGGACGCGGGTTGCCGCAGGGTGTTGACTGTTTTGTAGTGGTGGATAATATTGCTCCATTCCACGGATGTGAGTTCGTTTATATGGTCATCTATCAATTTATATAAATCTCTTTTGTTGTAAGCTATCGTGGTGAGGATGGGAGCGTTTTGTGCGTATTTTGCTGCGCTATCAGCATATTCGTTTCCCTCTATCTTCGAATGGCTTGGTATCCACATAATTTTCAATTTATTTTTTTTATAAGAGATGGTGTTTTTTATTATGCTGATTGTTGGGTTTAAGTTGCTCGGGTTCAGAAGAGCATCTATGCAGGAGTGGCTGTCTGTGCAGATTATGTATTTACCAGGTGATTTTGCAGCGAACAGTGTTGCAGTGCATATTGCCTCTAGCTCAGCAGTGAAGACGGAGTTGTAAGTTTCCAGCCGTGTTAATTTAATTATCTTCCCGTCTTCCGTTGTAACTGCGAAAGTTGTGTTAAACTCAGTTTTAGAACCATCTGTGAAAATGAGTTTCCAACCTTTGGTTTTAAATGGCTGTACAATTTCATTGAACGATTGTTGGTATATTAAATGGTTCGTTGTTTTTTTATTGTAAACGCTTAGGCTGTTTATAATGCAATGTGTTGGAAACGTCCATGGTGGAGGGTTGGGTTTGGCTTGCGCTGGGAAAATAATTGAAACTCCTAACTGCTTTATCATGTTTAAGGAACGTTTAAAAGGTCAACTTTTACTCTTAATCTATTTATTTCTTTTACTCTTGATAAATGTCGGACGACGGACGACGACGAAGATGATGATGAATGTCGCTGTCGTCATTCGCTTGCTACTGATGTCGCTATCGTTGTTCGCTTGCTACTGATGTCGCTATGGTTGTTCACTTGCTACTGATGTCGCTAACGTTGTTCGCTTGCTACAGATGTCGCTATCGTTGTTTGCTTGCTTTTGATGTCGCTATCGTTGTTTGCTTGCTTTTGATGTCGCTAGCGTCGTTCGCTTGCTACTGATGTCGCTTTCGTTGTTTGCTTGCTACTGATGTCGCTAACGTTGTTCGTTCGCTACTGAGGACGTTGCTAAAACACACTGAGAGACTGGGTGTATGAATCCGTTCTCCTATATCAACATGTGAGAATCTAGAAGAACGGTGTCATGTGAATTCCATATTTCTCATGGTGGATTGCTTGAGCCGGTGGGACGATTTGGACTGGCAAGTATAGATCTGGCGAGGGACGAGAGTTTGTTTGCGCCGTGAAGGAGGTGCTGATGGCGGGACATCTCGTGCCGCCACAGTCACTCCCTCCCCAATGACCTTCGTGCTCGTCGAAGGGAGTGAAAAGGTGACCTTCTTCTTGGCGGGGGGTTGAATCGCCTGATTTGGCAGCAAGGCGGCGGCCGGGTGAAACGCCTGATTTGGTAGCGGAGGCGGTAGTATAGGTGACTGTGGTGCCGATGAGGGTGGCTGCTGTATCAGTTTGCCATCGGCCGGTTGAGTCGCCTGTGATGCCAGCGGTGGGATTGGAGTGGGCGCTTGTGGTGAGGCTGGCTGGGTGGGTGGTAACGATAGTGTTGATGGATGGGCATCGGAATGCTCCAAGTACGCTGGCTTCAAGTGGTCGGTGGAGAGGGTCTTGGTGACGCCATTTACGTCTATGACGTAGGTGCGGTCGCTGATCCTCTTGATGACTCGGTGTGGTCCGGAGTACGGTTGGTCGAGCGGCTTTTTGACTGCGTCGATGCGGCGGAAGACATATTCGCAGCTGTTCAGGTCCTTGAAAACGAATGGTTGATGAACGGAGTGTCTGGCTGACGGAACTGGTCGGATCGACTGGAAAAGGTGGCGTAAGTCGGTGACGAAGTCTTGTGGGCAACTGGCTGGTACGTTTTAAGGTGTAATGAACTCGCCCGGGATCCGGAGCGATGTGCCAAAAACCATTTCTGCCGGAGAGGCTTGCAGGTCCTCCTTGAATGTGGTTCGTAGGCCCAGTAAGATCGGTGGGAGTGCCTGTAGCCATGGTGTCTCGGGAACGCACTTTAACGCTGCTTTGAGGGTGCGGTGCATCCGTTCGACCATGCCATTGGCTTGAGGGTGATATGGAGCAGTGTGGACACGGTTGATGCCCAAGAGGCGTCCAAGCTGATGCAATAGGTCGGCTTCAAACTGGCGTCCTTGGTCCGATGTGATCTCTAGTGGCGGGCCAAATATGGAGATCCAGTGGTCGAATAGTGCCCTGGCGATGGTGCTAGCTTTGCTGTCACGCACTGGCACTGCTTGAGGCCACCGTGTGTAGCGGTCGATAATGGTGAGGCAGTTCTCGTGTCCTTCGCATTGTGGCAGCTTGATCAGGTCCACATGAATGTGATCGAAGCGCCCGTCCGGCGTCTTGAAATTTCCCAGTTCGGCACGGTTGTGGCGGTGGACCTTCGATAGCTGACACGGTACGCATTGCTTGGCCCACCGGGATACATCTTTCCGCAGACTAGGCCAAAAGAATTTCAGCGCTACGCGCTTCGAAGTGGCACGTCCACTTGGATGTGATTGCTGATGGACGATGTCGAAAGCTTGACGGCGGAGTGCAACCGGCAGGTAAGGCTTAATGGTGCCGTTGAACTCTACGTAGTATCCTGAGTAGCCATCCAACATCAACTGATGCAGTTTGAGACGGGGACTCGCCAGGAGGTGGGGCAACTGTTCGTCTGTGTCCTGTGCTTCGCTGATGGCTTGAGCTGTGATTGCGGGGGGTATCGCGACCGTCTCCACACGTGATAGTGCATCGGCGACGATGTTGTCGTTCCCTGGTGTGTACTCCACCCGCGAATCGAATTGGGAGATAAAATCCAGTTGCCTGCTTTGACGGGGTGAGGCTTTGTCTGAGCGTTGCGTCAGAGCAAATATAAGTGGCCGGTGGTCGGTATAAATGACGAAGTGCCTTCCCTCCAAGATGCGCTGGAAGAACTTAATGGCAGCAAAGATAGCAAGGAGCTCGCGGTCGTAAGTTGAGTAGCGCTGTTCGGTTTCGGAGAGCTTCCTTGAGAAGAAACCTAACGGTACCCAAGTGCCGTCGCTCTGTTGTTGATCCAAGGCCGCGCCAATGGCAGTGCTGGATGCGTCGGTACGAAGTGCCAATGGGTGCAGAGGCGAAAGAAAGGCTGACGTGGCTGCCTCGGCAATGCCTTGCTTGCAGCGTTCAAAAGCCACTTCCGCCTCTGGTGTCCAGGTGAGTGGTGCTCTCTTTGTCGTACATCCTTTTAGCAGTTCCGAGAGTGGTACTTGGGATTCGGCAGCGTGTGGCATGCAGCGGCGATAAAAGTTCAGCATCCCTAGAAAACGTCTTAGCTGGGATGAATCGGTCGGTTTGGGAAAGGATCCGATGGCTTGTGTCTTGGGGGCTGGTGGTCGGAATCCTGTTTCGCAGACGTGGTATCCGGCAAAGATGACCTCAGCCTGACCGACTTGACATTTATCCCAGTTAGCGTGGAGATTTGCCGCTTGAAGCATGGACAAAAGTTGCTCGAGGTGGCGCTGGTGATGGTTGTGGCTGGCCGAGAATACTAGGATATCATCCTGATAAGCCCGGACGAAATCCAGCTTCCTCAGCAGATGGTTTAGAGTCCGCTGCATCGTTTGGGCTGCGTTGCGTTGACCCAAAGGCATTCCCAGGAACTCATAAAGTCCGAAAGGCGTGGTGACTGCCGTTTTACCGATATCCTCAGGAGCCACCGGGATTTGGTAGAAGGCACGCTGGAGGTCAATTACCGAGAAGACTGTGCCGCTGGCCTCTTGGATCAAATCCTCGATGATGGGTAGTGGGTAACGATCCGGGCGAGTTTGAGTGTTGAGTTGACGGTAATCCCCAGTAGCTCGCCAACGGCCGCCGTCCTTGGGCACCATGTGCAGAGGACTAGCCCACTGGCTCGATGAAGGTCGAATTATGCCTCTTTCCAGCAAGAAAGCGAACTCGGCTTTTGCTGCAGTGAGGCGTTCTCCCGCGAGGCGACGTGGTCTCGCAAAAACCGGTGGTCCATTGGTGACTATCTGGTGGTGGACAGGTAGGTCAGCTACCGAGGCTAGTTTCCCGGGTTGTGCGGGTGCATCTGCATATTTGCTGATGATCGCTTTGTACCGGTCTCCAATGGTGCCCTTCAAGGACGACCCATTGTTGACGGCGCTAATGCTGTGTATAGTTGGAACTGGACCGATGGCGCAGGCTGTGGAGAGTCTGGTGAGATCGTCCATGAGGCGTCGGTTGCGAAGGTCGATGAGTAGACCATGGTGTTTTAGTGCGTCGGCTCCTAGAATGGCAGTCTGGACGTCTGCTATGACGAACGACCAGTGGAGGGGCCGACGTAGCCCGAAATCCAGGGTGAGCTGCTGAGATCCAAACGTGGTTATGGGAGTGCCATTGGCTGCCTGTAGTACGAGGTTCTGTTTGCGAAGAGGCTTGGCGATGAAATGCCTTGGGATGATAGAGAGGGCGGAGCCGGAATCTACCAGAAACCTGGTTTTTGTAGTACGGTCGGAGACATACAGGCGCTTCTCCGAGGTGTTGCCGGCGGTGTCCGCTGAGTACAACGCCGGCAACCCTAGTTTTCCGAGCGCCTAATGGTGTGCTCTGGAGCTGGGAAAGAGCAGGGCGGTTTGCATCGCATTGCTAAGGCCCCGTGCTTGGTGTGATACCAGCAGTGTCCCGTGCGACTATCTGGTCCGGGAGTGGCGGAGCTTCCCCGTCGTTGGCTTACATCTCTTGAAGAGGTGCGCTCCCGCAGCGTATTGGCGCAGGCGTGTGGTTGTTGAAGCGCTTCTCGAGTCAAGGCTGTTAGCTGTGTAACTGCCAGACGCAAGGCAGCTAATTCGACTACGACTTGGTCCGAAGAAGTGTGCGGTGAGGAACGATCAGATGTGGGTGTTGTTGCGCGCGTGGGTGGTTGGAATGACGTGGCCATAACTCCCGGGCCCATGTCTTGTGCCTCGTCTGCAACAGCGGCAAGCTCTTCTAGCGTCTGATTTTTGATTAATAAAAGCATGCGGCGCGTTTGCTGGGGCAGGAGGTCAAGCCATCTCACTCGGAGAACATCGTCGCTGACCCGCGTTCCAGCGAGGGAACGCATGTGCCGTAGTACCTGCGATGGTCTCCTATCTCCAAGCTTGACACCTGTGAGCAACTTATGTAGCTGCGCATCAGGTGAGTCGGTGAGGCGGGCGACGATGGCTGTTTTGAGCGCTCCGTACCTGTCGTGCTCGGGTGGCGCACGGATGATGTCTGCTACATCCGTGATTGTCTCGTGGTCCAATGATGGTACCGTGAGGTGGTACTTGGTTGAGTCCCTTGTGATCTGGTGCGCCTGAAATTGGGGCTCAACCTGGAAAAACCACAGCTCCGGGCTAGTACGCCAGAAGGATGGCAGCTTACAGTAGCCTACACCGTATACCTGTTGCGCTGATGGCTGTTGTAGTAGGTCGAATGGTGTCGCTCTTGTAGGCAGAGGCTGTCGGCTTTGACCTGCTGTTGCTGGCTGGCTGGGCGGCTGTTCCAGTGAGACCAAGAGCTCTGCGTCGTGCTGCTTGGCGATGCGCGCGGCATCCTCGTCGTCTCGTCCAAGCACCATGCTGTTGGCCGACTCGGGGTCACCACTTTAAAAGGTCAACTTTTACTCTTAATCTATTTATTTCTTTTACTCTTGATAAATGTCGGACGACGGACGACGACGAAGATGATGATGAATGTCGCTGTCGTCATTCGCTTGCTACTGATGTCGCTATCGTTGTTCGCTTGCTACTGATGTCGCTATGGTTGCTCACTTGCTACTGATGTCGCTAACGTTGTTCACTTGCTACAGATGTCGCTATCGTTGTTTGCTTGCTTTTGATGTCGCTAGCGTCGTTCGCTTGCTACTGATGTCGCTTTCGTTGTTTGCTTGCTACTGATGTCGCTAACGTTGTTCGTTCGCTACTGAGGACGTTGCTAAAACACACTGAGAGACTGGGTGTATGAATCCGTTCTCCTATATCAACATGTGAGAATCTAGAAGAACGGTGTCATGTGAATTCCATATTTCTCATGGTGGATCGCTTGAGCCGGTGGGACGATTTGGGCTGGCAAGTATAGATCTGGCGAGAGACGAGAGTTTGTTTGCGCCGTGAAGGAGGTGCTGATGGCGGGACATCTCGTGCCGCCACAAACGTAAAATTGATGATTGGCGCCTTGGTTCTGATTTTCTTGAAAGAGCCGAGCTGACGTAATTTTGAAGAATAGAGTTTTTTGATTCGAGGAGTTTTGAGATAAGTCTTCCTGTAAGTTGATTTCGCCTGTTTTCAATTGATGGTAGACCAGTTTCCGCTAGTATAAATCGAATAGGTGTCGTCCGAAATGCTCCAATCGCTATCTTTGCTGCTGAGTGATATACCGTTTTAATTTTTTGAAGCTGTGTTTTGCAGGTGTGTCCATAAATTGAAAGTGCATAATCAATTCTTGATAGCATTATTGACTTTATTATTTGGATTATGCAGTGTGGGTGAGCTTCTGACTTAAAACTACTCAAACATTTTATTAAATTTAATTTTTTATCTAGGGATTTTCGCAAGATGGCTATGTGCTGAGACCAAGAGTACTTATTAGTAAACGTTAAGCCTAGTATCTTAAGATTATTTGTATTAGTGATCACAAAGTTCTCATGAGTGAGATGTTAAGGCGAACAATTGTATTTGTTACAGATGTGTATGTGTTTGGATTTAGTTGGTGACATTTTCGCACCTGTTTTACGACACCATTCTGAAATCTTTAATATTGTGGAGTTAAATTTGTGTTGGAAGAGTATTGAATCAGTTAGCTTTGCGTAAATGAATAAGTCGTCTGCGAAGATGCAGTGTTTGAAGATTTTTTCCTGTTTTATTAAAATGTTCAAGTCTTCAAACGCTATCAGAAACAGAATAACGGAAAGCGGAGAACCTTGGGGGATGCCATTTTTAAGGGGAAATGTTTCTGATAGATAGCTGTTTACCCTTACTTGGATTTTTCTATTGGTGAGGAAGTTTTTAACGTAGTTGTATGTTTTTAACCCCACTTTCCATAGCATAAATTTTTCCAAAATCATATGTCCACCAATTCTATCGAAAGCTTTTTCAAAGTCGATATTAATGATTGATGTGTGGTTACGAGTTGAGAGGGTGTTAGCAATAAACTGATCTAAGTGAAGTAGGATATCTAATGTACTTTTTCCTCTTTTAAATGCTACTTGATTATTGGAGAGGAAATTATTTTTGTTAAGAAACCAAGAAAGACGAAGTGAGATTATCTTTTCTAGTACTTTTGAAATACACGGGAGAAGGGAGATCGGTCTGTACCCTGGAACTTGGTTGACTGGTTGATGTGGCTTATGAAGTGGAAAAATCATAGCGGTCTTCCATTGCTGTGGAATGAGACCGTTTTGGAATATTGTGTTGTACAGTGCGAGTAATCTGGTTTTAAATTGAATTGGTGATTTGCTTAATATGCAATATGTTATTTTGTCAACACCTGGTGTATCACCTGTTAGCAATGAGAGGCATGAATTTAGTTCTAGCATCGTTATGGGGCTTTCTATCATTCTTGCTGATGGTGTGAGAGATGATAGATTGTAGGTTTTGTTAATTGTGTTTAGTTTACAAAGGTGAAATGTTGGGTCAAAATTTGATTCGCTTGAGTAGCTGGACCATGTCATAGCTAAAAGGTTTGCCATTTCTCTTGGATCTTCTATAACTTTCTCTGTGGAATCTGATAGATATTTAATATTGAATTGTGTTGGCTGCCTTTGAAGTTTTTTAATGCTCCGCCAAATAAGTTGGCTTGGTGTGTTTGGGTTGATTGTATTTGTTAAGGTTTGAAAGTGTTGGATCTTTGCTTGCTTGCAGTTCCATTTGAATTTGCTATTCAGTTTTTTGTATTCTAACATGTTTTTTAATGATGGTTGGTTTGTAAACATGCTAAAAGCTTTCTGTTTCATTTCGCGGAGCGTTGCCAGTTCATTAGACCACCAAGGGCTATATTTTGTGCAGTATTTTGGAGATGTAGATGGAATGGAGCTGTTTGCACAATATTTAATGGATTTAATCAAATTCGCAGCTTCTTTATTGATATTGTTGCTAATGGGAACATCTGCTAAATGTAGTATCAGATTATTTTCAAATTTTGGCCAATTGGCTAATTTCGTTTTGAAATTGGATCTGAATTTATGTGGTCGCTTTTGAGATACCGTTCCAAAGAATAGGGATAGTGGAAAGTGATCGCTCCCATGAAGATCATTTATTCTATGCCAAGTGATTTTGGAAATCAAATTGGAAGTGCATAAGGAGACATCAACATGTGTGAAGGAGTTGTGAGTAGAAAGATGAGTAGGCAGTCCATTATTAAGAATGGAAAGATTCGAATTTAAGAGAAAATGTTCAATTTGTTTACCTCTAGTGTTTACAGAGCTTGAGCCCCATAGAGGGCTCCAGCCATTGAAGTCTCCTAGAATTAGCATTGGTGATTGGAGTTCATTGTATAGGTTTGTTAAGTCATCAGAATGCAAATTAATGTTGGGGGAATATAAATGGAGCACACCGTAAATTTTTCTGATGCTACGATTGTTGCTGCTATTAATTGAACTTGATTACGCTCGTTGGTATTTATAATTTCGTGTTGTATGGTTTTTTGATGAGTAAGGCAACACCATGTTTGCCGTGTGTATTAAGGGGCGAATTGTAGAAGTAAGCTTTATATTGCATCGGTGGGAAGATTTGTTCGTTGTGTTTTACGTGTGTCTCTTGTAGTGCAATGATGTCTGGAGATAAATCTTTAATTAATAGTTGCAGAGCATATAAATTATTTAGGTAACCGTTAAGATTCCACTGAAGTATCTTAAGGAGCATTAGAAATTTGAGGGGCTGCACTTGATTTAAACATTATTTATTTGTCAATAAATATGTTAGGTGAATTTTGCACTTCAAAGGGAATTGTGATTGAATTTGGGTTTAGTTTATTCGGAACTGTGGCTTTTGGTTCATTTGTAGTTGTTTGCATTTGTGTTGCCCTTTCGATTAGGTGTGTTGAAATACTTTGCGGATTTGATGAACTTATATCTCTGGGGTTATGAATATTTTCACTTGTGTTAGAATTTGATTTGCGTGGAGGAGGGGTAGTTTCGGAGTTATGTACTATAGATGTAGTTGTATTATTGATGTTAATGAGAGGCTGTGGTGACCCTCTATTGAGTCTTAATTTTCTATTTTGAATTGCTAAACCTAGGGGTTCTGTGATTGTGGTGGTAATTGTGGGAAAATTATTATTCGCTGTTTTGTTAATATTTTCTGTAGCTACCCGAAACGAGCATTTGTTCAATGTTTTGTACTCTAGTATGCGTTGTTTTTTTGTGTATGTTGGACATGCTTTATTAAGAGCGGAGTGTTGTTGTTTGCAGTTGATACACTGAATACTATTGCATGGGATTGGATCATGTATTGGCAAGGTGCAGATATCGCAAGATGAGGGGCTTTGGCAGTGTTTCTTGGTGTGTCCGAATTTGAAGCAATTTTCGCATTGTAATGGCTTTGGAATGAATGGTTTGACTTTCACGTTAATGAAGCCGACTTTGATTTCTTTTGGAAGGGTGTATTCGTTGAACGAAAGAATATGTAACGGAGTATTTTGGGATCTTCCATTGGAAAATTTTGTAATCTTTTGGCATTCGATTACCTTTTGCTGGCTTAGACCCTCAACTATACATTTTTCATCTAAGTCTGTTAGTATGGGTGCATAAATAACACCTTTTGTTGTATTCAATTTTTGGTGAAGGTCGATGGATACATCACAAATACCAGGTAAGGTTTTTACTTTGCAAAGCTTAGCTGCTTGTAGCTCATTTTTCGTAAGTAGGAGAATATCACCGTCTCTTGTGAAATTGATGCTGAGTGGATTTGAAATAACGGAATTTAGAGATTTAGAAAGGAGAAATATGTTATGGGATTTTAGATTCTTGTTTGGAATTTTACTTTTAATTAAGACAGACTTTGGAGAATCACTTTTATGGGGCGCCGCGCACTGTAGCTCGGGGAAGTTAAAAACATCATGGGAGGGTGTTTCACGTTGTTTTTCTTTTTTATGTGGGGGGCTTTTAGTGATTTTATTTACGGAGTCCAGAATCGAATAGTAGTTTTGTTTTCGCTTTCCTCCGGAGTCGGAGGCCATGGTTAAAAAGGGCCAGTCAAACACGGTATTAGTTAAAAACTGTGCACAGAATCACACTGGAAGTAGGAAAACAGGGGGAACCAGATAGCACTCTACACCAGAACTTTTCGCTGCGAACAATAACTAACTTGACCGAAAGCGAACCGTTCAACAGAAGCACTGGGTACAGACTGTGATTAAATAAACATTCAAGCAAACCTGTAACGAGACAGTCTAAAATGCAACCTATATATATTCAACGCTATATCGCTCAAGTCAAAAGCTGAAGAAAACAAGTTGAAGTAGCAGGAGAGTGCTCCCTCCAAATGGGTTTTCTAAACCAATTAGTAACATAAAGAACGTCTTTTACACATCTAAACTTGACTCATACATTTGCTCCATAAGTTGAGTTCGACAAACTAAAATATGGTCATTATTTAGGTACTTCAGTTTGCTGGCATTTTGCTTTCAGTGTTTTGGTCTCATTATTTGAGTGGTCATGATAACATATTACAAGCTCTTTCTCAAATTTTCATTAAAATTCTGAGATATCAGTAATACCCAGGTCCTTTATAAATGTGCATCTCTACAGTATCACGTGTTGTTGCTGTAGTTGATAAATTTTCAATCGACTGTAACTGAACAGTTTATGGTTTGATTGTTATATTTCCAGAACACATGCGTATGGTCTTAAGAAACATAGGAACGAGTTTTGGCCAGGTTTGAATTGAAATAGGTACTATTAATAACTAAGTTGATCAAATCGTGGCTTCTGAGATTTGTGTTGGCCTTGTACTCAGAAAATCCTGTCTCCAAAAGCTTTTAGGTTACCTTCTCCAGTCGGAGCGCACTAGGTATTTACTGGGGGACAATTTCGGACTATATGAAGGGTGTTCGAGAGGTTTCTAGCCTATTTTTTCTAGTTTATCCCTTGTAAAACCCGTGGTGTGTGGCCTAATGTTGTCATGGAGAAGGATGATCTTTTTAATGGTCATACCTCACCTTTCATTTTAGTAGGACATTTCACTCACTGTAACAACTGGCAATAGTTGGCTGCATTCACTGTTTGTTCATCGTGAAGAAAATCACTGCATAGAACTCCCTTTGAGTCAAAAAAAAAATCGCTGCAAGCACTTTTCAGGCTGAGAAGCGAATTTTAGGCTTCATCATGACTTTCATTTTCGATACATTCCCACTCACCTTTAAATTCTCTGGCCCACGTATACCCTCAATTCTGAGATAATATAGTGTCCGCAACCTTTGCCTTTAAACGAATAAAAATTTCCGACTGTTTAACAACTTCATTGATCAAAAACTTTATGATGACACGTTGCGTGAGAGACAGATGTACCTCTTGCTTATTCATGGATGTACTGTGACAGAACCGCGCATGACCACTAACTATGCTGGCTCCCCCACCCATTATCAGCAAAACACCATCATCCAGTTGGAAGTGCGTGCTTAGCAGAATAGCCAAATTACAGTTAAATTTGATTCATATATATATATATATATATATATATATATATATATATATATATATATATATATATATATTTATATATATATACAAATATATACATATATTCTTATATTTATATAGAACACACCTTTAAACTTTTTTAATAAACTGTCAATATCAAAACGTTAGTTAAAGTCAACATTTTTATCTAAAATGGGCGTTCAAATCAAAATAATTCGTGCATTTTGCTATTTTTTGACCAAATGTGTCCACAATCAGTAGAATTGTGTGCAAATTTCAGCAAACCAGGTCTGCAGGAAATGCGAAATCACCTGTGCATGATCGCCCAGTGCGTTCTGCGGAAAACATTGCGGTCGTTCGCGATAGTGTGACACAAGAGCCGTCAACCTCGACAATTGAACATCTCACGAACATCACTGATGCGAATTTTGAATTGTCACGCTTACAAGGTTCAATTGACTCAAGAGCTAAAGCCTACTGACCATTTCAAGCGTTGGCAATACGCCGACTGGTTTGTTGAACAACCAGAAGGGAATAGTGGCTTTACAAAGAAAATCATCTTCAGCGACGAGGCACTCTCACCTTAGTGGATTCGTTAACAAGCAGAATTGCCACATTTGGGCAAATGGGAATCCACGAGTGATAGTTGAAATGAATCCACAAAGAGTGACTGTTTGGTCCGGTTTATGGGCTGGCGGCGTCATCGGGCCGTACTTCTTCGAAAATAAGGACGACTAAGCAGTAACCGTGAATGGTGTTCGCTTTGCGAGACGATAACGGACCTATTGTTATGGATCTGCCTCTTTTGGGCGAGAAATTCAATGGCCGTGTTATCTCACTTTGTAGCGACGTTAATTGGCTACCACGATCATGTGATTCGACACCGTTGGACTTCTTTCTTTGGGGATATTTAAAAAAAATGTGTACGTACCCAAGAATAATTCAAGAACTAAAGGGTGAGGTAATTCAGCACATTAACTACATTGAACATCGATTATTAAAAAATGGACCATCGGATAGAAGTATGCCACCGTAGCTGTGGCGAGTATTTGGGTGATATTTTATTTCGCACATAATTGTCATAGATCCTTCTATTATAATAAAAAATATTAACATAATTCCCTGAAAACTTTTTGTTTTATTTACAATTGATATCGTGCGTTTTGGTTGGACCACCCTTTATATTTCAGTGATACACCTCGTTTGAATATAATTATATACGTACAGCAATTTCATTTTACGATTTTAAAGAAGCAATGGATTGTTGTCTTGACACAAATGCCTTATTTCTACGACAATTCAAACTACTACGTTTCAATACAAACTCACTTGTCTGAACTATTAAATAACCTTTGGTTTTTGCAAAAATATTTGGATGTAAATTCAAAAATAGAAATAATTGGGTTTGATTTTTTGTACGCTTGTTAACACGTTACTCCATAATTTTGTTCGCATTAAATTTATTCGAAAATATATTAAAGCTTTAAATGATTCAGCTACAGACTGTCAATAAGCTGTATTTTGTTTTATTATGAATATATTGTCTGCAATTGCGGGAAAGATGAGTGAGAAAGCTTTTTAAATATTCTTTTAAAAACACTATTTATTTTTTAACTCGTTATCTCGGGAAATAATTGTCTCCTACATCAGTGGTGATATTCTGAAGTACCATTCTGTTGACATCACCTTTGGTAAGTTTCATAAAAAAAATTTTTTTTTATGAAACTAATTTCATCAAGTCACTGTAACCGTTACCGACATCTGTATTAATCTTTTTCCTTCGGGACTTGCGGTATCCACAAATTTTCGCATCCATCCAGTTTCCTCCAATCGACTACTTACTTTGCTATCTCCAGATTTCCCCACTCAATTTTGTGCTTTTTCTTTGACTGTGTCTCGCTGCCGCAGACTTTGCTGTTTCTGTTGAGCTTTAATGTGCTTTTGCCGCCTGATTCATTTTGCTATTTTGTTTGCCCAATATAAATCATATCGCACTCTGGGTAAGTAATCTTTTAGATACCTTCTTATTCCTCTTTGTTCTTCGGGTCTTATGATGATCCTAAAGCTACTTCTAGGCTGTATTTTCTGCTAGTGAAACCGCGTTTTTCTCCCGTCTTCCTTATTATTCGCTCAAGCTTTTTTAAGGTCGTTGTATGGGTCAGAGAAATCTTTCTTGCCTGTTGATCTAGCTCCTGTTTGAAAAATGATTTCAGCTTATTTTCGTGTTGATCTCGCCCCTTTTTTTATATGGTTGTGCCCATTTTTTGACAACTGCGTCCATGATGTGGTCTCTTTATAATTGTAGTCGCTCATTCGTCATTGGTACCTAATTATCTTGTGAAACATCAGACTGTTTGTTGCCATTTTGTACCCGTATTTGTAGTTTGGTGTGCTCAGGATCGTTTCTTGCGTGGTTAAACATTTGATTATGTTGATATCCAGAAAACGTATTTGGCCGTTCTTTTGTTTCTGTATTGTAAATCCTATCCGTGGATGTATATAATTCAGCTTTCTTGTTCTTTATTACCGTGAAGATATCATCTACGTACCTAATCCAGATGCATGACATTATTTCCTTGTTTTCAAGGTCCATCTCGAGCCAGTTCATGAAGATATCGCTTAAAGTAGGGGAGAGAGAGTTTCTCATTGCTGCCCCTGCTTTTGATTCGTACAATTTTCCTCTAAACATAAAATAATTCTCAGTTATGCATAAGGTAACTAGTTTTGTGAAGCATTTTGCGTGGTTTATGTTGAGCAATCAGTCTTCAAAAAGTGCCCAAGTTTGTTTTACAGGTAGGTTTGGAAATAAAGGCGACATCATATGAGACCAGCATATCACTTCTTCTTATTCTTCGTAACACGACAGCCCCTTTCGGGCCTTCTTTTCCTGCAAAAAATGCCTCCAATTGTCTTGGTCCATTGACCACGCCCTCCGATTCCGAAGCCCGTGCAACGATGAACTTTCTTCGTCAACCGAGTCAAACCAGCATTTCCTCGGTTTTCCTACTGGTCTTTGTCCTTAAATTCTCCCAAAGAATACTTCTTTGGGTATCTTTTGTTCATCCATACGATTCAATGGTCATTTCATTGCAGCTCCTGCAGTCTTACAATCGATGAGACCTCCGGATCGTCAAATATTTCATAGGGTTCATGGTTGTATCAAATTCATCATTGGCCCCCCTCCAGTTTCACTCTAATTGTCCAGACCAGGTTATCATCTTCTGCTATTTCCCCTGTTTTGAATATTTAAATCAACACCTCACTGTTTCTGAAGGAGTGCTTGCTGGTCTTGTGGGACAGTATATTACATTCTCTTAGCAGCCATTTGGCTATTTTCGTTGCTGGAGCATTCGTTTCCGGGATTTTCTCCCTCATTTCATCATCTCATTTTATGAACCTTCGGGACACATTGAACTCTTGGTAGACATGGATCTGGTTCTCTCAACTTTGTGATATCTCTAATAACTGCTTTGAATTCTTTTATAGCTTTTTTTTCATTCCATATATTGATTTCGGAAGCGGATCTTTTCGTAGCTGCTGGTTGCTTCTATTATTGGGTTTGTCTTAGTGGCTTCGGCTCATTATTACAACCGAATTTCTTTTATCCGCTCGTTAGTAGTAAACTGACATCGTTTTCAGTTCTTTGAGTTCTATTTTTCACATTCTTTGCCCAGGATACTTTGATCACTTCAGCTTACATTTTGTTTTGTTTCATGTATCTGACCACTGTTTCACATCTAATACTGTAATAAAAGCTCATGAATGAATGGCAGTCTTTTCGTTGGAAGTGAGAAAGGCTCCAGGTCCAGATGGTGTTCCAGGTAAGGTGTTGTGGCTTGTCTATCACCATTGCCCTGACTTGCTGCTCAGCACATTCAACGCTTGCCTACGGGACAGGGTTTGGCGAGGCTCGTCCTGATCAGCAAGGGGAAGGGAAATCTCGAATCGCCGTCTGCATACCGCCCGCTATGCATGCTAGACACTGCTGGGAAAGTGCTAGATAAGCTCATCAAGGGAAGACTCACTGACGCAATTAGTGCTACTGGGGACCTATCTCCTCGGCAGTACGGCTTTAGAGCAGGACACTCTACCATTAATGCGATTGCAGAGGTGGTGAGCGTGGTCCAAAAGGCAGAGGCATATAGTCGCACCAAGCGACGGATCGTCCTGTTGGTGACACTCAACGTCAGGAACGCTTTCGCCTCCGCTAGATAGGTGGATATTCTGGATACGCTGGAAAACCCTTTTCAAGTTCCAGAATATCTAATGCGGCTTTTCAGGGACTACCTGAAGGACCGAAGCCTGCTCTACGATACGACACAGGGTCAACGAAGGATGGAAATTACATCGGGTGTTGCCCAAGGATCTATCCTGGGTCCGGACCTATAGAACGTGTCTTACGATGGGCTACTGAGACTTGAGATGCCAGATGAATCGCGCTTTGTCGGCTATGCGGATGATGTTGCGGCTCTGGTCACTGGACGCACCGTTGAATTAGCGCAACTTAGGCTTGGTATGCTAATTTGCCGAGTGAGGGACTAGATGACTGCTCGTGGGCTCGGGTGAAGTACCTGGGGCTACTGATCGACTCGAAGATGAGTTTCTCTGAGCAAATCAGGGCAACGGCTGAGAAGGCCGCTTCAGGAGTATCGGCTCTGATTGGACTCATGGCCCATCAAGAAGATGCCTCTTGTCGAGTGCTGTAGGGTCAGTGCTACTATACGGGGCAGATGTATGGGGCGACGCTCTCAGCAAGGGGGTATACGGAAAATGTTTGGCACAGGTACAGAGAAGAGAAGCTCTGAGGATTAGATCTTTGTGTCCGACAGTCTCTGACTCGGCAGTGAGAGTTATTGCAGGCGTGATACCTGTCGCCCTCCTTGCTAGCTGCGCCGAAATGAGGATGCGAGGGAGATGGTTGTCTGCAAGGAGAGGCAGCGCTCGCGCAACGATTGGCAGCAGTCTTGGGTCAATTGCACGAAGGGAAGATGGACTGCGTGCCTCATCCCGAATGTGAGACCGTGGCTAAATCGAATGCATGGTGAGACTGACTTCTATCTGACCCAGCTTTTGAGCGGGCATGGGTGTTTTCAGTCTTACCTGCACACGACTGGTAAGTCACGGTCCCCCGATTGTCGGTATTGCCCAGGAGAGGAGGACAATGCCTGCCACACATTTTTTGCGTGTAAAAAATGTGTCAGGCTGCGAAAGAACCCCTACAGGGAGACGGGAGGTGATGCTCGAATCGGTTGACAAATGGAACCAGGTGGCACATTTTGCTCGGGCTGCGCTAAAAGATAAAAGGGACACACAGCAGCCGCGGGCGTTGGGGCTGAGGGATCACTTGTCTGGCACTTTCTCTTCCCCTCCCACTAGGAAAGGGATCCCCCAGCTTGAAGGCGCCTCACAGCGTAACAAAAAGAGACCTGGCCCGAAGTAATGTGTCAAACGGTTCGAGGCTGGGTTCTCTGATTGACAGGGGAGGTGTTTAGTTGGTAGTCCAGTCGCCTTCTTGCGTGCATGGAAGTCCCACACTCTGTGCATAAATAGCATTCACCTCCCTACCATAAAAAAAGTGATTAAAGAGATAATTTTTTCCCGAAATATCAATATCTGGTAAATAAAAATAAATAGTGATTTGAAAGCACTATAGATCCGAAAATGTGAACTGTTCACCGTTCTAGCAATTACTGTTTGTGAATCAACTTGCTGTGGCACACGGGTAGACAGATAAATCGCGATTTTAGTAGAGATTTGTAAAACAATTTTACAAAACCTAAAATGTATAAAGGAATTCCCTGCACGAATTCATGATACGTGTAGTCTATTGTTATCCAACAATCATGATCGATCCACGTGTGACTAGATGAAACGAATGTGATTTTCCTGAGCAGGAACTTTTTGTGCTTATCAGCTCCTTAAATTAATTAATATGGTTTCTTGGTGCCAATTGAATAAATTCAATTAGCAACTATCTTCATAACCATCATTGTGAAAGAAAGTTTTACAAAATACAACGTATACTTAGCATCTGTTTGCAAAATAGTGCCAGCGTGGTTGTAACATTATTACCAATAATTTACCACAAAACCCACACAAAATCTTTACAAACACACAAAAATCCACTACTCACCTGATATTTCTGCTTGCAAAAGTAGCAAACTCCCATAAATGACACAACCGGAATAAAGTTCCACAAAAACGAAGTCCATATATCAATACTGAAAACCGCCACCAACGAACCCACCATCATGAGGAAAATTGTTCCTGGACCCAGCACAGTTCCTGCCATCAACATTCCCTGATAGCAAATGTACGGCATTGAAATACTGTTGTTGTTCTTAACTATCGTCTTTGCATCGCCCAGCAAATCCAAAATATTAGCAATGGTCGAGGGGACCCACCTACGACGTTGGTTGTAAAATTCGTTGAATCCTTCGGGGGAGTGGGTATAAGCGTCCGACGCGGCTGAGTACTCAACACGGAACTTCTGCTTCAGAATAAGAGTGCACAACCAACGGTCCTCGCCTTGATCATATTGAACATAATGCCGTGCCTGATCCGAAGTCGTGGTGTATTTTTTCATCACACTGTTCTCCATTAAGGCTCTCCCACGGAACAGCGAGAAGCATCCTGGACTGCACAAAACACATCCTATCACATGTTCTGTTGCTTTTTGCAGCCAATGTCCGATAGCGTATTCAAAAACTTGATACCACACCATCGGGCCATTTCCCACCGGATGAATACGACCACATGCGGCACCCAAATCAGGATCTACCTTCATTCGTCCAATTAAGAGCTGTACAGCCTGGGGCTGGAAATCGATGTCGCCATCCAAAGCCAGCAAGTACGTGTTTTGGGCTATGAGGATTTTCCTTTGTGGCGACGCGTCCATCTGCATAATTCGATAGCCCAGCAAATAGTACATGTACATTACTTGCGACCAGCGTTTTTTATGACGGATTTTGTCCTTATTCTTCAGGTGGGCGATCATCTTCGTTCGGCCCGGGAGCGTCCAAATTAGTCGCCCACCATAAGGCGTGATAATTTTCGTGGGTGGCTCAATCGTCATTTTCGTTTTATACACCTCTGTGGCTGCATTCTCAATGTTCTCAATCAGGAGTTTCACGTAACTGTTAATGGGTGGATGTTCGAAATCGTTGCATAGGTCAGGGTGGGTAATAAAAGCATCGTCAAAGAAAATGTGTGCTGTAAATTGATAAAACATGTCAGCGTGAATTTCTTGGAAATATGAAATTTCATTTTAAGAGCACTCAACAGCAATCGCTTTTTAAGCAAGAAACACAATTGCAGCAAATGAGATTTTCCGCAATCTATTTCATGTATCGTTTTACTTACTTTCCAACTCATAATATTCGTCATCATAAAAGGATTTATCCGCCTGCAGATATTTTCTTGCCAATCTCCAGGCGCACTGATCGCCGTCTAACCGGATAATAGATTTCAGGAACTCCATCAATTCATCCTTAGTTTCATGCCACATTGTAGCGCATACCATGACTTGTGGAATTTTATCTGATGGACGTATATCGAACGAGTCTGTAAATGGGTCGTAAGTGGCTTCGGGGTCCTTAAACGTTACAGAGTCCTGCAAAGAAAAAGCAAGTGGAGGGAATGATATATATAGATATCCTGGCTAATGTTTCATCATCAATAACATGAGTGTCCGGCGAATTTATAAAGGAAACCGGAACTTCTATCATCCATTTTCAGTCCTCTTCAAACCGAAAAGGACTGAAAGATTGTTACGGCTCAATGTAATGATGATGATGATGGTAATCTTTATTTTAGCTTGTTCTGAATAATAGGTTTCTGATTACCTTGCTTTCATTTAGCTATGAGACGTGTTTGGTTACGATTAGGAAGGATTTGCTAAAAATAGAATTGTCGAATGAACAACGGTGGTGAATTCTACACATGGTTTGAGATGCCTGTATCATAAAAAATAACATAACTAGGACTTACTGATGATTTTAGAAGACAGAGCTGCCAAATCAAGAAATTCGTGTTAATAGTCGTGTTTACTGCAGTTTAGGGGCTCAAGAATATACGCTTCCTGATATCCTACTCTAAATTTGAGATTTTTGTCCATATGTTCATCTAATTTTTTGTTATTTACATATTTTTTCTTGCAAACTGTAATGCCACTTACACTAAATTATTCTTAGAAGAGATTTGGTTTCTAATATAGATTATTATAAGGCACAGAATAGATGCACGAAGGGAGTGAACTTCGCATTTAACCCAAATTCAGCCATGTACGTCCGTGTATCATCAATTCTTATATTATGCTTTCGTTTAAAATAAGCTTTTGTATAGGGTCATTTACTCTTGCTTATCTCAAGGTCACTGGGCCAGTTGAGTGAATGTGTTGGACGTTTTTTGAGTCACTACGTCTAGAGATACTGGAGAAAGCAAAATTACGGGGTATTGAATCAAAAATATGAAAATTACAAAGGCAAAAAATATCACAGGCTAAGAAATTTGCTCCACTTTTCTAACAATTTATGGTTTCTGATCTTTAACACCTAACACACTACAAATACACACACGCTCTTCTACCCCGAAATTTTCAATGAAAGCAAATTATCATAATCGATTATTAACTTGTAACATAGACATTTATATCTAATCCCTGAGTGATGTTGTCGGTATTTTCAGGGACATGTTTATCTACTCATCTTCCCACCATCAGTAGTATCACCATGATGAGTTTCAGTTTTAAATCACAACATTGCTTTGCGCATTGGAAATTTGGTATTCTAGATCCAGAGAGAAGTTCAACCTACATAGAATAAATTCTAATTGAATTGATTCTTTTCGCCGAAAACTTTAATTGACCTTCAAGTTTTAGTAAAATATTTTTTTTATTTTTCATGAAAAAAGAGAATAGGCCTGCGGATATCAAATAAACAAAATAATTGAGCGTTTTGCAAAATAGTTTGAAAAAACACAAAATGAGGTACTTCTGGAAGTCTTCGTTAGAAAGCTAGCTTTCTTTTGCGGACGGCTCTAGTCTGGCAATATAAAGAAAAAAAAAACTACAAAGAATAAATATAAAAATTTAGACCATCTGTCATAAGAATAAAATAAATACAAGCATTTTTTTGCAAAATATATTTGAATAAATTCAAAATGGATTTCGTGCACTTTGTGATTTTTTCGATCAGCATAATCGACCAAATGTGTCCACAATCGGGAGAATTGTGCGTAAATTCCAGCAAACCGGGTCGGTGGGAGATGTGAAATCACCCGCGCATGCTCGCCCAGTTTGTTCTGCGGAAAACATTGCTGTTATTTGCGATAGTGTGGCAGAAGAGCCGTCAACCTCGACTCGTCGTCATGCCCAACAATTGAATTTCATTTTTTTTGTGGTAGGAAGGAGAATGCTATTTATGCACAGAGTGTAAGACTCCCATGCGTGACTGGACTACCTACTGAACACCTCCCCTGTCAACCTGAAAACCCAGCCTGGAACCGTTTGACACATTACTTCGGGCCAGGTCTCCGTTTTGTCACGCCGTGGGGCGCCTTCAAGCTGGGGAGTCCCCCTCCCAGCGGGAGGGCAGAGGGGAAGAGGAAATGCCAGAAGAGCGATCCCCCAGCCCCAGTGCCCCCCCGGCTGCTGTGAGTCCCTTCTATGTTTTAGGACTACCCGAGCATAATGTGCCACCTGGTTCCATTTGTCAACCGATTCGAGCATCACCGCAACTATATTATCTGGGGTGAGCTCTCCCGTCTCCCTGTAGAGTTCCCTTTGCAGCCTGACCCATTTGGTACACGCAAAAAATGTGTGACAGGCATTGTCCTCCTCTCCTGGGCAAAACCAACAATCGGGGGACCGATCTTGTGCAGGTAAGACTGAAAACACCCATGCCCGCTCAAAAGCTGGGTCAGATAGAAGTCAGTCTCACTATGCCTTCGATTTAGCCACGGTCTCACATCCGGGGTGAGGTGCGCAGTCCACCTTCCCTTCGTGCAATTGACACAAGACTGCTGCCAATAGTTGAGCGAGCGCTGTCTCTCCTCGCGGACAACTACCTCCCTCGCATCCTCGTTTCGGCGCAGGTAAATAGCGCGGTGCTCTCTAGCAAGGAGGGCGACAGGTTTCACGCCTGCAATAACTCTCACCGCCGAGTCAGAGACTGTTGGATACGAAGATGCAATTCTCAGTGCTCTTCTTCTCCGTACCTGTGCCAAACGTTTTTGGTATACCTCCTTGCTGAGAGCGTCGCCCCATACCTCTACTCCGTACAGTAGCACTGACTCTACAGCACTCATCAAGAGGCATCTTCTTGATGGGCTGGGTCCCCATACGTTAGCCATAAGTCGACTCAGCGCCGATATTCCCGAAGAAGCCTTCTCAGCCATTGTCCTGATTTGCTCAGAGAAACTCATCTTCGAGTCGATCAGTAGCCCCAAGTACTTCATCGCTGACTTCGATTCGTAAGTCACCAATACTGATCATCCTTACTCTAGGAATTCTCTTTTTTGTCAAGATGACCACTTCGGTTTTCTCCAGTGCTAAACTGAGCCCGCGAGCAGTCATCCAGTCCCTCACTCGGCGCATTAGCATACCTAGCCTAAGTTGCGCTTGTTCAACGGTACGTCCAGCGACCAGAGCCGCAACATCATCCGCATAGCCGACCAAGCGCGACTCATCTGGCATCTCAAGTCTCAGTAGCCCGTCGTAAGACACGTTCCACAGGTCTGAACCAAGGAAAGATCCTTGGGCAACACCCGATGTAACTTCCATCCTTTGTTGGCCCTGTGTCGTGTCGTAGAGCAGGCTTCGGTCCTTTAGGTAGTTCTTCAAAAGCCGAATTTGATATTCTGGAACTTGAAAAGAGTTTTCCAGCGTATCCAGAATATCCATCCATTTAGCGGGGTTGAGGGCATTCTTGACGTCGAGTGTCACCAACAGGATGATCCGTCGCTTGGTGCGACTATATGCCTCTGCCTTTTGGACCACGTTCACCACCTCTGCAATCGCATCAATGGTAGAACGTCCTGCTCTAAAGCCGTACTGCCGCGGAGATAGGTCCCCAGCAGCACGAATCGCGTCAGTGAGTCTTCTCTTGATGAGTTTCTCTAGTACTTTCCCAGTCATGTCTAGCATGCATAACGGGCGGTATGCAGATGGCGATTGGGGATTTCCCTTCCCCTTGCTGATCAGCACGAGCCTCGACACCTTCCATCGTACCGGGAAAACCCCGTCCCGTAGGCAAGCGTTGAATGTGTTGAGCAGCAAGTCAGGACAATGGTGATAGACGAGCCGCAACCCCTCAGCCGGAACACCATCTGGACATGGAGCCTTCCTCGCTTTCAATGAGAGGACTGCCTCCTCCAGTTCCAGCTGTGTGAAGAGTGGGCACTTGACTGCTGTTTCACCATGGATAGCTTCAACACGGACGGGATGGGCGGGGAAGAGTGCCCACACTATCAAGTCCATCTTTTCCGCGTCATGTATACAAGGCTTCCGTAGGGCACCAAGCTTCCCCATGACCAGCTTGTAGCCAAGGCCCCACGGATCCTTGTTCACATTGTCCACTAGGTCTTGCCAGCAGCGAGCCTTGCTACTGTTGATCAGTTTGCGAATGCATTTCCTGGCTGACTTATATGGTGCCACCCAGTTGCATGCCTCGTCACCGATCCGCGCCCGTTGAGCCTCAGGTCGAAGCTTGTAACACTCCCTTCGCTTTTCAGCGATTTCAGCCAACCACCAGTACACTGGGGGCTTGCCATGCCGGGGTCTTCGACGGGGCATAGAAGGGCAGCAAGCAGTCGTAATGATGCTCATAGTAGAGTTCACCACGTCTTGAGCTGCCAGTTCTTCCGTCCCCTCCGAAGCTCCCTGCAGCGGCTCACCTGCTGTGAGAACCTTGACCAACCTCTCGACGTCCATCCTTCTGATGTTCCATCCAGTTATAGAAGGCCGAGAGCACGGACGTCAGGAGACAGCATCACTTATCTCAAGCAAAATGCACTGATGATCACAGGCTGAGTAGTCCTCTAATACTTTCCAGTTGTGTATCCTCCGTACTAAGGAGTCCGAGGCGAATGTCATGTCCGGTATGGTTCCCTCACAGCCAATACGGCGGAAAGTCAGCGTGTTTCCGGAGTTTAGTACGACGAGAGCCGTCCTGGCCGCCATTTCCAGGATTCGTTTTCCCCGTGGATCCGTCTGAGGCATGGCCCATTCGATTGCTTTAGCGTTGAAGTCGCCCCCAACGAGCACTTTGCCCTCTGCGTTCGAGACAGCGCCCTCCAAAGCATTAAGCTTGGCTTGTAAAGATGATATCGATTCGTTAGGCGTTAGGCACACACTAAAAAAGGTGGTCCCTGAGCATCGAACCCACAGGAAACCATCCTCCCGTCCACAACTCTCCGCTTGAAAGTCACTGTTCCGAACCCAGATGGCGGCAGTACCAGTTTCATCAGAATACCATAATGCAGTACTTTTATTATGATGTTGCTCACTCAGCAGCAAGAAGACGGCTTTCATGTCCCTTGCAAACTGCTCAAGCAGATTTTGAGCGGTTGAACTGCGGTGTAGGTTTAGCTGCAGGATGCGGGTCATCGGAGTTCTGATTTTGCCTTGGCTAGGGCTTCCTGAAACACCCGGCATTTTCCTGATCCCAAGATGTGTCCAAAATCAGGTTTTGGATCAGCATCCTTGCAAAGAATACAGTGAGCCTCCTCCGTATACTCTTTTCTTTTATGTCCCATTTCACCGCATTTGTAACACAGGGAACTCCTATCGGGTCCTTTGCATACTTGTGTGGTGTGACCATAACCAAGGCATTCGAAACATTGAAGAGGCGTTGCTCTTCGCCGTATCCTACAGACAACCCACCCTATTCGTACTTTGCCCTTGTTCAGGAATTGTTCGGCGTCCTTTTCGGTCAAGTCAACTATGGCCATGCGTTGTCCCCTGTTGTTTTCTAGTGTCAGTCTCGCTTTGATCCTTCCCACGCTAGGGAACTCCCTTTAGATGGCAACAATTGAATTTACTTTGCTCACCGCCCGATGGCGCCATACCCGCAAGAGAAATTCACAATCGTGTAGTACAATCTCGTAGAAGTTTACTGTCAATCGCCAAATAAGACTCGTAGTTTTGTTTTGACCACGTGTGGAAGCGGGCGAGTCCGCAGATTTAAAAAAAAAATGGAGAAAAAGCAATATCGGTCGGTGATTCGATTCTTGTGTTTGGGAGGAAAATCGCGCAGCTATATTAAAGAACGCTTGGATGTTGGTTATCGTGACTCTGTTCCTGCGATGGTGACCGTAAAAATTGGTTTAGCGAGCTTCAAAATGGTCGCATTTCCATTTTTGATGAGCCACGCCCAGGTGCCCCAGGGAAGATAACGTCATAAAAATCCACGAGCTCGTAATTTCAGACCACCATTTGAAGGTGCGTAAGATAGCTTAGACAATGGGCATCTTAAAAGATCGCATAGGTCATATCCTGCATGAAATTTTGGGTACGAAAAAGCTGTTGCCGCGTTTGCTCACTCCGGACAGTAAACGCAACCGTGAATCACTTCAAAACAGTGTTTGACGCTATTTAAGCGCAATCCGAAGTACTTTTTGCATCATTTCGTTACCGTCAACGAAACATGGCTCCACTGTTACACACTATAGATCAAAGAGCAGTCAAAACAGTGGACCTCACCCGGCGAACGTGGTCCTAAGAAGAAAGGGATGGCCACCGTTTTCTGAGATTCATAAGGCGTGATATGCATTGATAGCCAGGAGAAGCGCGAAGCGTTCACAGGGCTCTACTATGAATTATTGGGCCGATTCGACGCCAAATGTCAGGAGAAAAGTCCCCATTTGGAGAAGAAAAAAGTGCTCTTCCAACATAATAATAAACCAGCTCACACCTCCGCCATTGCCACGGCCAAATTTGTCAAATTGGACTACGAACTGCTACCCCAACCACTGTATTCTCCAGGTTTGACCCCGTGCAACTTAGTTTTGTTTCCAAACATGAAAAATCACTCGCTGGGCGGAAATTTGAGTCGAATGAGGAGGTCATCATCGCCACGGAGGCCTACTTTCCAGACTTTGAGAAAACGTTTTTTCAGACGGGTGAAAGTAGCTGGTTCAAGTGTATTGAGAAATAAATCACCCTTTTCAAAAATTTTCATTTTGCTTTTGTAGGTTAAGTACTTATCGGAACACCCTTGCATATGTGGCATTCAGCGATTTATCATTTAACTTAGATAGGTCGTATTTTTTTATCAGCGGTGGTTTTTTTGTTTTTGATATTTGGAGAATTAACATTGGGAATCAACATTAAACAAATATATAAATCTAATCCGCAGTGTGCGCTACGGAATGAGAGCGTGTCGATAATGCTGGTGGTAGCTCATTTTTCTATCAAAAGGTGGTCTATTTGGCTATGCGTTTGGCCATCAGAGGATGTCCACATTCTTCTATGACTGTCACGGTGCAAGAAGCAGTTGAAGCTTATGATGAGGTTTCCACTTGACGGGAAGCTTGTTAGGCGTTGTTCATTCAGGCTGATCTCTGTATGTGGGCTGTGTCCTCCTGTTTTTCCTCTGTGAACCAATTCCCAGCGAATTCGGGTGTTAAAGGCCCGTAGAACAATTTTGATCTATAGTGTGTTCTAAGGTACTGTAAAAACATCCCTGCCCACTTCTTCATTATTTTCAGTGGGAACATAGTAGTTGACCAACTAAATGTTGAAGAACTTTGTCTTGATGTGCATAGCACGAATCCGTTCCTTGACTGTCTTAAACTTGGCGCCAATTTGTTTGAACTTATTGTCTACGATAAATGCCACTCCACATTCATGGATGCCCGGCAACCTACCACTAGAGAGGATAATGTGTGTTTGCATGTCATTGATATCGTTATCAGGCAGATTAGTTTCTTGCACTACCAGAATATTGACCATACATATTTTCATCTCGTTTGGTACTATGTGCAGCTGGCATATATAAAGATCGTATCTTCCATGTTCTGATAGAGCAAAAAGAGTGAAGAGTCTTGTAAGTGCAGTCAACGAAAATAGACACATAAACGATATGCATGCAATTTGAGCAAAGTCGAGGAACCGAGGAGAATCAAAGTAGCAAAGACTCGAGGTGGAGCAACCTGGTGTATTTTAGAAGGCCACATGTATTTGCTAGAATTGAAGGTGACTAGATGTGCCTGGTTGTAACTAGAGGTACTCAGACATACTTGGTTGGGCTTGGAGGCCCCAAAAAGGGAAATTGGATAACGTGCCGGCGGAAAATATATTTTGTTCTTATATTTATTTTGATTTTGTCATTTAGTTGCTGTGTACCTTTTTTAGGGTTTTGTACTAAAATACAAAACCCTATTGCAATCACGACCTGTGTCCGTCTGTATGTCACAGCACTTTTTCTCCAAAACAGCCATGAAACTTTGTGGAAAGGTCAGAAGTGGTGACTTCTTGAAAGTTCAAGGTTGGAAAAATTTTTCAAAGGGGTTTAAGGGGGTCTCCCCATATAGGGAGGTGAACCCTCAAAAAAAAAATTTCACCATTGGTAGTCGAGTAGGGTGTCATTGGAAAGGTCTAAATGAGATCTTTTCAAAGCAAGTCTTAAAATTGCCTTATGAATACCGAGGGGGGCAGGGAAAGAGCAAATGTACGAACTTTTCGCGTACCCCCCCTCGCGATTGGACACCTTCCATCCGAAAAATCTGAAAAAAAATCATGAATGTAGCCCTTTATGAGTACAACAACAACAAATGCATGAGAAGTCGAAATTCACTCAACTTTGCTAGTAATAGTATGATTCATCGATTTTATGTTTTCTTGAATAAAATCCAAACGGTACTCTTAAATTCAATAAAATTTAGTCAACACATGACCATTTATAAGATTGATCTTTTCTGAAAGTTTCATAAAGATCGAATGCGCTTTTTACCGACTTCGACACTACAGCTTTGCTAGGATTTGTATGAAAATTTCAGGAATGTTAGGTATCATGAAGATGAGAACATACAACAAACAAATAAGTCGAAGAGGCAGGAGAGAGCTCCTAGCAAAAGGACTTTGTAACCATTCTAAGATTCGAAAAAACAGGCCTTGAATCGATGAAAATAATTTCATGAAAGGTAGCCGATATGAGTATCAACTGAAAATTATCTATGAGAGCTTTTCAAAACAGTTCTTAAACAGATAGTTTTTGCTTCAGTTGTGGCACAGGGGGGGGTGGGGGTGGGAAATACATGAAAAATGTGTTTCCTCTCTCGCGAATGGGCACCCGTGATCTAAAAAATCTGAAAAAATTATCAAGGGAGATATTTATGGGTATAACTATAACAAATACCTCAGAAGTCAAAATTATTTCAACTTTGCTAATAATAGTATGATCCTCAAACATGACATGTTTCTTGATTTTATTCGTTACTGGTTACTGCATTTTGTAAGTTGAGTACAAAACCCTTCTGACATGAGCATAGGTCTGTCTACCCAACTTGTTTTATTTTTTAATAGACTATTTTCTGTTTTTGGATTCTCAATTAAATAAGAAAAATTCTGACAGCCCTTCAAGCTCTGTCTTTTAATTTGTGGGCATGGGAAAAAATGACGAACTAAACTAGCTTTCTGTAGCGAAATCGAGCTTCACGTAGAAAGCTAAAATATATTTACAGCTTTTCTGCGAAACGTTTTCATTTCGTAGCGGCCTGGTGATAAATGAGGGGAGGGAGTAAGTTGGACAGTGGTCATGATGATAAGACTGTTATCAAAGTGGAGAAAGAAGAAAGAAAGAGGGTTGTAGAATTTCCAACTTCGGAGCCTGCTTTAAGGATATCTAAGAACTCTGAAATTAGCGAGAGGGATTTTCGTCAGCTAAATAAGATGGCAGCAACAACTTTTGCAAGTTTAACTGGGGCCATACCCAAGCCAATCGTAAAGAGAGAAAATGATCCAGCAGCCAAGCACGGCTACTACCAAAAAAGAGAGGATGGCCGCGATAGTTTGTTATAGGTTTGACCTGAAGGCTTTCAGAAATAGCGTTAAGAGGATATGCATTCGAAATACAGCAAGGGAGCTTGAGTTTAATTAGCGGTGAACTGGTCATCGTGAGCTGCGCTTCATCTAAAATTAGGATAGAAATACACTACTCTAATTAATTTCCTAAAATGTACGAATGTCGCTTGCTATAAATGTACACTTCCAGGAGCAAGAAAATTGGCTCTCCTACTTAAAGAGATAGATAGTTCGTAAGGCAAGACTGATGTCTTAGTTGAGCTGAAAAATCATTTCGGAGAAGATATCGTATCAGCTAAGTGACTCTCGACAATAACCTCCTGGAGAGAAAAAAGGATGCTTTCCTTTTTCTTAGTCCAGTTCAAACTGGGTTGTGAAGCGAAGAAAGCAATGGATATTAAATGTTTAATCCTTCAGAAGATAAAATGGGAGCATCTAAACAAAGCAACACTTTCCAATGCTACAATTGCCAAAGATTTGCCCACGTTGCTGCTAACTGTGGACTTGAGGTTCGCTGCGTCAACTGCGATAAGCAACACGATTCGATTGAATATCAAGTCACGAAGGACGAGAAAAAGAAGGAGATTTTCTTTGTCAACTGCAATGTCAAGAAATACCCTGCGACTTTTAGAGGATGTCCTAAGGCTAATAAAGTTGAAGAAAACAGAAAGAATCTCCAAAAGGGGGAGAAGACGGAGCTCATCACTGTCTCCATCAAAAATACCATACGATACGAGGTCTCATGCTCGTGTCTTATGCGAGGTAAAAAGAAGCACCCTGCACCCCAGCCTGGTTGGCAACTCAAACAATAGCCAATGCCGCAATTACAGCAATTGCAGCATTACCGAAATACGGTTTCAAGAACTGACCGCCAAAAATTTTTCGAAAAGTAGACTCAATCATCACCCACTGTAAAAATACAATTCTATTGACAAACAAGTTGGGTAGATAGACCCACGCTCATGTCGGAAGGATTAGTACTTGACTTACAAAATGCAGCCACCAGCAATGAATAAAGTCAAAAAAAACGTCAAAGAGATGTGCAAGTTTCAAAGAAAATCCATTGTTTCTCCATTTTCAACGTTTGCCATTCTGTTGCAAGCAACAAAAGTCACTCAAATCATGAATTTCCGAAAATATTTATGTTATTGATCATATCTGAAAATTTGAAGAAGATCAAATCAAAACTACAATGTCTGATTCGGTGGTCAGATCCATTTTGTACTGACTTGCGGGTGTAGCCTTTTTGCTACTGACTTGCGGGTGTAGTGGCCCGAATACAATTTGGGCATCAATAAGATGAGGAACTTAAAATACTTGGAATCTCTCACTTAATATGCCCGGAAATAGGGAATCAAGGTACCTGCAAAGAAGACTGAATTCATTGTGTTCAAGGATTCTCACTAAAACATTTATCACAATGTACAAAACGCACCTGGACTCCAAAGTTAAGTTGAATTGACAGATGGTTCACTGCTCCAGGCAAACGAACTATTTGGGGGTTGTTTCCGATAGGGAAACTACATTCAGTGCTCACGTTAACCATGTTTTAAAAAAAAGGTACCTATGCATATCATCTTCTTATACCTCTTTTCAGGAAGCAAGCAACAGCTAGCTAACAGGTCAACGTCCTGGTCTACAAAACACTCATTTAACCATGATCTGGGAAAGAGCTACAACAATGAAATGGGGCACGATACGAATAGTGGATCAAAAAATCCTTCGAACTCGCACAAGCCTACACAAAAGGGAGGATGTATAGCCCCACCTCAACGAGGCACTTTATTGCGAGACAGCTATGGACCCAATCAAGATATATGCCAAAAGTTAGTGGCATCTGCCCTAAGGAAAGCAGTGAAGCACAAGGCCAAAGTAGCTAGGGCAGTGACGGATATTCGTTCCGTGAATACAACAAACGTTTAATTTTAACTAAGTCTGATGCAAATTATTCTATTTTTAGAATCTTATTTCTGTGAAAATAATTAACTTAACACCTATTTCCTTGGTAATTTATTGATGTTTCATAATCCTGTAGGAATGGCGTCAATTGTGTATAGGGAGTTAAAATCACACGTCATTGATTTTAAGGCAATTATTGAAAGGTTGTATGCGATCGGTATAAAAGCGAAATTCTTCAAAATCTAACAGAAGAAAAGGACGAAGAATCGAAAGAAACGTTATACAATCACATAATTGCATCATTGCCTATAAAAGTCAAAAAACAATCCGGTTGTTTTCAAAGCTAAGGTTGGCAATGAGCTATCTAATCGGGGAAAAACTGGAGAATATACAGGTACATAGTCTTCACGATGAAACAAAGGACAATGGCCAGCGCCTGATTGACTTTGTGTGTAGCAAAAATCTAGTCATACGTTTGCCTTGCTTCCGTCATCGATGCATTTATAAAATGATCTGGGTATCTCCGGATGCCAACACACAAAACCAGATTGACCCTATTCTGATCCAACAACATTGGGCCTCGAGCATACTTAGCGTCTGGACATACCGAGGAGCCAATTGTAACTGAGATCATCACTTGATCAAATTAACATTTCAATGTCATATGTCAAAGGCGTATTCATCCAAGACTAGCCCGCTATAAAAATTTGACATCGAAAGGCCTCAAACAGCGTGTGTGGAAAAACGTTGCATGGAGGCTCTCGTAAAACACCTGACTCCCATCTTATCAGACATATCGCGAAAAGCAAGCAATGAGCTCTGTATTGAAGTGAAAGCCAATATTAAAACCATGGCAAAACACACAATCGAACATCAAGCCCGGTGCAAAAGGAATGATTGGTTCGATGATGGGTGCCAGAATGCGCTAGACAAAAAGAATCAGAAATTCAAGCAATACTTAGGTAGGAATACCAGGACAAAGAGAGAACATTATGAAAATCTCAGAAGAGGAGCAAATAAGATAATTAAAATTAAGGAAAAATAATACTTTGACGAGCAATTGAGAGGTTTCGATGTAAGCCTAGTGAGCAACAACACAAGACAAGCATACAAAGTAATGAAAAGCCTGAAATGTGGTTATAAGCCCAAGACCGCGCTCTATCGTGATGACGTTGGCGATATCACCGCTGATGAAACTAAGATTAAGCAAAGATGGGCATCATACTTCAAGAACCTCTTTAATTCTCCGCAGAGCTCCAGACCATTGAAGCCCATAGATATTTCTGGAGAGCTTCCATTTGCCCCACCTACTCTCGATAAAGTTTGCTCTACCATGAAAGCTCAAAAGAATAATAAAGCACCAGGCATCGATGGGATCCCAGCGGAGCTCATCAAATATGGTGGCAGCAGCGGTCAGAAAGCCATCCATAAAATCATCCAGCACATTTCACAACAAGAACATATGCTGAACGATTGGAGCCAATCAATTTTATTCCTTATCTACAAAAAATTTGATAAGCTGCACTGCGAAAACTATAGAGCCATATCACTACTTTGTACGGCGTATAAAATATTTTCAAAAATCTTCGAAAAGAAAATCAGATCATACGCCAACAGTATTATTGGGGAGTATCAACGTGGTTTGGAAGCAGGTAGATCGACGATAGACCAATTGTTCACAGTCAAGCAGGTACTTGAAAAATACTAGGAGTTCAACATAGACGTGCAACAAATTTTTGTTGACTTTAAGCAAGCATACGACAGTATTGATCGTAACGTACTGTACCAAATAATGCTTTGCTTTCGCATCCCAGCCAAATCAGTCTGTCTTACCAAAATGACAATGACTTCAACAAACTCCCAAATCCGCATCAATAATTAACTCGCCGATGCCTTTGACAGATATATCGGACTAAAGCAAGAGGATGGAGTGGCCCCATTACCTTTCAATCTGGCTCTAGACTACGTCATAAGAAAGCTCCCTGTCGATACAGGAGTTATATTACGATACAAGTCAAGCCAAGTGGTAGCCTATGCGGATGACATCAACATTATTATAATTTCACACTATTTATTCCTAAAATACGACTATTTAGCAAGATGCTTTCGATTTAATCATCAAAGAGAAATAATTTTAAAATAGGGAACATTAAGAGGACTTGTAAGACTAATCGTATATGAACTCACCTGACCTTACATTACTCATAATTCTTGAACACGTACGAGACCCTTCTTATGAGAAACCAATATTATTCCCTATTAACACCTTTCCCATGTTTCGAATTACTAATGACAGGGTAGATTCTATTTGATGATTTGGAGGACTGACGTAGGAACTTGCAAAATTTGTTGATACGGATTCGGGTTTCAGTGAATATTTATTTAATTAAGATTCAAGCCGAATAGTGTTTTTTTTTAATCATACAGAAAATAGGAAGAAATATAATAATTGTAAAATTTTCCATTACGCACCGTTCAATTGCAACAGGTACTCAACTCGTAGTGATAAAAAAAAGAGTCAGATAAGAGTAATGAATACATATCAATTATAGAAATCAGGTTAATTTTTATCTTAATGTATTGTATTATAATAGTTGCTTCGACAAAAAAAAACATTAATCATAACATTCAAGTTATCCTTTTAGTTACAATTTATTAATGGAAATAAATATGAATTGCTGAGAAATAAACTCCTTGGTCCTCTCATCTAGAGAATTTTAAACGAGTATGGGACCCGCTACGGTGGCTGGACCCTCCCATTCTGAGCTAGCCATCGGGCTGTAGCTCCTTCTTTCCTCAGACGTTATGGGGGCTGTTGCTGGGTAGAGTGGCTTTCCACACAGGTTTTTAGTTTATGTTAAAGTTTTACATGATTCCATGATATAAAATTTTAATATAAATCTGAAACATTTTATTTTTCACTCACCGAAAAATTTCATATAAATTGCTTTTATATGAATTTTTCATATAAATGAAAAATAAATGACCACGACTAAAATTGATCTTGGTCTGGATGGGGGGTACAAGAGGGAACCACTTTCACCTGGATGCTCCACTCTCAGTGGGGGTTGTAAGTGCTCAGAATAAGGACAAAATTATCTCGTACCCTGTGGGTGCTAATCGAGTCTAGTCAGTCGTGTTTTCTATAGTTCATTCCTTCAGTAGGTTACCTCGGCCTCGACACCGTCGAACCCATATGTTTGTTCGAAAAATTCGTGAACATAAAATATTTTTGTAGTGGGCTCTTGTGCTGGGAGAAAAACACGCTCCGCAACATCAGCTTGCAAGCGCATTCACGTTTCCCCAGACAAGGCCAATTCCTGCGAGCAATATTATCTTCGCTCGATGAGGCAGCGGACTATCGCTGCAGTCCTTTACGGACGCTTGAACATCTCGAAATCTCTACAATCGTTCTCTCTTCGTCCTGGTTTTCCTACCTAAGTATTCCTTATACGCCTGATTCTTTTTGTCTAATGCATTCTGGCACTCATCGTTGAACCAGTTATTTCTCTTGCACCGGGCTTGATGCCCAATCGTCCGTCTTGATTGCCGCTTTCACCTCCACCCATAGCTCGTTGCTTGTTTTGAGCGATGTATCTGATAAGATGGGAGATAGCTAACTGTCAAGGTCTCCATGAAGTTTTTGCGACTGATGCCATTTGGAACCTTTCAATGTCGAATTTATGTAGAGGGTTGGTCTTTGATGAATACGCCTTTGAAATACGATATTGTTAGGTTAGTTTGATCAACAAACATCTGAGTTACAATTGGCTCCTTGGTAAATACGGACGTCAAGTATGCTCAAGATCCATCATTGTGGAATCAAAACATGGTCAATCTAGTTTTGTGTGTTGCTATCCGGTGATACCCAGGTCATTTTATGTATGTGTCGATGAGGCAAGCAAGTCGAGTATGACTAGATTTCTGCTACATGCAAAGTCAATCAGACACTGGCCGTGGTCATTCGTTTCATTGTGGAGGCTATATCCTCCAGTCGTTTCCTGATGAGATATCTCATTGCCAACCATAGCGTTGAAATCACCCAGAATAATTTTTGTGTCATTTGTAGGCGATAAGTCGACTAGTCTTTCCTGATGATTGTAGAACGTTTCCTTAGTTTCTTGGTCCTTTTCATCGGTCGGGTTATTTACGTTAATCAGTCAAATTTTGAAGAATTTCGCTTTTATAGGGATCGCCTTAAAATCAATAACGTGTAATTTGAACTCCCTATCCACAATGAAGGCCACTCCGTATTTTCGTTTTCCAGTAGGCTTCTCACTTTTGCATATTGTGTGTGATCTCATATCTTGAAAATCACTTCCAGTCCAATTCGTTGCCTGGATTGTAATTATGTTTAATTTATAGTGACTGGCCTGTTGTAAAAAATCTTTAACAGCGCCAGGGTAGTTCAATGATCTGACACTCCAAGATCCGATGACATAGTTCTTTTTTTCAGGTGCAAGGTTGTTGCCGTAAATCCAATCTACTCCGAGGCTCTGCTGCAGGCTTCGAAATAATATAGGTTTTTACAGGGATTGGGAGTTAGCCCATCGCCCAACTCCACTCCGCCGGCATGGCTATTACGTTCAAGTCCGTTATCAGGCGCGGAAGTCTCGTCTTCACCCTCTTACATCCCCACAAAGGAGGTGGGTGTAAGTAGGATTTAGTAGCAGAGCTGCAGGGTCCTTGCAGTTATTGGTATTTCTCGGCATTTGGTGTCCCATCATTGGGGAACCAATAAACCCAATTTGCGACCCCGAGACCATTTACTATTATTAGTTTGTGGAGTTTTCGATACGGAACCATGGAAGCTAGGGGTGGGGAAAATACAAAGATCCCTCCTCCTTTCTCAACCAGGCTTTGGACATCTACGGCAAAATTAAGTGCGGAAATACTTCTGAAGTTTTCCAGAATTTGGAGGTATTCGGATGAAAAGATAGAGCAGGATTCAATTGTAACAGAGTCTTGTCAATAAATTTCTTAGATAAACCCTATAAACATTAGGCAAAAGAAAGCACATAACCAACATAATAACGATTAATATACTCACCATATTAACAACATACTCCTCTCGATCCTCTCTTCGACGATTCATCATAATGCACTGATCAATTACTAAACTTGAATACCAAGGAACTATAAAAAGTTTCTCTGTCGAAGCATTCCGGTCATTCTTAGGATGCCAAATATGTCTTGTGATCCATGCTTGAGACATCCACCAAATTGGCCACACCCACATGTAGTGAGTAAAAATATAGTCAAATAAATTAAAAATCGCGGGGTTTTGGAAGAAAATATAGTCCGGAAAATAGTTATGATAAGCACAAACGTCTCCATCGCGAATGCCACAAAGGACTACAAATGCGGCAATCGATGCTGGCGTTGAAACACTCAATGGAAGCGAAAAGCTGAACTCCTGAATTTTTATTTTACAAGCAAATTTTGAAAATATATAGCATAAATACGTCGAGACAACATGTGCTACAAGGATCCAGATCAGAGTTTTCGGTGATGAATCGATGGTGTGGTCAGTTGCAGCTCGAGCCTGTTCCTGATCGGTGTATAATGGGGTTTTCTGGAAATGTGAAATTTTTGGTTGTATATTAATAATTAATTATTTGAAAAATCATCTGGGATAAACTTATTAAATACGTTCCAAACCACTCTCCAATAACATTCCCGTGAAATAAATATGCCTGCAAACATCAATCATCTAGCCAACAACTCACCATTTTAATCTCTATCTGATGTACACCCCATCCATTGACGAAATTATTGAAATAATGCGTGAATCCTCGACCATCAATCAAAACAGCCATTATGAAGAACAACCAAACTTTCCACGGCGAAATGAACAGGTACATGTAGTATCGCGATTCCGTTAATTTCTCTCGAAGCTTGGCTAAACGACGAAGTGGCGCTGCAAAAAACACAGACTCATTTCCACATATGAATGTATGTCATGATACTTGAATATCAAAAGAAGGATAATATTTACGTAAAATACTGAATGCGGACATGTAATTTTCCCACCATCGAAAGGATATCAGAAGTACGGCCGGGACAATGGCCCAAAGAGTGGGCTCATTGTCGGTTACTGGCCACACGAGAAAAACGGTGCATTGAGCACAAAGTGCTACGCCACTTATGCAAAATTGTACTATCGACCGACACGAACACAAATTTAATCCGGAGAGAAGTCCTGAAAATGGAAATACAGTGAAAATGCTATTGACTCTGAATTGGAATGAATATTTCATGCAGATTTGGTATGCGTGCAACGAGTTGAAAGTGTTCGGATGTTAAACATGCTATTTTTGGAACATAAATTTTCCAGATTTATCTGTTTATCTTTAATTTACAACACTTAAGTTGAGTGATAGTAGGAGAAAAATTTAATATATCTGCACTGAATTAAAATAACGTAATGAGTAAATTTTTAAATAAAAAATAATTTCAATCGTTTTTGTATACGCAGCAAATATTATTCATACTTCAGAAGTTTTTATTTCATAATTTGTGCCAAATGGACCAATCTAATAGGAATTGAATACATTCTTGTTTCAAAATAATAATTTGATATATATGTGAATCTAAATCTGATAACATATCTTTTTTAGGTCTTGTAAAAAAAATTTTTTTTTACAAAGACATACTATTTCGCAGCCTGTCTGTCCGTGCGTCTCCTCAGAAACTATAGATGCTAGAAACTTTGTGAAAAGATTAGAAGTGGTGGTCTCTCAAAATTTTAGGTTTTACCAAACATTTCAAAATTTTGTGTCCTCCTCTCTCGCGATTGGACAGCTTTGCGTCGGAAATCTGAAAAAATCATCAAGGTGGACATTCATGAGTACAGGGGTAACAAATACCTCAGAAATCGAAATTCACTCAACTTTGTTAATAATAGTATGAATTGTAGATTTTACATTTGCACCCATAAAATCAAAACGGTACTTTTAAAATTTTCGAAATTCATCAATATAGAATCACCATATGTTCATAAAATTTTATGCAAATCCGATCATAATCAAGTGAGTTATAGCAATTTCAATTGAATGGTATTACAACAACGATAACACGTTTTGATGGGTGATATATATCTCAAATTGACCTAGGCACTTTTATTTTCTTCCAATTTTCATGAAAATTGAAGAATAGTGCTCAGTTCGAATGTATTCAATCGGCCGAACATTCTGAAAAATTATTTAAGCTGGAACAAAATGACGACTGTAACGTGCTTATGAAGGAAACTCTGAATATTTGCGTAAATTTGGACGAATTCTCACCCAAGTATTGGATAAATAAATCAAGTCACCGATTCACGTTATTAGAAAACTTGTTTCGAACCCTGTGATGGTTACAAATACCTTCTGGTAGGAGCACTCTCCTACTTACTTAACTTCTTAAATACAGCTTCCCATAAGTCGCACTGTCATGTCAAATTGCTTATGCACGTATACTTAAGAGCTTTTCAAGGAAAAAGAGAATTGGCTTGCAAATATCAAAGCAACAAAATAATTGGCTAAACTTTTAATCGATCTCTCGACCCTATTGACATCAACTAAATGTAAATCAATTATTTTGTTTATTTAAGCTGTAATTGTAAGGGACGGATACGGATCATCTTTCGGATAGCTTCGATAACGCAAATTACTTAATGAAATTTTTTTTAATGCAGCCTCTATTGAGTTCGCAAAAGAAGACTGAATTATTGTAGAATGATTCTCTCGCCTCTAGGCATGGTCGGCATCACCCATGAGTGTCTATACTATGATGCCCTGAAGAGCATTTAGTACACACGCCTAAACAACCTCCATTTAGCTCAGTATAGTGCGCTTAAAAACGTGTAGATTTACCTACATTTAGTTCATGTATCGATAAAAAGCTTAGCACATACAAGTGATTTACAGGAAAAATTTAACCTAAATATAATTTGCAGTTACAAAAACATTTTGAATTCGTATAAGAAGAATAAATTAGAATGATGCTTTCACCTTTAAGAGTGATCGGTATCAAAGAAATATAGCACACAACGTCAAAACTACCTTTTACTACCATTTGGTCTTCTTAAACAATTGTTCAATTAAAAACTAAAAATAATGCAACTCAATTAAAGAAAAGATAGCTACGGAGAAAAACGACTCCAAACGGCATCTGTGGCAAAAAAATTCAAGGAGGCCCTTGACGATCAGCTGGCTCCCTTCCTATCAGACACATCGTCGAAAACAAGCAATGAGCTTTGGATGGAAGCGAAAGCAGCATTTAAGACCATGGCAGAACAGGCAATCGGATATCAAGCTCGGCACGAAAGAAATGATTGGTCGATAATGAGTAGAAGAATGCGTTGGACAAAAAGAATCAGACGTGCAAACAATATCTAGGTAGGAGAATCTGGACAAAGAGAGATCACTATGAAATTCTCAGAAGAGTAACGAATAAGATAATCAGAAATAAGATAATCAGAAATAAGACCAGTTGAGAAGTCTCGATGTAGGTCCAGCGAGCAATAACACAGGACAAGCATGAAAGGAGTGAAAAACATGCAACGAGGGTATCAGATCAAGACCACGCTCTGCCCTGATGATATCGGCAACATCATCGCCAATAAAAACAGTGTTAGGGAAAGATGGCATCATATTTCAAGAACCTACTAAATCAACAGCATAGCTATAGAACATCCTGAAGAGCTTCCATTGATCTCACTAACTCTGGAAAAAGTGTGTTTCACCATCAAGGCCCGAGAGAATAATAAAGGGCTGAGCATCGATGAGATTTTGGTAGAAGTAAACAAATATGGTGGCAGTGATATTTAGAAAGCCATTCGTAAAGTTACCCAACTCATTTGGCAACAAGAACACATGCCAAAAGAGTGGGGCTAATCAATTATATTCCCTATCCTAGAGAAATAGTGACGAAATGTAGAGCGAAACCTATAGAGGCATTCTACTAATCGACAGCGAAGCAAAACTAGTAGAGCTACAAATCAATGAAAATAAAACAAAACTCATAACACAGCCAAGGAAAAATACAGAGTGCGGCAGCATAACTTCCCTTTTTGAAATGCCCGCCCTTAAAGTGCTAACTGTTATAGCGCGGCGCTAGTAGTCTCATTCATCCCTTGCCAAGGGATGCCTTGCTCATCCCTTGGTTAGTCGCTATCATGCGTTGGAACAGTGCGGAGCGTGCATTTACCGTTGAAAATTTGAAAATTCGTTTTGTTGAATTTTGAAAAAAGGAAGTTATGCTGCCGCACCCTGTACCTCAAATACCCAAAATATTACACTTGGCGAATACAATATCAAAAATATGGGTGGTCTATGTGGTCTGTGTGGTCTAGTGATTAGAGCATGAACGCATAAGCGGAAGGTCCCAGGTTCAAATCTCGTTGGGAGCAACGTGATTTAGTTCAGGGGATTTTTCGGACAGACTACGAGTGTTCACTCAGTGGTGATATGTACTGATTTAATCAAATCAGATCATAGCTGAGTAAGCACACGGGAGCATGGTACTGACCAAACCAACTTCCGAAAAAATCAATACGGTCATGAAAATGAGATACTTTAAGTGAAGGCCCGAGAGGGGCTGTAGTGCTACAAAGAAGAAGACTGTAAGAGACAAGATACGCCAAAGAATACGGCTCGTGAAAAATCTATTTTATTTAGTATTGACAACTTTAAAGGCCAGCTGTATACACAGAAAAACAAAGATTCAAGTTTACAAATCTATTATAAAACCTATGCTGTGCTATGGATGTAAAACATAGACCCTAACCCAAGCATTTGCAAACATATTGAGCTTCGAGAAAAGGATCCTGAGGCGAATAATTGGAACAAAACTATACGGGCATCAATAGTGAATTCAATGCAACGATGAGCTGTATGAAAGTATTGACGAACGATTGTAAGACTACGGAAGTTGCAACGGGCTGACCACGTGAATAGTATGGACAAACAACAGATACCAAAAACCGTATTTATTTTCAAAATCAAAATTACCGCATGTAATCGGTGTGTTCTTTGAAATTAAATCATTGCACATTAAAAATAAATAAAAGTACAATAATACAAGAGATTGTCTTTAAATAAGGATTCAAGTTCTTTGAATATTTGGCCGGGAAAAACCTTTACGTGATCTCAATAGCCTGAAGTATTAACAATAATTTGGGATGCATAGTCACTTTGCATTGAGTATCACCGCAAGATTCAGGTACTTCTTTCGCAATTATTACCAAAATGTGATCAAAGACCAGTGAAATTTCAAATGGCTATAACTTTGGTGTATATCATTCGATTTTCATCAAACTTGCAAATTTGAGGACCTTTTATAGGACTACTCAAATATTGAAATTTGTTTAGTTTAAGGGTACTTATCAACAAAGTTGCGCGAATTTCGACTTGTAAGGTATTTGTTGTTGTTATACTCATAAACACCTGCTTCCATAATTTTTTTCAGATTTTTCGTGTATTTCCCCTCCTTTTTTGGTAGTTAAACTTTAAAGAGAGCACCATTTTACACCTGCGATGTTTCTAGCTTAAGTAGTTTGCGAGGAAAAGTGCTGTGACATAAGGCAGGACGGACAGACGGATAGACAGGATGCGATTTTAGTAGGTTTTTGTAAAATTATTTTACAAAACGCTTAGCAAAGACAAGTACTTGCAGTAGAAAATTAACCTCAACATAATTCGTAGTTACAAAAACATATTGAGCTCACATAAGTAGAAAAATCAAATATAGTTCTCTCACCTCTAAAGATGGTGGTCGCTATCACCCATGTGTCTAATAAGAGTGATGGCCTGATGAGACACATCGAAACCACCTTCTTCTAACATTGTTTTTCTCTAATAATTTTTCTGAAAAATTATTAAAGCAACTCAATTATGTAGCAACACACAAAGAATTTTTATAAGTAATGCATTATACATCAGAAAATTTGAATAAAATTTTTGGCAAATTTAAGAGCCACCCTTGGATTTACTGGGTCAAAACGTAAAATTCGTAAAATTTACTAACATTAACAATTTGATGGACTTTTGACTTCTGAGATTGTTGCTGCCATGTTACTAATAAAGACCTACGCTTGTGATTTTTGTCAGATTTCTCTGTCCAAAGATGTCCAATCATACATTTTTTGTACGTTTAACCTCCCCTACACCCCTGAAGTAAAAAGTATCAGTTTAACACTGGTTTCAAAAAGTTCTTTTTACGTAAAATCTTTGATTTGATACCCATATCAACAACCATTGGCAAAAAAATTTGTAACGGTTACCTCCTTCTATGGGGAGATCCCCCTTTAAACCTAATAAATATATATATATATATATATATATATATATATATATATATATATATATATATATATATATATATATATACTCGTATATATACATATATATATATATATATATATATATATATATATATATATATATATATATATATATATATATATATATATATATATATATATATATATATACTACTATGGGCAAAAAATAGTAAGACTTTGTTCATAATTTTAAAATTCTTTATTTATTCTGCCAAACCTATTCCGTCCCCCTCAAAGTAATCCCCCCCGTCTGCAATACACTTGTGCCAACGTTTGTTCCATTCCTCGAAACAGTTGTTATAGTAAATTTCCGGAATAGCCTTCAATGCGCGTGATTCACGTTCAATGCCTTCAATTGACTCAAAACGGTTTCCCCGGAGCGGTCGTTTCAGTTTGCTGAACAGCCAGAAGTCACACGAAGCTAAATCAGGTGAATACGGTGGTTGTGGAGCGATATTGGTTGCATTTTTGGCGAAAAACTCACGAAGAATCAATGCAGAAAATTGAGTGATTTTGGAGCCAATCGTGATTTCACTCTTCTTAGGCCCAAATGATCTTTCAAAATGGTTTTCACTGATCCTTCCGATAACCCAACGATACCAGTAAGGTCTCTGACTGTTAAGCGTCGATTCTCGAGTATCAATTCTTTGATTTTATTGACGTGTTCAGCATCAGGTTTGTCGTCAACGTGTTCTCGACCCCCTTTGAACAATTTGTACCAATCAAAGACACTTGCTCGCGACATGCAATTATCACCGAAGGCCTTTTGCAACATTCTGAACGTTTCGGCACCAGAAATTTCATCCACACACAAAATTTAATGGAACTTCTTTGTTGAATAATTTCACTCATTGTAAAAATCGCCGAATGCACTTTTTGTACTTCAGAAAGACAAGCGTATACTAAACACTAATGATTATTTTGATGTGATATTTGGCACAGATGTCACTGACAGTCATACCAACGTAGAAAAAAAATATTTCAACGAATGGATTTCCGCGCGAAATTTAAATTAAAAAGTCTTAATATTTTTTGTCCACAGTGTATATATATATATATATATATATATATATATATATATATATATATATATATATATATATATATATATAAGGTGTGACAATTAAGTAATGAAACTGAATTCATTGCCTTATCCTTCCTCTCTCCATTGATATATCTACCATCGCTCTAGCTTGTTTAGTTCGCCTGCTGTGTCGTGTTGAGTAGACGTGTGTTGGTGGTGCTCGTCACGAAAATGGAGAAACGAAATCAAGTGCAACGTGTCGCGATAAAATATTGCCCCAGATTGGACTTGGGAAACGTACGCTAAAATTGTAAAAGTGCATGGTAATAGTGCTCTTAGTCGTGCCGAGGTGTTTCGATGGCATAAAAAGTTTAAGGACGGGCGTGGAAGACGAGGCACGGCGCGGCAGATTAGTCGAGGTGCGAACTGACGGATATGCGCAGCGTATGTGCACCCTACCTCTTTTACAAAGACCTACTAGTTTCGCGACCTGTCTGTCCGTCCGTCTGTCCGCCTGTCCATCTGTCCGTGCGTCACAGCTGATTTCCTCAGAAACTATTGAAGCTAGAATGCTCAAACTTTGTGAAAAGGTCAGAAGTGATGGTCTCTCAAAAGTTAAGGCCTTGACAAAAATTTAAAAAATGTTTAAGGGGGGTCCCCCTTATAACGAATTGACCCTTAAACATTTTTTTTAATCAAAGGTAGTCAAGTGGGGTATCAAATGAAAGGTCCTGATTAGAACTTTTAGAATCTGAAATAAAAAAATCATTTGATGAGTTAGGGGGTCCACGGGAAGGCAAAATGTACCCAAAATTTGTGTCCCCCCCCTCGCGATTGGACACCTTTCAGCCGAAAAATCTGAAAATTATCAAGAACGTGGACCTTTATGAGTACAAGGGCAACAAATACCTTAGAAATCGAAATTCGCTCAACTTTGTTAATAATAGGATGATTTGTAGATTTTACATTTTTGCCCATAAAATCAAAACGGTACCTTTAAACATCTTGTAATTTTGCAATTATATAGACTGACATAAGATATATATGTTCACAAAATTTAATTGAGATCGAATCATAATCAAGTGAGTTATAGCCATTTCAATTATATGGAATTACAACAACGATAACACGTGTTTATGGTTGATATAGGGTTTTCCAATAAGAGGTGTTATTTTGATATTAATAGAAAAATGCCATTTTTTAATACAAGTGATCGGATGTTTAGTTCATTATAAAGCAGAAGATATGTTGTTAATAGTGAAAATTAACATCAGGCAAATAACTACTACGACACGCTTACAGGACCATATCCTCTTCATGAAATTTTCCATAACCAAATCGCAAAGTGGCTGCCCTATGTCCTCGATAGCCTCATGAATTTCATCTTTGAGATCTTGAGTTGACGCTGAGCTATTGGCATAGGCCTTCTCTATCACGTGGCTCCAAAGGAAGAAGTCGCAAGGTGTTAAATCAGAAGATCTATTCAAAATAACACCTCTTATTGGAAAACCCTATATATATTTTAAATTGACTTAGGCACTTTTATTTTCTTTCCATTTTTATGAAAATTCAAGGAAAAGTGTTTAACTTGAACATGTTCAATCGGCCGAGCATTCAGAAAAATCATTTAAGCTAGATCGAAATGGCGGTTGCACTGTGCTTATGAAAGAAACTGTGCATCTTTTGTATAAATTTGAACAATTTCATATCTAAGTATTGGATGAATAATTCAAGTTATCGATTCACGCCATTAGAAAACTTGTTTCTAACCCTAGAATGTTTACAATAATCAAGTTACTTACTTTAATTAAATATAAATAATTAATAGTTAGTACATAAATAATAGGCATTGTTTAATAATTATAATTTCCAAGTAAATAATTGACTTTATAACGTACTGATAACCATAACTCACGCTTGACCTTGCATTAGGCCGTATATGACTGTACGATGTGCACTCTTCGCGCTCTACCTTCAAAACGGTTGGTCGTATGAAAAAAAAGTTTAAACAAAAGTTGTAGGGAATTTTATAGCCTACAACTTTTATAATAAATGCAAATCTCATTTAACCGATAGGAAGCCAGATATTCGCGAAAAACCGATTTTTGTGACCTTTGACCTTGAATATCTTGAGACGCGGACACGATAACGATTGTGACTTTTGAGACAACATTTAGAATGACAAAACAAAGGTTCATACCAATTTGCAGCTTATTATCTTTCATTCCGAGGTTGACCCCTTTTTTTACCTAATATGACTGGGCTAAATCAGAAGATCTATTCAAAGTAGATAACACTTCTTATTGGAAAACCCTATATGTATTTAAAATTGACTTAGGTACTTTTATTTTCTTTCAATTTTCATGAAAATTTAAGGAATAGTGTTTAACTTGAACATGTTCAATCGGCCGAGCATTTAGAAAAATCATTTAAGCTAGATTAAAATGGCGGCTGCACTGTGCTTATGAAAGAAACTGTGCATCTTTTGTATAAATTTGAACGATTTCATATCTAAGTATTGGATGAATAATTCAAGTTATCGATTCACGCCATTAGAAAACTTGCTTCTAACCCTAGGATATTTACAAAGATCTTCTGGTAGGAGCACTCTCCTGCTTACTCAACTTGTTTCCATATAATTTCTTATTATAATCATGGTGTTTGGTACTGTTCTTGAAGGCAATTGTCCTATCATTTTCAAGGTTATTATTATCTTTCTTCTTTCTTAATTCATTTGGTAATATCGAGGTGTCTTCACCTTGTAATAAATATTTTGGACTGAATTCAGCGACTGTGTGTTCCGTTTCGTTGTATTTTTCTACACAGATATGTGCTTTAATTGTCCATGCACATCTTCTATTTTCCTCGTTTATTGCACATCTGATTTTATGTACGAGTTTGATTCAATCGTTCATTTATGCCGTTAGAGAATGGTGCATTGACTGCAGTGAAAATTATCGTGATGTTCTTTTTTTCTAGGTACTTTTTGAATTCTTTGGAATTTATGCCTGGATATTGATCTGTTAAAATTATCTCTATGTCATGATCTTTGAGCACGTTTTCTGTCAGTTTAATGAAATCACTTGCGTTTTGTGTTTTTGATGTTAATATGTAAGCAAATCTTGTAAAGTGATCTACTTGTAGATGTAAATATTTCTTTGTGGATCGGGAACCACCGAATCCCCCTATTGTATCTATGGAAACTGTAATGTGACGCCTACGCCCGGGAATCGAAGGATTCCGAACCCGAACCCTTGCACCCGGCCAGATGGGTATGACCTCGAAGTGCAAGCGGACTTCATCTTTCGTGCGGATATCGTTGCGCAGAAAATATTTTTTTTTCGCTCCAAATATTTAAATCTGTGGATATAAATATTTGAAACATAATATTAATCAAAACCCCGACACACTTCGAGACATATCCATCTGGGAATGCCCCCCTCCACCGTTGCCATCAAAAAACTATGCCACTGGCGACAAATAAAAATGCACATTGCCGCCATGTGGCGTTCCATTCCGCACATCTGTTTTGTCGGCGGTTGTCGGATTGACAGTCCGACGCAACGAGAAAAAACGGCGGGAAAGGAGATCAAGGCTAACCTCGAAAAAATGTGCTTTCGTCGTTTTGCTTAGTAGTTAACGTAAAGAATTATATAAATTCAAGTGTTTAGAGATAAAAATATGAACAAGTAATGGGAATGATCAGAAATGGACGGTCATGGAAATTTTTTTAAGGAAGCCGGGCTGGTTGTCGCAAATTTTCCGAATAGGTTTTCAGCCATTATTTCGTGAGTGCAACGTTGAACATTTAGTAAAAAAATTCCAAATAATATTAGCATAGGTTTCTTGGATTAAAACCGGAAATGAAACGCTGGACTCTTGGACCAGAAACGAGAACCTTAGCCATCCGTATAGTTTTGTGGGTTCCACATAGGCTGGAGGGGACTGAACTCACAGGTAAAGAACTGAGTGTATTGTACACCACTGCTGTAAGTTTCAAAAACATTTACTTTCAGCTGTTTAGAATAAAACCCTGCGCCGGAAAGCGCTGAGTACGCTCCGTAGTACCAAAGAACAGAATTGCACAATATGTTGAATATTGCAAACTATGTTGTCAAGGTTAGTGGAATACTCAACCTTTTCTTTTCCGCCTATTTTATTGTAACGGTTTGTCGCGGTGGTAAAAGCTAAATCGCAAGATAATTGTTGGAATCTTGCAATCTATCATAGCTCACGATAATTTGCTTATCAAGGAATTGCTTGAGTTGGTCGTGGGATAGGCAATGCAAGAAAATGATTCTGGACTCGATGCTACCGACTAGCCACAACAAAACCTTACATCCTTTAAATGCTTGATCTTTCAAAGGGGGTGATCATGAAATAGTTACAAATACAAGATGAAAATGAGAAAATAGATGAGTGGATTCTATCAGCATCAGTTAGTTATCGTTGTTTGGCGAAAATTTCGGTAATCGTAACCATCCAGAGGAACCGTTTTTTTTGAAAAAAATATGTACGTACGAGTTACTTGAGAAAAGTATAATAGTCTGATAGAGAAAACAACTTTTAAGTGAGCTGACTGCAGAAGAAAATATCCTCAGAGCATTAGGGTTATTAGAGATCGATAATATTGCATTGAAGGAACTTATCACACCTATGAGAGAGATCAATAAGATAAAAATAAGCATACGAGTATCTTTCAAAGAATTAATAACTTTAAAGATTCCTTTCCAAACCAGTTCTATCCTGAAAATTTTGAAATAAAATAATTAAAAATTAATATGAGAATAGCAATTAAATAATAGTTTAAATAGTCAGTGCAGTTGATATGGTATCGATACTATATTTCAAGGTGTGTATGTATGTAGTATCTGTTAAAATTATTCGATCGCACACTCTTGCACAGAAAATACTTGTTCTTAAATATATCACAACCAAAGGTAATTACAGATAACTTACGGGATTCGACTGTAGAAAATTCTTTACATCCCGTTTCCTGAATATCCTTTTTTTCCGATGCTACTTATTATTTTAAGTATTGATACTTGTGTTTCAATTTATATGTATGTAATTTTAATTTTCAACCTATTTTCGAACCATCGCTGATAATTGCTAGTAAAATACTAAATCTAAACTCTACTTTTGAATATATTTTTATCTTCAACACTTTGATTAACAATATGTAATTTATCAATTTTTACGTTTGTATAATCTAGTTATTATCAAATATTAAAAGGATCATTACTTGACGAGTACATGTAACCCTTGTCTGCCATAAAATATTGTAAGCCTAAATACCAACGTGAACAGTTTTTTTGAAGAAGAAAGGGATGTATCCGAGTCAATTACATTTGATATGATAAATTGTAAGTTTACAACAGCAATGATTCAGTAGAAATCGTTGAATTTTGTTTGATGCTTTTTAATATAATAATCGATGATAATTAAGCTCTGGATTCGATAAGCTATATTCGGTTTTCTGATTTTACATTTTCTTAACGGCGGGGTTTTCGGCACAAAGTACGAGTATATTGTCTGCATATTTACTTTCTGTGGTCATCTTAAAACGTGGAGTCCTTAAAATCTAATGCAAATCATTTGATCGACATTGGATGCTTAGTAATATAATCTTTACTTTATGATGAACCCAACTTTTCCTGGGCCAAAAGGGCAAAACTTGTCAATAATGATCCTTAGTAAAAGATTCCAAACTAGATAATCATTTACGCTTCTGTTTCCAAAATCGACAACAAACTATGCAAAACATAGATCAAATCGCTCAGTCCAATAGAATTCCGTAATTCTATTTTTTCTAAATTTACACTTTTTGTTTTTGCGTTTGGATTACGAAAGTGTAAACGAAACTTTTATTTTCCACCTTAAAATTTTCTAATTATTATTCTATCATTACGTTTGATTAAATTTTACAAATATTTAAATTCTCTGGTCAGATTTTTATAATTTTTCTCGCGTTTACATTCGAAAATAAGGATAATTAGAGATCATCAATCAAAGTATATACACAACATAGGTTGTAACATATCGCTAGAAAATTGATTTCAAGTTTTAATACCTTGCCTAATATGTGTTCCATATGATTTTACAATTAAATTAAAAGAGAAATTTACAATTTTGACTATTTTTCCAAACTCCTTAAGGGCATGGATATAAAAAAATGTTTATTTAAATAAAAAATAACCTAAATATAAAATAAATAAGTAGTTTTTGCAAGGTTTATAAGTATTACACAACTGAGTTTTACAATGGATGTGAGTGTATTATTGCGATTTTATTAATAGTTTCAAGAGAATTCAGAATTCCTATATTGACTGCATATTGTTATTAGCATTAAGATTTTGCATTTTTTTATATTAAATAGTTTAAATTGTAAGATATTAACTTTTGATTTGATTCTTCTTCATCGTTTTACAACTTGAACAAGAAGTTGATTAAAATTGGTTGTGTTAGATAATAAATATAACATGAATTGCTAACAGAAAACGGATTTTCCTTTTCAGTGGTTCTTCCTGTTTCAGCGGGAAAATGAGTGCATGGTAGGTATGCCGTCGCGAGGGTAGGGTTTCGCCAAATCCGCTGAGGTCGGTTTCGCGTCGCGCGCGGTACGCGGTACCTTTGTTGTTTCGTCATTTCATTAGAGTAGTTTTCGTCGGTTTAATTTAGAGTAGCATATTTTTCGGTACCGTGTCGGAAATTCGGGAACGCGAAATAAAAATTAGATTTTGTATTCTTGACTGGTTAATGAAGACATACGGAGTAATGTAGAATAGGTTTCTTCTCCGTATGGTTATGTTTGATAACGCGTTTTGAAAACGGGCATGTTCAGGTGGCTGAAAATATTGTAATTGAGCGTAACCCATTCGGAGACCCGCGACCGAAATCCTCTCCGAACTAGCTGGCCGACAAGCAGCCACCGCGTGAATGGGTTACGGTGCACGGATTGGTTGACCTGTTGGTACCATCCGTTGGCACTACTCAGACTTAACGTCTAGAACCGATGAGAGGTCGGTTCCGCGTTCGGACGTAAAATGTTAAAAATCATTACAAAACTATTTCAAACGGTTTTCGTGCAGGACCAAGGCGTGACATTAGACCAATCTTGTCTTGGTGTCTTAATTTATTTCTTATACAAATCTCGCAAATCCTGAACGTTTTCTTTATATTTTCCGATCTGTTTTCCACTGTTTAATATGGTAATATTTTGTTTTGCATTTGTTTTATGCCGATGTGACAAAAACTTTTGTGAACGGTTTCTATAAGTTTCTTACAACACTTTTCTGATAGTACATTTTTTTCTTTTTTCCTAACTTTTCTATAATACAGATTATTGTTAAAAACTAATTTATCTTTACTATCTTTTAATTATCTGTTTTCTTTTTGATCTTATAAAATATCTTCTATTTTTACTAAATTTACAATTTTTAATTCATCGTCTGCGTCTTCATGAGACTCTAATACCGGGTTTCGGCTCAAGCAGTCTGCCTCTAAATTATCTTTACCTGGGCGGTAAATTAATTCAAAATCATATTGGGATAAATAGTAGGTAAGATCACCTAATTCTTCATCTGTTCTTGCCTTGATATTCATTTTTTCTAGTGGCTTGTGATCTGAAAATACTTTGAATGATCTGCATATGAGCCAGTGTTGCCAGTTCTTTACTGATTCTTTAATTGCTAAGCATTCTACATAAATAGCTTTCTTTCTTTTTTGTGATTCATTCAGTTTTCGAAATTCGTATTGTGTTCTGTTTGAAGTCTGACAGCTTCCATCTTACTGACTGCCACCTACAATAATTGGTCTAACTTACCGACCTGCCAAGTTAAATACAATGGTTTTCTTACAATAAGTGAACTGACTTATCGAAGCGTGGCGCTAAATTTAAATGAAGAGATAGTATTTTCCAAACACATATATATATATATATATATATATATATATATATATATATATATATATATATATATATATATATATATGTATGTATGTGTGTGTTTGGAAAATACCATCTCTTCATTTAAATTTAGCGCCACGCTTCGATAAGTCAGTTCACTCATTGTAAGAAAACCATTGTATTTAACTTGACAGGTCGGTAAGTTAGACCAATTATTGTAGGTGGCAATCAGTAAGATGGAAGCTGTCAGACTTCAAACAGAACACAATACAATATTAAAATCATAAAGATTAAATTGTTAACGTAAACGTTATTGGAAATTAACTAAGAAACAACAGTGTGAATAACAACATCGAATGTTGTTTCTTTGTTAGTTCCAGGTAGGATTAATACTAACTTTAAATTTAATGATGTAAGTTTTCTATATGAAAATAAAACTTTGTTAATTCCAGAGAAACAATTCGTGTGTTATTTATTCCTACATGAAATCATTTGCACAAGAGCATGCGGCAATCACGAAGACATCATATATATATATATATATATATATATATATATATATATATATATATATATATATATATATATATATATATATATATATATATATATATATATATATATATATATATATATATATTAATATATACTGCAGCTTTCAAGAGGGCACCACTTTTGACCTACTCACCAGATTTTATATTTGTAGCCAATGTGGTTTGCGACAAAGCTTGCTGAGTCACACTGACGGACGAAGAGTCAGACAAACAGGTCGCAATTTTAGTGGGGTATTGTAAAATTGCTTTACAATACGTTCTATAGGCTCGTTCAAAGTTTTGAAATTTATAACACCAAGAAACTAAAATATGTATAACATATTCGAAATTATTGTGAATATATTAAATTATTCCTTTCTCAAATTTGGAACCTGATGTATTGTAATGATATTGTGTATTATGAAAATATCAAAAATTGAATACTTCAAATAAAAGAATTAATAAAATACCAGATATTTGAAGACAAATTTGAAAAAATCGGTTTGTTAAATCTTTAAAAACTCGGTTAAAATTTTTTGGGGAGCCATAGACATAATATGGGATATAAGTCTCCCGATTGAAAAACGACATTAAAATAATAGGAAAGTGTTATCAAAAAAATTTAATCCCGAAGATGCTGGCTTACAAAATTCGTTTTACAAAGTCCTTATAATTCGATTTACAAAGTCCTAATAAGTAGATTCAAAAAAGGTCTGTGCTTCTTAAGAATATTTAGCTTCTGCCGGATAATCTCTAACGTAGGAGGTTGGACGTACAACGAATTCTACAAAGACCTTATGGTTTGATGTCCTATCTATCCATGCGTCACAACAAGTTTTCTTCGAAACTATAGAAGCAACAAAGTTAAAACTTTATGGGAAAGTCAAAAGTCGTTGCCCCTCAATGTTTTAGGTCAGATCAAATATTGCAAAATTTTTTAGAATGGTCCCCCTTATAATAACGTGACTTTTCGAGAAAAGTTTTTATCAAGGGTAGCCAAAAGAGGCATCAAATAAGGTCTTAATTCTAACTTTTAATTTTTTCGCATCAGACGGCCCAGGGGGAGGCAAAGTATACGAAATGAAAGTATCTGGATTGGACACCTTCGAGCTGAAAAATCTGAAAAAATCACGGAGGAAAATGTTTATGAGTGCAAAGACAATAAATACCTCAAAAATCAAAATTTATCCAACCTTTGTTAGTAATAGTTTTTTTTTTTGTAAGTTTGACGTCCATAAAATCGAAATGGTAACCTTGAACATCTAAGATGTATAATTATGTTTATTAAGATCAAAAAATAGACACATGACCACAAAATTTTATTAAAAAGTATCATAATCAAGTGAGATAAAAAAATTTAAATTATATAGCAGCACAATAACATGTGGCGAAGGGTGTTATTTGCCAGGTGGGCCATATAGTAGTATCTTTTTAAATCACATATTATTTTGACACTGACAGCTGTTTCCCGCTCAAAATTATGTTGTATTGAATTATGACTTGATGCCGAATGACCATCTTCTTCGTTATCACTTCGCAGTTTGGTCATTAGAGCAGCTCGAACCGGTTGCCGATTTTTCTCAAAAATCATCTTTTCTGATGAGGCACATTTTCATCTCGGCGCCTATGTGAACAAACAAAAACCCACAAGTTATTATCAAAAAGCCAATGCATCCTCAGCAAGTGACAATGTGGTGTGAATTCTGGACTAGTGGCATCATTGGGCCGTTTTTCTTTGAAAATGAGGCTGGAAATGCTGTTTCGGTCAACGGAAGCGCTACAGAGGCATGATAACCGACTTTTTGTGGTCGGAGATTGAGAATTTGGACTTGACTGACCTTGGTTTCAACAGAATGGTACACCATGCCAAACAGATCATCAAACAATCGGTCTTTTGCGCACAAAATTTGGTAATCATGTAATCAGCCACCTTGGCGATGTCAATTGGCCGCCTCAAAGCTGCGATTTGATACCGTCGGACTTCTTTTTATAAGGCACTGTGAAAGATCGGTGTTATACAAAAAATCTCCAAACGATTCAAGCACTGAAATAGAATATTCAACAAACTATTGCTCAGATAGAGCTCGAAACCATCAATAATGAGCTGAGATGATGGTCTACTGTCACGCGAGCCGTGGCAGCCATATGAATGAAATTGTATTTCACAACTTACGAGAAGGTTTATTCTTGCGAATAAGGCAAAAATATAAGAGCGCATAACTTTTTAGTTTTTATTTAAGTGAATTGTATATAGTTTTTGCATTTACCAGTTGTATCGAAAGAAAGTTTATTCGACGTTTTTTTTTATGTGTGAGTCATCTAGGCTTATAAGGTGGAACGTCAATATCTGGGCTTACTACCTTCCCCCAAGGTAAAAAACTAAATAGAATAAAAAAAGGCACTGCGTAAGCCAAAGGTTTCTAGTTCGAGTCCCGTTGATGACAACAAGATTTGTTTCGAGTGATTCTTTGAACGGACTATAAACTCGTTAAGTTATTATACACACTGGTTTAAAATCAGAACATATCGCAGTTTGATTGATGGATACACGGCCAAAGCCTTGCACTGACCATATCACCTTCTCGAGTGCCGAAACATACTATCAAGATAATGAGACTCCTAAACTTTCTCTAAGCGAAGGCCCACAAGGGGCTGTAGTGCTAAAGCAAAATAAGCAAATTTGTATATTATATTTACAATCCCTAAGTAAGTTTGAAAGATTATATTTATCTTTGTCTACGTATATTGACTACGAACGGCATTTAAAACTAACAAACTGAAATCAAAACTAAATGTCCCATCAATATACGAGAACAGCGGCATGAACAAACTGACATGCAAGGACTGTGACATGATATATATAGGAAGAACAATACGGAAACTAACGACAAGATAGAAAGAGCACTTACAATCTTTCTTACACAGCAAGGTGGACTCCAATTATGCGATGCACCTACAAAACCAATCACACGAGCCTGACGGAATATATACAATACAAACCTCGGAAAACAGAGGTAATATTATTAACGAACACCTTATTACAAATTCCGACGCAATTTTCTCAGTACTAGACCACACTCTCAAGCAAAAACGGAAACGAGATGAAACAGAACAAACGGACATCCAACAATCAAAAAAACAAAAACATAATATCCCTCTACCTGACCTAATTTAGTAACTGACCAAATTTAGTACTTGACTTAATTTAGTACCTGACCTAATTTAGCACTACCTACTTAGCCCATCCTATGACTATATAAAGTCATTCCCTTCAACACATCCTTTAGATACTGAAGATGACTCAAGGGCGTCGAAACGCATCTGCTCACACAACAAAGCAAGGCCCGACGTCTTTTAAGGAAATTAAAAATTGCATTTGCGTTCCAGTACTAGATGCAAACCCAGATGGTTGAATTTTTGCGCATTACAAGTATGCGGGTGATTGTAAATGATAGCTTAAAGATAGTACTATCTTGATTGGGTAGCCAGGTGCTCATTACATGCCAATTGATCTAGAGAGATATATTTCTTATAGGCAATCGGAACCCTATGGTCCATATGTCTCTTTAGCATATTATGATGGACTAGATCTTGAAGAGCTTTTGGGTAGTTTTCGAGAGATGATGCATATGCTGCAAGTACCTATATTATGGTCCAAGTTGTATACCTGGCGGAAATATGGGTCAACTAAGGAACAAACATTGAAAGAGAGCGTAAATTGTATGAGTATGAATTGTGAGTAGAATACTTACAATAGAATTAGGAGAAGATATACAGAAAATAGCTAGTATGGGAGATTGTTAATGATGGTGGAAGCAATTGAAGAAAATAGTCAAGCCAAATTAGATATGATATGCGAATCGGTAGCGTAGTAAAGACATCAATGTAACAGGCAAATCAAACTTAGTTTTGGTAACGGTGAAATTGAGTGTAAATTCAATTATTAGTTTTGCTTCGATTGTTCTGATTAAATAAAAAATCCACACAGGCATCACCAGCCGATAAGGAAAATTCGTCGCAGGCGCCATTAGTTTCAATAAGCAAACAGCCTTGCAAACTACTAGAATTCTGGTTGCAACTTGCATAACATTGAATGAGTTTTAAGGACAAAAAAGTCTTTTAGCTTTCTTATTGGGAACATTTGTGGCATATGCATAGATTTTGAGTCAAAATTTCAGTCAATATTAAATTTAATTAAAATATGTTAAGAAAAAAGGCAAGTACGAGTACCTGAAAATTTATTTACTAGAATAGTCACCTCGTTGGGTCCTATTGCCAAACAATACGAAATTCAGGGTATCCTGAGACCTCATGAAAATAGATGATAGTATTTAATTTTTAAAAATCGAACGAAAATTGTGGCTTCGAAGCCCTTCAAACGTTGAACATTTAATTCATTGCCATTTTGAAAGTCAAGCACTGTTTAAGATCTGCTATTCATAAATACTTCTAATATCAACTATTTCAAAACACTTCCATGACATTATATTCACCATTTTGGTTGTTGGTAAAATAACAAATTTTGATTATTTTTAACTTTAGAGGGCTATGATATTGAAATTAAGCATTTAGTTTTGTATTATTTTAACGGACATTCATCTTAAGGTCTCATCAACAATGAATCGAATCTTGTTTAAATCAGAGCTTTACTCGGGACAACGCAAATAGGTCTCATTTTAATATTGAAAATGGCACTTAAAAATATTAATTTTGAACAAAAACTTACCTAAAATACCCGGAATAATACAGATACTATTGAAAATCATTAATCCTTTGATTGAATTTAATTTTGGCAGCACGAAGTAAACAAGGAGGGTTAACCCAACTACATGAAAGGACTCCATGAGTCCCACCTTGAACAATTTCATAACTTTATATCACATTGCACTTTAAATTTGTAATTATAAAGACATACCAGCATCACTTCACCTAACTTTGGCGCACGAATATTTTTGAAAAAACATATTCGCGCTGCCCTTAAAAACGTAAACACTTCAGGGGCTGCAAATGCAAAAACTAATAACCAAATAAGTGCGACTCGTTCCTCTTCCGGTATAAATGCGTAATAATCAGTATTAGGATCTAGAGAAATTTTATAAATTCTGAGTTCCCGAAATGAAAATATCAATGCTTAAAATACTTCTTATATCACAATAACGGACGGTGGTTCCTGGCATCAGATGAGCTACGACCAATAATAGACTTAATTTTGCAATAACACTAGTACACAAAATCACGGCAAACACCAAAAAATACACAAAAAGTTTCATCACTTTTATGAAAATCTGAAACTTCCGCCATGTGGCTGACGATCCGGATGTGTTTGAAAGAGGAGGATCTTGGAACGAGTCCCATAATGGTGTCTCCTTTTGTTTGCTGCAAAAATCCAAAAGTTTATTTTTAACCATATGCAGTTTGGGAGTTTGAAATCTTATTCACTAAATATTTTATGTTACCTGATATGAAACTCATCGTCCAAAATTTCGGTTTCATCACTACTATAACTTGCTTTTCGCGAAGCCATCGTTAACCATCATACTTCGAGTTCAAAACCACAATTCATACTGCATTAAGTCATCGTTAATTGAATTACCAATCAGATAGAAAGTACGTCCTTCACGTGCCTAGTATCTTCTTATCAACGAGGTATCATAAATTTGATATCTACTGTTCATTAAAAGTGCACGGTTCTTTTCGTGTCATTATCACCGTGAAAACATCTTCAAATGATTGCAGCTTATCATGGTATGTAGTTATACTTTTTTATTGATTTGATAAAATTATATCAATAACATTTCTTTGCGTTTGAGGAAGTGATGTTTTGCTTTATGGTTATAATTTGTTTAGTTTTAGATAAAATAGTCACAGAAATAACTTCCTAAAATTGATGTTTTCTGAAATTAGTCAATAGTATTCAAAAATGATTCATAAGAGATTGTTCTAGTATAGTTCAATTCATTTAAGGATTGTTTCAAGTTAATTCTTCATAATAGCTTTTGGAATTTATAATGCGCCACCTATTTTTCAAAGGAAATTTCGTGCTGCGTTACAGTGGACAAGACTGTTTGTTAACGGCATAATACTAGCACTTTTTATGTTTAGATTGTCCCCACGAGAAACGAAGCTAAGATCTGTGAAAGTTTAACGCGTATTTTAAGAACAGCGAATGACTACAATATCTGTTTCTAACAGACTTTCAAAGGAAAGGAGGTTATTAGATTCAAGTGCATATTTTTTTATTCGTTTTCGGACTCTGTTTTCGCTAAACTATTGGGCTTACTTATCATTGGGTCCCGCTTGAAGGACATATAAATCGAGTAATCACAAAGCGCAAATTTCGTTAATAAAGTTCAATTTTCACCTACTCTTCTCCAAGAAGTTACATACATATAAAGCAGGTTGGAAAATATATATCTACTACATATGTATGTAGAATACGAGGGAAAGCGACAGACAGAGTCAGAGCTGTTGATAGTAGAATGCAACGTAAAGCAGTTGATTTCCAATATTAAAAGGTGTAAGACGTGCCGTGTACAGACGAGCTAAAGAAAGATCAAAAATTAAAAGAGTTTTCCTAAGAACATTCGTGTTTCAATTTCAAAATTTATTATTTCATTATTACATGGGGGCTCAACCACAATTGAAACATTGAGTGTAGTGCCGTAAATTAGACAATGCTTTCCTATCGCAAAATAATAAATTTTTCGGTTGTGCAGTTGAAAAACGAGTTAAGTGTGCGTGGCTGCAAAACGACGGGAAACAAAGCAGCACTTCAAGCACGCTTGCTTCAAAAGCAAAAGATTTGGAAAAACATGGCGGACATGAAGACGACGGTGATAATATTTCACACTGCAAAGACGAAGGCACTATTAGTGAAGAACCAAATGATGACGATGGGCAACGGAATAATGGTGACGACGATGACGAAGCGGAGAAAGACGACAAAGATAACTCAAACGACGCCATCAACTACAAAGACAATGAAAAGAGCAGTCATAAAGAGAGCCACGACGATCAATATGATTTGCGTGATGATGCCGACTATGGTGATAGTGATGAGAACGACGACAATCAATTAAGAAGTAGTGTGCATGTAGCAGAAAGTGAATACGAGGAACGTTCAACGAATAAGCAGACATGGAGACAAAAGCCGAAAGTCGAAAAACAACCAGTAATTAAGAAAGCAAAGATAACATTCAAAGATTTTGAGAATGCAGTTGGATATTTTTCAGCGGATGAAGCTTTGCGAATTGAGTCATGGATAGAGGACGTCGATGATTTCAATGAAATGGCTCGATGGGACGATTTAGAGCTTTTCATTTACGCAAAGCGATTATTGAGAGGTGCAGCACTGCATTTCTCACGGACACAACGCCTTATTTGTTCCTGGTCTAAACTAAAACGTCTCTTACGTGAAGAGTTTGCAGAAGAAGTCGACAGTGCAGATGTTCATAGAGCATTACGAAAACGCAAGAGGAAAACAAATGAAAGCTTGAAAGGATATTTATACGAAATGCACGCAATCGCTCTTCAGATCGACATGGAGCATTCTTCTATAATTAAATATGTTGTCGATGGTATAAGTGATAACACTCTGGAAAAACTTATTTTAGAAGGTGCGCGTAGTTTAAAAGAACTCTAAGAAAAAATAACAGTTTACGACAAAATTAAATCGCGTAACGCGAAAATTCCGACAAAGCAGATTAAAAAGTGTTTTAACTGTGGTGCTGACGGTCACGAGTCAAAACAATGTTCAGATGGAAATAAAGGACCTAAATGCTTTAAGTGCAATAAGTTCGGACATAAAAGTGTACAGTGTCGGAACCGGCCTTTAGTAAATTTTGTGAAGTCAAACATGACGTATAAAATAAACATAAATGGACTCGGTTTAATTGGTCTTCTTGATACAGGTGCTGAAGTGGCATTAATCAGACAGAGCGTTGTAACACGATTGAAGTCAACTGTGTTCAAGCACGCACAATCAAGTTTACGCGGTCTCGGATCTAATTTTAAATCAATGGGTTCTATCATAGCAGACGTAGTTTTGAACGAAATTCTCATCAAGAATTGCGAGCTACATATTGTTCCGGATTCGTTGAGCGAATATGATGTTACTATCGGAATCACCATCCTAAACCGAATCAACTTAGTAATTGATGAGACAGGCATTCATATTTATGAACGAACTTCAGCTGACAGAAAATCAGAATCCGTGAGTGAGAGCAATATTCAAGAATGTAGCGAACAGACTTTGCATTCGTTGATGCAAATGGAAATCTTCAACGAAGGCTCAACTATAGATTTCACCGTACCTGATGCCAAAACTAAAGTCAAAGTCGAGTCGCTGATTAAAAATTATAGACCAGCACAAGTAACGGAAACCGACATAAAGATGAAAATAGTGCTAACTGACGATGTTCCAATTTACCAGACACCACGGCGGCTACCATTACCCGAGCAAAAGTTAGTGGAAGAGCAAATCGAGCAGTGGCTGGAAGATAAAGTAATCCAACCATCAACATCCGAATACGCAAGTCCGATTGTTTTGGTAAAAAAAAAGATGGTACAAAAAGATTATGTATTGACTATCGGAAGATAAATAGGAAGATCTATAAAGACCGATATCCATTACCAAGAATTGACGACGAAATAGATAAATTGCAATCTGCGATATTCTTTACGACACTCGATCTTTCTAATGGATTTTTTCACGTATCTGTCGAAGAAAATAGTCGCATGTACACGTCGTTTGTTACACCAGCGGGCCAATTTGAATTTCGTAAAGTGCCATTTGGGCTCTGCAATTCACCGAGTGTTTTTCAACGATGGACAAACCATATTTTCAGAGACCAAGTGAACAGAGGGATTGTAATCATTTATATAGACGACATCATTATACCTTCTACAACACTAGCTGAAGGGTTGACACGACTAGAAGAGGTATTGAAAGTTGCAAGTACTAATGGCCTAAACATCAAATGGAAAAAATGTGACTTCCTGCAGACACGTATAGAATATCTTGGTCATATTATCGAAAAAGGCAAAGTTACACCATCTGACGCCAAACTGAAAGCGGTTCAGAATTATCCTGAACCTAACACTACGAAAGCAGTTCAATCATTTTTAGGACTTGCTGGATATTTTCGGAAGTACATTGAAAATTTTGCTGCTATGACAAAACCAATGTCAGATATCCTAAGAAATGAGATTCCATTCGTCTTCGGAGAGTGTGAAAGGCAGTCATTCAAGAACATAAAGTCTTTGCTAGTAGCAAAGCCTGTGCTACAAATTTTCCGATATGGTGCAAAAACTGAGTTACATACTGACGCAAGTAAAAATGGACTTGCTGGGATTTTGTTTCAAGAAAGTGGCGACGATCAACAATTGCATCCTGTCTATTTCTGGAGTCGAAAGACATCTCCCATTGAAGAAAAATATTCAAGCTACGAACTAGAAGTCTTAGCCGTCTACGAAGCAATGAAGAAGTTCAGAGTATATTTACTTGGCCAACCAATTTCGATCATCACAGATTGCAAGGCGTATACGACGACAATGGCGAAACGAGATTTAGTGACGAAAATAGCAAGGTGGGCTATGTTCATGGAAGAATTTGACTATAAGGTACAACATAGAGCAGGAAATAAGATGCGTCACGTTGATGCACTCAGTCGGTATCCGATAGTAGGTCATGTTGGTGTGGATTCTACAGTGATTAATAAAATACGTAAGGCTCAACAAGAAGATGATCAGATTAGCGCTATATTTGAAATACTGAAATCTACATCGTATAAAGATTATGTACTTGAGAATAATCTTATCTGTAAACAGATGAATGGAGATACATTAATTTTGATCCCTGAATTTATGAGAGACACCATTTTAAGAGAGATACACAACCGAGGACATTTTCGATTCACTAAAATGAAAGAGCTTATAAAGAATTAGTTTTTTATTCCCAACCTGAGAAAACGAATTAAAAAATGTGTTCATAGCTGCATCGAATGCATACTAGCAGATAAAAAGCGGGGTAAACGTGAAGGATTGCTGAATCCTTTACCTAAAGGAGATTTGCCGTTGGAAACGTTTCATATCGACCATTTGGGACCTCTTACGTCAACCGAAAAGAATTATAAGTACATCTTTACCATCATCGACGGATTTACAAAGTTCGTTTGGATATTCCCTACGAAAACGTCGAATTCGGAGGAAGCTCTGCAAAAGCTGGATATCACCGCAAATATATTTGGACATCCGTCAAGAATTATTGCTGACAAAGCTGGTACCTTTGTATCAGAAAAATTTAGGGACTACTGCAGGACTAATGACATTGTTTTACATCACGTAACGACTGGCACCCCAAGAGGCAATGGACAGGTCGAACGAATTCACCAGGTGATCATCAGTCTATTGACAAAGCTGAGCATTGACAGGCCTGAAACTTGATATCAACACACCAACAGAGTGCAAAGAAGTCTTAACAGCACATACCAAAGAGCGATAAAAATGACACCATGCGAATTACTGTTAGGGATCAAGATGAAGACTGGGGAAGACGTCGATCTGAAGCGGCTTATTGAAGAAGAGTAAATTGAATACTTCGTGAATTCTCGAGATGAATTACGGGACCGAGCTAAAGATGCCATTTTGCGAATTCAGAACGAAAATAGGCGGTCCTACAACAAGCCAAGGACCAAAGGAGCTAATCATCATGTCAACGATTTAGTTGCAATTGAGAGGACGCAGTTTGGAGACAAACTTAAAACACGTTGTAAATTTTTTGGACCATATCGTATTACAGCAATCAAAGATCGTGATCGATATGAGGTCAAGAAAGAGGGTGTTCATGAAGGCCCTGTGAAAAGTACCACGAGCTGTGACAAAATGAAGCGATGGAATCCCTTAGAGTCATCAGAGGCTGATGACTGTCAAGATAGCCGAGTGTAGGGTACGAGGGAAAGAGACAGACAGAGTCAGGGCTGTTGATAGTAGAATGCAACGTAAAGCAATTGATTTCCAATATTAAAAGGTGTAAGACGTGCCGTATACAGATGAGCTAAAGAAAGATCAAAAATTAAAAGAGTTTTCCTAAGAACATTCGTGTTTCAATTTCAAAATTTATTATTTCATTATTACATGTATATATTTACTACCGCATAATATATCAGTTAGTTGATACTAATTCAATTATGGACCATGCAGATATTAACGCAAACGTATGGTGAAAATAGTCAAAAAAAAAGCATGTACGGATTTTTCGCGCTGAACTACGCGATACTTTCGAACGACAATAGAAAGATGAATGCTGTTTTCTCAAAACTGTTGAACTTCCTTTAGGTAAAGTTTCATGCAAAGGACATTTCATTTCGACAACGAAGAAGGATAATACCGTTAGAAAAATGAGTTTTTATGACTTTAGTGCACATTGAATAGTTTTCCCCATCACTATCCAATATATGGGTGAGTTTCAATAAGGATTATTATTAATAATATAAACATTTAATGCCCATCCAATCAGGGGCAGGACCAAAATTAACTGTACGATAAAGATATCTTTTAATGTAATATTTGTATTTAAGTATGCTGCATAGTTAAAATGTTTAATATATTTAACCTTTTTGTCTCCTTCGATATATACTTTTAGGGTTTAGTAAAACAAATTTTTTACAATACCCTAGTAATATCGGTACCTGTCCGTTCGTCAGTGCGTCACAGAAAGTTTTCTCAAGAACTATTGAAGCTACAAATTGTGTGAACAGCTCAGTTTTTACGCGGATCCCTCATATAAGGATGTGAGCGCTTAAATAAAAATGTCTACCAAAGATAGCCAAGTAAGCTACCAAATGAAAGGTCTTGATGAGATATTTTAATATTTGTTATTAAAATTGCAATATCGTTGACGGGGTTGGTAGGGGAAGCGGATGAGCATGAAAAACTTGTGTCCTCTCCTCCCTCACGATTGGATACCTGTCGACTGAATAATCTGAAAAGAAATCATGTAGGTAGTGCTCTAATGAGTACAACAATGACAAATATCTGAGAAGTAGAAATTCTCTAAACTTTGTTAGTAATAGCATGATTTATCAATTTTACATTTTCTTGGGTAAAATCGTAGTGATACTCTTAAATTCAATGAAATTTCACACATGCATGTACATTTATAAGGCTAATAAATTACGAAAATTTTAGAAGAATCGGCTGGTATTCAACGAAGTTTTTTTCTTCGTCTTCGTAGTACCACAGCCCCTCTCGGGCCTTCACTGGCTGCAAATAGTGCGCACACCGACAAAATTTCGTTTCACGTGCACACGATCGGGCCTTTGTTATCATTCATTGAACAGTTTGAGTACAACACAACAAACGTTCTCTCACAACACAGCAAACGTAGAGGCAATGTAGTGAATTAAGTGAATTAATGTCCGTTCAGGACTGCAGCGCTGGTCTGCTGCCTCGGCGAAAGAAGATGGTAAGATCCGCCGAGATTGGCCTTGTCTGAGGACGCGTGAATGCGCTGGCAGGCTAGCGTTGCGGTGTCGTGAGGCGGGTTCTTTTCCCCAACCCAAGGACCCACTGCAAAAAAATTTCGAGGGTCAAAGAAATATCGAGCGAAGTTGAGAAGGAGGTAACCTACTGAATGTCAAAGAAAATTGCTGTCTCAAAGGACAAACTAGGCCTGGAGAAAACAGACGGACTAAAGATGACTTCGTCGATACCGACGAGACTTATGGGCCACAAATAAAAGTGAGCCATCCAGATGGTAGCGGTGCCCTTCGCACACTCCCCACCCGGATCAAGATCCAAATGTAAGCGTGGCCATATTTTTCATTTAAGTGAAAAACTCATACAAACTTAATTTGAATGAATTTTTCCTTCAAATGAAAAATATAAACATGGCAAATTTGTGTCATAGTATTATGTAACACTATGCCATAAATAGGCACGCGAGTGGAAGGCCACCTTACCCGGCAAGAACCCCTGTTAACAAAAGAAAGGAAAGAGCGCACCTGATGGCTATTCCATTCTAGAGGAGGAGCCTGCCATCGATGCGGGTCCTATATCCAGTCAGGTAGAACAAAATGGAAAGACCGAAGGTATCAATTTGATAATTTATTGTATTCATTTCTTTTTTTAAGTGAGTACAGTTTTTTAAAAATTTTTGTGCACTAGAATGCATGATGATGCCCAAAATTACCAAAATCAGTGCTGAGGAGAGGAAAATTATCCTGAAACTTAAGATTGAAGGGGAAACTTACCTCGAAGTTGGTCAAATAGTAGACAGAACTCATTCCTCTGTTCAGTATGTGGTGAAAACACTTAATACAACTGGTTCGGTTATGTCAAAGCCTCGTTATGGTCGACCCTCCATACTGACTGAACGCGCAAAAAAAACGTTTTGCGGGCAGTTTAAAAGAATTCTCGAGTAATTGCTTCCCAAAATTGTTACGAATATAAAAGACTCTTTTGGCAAGGTTCTCCACCAAGATACCATACGAAAAATACTAAAGAGGGATGGATATCGCTCACGCATAGCCCGTAGGAAGCCATACATTTTAGAAGTGAACAGGAAGAAACATGTGTATTTCGCAAAAAATATATAAACAAGCTGCCAGAGTTTTGGGAATAGGTTCTATTCTCTAACGAAAGAAAATTTAGCATATTTGGTATTAAAAGAAGAAAGTTGGTGTGGCGGAAGAACGGTACTGCCCTCGAAAAAGAAAATGTCGTAGCAACTGTGAAATATGGTGGAGGTGGTGTCATGGTCTGGGGGTGTATGGCGGCAGAAGGAGTTGGCCAACTTGTGGTTACAGAATCAACTATGGTTACCTTAATATTTTGAAGGCGAATTTGAAGCAAAGCGTTCAGCAGTTGAGGCTTGGTGACGATTTCTGGTTCCAGCAAGATAATGATCCCAAGCACATAGCACACAAAGTCAGTGAAGTTTTTTAAAAAATTTTGTGCACTAGAATGCATGATGATTCCCAAAATTACGAAAATCAGTGGTGAGGAGAGAAAAATTACCCTGAAACTTAAGAGTGAAGGGAAATCTTACCTCGAAATTGGTCAAATAGTAGGCAGAATCATTCTTCTGTCCAGTATGTGGTGAAAACAGTTAAGACAACTGGTTCAGGTATGTCAAAGCCTTGTTATAGTCGACCCTCCATACTGACTGAACGCGAAAAAAGACAACACAAAACGTCAACTGTGTATGCCGAACCAACCCCCAGACCTTAATCCCATTGAGCATTTGAGAGACCTCTTGGAGCGCAGGATCCGTCAGCACAGCATAACCTCGAAGAAAATGCTGAAAAACGTCATCGTCGATGAATGGGGCAAAATTACCAGGCAGAACACAGCCAAATTGGTTCACTCCATGTCAAATCGACTTAAGGAGGTCTTTAGGAGGAAAGGTTATCCGAAAAGTTATTAAGCCCTGATATGTAATAAAATATTTGAATATTTCAAATTAACATTGTCATGTGCGGATACTTTTTCTGGTTCGTTTCAGTGAGGCTTTATTGTTTTTTTTTTTATAAAATCTAGTTTTTAAAGGAATACCACGGGGAAAATTTACAGAAAAGATAGTTTCATTAATGAATAAACTTTGTTGCTTAAATATTTAAATGTAGCATCTTTCTTTAGCATGAATTTCCTAATATATTACTCTCTTTTGGTTTTGTATGGATACTTTTTCTAGCAAGTGTATAAATGCACTAGTTTTTATTTTAAACGATATTTTCCAATATATTTCAAACGAAAAGGCTTAACATTATAGTATTATCGTAATGTTTCTTTTAATATTGTATTTAAACTAGTAGATTAAATTAGAGTTTACTGTGTTTAAAAAGTTTAAATTTACAAATGAATAATTAAAACAAAAGAAAGAAACATCTAACGATTCCTAAAATCTCATGAGCAAGATAGTGACTTAAATGTGTAATACAAATTCATAAAACGAAACAATAATAATCCCATTGACGTATTTGAAAAGTAATTTTATTTTTAAAAACCTTTTCTAGTATTGTACACCGGAAGGAAAACTAAGTTCGCAATAACCAAACACTTATTTTTGTATGATCATATGTGACGTGATTAACATTTCTCTATAACTGAATATTTTCAACAATAATCACCGCTATGTATTAGTTATTTGGGAAAACTGTGTTCAATATCCTCTTAATTTTCGATGAAAACATGTATTCTATTTACTTAAAATCAGCTAGTTCACTTAAAATTTAAATGTTGTATTTTTAAAGCCACAGATTATTTTTTGCATAAGCATTTGGTTGATAGCCTCTTCAATTTTTGAAGAATATTTATTTTACTAACTGAAGGAGAGAATTTGCTTTTTTTGTATTATTTTTCCTGGTGCAAATACATCAAGCCTGTGTCTTTTTAATTACCCTCCCAGCAGTATTTACCCTGGATATGAAAAATTACCAATATATCGAATTTTTTATCTAGCCTTCTAATCAATATAATCAGTTCTCAAATTTAACTTAATAAGTATTTCGATTTCTTTTCAAAACGTTTTCATAGTAAGGCCACTTCTCGGTAGAAATTGAACCCCTTCATCAAATATTCGCCCATATATTTCAATTCGCTAAGGATTTCGGGTTTCACATCATATTTGCGGATTAATTGTGAATGAACGATGTTAGAAAATTACTACAATGTATTTAGCACCTCCTACGCACCTCCAATCATTTTGCTGCTCATGTTCCCAAAAATAAATTATTTCTAAGCACTTACTTGAGAATTCATAGGGTTAATACTAGTAAATATGGTTAATGCTAATACGTTTTTCGTCATTCTCACTAGCGACACTTTTTGTTTACCACATGTTGACTTTACTTGTAACTGTTCAGTCCACAAAAGTCTACAGGTCGAAATTGATTAGCAATAGCTTGGGAATGCACGAAGCGGATGTAGAGCAAAGTGCAGGGATAACGCTTTTCCTCTCCAGCAAATCACTACCAATGCAAACTTTCGTAGGCGAATGTTGATAGGAAACGGTACGGTAAAAATACCGAAATTAGTACGGACTGATAAACAGAAAACGACCGTGACTGCTCAAGAAACAAAAAGCATTGGTGCGAAATGGGAAACTGGAGCCCGCACATAGGGTTTGGTGAAATTTTGGAACCTTTCACACACTTTTGGAACGATTGTTGCACACTCGAGAGTTTACCAATCAGCTGGGGAATAATTCCGTCCTCTCATCTGGAATCTGTAGCCAATGACCCAGTGCCAAGGCTAGTTTGGCCCGGAATTGATTTGTTGATTCATTTCCCACGTCACAGAATACACTCAACAATTCCAATAAATACCGACGGCACGACAGTCAACATTTACACACACTCGTATGGTAGGCGGTGGAGAAACGTTGGTCGTTGGTTGTGTCGTGAAACCGTACGATTCACTCCACTCAATTTCACCCGACTATGTTTTCGTGGAGAATTACACCCGTGCATCAGCCGTCAAAGATTTCTTTCCTTTATCCAGTAAAATCTATCATATCACGATCATTCCGAAGATTTATGCTAAATCTTTAGTTGAAGCGCGAAGGATTGGAGTTCCTGCGAGTTTTACGGCGACCACCAGGGACTTTGCGAGCAGGATGGAACTGTAAAATAGTGAAAACCTCGGAACTTGACGCGACCATTGTCAACCTTTACACAAACTTCTATGGAAGGCACTCAAGAGACGTTTATCGTTTCTGTGTCTTTAAACCGTACGATTCACTGCACCGCAGTTGCCTTTATGGAACCTCAATTTTGAAATAATTGGTAAAAATTTCCCAACAAGTATTAACTAAGACGCGATGTTAATAACTTCACATGGCATCGAACTAAATGGCGACAAAACTTATCGAATCACAAAAGGTTTTATCGAAGAAAAATTCACCAATTTCCCCAGGGTTCTTTTTTTTCTCCCGTGTCGCCACCGGTAAATCCAATGAGCTTCTTGCTCAGCCAAGTTCGATTGCATTCAGTAAAGCAATACACCGTAGGGTCTAAATCAGTGTTCCCATGTCCGAAATTTTATTTGCAGGTTAAAATTTTTTTCAAAAAATTAACTGAAGTAAAGAAACATGCAAAAAATTAATTAGTAATAAAAGTTAAATCTCATGGACAATATAATTAAAGGATAACGTTTAAATTTAATATAAAGGAAAATTGATATAAAATTACGTTTAATAACAATAACAAACAAAAAATTTTTTGATTTTTGAATTGAAAGAACAAAACTACTATTTATTTCACCTTATTATTTTCTAATTTAAATTCAATCACAAACTTATTATTTTCTAATTTAAATTCAACTACAAAACTTATTGATTTTACTTTGAATTTACCTTTAAATTTACTTTTCGACCGCTCACATTCACATTCAGAAAACTAATGAGCTCATATGTACAGATTTTTTGCTGTAGCGCAATTTTCAAAACAAAGGAATTCGGTACTTTCTAATTCGCTATCAGTGAACTTCAAACTGACAATATCGTAACTCTAAATTCACAATATATCATTTCTGATAAAATCATCACCGTGATCTTCAGTAATTGTTGACAATCAGATGTCAGAAACGTATGTCAATATTGATTGGGAGTGTAAACAACATCAAATTCAGATAAGTTTTCTAATTTGAATATAAAAGAAACAACGATTCTTTGTGCTTTTTTTTTTTGTTTCAGGTTTCAGCGCTGGATTTGAAGACAACTCTAAACATGCTCCCCCAGATGAGGAGTTTATTGAAAACTCTCATCAGCGTTTACTCTCAAGTGCAGTTTCTTTGCTGTCAATTAGGCTCGGATGTTTGGTTTCAGCGTTCTTTAAGTTTTGATCCGTGGTTCAATGCATTGGCGTGGTGAAGTCATCCCATCTTATGCTGGGCGTCCACCTACCCCGTCATCGCGCTTTAGTTTGCGGTTATGCTCGTAGTGGTTACGGCAAGTCGGTTCTGAAAACATGGGAAATTGATGGAAAGGATTGGAAACGAGGAAATGATAAATTGGAATGTTTGGCTATGATGTATATTGTGATGGGGTCGTTCTTTGTATAGGCAGTAATGCTATTTTGTTGATGGACCGTTTGTATGTTTTGCCATTTGCCCAAATAGTAACAACGCGTACTATTGCATCGGAACCCGGATGTACTTGCGTGATCCGAGCTAAAGGCCATCGGTAGGATGGCAGCTTCTCATCCTTTAAGATGCATAAATCACCAACTTTCACGTTGGTTTCTTTTATTAACCATTTCGGCCGACGTTGGAGACGACTCAAGTATTCCTTCTGCCATCGCTTCCAAAAATCTTTGGCAAGTTTTTGAGTCAGTTGCCATCGGTCTAAGTGATTGATGTTGGCCATTTCGAATTCCCTTTCAGGTGGTACTCCCATAATATCACCGATGAGAAAATGGGCTGGAGTCAATGCAATGATCTCGCTAGGGTCGTCAGTTAGAGGGCATAAAGGACGAGAGTTAAGACAAGCTTCTATTTTAACTAACACTGTAGAAAGCTCTTCATATGTTAAAGGTACGTTGCCTACTATTCGACGTAAGTGCAATTTAATTGAACGCACTCCGGCTTCCCAGAGCCCACCAAAATGAGGGGAAGCTGGTGGATTGAAATGCCATTTACTCCATCATTTGCTAAGGTCTCAGCCGCATCAGCATTTATTTTCATCATGATTTTTAGTTCAGCAGCTGCTCCAACAAAATTTGTCCCACAATCGGAATAAATGTGTTTGCAAACTCCTCTTCTTGCCATGAATCTGTGCAGTGTTGCTAGAAATGTTGGTGTAGAAAGATCACTAACGACTTCTATATGTATAGCCTTCACAGGCAGGCATATAAATATTGCCACATAGCCCTTTGATATTTCGCATCCTCTTCCACGGCGATCTTTGAGATTGAATGGGCCACAGAAATCAATACCTGTGTGTGTGAACGGGCGTGATATAGTTACTCGAGCTTTTGGCAGATCTCCCATTAGTTGCGTCAAACCCTTTGCATTCGGACGAAAACAGCGGACACACCGGTGTATGAATTTTTTAATTTGTTTGCGTCCGTTTATTAGCCAGAATTTTCTTCTCAAATTATTTAGCATTAACTGCGTTTGTCCATGCATTGTTGATTGGTGTATCTGATTTAGAATTAGTTCAGTAAATTTTCCACTCTGAGGTAAGATTATTGGATATTTTTCATCGAAAGAGAGTTGAGCGTGTTGTAGGCGACCTCCAACCCTCATTATGCCCTTTTTATCTATAAATGGATTCAGATTAGCTAATTGGCCTTTATTTCCAACTGGTTTCAATTTTTGAAGATTTAGTAACTCTGCCGAGCATTCCGTTCGTTGAGCATGTCTGACCCAGAACTCAAAAGCATGTTTTAGTTCATCGCTAGTTAGATATGTTTGAGAGATTAGTCGATTCAATTTCGGTTTAATCGCACGAAAACAATAAGCGGTGATTCTTATTAACCTTGTTAGTGTCGAGTATTTTTTCAATAGATCATCCAAAAAATTGTCCTTTATTATTACAATATTAACCATCGTACATTTACGTTGCTCGATATCAGTTGATGGTATATCTTTATTTTCAGGCCAATCATCGATCGGTGCAGTTAACCAGCTTGGTCCGTGCCACCATAGTTTATTATTGACCAGCTCGTCGGGTTTGATTCCCCTCGAAGCTACATCAGCTGGATTGTATTTTGACGGCACATGACGCCACGGCACGTTGCCAACGTTTTCAACAATGTTAGCCGTTCTATTGCTGACGAAGATAGACCATCGGGTGGGATGACCTCTGAACCAAGCTAAAACGATCTCCGAGTCGGTCCATAACCAGGTGGACATCTTTTCCAATTCTAATACCGTTGTTACTTCCTTTACTAACCGAGACAATAATACTGCTCCACATAACTCTAAACGGGGAAGAGTCACTGGTTTTACTGGTGCCACCTTGGTTTTGACTGCAAGAAGATGAGAGGTGATCGTTGGACCTGATTGTGTGACTAAGTGACTAAGTAAACCGCAGCCGCGTACGCCCTTTGAGAAGCGTCACAGAATCCATGGAGAGATACAAGTGCGTTTGGTTGATATGTCAGCCATCTTTTTATTTTAATATGTTCAATTGCAAGTTACTGCTTCCACAAAGTAATCCATTCTGTGTTTAGATGACTTGGTATTGGGTCGTCCCAGTCTTGCCCAGACAACAAAAGACTTTGAAGTAATATTTTCGCCACTTTTATGATAGGTGCTATCCAGCCTAGCGGATCATATAGAGGTGCTTCTTCTGATAGAATAGCGCGTTTTGTGTACGTTGTTAGTTGTTCATGCTTCTTCAGTCAATACATGAAGTAATCCGTCAATGGAAACCACATAACTCCTAACGATTTTTAACCCTGATCCATATCGGATTCGATTACTTCCTTCATCTCTATATCCTGTGTTGGGACTCCTTGCAAAATTTGTTTGTTATTTGCTATCCATTTTCGTAATTGAAAACCACCAGAGCGCAACAGTTCAGTCAATTGATTTCTTTTAATGATGCATTCTTGTAGGCTCTGTCTTCCAGATTGCAAATCACCCACATAAAACTCGTTTAGTATCGATTCGCAAGCAACAGGAAAATTTTCTTTTCGGTCCATCGCCAGTTGGTTTAGCATGCGTATTGCAAGAAACGGGGCAGTCGTGGTTCCAAAAGTCACTGTTGTGAGGCAGTAGTCTTTGATTGGTTCATTCGGTTGAGACCTCCAGACAATCTTTTGAAACTCCAGAACTCGTTTTCCTCGACGCGTCAAACACTACGCGTAATTTGGTTGAGGTACTTTCTTTTGTATAGAGCGTGATGTGGGAGAAAATTGGCTGTGGTGATTTTCCTTCCAGCTTCGAAAACTGATTCTTCACAATAAGGAACTTCCTTCATGTGGCCCAAGTTGATGTATTCCTGGATTACGGTTGAGTATTCTGCATAAAGTTCTTTGTTCACGGCAAAACGTTTTTCTAATTTCAATAGGCTTGTTACTGCACTTGTTCTAGAGGTTCCTAACTGATGCTGGCAATCCATATTTTTGAAAGGTAGTCGGACCTGATATCGTCCGTTTGACTCCCTTTGTACATGAGTTCGATAGTGTTGCTCGCAAGCTTCTTCTTCCTGTGTCATCACTCGGCTTGTTCCGACTTCTTCAATTTCCCAAAATCTTTTTAGTTCTTCGCTGGTTTCTAACTTTCGGTTTGTTTCAATTGCAAATGTATGTAATATTTGGGTGTCGCCTATGTCAACTTTCCCAGATATTATCCAGCCCAATTTGGTAAATTGGAGTACTGGCCCTTGTTTCAAATTTCTAATACCTCCGAGGATTATTTGTGCATAAATGTCTGCTCCTAATAGCAGATAGATTTTGCTGGGTCTATCAAAGTGAGGATCAGCGAGGTCTAGGTGTTCAATTTGTTTTCTAATGGACGTAGAAATAGTCTGTGATGGAAAAAAGTTAGTCAATTTATTTAAGATGATAGCCTCTATGGTCAAATGTTCGTTATTTCTGAGATATAACTTCATTCTCAATTTTCCATTTGTCGAAATACCCTTTGATTTCCCAATGCCTGCTATAGTGGCGTTTGTGGATCTTCGTTTAAGTCTCTTTGGGCTGCGCATTCCGAAATGATTGACGTTTGCGACCCTTGATCTAGTAAAGTACGGAGTGTCATGTCTCCATTTGAAGTCTCTACATTCACTAAAGCTGTCGCTAATAATACCGTTTGCATATTGTCCAAAATCGGAGTGTCCATTATAGCGGCTGTTGGTGATTTATTCGATAAGAGGTTTCCGGACACATCCAACATCTGTGATTGTGTGCTATGTGTAAATGCCATTGTGGGTTGTTCATTAGGTGCAGCCATTCGTTGTTGCTCGTTGAAAATTCCAGAACTCGATACCTGAGTTTCGTATCTAGGTGACATGTATGTTCGATGGCTGACGTCGGTATTGCTTGTCATTTCAGACCTGTGAAGCAGCGTGTGATGTGCTTTCTTACATCGAAAGCATCTAGTTTTGCTAGGGCATTGCCCAACCAAGTGTCCCTTTTCCAAACAATTCAGACATACGCCATTCCTTTTAACTGTATCAAATTTTATTGAGTGACTAGCTTGTTGAAACTCTGTACATTGTCTGAGATGATGTAAACCCTTGCAGAGGATACAATTCAATCGTTGACCTGTCTTACTTATCAATACATTATGAACAGTTCTGTTTGGTCTTTGTTTATCCACTCCAGCAACCTCCAACGCTCTGAAACGAGATTGCATGCAATCCTTCAGCTTTTGAAATGACGGTGGTTCAGGAAGAGAGGCTTGCTGTTGTTCCCACAATTGGCGTGAATCAGTTGCCAAATGTTGTGTGGTGAGATGAATCAACATCGCATCCCACTTATCGTCAATTTTTAAGTTGTTTATAGCTTGAACACAATCAAGCGTTCTATCCAGTTGTAGCTTTATTGACGAAGCAGATTCATTAGCGTTATTTAACGTTAGTAACCTTTTCAGCTGCACGTTCAGGAGGACCTGTTTGTCATCGTATCGTTCTAGCAGAAGCTTCCATGCCGAGTCGTAATTGTCATCGGTGACTGAATAATGTTTCAGTAGCTGCTCAGCTTCTCCTGCAAGACTACATTTCAAATAGTGCAGCTTTTCCACTTTGGCGATATTTGTTTTGCTGTGAATTAACGATGTTAATAGGTCCTTGAATGCTGTCCAATCACTGGATCCCCCACTGAATTTGGGTAAATTTATTCTCGGGAGTCGAACGTCTGTCTCTTTTGAAGCCTTCGAAGGTTGATTTTGTGTATTCTGATTGCCTTGCATTCCTTGCGATTCATGTTCTATACGCAATTACTCCAACTCCGTTTCGAAATTCAAATTGAACTCTTCGAAGGTAACATACACATTCTTCGTAAAATATTCCAGTGTCAAATCTTCCTTCCCTTGAACCAATGCGAATATTTGATCATGAGTTTGAATAAATGATCGACGGACCTCTTGTACCCGTTGTATTAATTTATTGACGTACGCCAACGTTTTACGGGCTTTGGAGTCCTTTCGGAAATTATTATACATTTTATGTATTTGCTCGTTTAGTACGTCTTGTTGCGCTACTAAACGTTCCATTTTTGCAGCCTGCCGTAGTTTCAAAATACTGTACTAGGAAGAGTACGTGTTAAAGTCGGCAGATTGCGTTCGGCTTACAATTTCTTTGTCTGTGACGACCGAATTTGACCTGTAATATGCTATCTCCTTTTATCAATATTCGGTCATTATTATTCAAACGGTTGATGTTGCTTATGTAAGTGCTTGAATACTACGTCAAACACTTCGCACAGTTTAATTTGTGCGTTTCTTAACACCAACTGCTCAAAATTAAAGTTGAAGCAATCAACAGTTATCACATTTATGCCCAAACACTGCAAACAAAGTTTTCTTAGCGTCTTTTAACGCCCAGAATTGAGAACTTTCAAACAGTTATTTCATATAAGAAAAAATGGAAAATAAAATTCGAAACAACGTTTATATTTTCGTCTCTTTGACGCACAGCACTATGAACCTTTTCAAACAAAGGATAAATAAGGAAAATGGAAAAGGACTTACCAGACCTCCTTGCCGTTAACCATATGTCTTGGATTTGATTCACCGCGCGGCCCGAAATTTAAATAATACCACGGATTCGATTATCTATACGAATTCTTTTATCCGGCTCGAAGGACCAAAAATGTTCCGGATATAAACACTTTTTGAATTGAAAGAACAAAACTACTATTTATTTCACCTTATTATTTTCTAATTTAAATTCAATCACAAACTTATTATTTTCTTATTTAAATTCAACTACAAAACTTATTGATTTTACTTTGAATTTATCTTTAAATTTACTTTTCGACCGCTCACATTCACATTCAGAAAACTAATAAGCTCATATGTACAGATTTTTTGCTGTAGCGAAAACAAAACAAAGGAATTCGGTACTTTCTAATTCGCTATCAGTGAACTTCAAACTGACAATATCGTAACTCTAAATTCACAATATATCATTTCTGATAAAATCATCACCGTGATCTTCAGTAATTGTTGACAATCAGATGTCAGAAACGTCTGTCAATATTGGTTGGGAGTGTAAACAACATCAAATTCAGATAAGTTTTCTAATTTGAATATAAAAGAAAAAACGATTCTTTTTGCTTTTTTTTTGTTTCAGGTTTCAGCGCTGGATTTGAAAACAACTCTAAACAGAACTAATGAAATCTTTTTTTTTCCTAAACCTGCAATTAAAATTTTGGATATGGGCTAGGAAGGTTTTCGAGCGGTTTGCTTGGGTTACTGCTCGGTTACTACACCAAGAAAACTCATGCGTCAAAGCTGATGAAAATTCGTAACTTTTGAATAAAAAACGTGAACTAAAGTGTCGATTTGTTACACGCGATCTTCACAATCAAAAACTTTATAAACGTGGACGTGTTTCGGAGAGAAAACCTTAACTTCACACAACTTAAGCGGAGGTTGCTAATTGCTTCGGCTCTTGCGACCGGTTGCGAATCCAGTACTCTCTATATCTATAAGTTTACTGCTTCCTTGCGAAAGTATACGTTGTTCGTCAATGCTTTAATTTTGAACGCGCTTGATCGGATGCGCTTTTATAAATGTTCAACAATTAATTTACTGCTTGGACAACGCTTGGCGATGATGTACGTAAAGAGAATTGTTGGCGGAATGCAACTGTCTTCTTTAGTACTGTTCATGGCTTTCCATCACGACGGTTTGCTGAGGAAGAACTCGATTTTCTTTTTGTAATTACGGTTTTTCGTAGTAGGAGATGTGACAATTTAGCGCAAGTAACCTGCTCGGGAATTCAACCGTAACAATTATGTTGTTTTATGTTGATGCAATGCAATGGGCCGTAGATTTTTATTATGTAGTTCATGTATAAAAATCAATAACTAGAAAATCCTCGTGAGCATCCTCAAAATAACGAAGATGGCTCAAAGATTCGAAATACATCTGCTCATCCAACAAAATAAGGCCCAAAGCTCTTAAAACACACGCCCAGTGAAAATCTATAGATCTATTGTAATAAAAAGCTTTCAAAGTTTATTTAAAAATTATTAGCTATCACTCTAAAATTGCACATAAATAATACACTTTTATATTTCATTAATTTTAATCAAAACATACAAAACTAATGCTATCAATGCGGAAATTTGAACAGCGGGGCAAAAAATAAAAATTAAGTACCCATCATTCTGCAGATATAATTCAATCCTTGATAATGACCCGAATTAATTTGCTTGGACAGATAACTGTCCCGTACTAATATAGCTAATTTAACTTTCCGAAAAAGCTTTTACGATTAACAGACGATGCTCTTTAGCTGAAGCATCAGAGAATCCAAATGTAAAGTTTGTTGTTGTTTTTGTTTTGACGTAAAGTAATGATCCGACTTTTTTCCATTGCAGCTTGTATCTGAAAAAGTATTTATAAATAAGTTCAGTTTAATACTATACATTATCAGCACTCGTCATCATTAATTAAACAAATGTACTTAGATTTGATTAAAACTTCAACACCCGAATTGATGTCAAATCATTTTGAAATGCTCTATTAATGGGTCAGTGGTAGTTTACATTTTTCTTTATATGATTTCACAGTAAAACATATTTCTGTATGAAGTTCAAATTTATAAAGGATTATCTTTTCTATCGTTCAAAAGTAACACGTTCGATAGGCAGAAGAGAGGTCCTACGAGAAGAGCTTTGTAACTGTTCTAGGCAATAAAACAATATTTCCAACAATATCAAAAAATGGTTCGATTAAATATCCATTGAACATTCATATAGTTCAAGTTTGAGTTCTAAATCGCTTTAAAATAAATTTAAAAATCTAAATTTCTTAAGAAACATAAACCAAACTTCAAACGTCATTCTAAATTTAAAATATTTGATATATACTAAACTCAAACTAAATAAAAAAATATCTTAATCATATGCAAATGAATGTACAGTATAGTTTATATTAAATTCATTGAAAAGGACGGGAATTCAGGGAGTTTTAAGGGGTGTCTCCTTAAACACATTTTTTTATCAAAGCGTGTCGAATGAGGTGTCATATGAAAGGTCTCATCGAAAACTTTTCAAAACAGATCTTCTAATTATCTAATCAGCGTTCAGGAGGGTAGGAGAGCGGGAAATGTGTGAATGTACGAACTTTGTTAACAGTAGTAGTATTTGTACATTTAGAATTATCCCCAGTGAATTTGTATGAGTGCTTAAATTCGAAAGAAAATGGTTACTTAAGTAGTCATATAAAAGGCCCCCATAATCTTTAAGTTTCAATAAAATCAAATCATATATACGGAAATTATAGCCGTTTAATATTTTCCGATTACTAGGGAAAAGGCGTGTACCTAGGGACAATTGCTATTACGATTTTTGAAGTCTACTGGCAAATCTAGGAGCTACATCATATGTTGATAGCAGTGTTTTTGAGTAAACGAACGCACTTGCCTGCTTGACTTGATGACAAATGAATGGGGTATGTTTTTAATACTGTGAATTAAAATTTACGAGCGTTTTGAAGAAGTGCAGAACACCAAAGTTAGTACTGTTACATGTGCAAATAATTCTGCAAGCTACTGTCGCAATTGTTTTCACAACCATTAAGAACCTCATGATCAACAAAGTGAATTTACTCGAAACCACGAGAACCCACCAAGCATGATCAACATCTGAAAGTGACGTCACCCTGCTCGAATATACCAGGTACCTCTCGGCAGAACATTCGCCAATGTACGAAAAATGCATTGAATGGCTAGAGACCCTATATAAAGGCGAGCTGAATGAATGGAGGGATCATTTCATTAGAACCGCGATAGTAAAAACTGCGATAAGGGCGAGTGCGAATTAAAGTAATAGTGAAACCGCAATAGTAAACTGCGATATAGTGGAGCGCGAAGTAAAGGCGATATTGATTGTTAAGTGGACAGTTGTAATAGAACTTTATTGACAAGTGGAACTTAGATTTTAATTAACTTTTGTGAAATAGTTAAATTTATGATTGTTCATTTTTAGTAAATAAACTCTTTAAACTTAATTTTAAAAAACAGTTCAATTTCACTTTCCCGGAACATTAAAATTATTGGCCGCAAACCATAACACGCGACAGTGGTTTCAAGAAGTAAGAAAGAAAATTTTGGAAGTGAAAACGTTTAAACATTTTTAAAGTGCACAATAGTGAAAATTAACGGGGAAACTGGTGGAAAAATAGCCGAAACAATAAAAATGCCAGGAAACTTTCATCTAAAAGTTGATCAATTGACCATATCGGAGCTCAAGGAGGAGCTAGAACAGCGAAATCTGGCCACACAAGGTACAAAGGCCATACAATCGAGTCGGAAGGCACGTATCTGGATTCGGGTGAGCCCTCAGATGCAGAAAAAGAAGCAGAAGGTGGTGAAGTAGGAAACCCAAAATCAAAGGAACCAGAAAGTGCGCTGATGCAAATGTTGATTTTGATGCAGCAAGAGCAGCGACAACAGTCATCCAATTTAACTGCGAAGCTAAATGAAAAGTCATTCAGTTTAACCGCGAAACTAAATGAGCAATCAACGACGCTGGACCAACAAGCGATCGAAATTAAGGCAGGCATCAAGGCAGACATCACACAGAAGCTGGAGAAACAGTCAACCGAAATAAAAGTGGAGCTCAGTAGTCTCAACAACCAAATTAAATGCGTCGAGGAAAAGGTATACCAGGTCGAGGAGAGAATCAACCTTGAGATCAGCCAGGTCGAGGAGAGAATCAACCATGAGGTGGAAAACATGAAAAAGGAATTGGAAGCAGCAAAAGCAGTAGTAACCACCTCACCAGCCCCGCTTATAACCGCAGTGCAAAGCTCATCCAGAAATGTGAAAGCACCAATATTCGACGGGCAAACGGTCTGGAGTATTTACAAAACCCAATTTGAAGCCGCCGCTCGGGCAAATCACTGGAATGAGCAGGAACGAGCAACTGCATTAATTCTTGCTCTAAGAGGTCCAGCTTCCGAGCTTTTGCAGACGATCCCCGTCGAGTTGCACTCAAATCCGGCTGCTATAATGAATGCGCTCAACATGCGTTATGGAGACAATCACCTGAAGCAGATTTATCGGTCACAGCTACGGCATCGGATGCAGAAGTCTGGCGAAACCTTACAGCAGCTAGCCCAAGACATGGAGCGTCTGGCACTTTTGGCTTACCCAGCGTACGACCCAGAACATTGAGACGACGCAGCAACAGAAGCATTCATCAGTACCTTAGAAGACCAGGAACTGCAACAAGCCGTGCGTCTAGCTCAAAAGAAAACGGTTAAGGATGCATTGGCTTATAGTCTGAACTTTGAGGCAGCGGAAAATGTGACTCATGCCACTACCCGAGTTTGCGAGGTAGTCGCAGATGAGTGCAGGTGTGAGCGCGTGGAAATTGAGCGAGACCCGCATGTAAATGGTGCGCCTAGATGCTGGAATTGCGGAGAGAAGGGGCACCTGCAAAGAGACTGCAAGAAGCGAAGAAAACCGAGCTATTGTCCAGGGTGTGCAGCTAGGAGGAGATCCAGACCGAGTCAGGAGCCCAGAATGGAAGCCCTTTAAACTGAAGGGTCGGGAAACATGTAAGAGCCAACTTCGTGAGACAGGGGTTGGCTAGGAGGATCGATGTCCGCAGCACCACCATCTCCGTGTCAAGACTTCATCGTGGAGAAGCGGACTTATGCCTTCCGGGTCAAGTTGACGGAGAACATTGCACCATAACAATCGACGCTGATGCAACCCGATCGATTATCCGACCAGACCCAGTGAGACAGCAACTACTTCACAAGGGCAGAATTTTCTCACTACGAACGGCTATGGGAGAAACTGCACCTGTCCAGGGAGAGATCAACCTCCAGATACAGTTGGGAGACCTTGCGTTCCGACATCATTTTCTGGTCGCGAACATTATGGATGACTGCATTCTCGGAATGGATTTTCTGCGACCACATGAAATCACGTTGGATTTGGGCAAACGGGTATTAAAATGGCAGAATGTCGAAGTATTAATGGAGGATCCCAGCGTCCAAATTCCCAAGATTGATGAAGTAGTATGTACCGACACTGATGTACCGAATTCTTCCGAAAGCATTGTATGGGCCAAGCTTGATGGTGATTCTGGAGACCACCGATCTTATCTGATAGAGCCAACGAAAACGCCCGCATTGCTCAGTTTGATTGTAGGATGAAGCCTTGTAAGATCTATGAAGAACGAATACGCGCCGGTTAGAGTCCTTAACACCGCAGACTCAACCACGAGCATCAAAGCGGGAGAAGTCATCGGCAGCTGCCAGCCTGTTTCCACCATCACCTCTTTGGAAGCCACTCACGACCATCATTGAAAATGAGGCAAGATGCAGACAAAGCCCGGGAATCCACGTCTGCAATATTGAAGCCGGTCAAATTGCCCATGCAGCTATTCAAGCAAGTCTCTGATCTGGTCACCAAGTACAGTGACATCTTCTCAAAAAGCCCGGATGACCAAGGCCGAACGAGTATGGTAACTCAGGTCATAGATACACAGGAAGCCAAGCCAATTCGATAAGCACCGAGACGCCTTCCTATAGCCAAACAAGGAGAAGTGAGCGCGCTGATCTCGGACATGGAAAAACAAGGTGTTATCGAGCCTCCTGTAAGTCCATGGGCCGCACCAGTAGTTCTAGTAAAGAAAAAGGATGGGAGCACTCGTTTTTGTGCGACTATAGGCAGCTTAACGACGTCACTAAGAAAGATAGTTACCCGCTTCCACGCATCTATGGCTCATGGACACTTTGGCCGACGCAAAATGGTTTCCTACACTCGATCTTAAGAGTGGCTACTGGCAGGTAGAAATCGACAAGAAGGACCGAGAGAAGACCGCATTTTCAGTTGGGACCGGATTGTGGCAGTTTGTGGTTACTTTCGAATGCCTGATGGAGTACATGATACGAGGCGTAACCTGCTTGGCGTGCCGCGATGACATCATTGTTATCGGGGGAACGTTTGAAGAGCATGTGCAGAACTTAGAAGAGGTTTCCTCCCGATCGCGGCTGGCAAAGTTGAAAGGTAGTCCCGATAAGTGTACCCTTTTCGCAGGTGGAGTGAAATACCTGGGACACGTCGTATCAGCAGAAGGGGTCAAGGCAGACCCTCGGAAAATTGAAGCCATGAAAGGCTGGCCAACACCAAACAACAAGCGCCAACTACGATGTTTTCTGGGTCTAGCGGCCTACTATCGAAGATTCGTCAAAGACTTTGCCAAAATAGCTAAGTGGTTGCATCAGCTAACCGAAAAAAATCGTCCATATGTCTGGAATGAACAATGCCAGGCAGCCTTTGAGACCTTGAAGGAGAAGCTGTGTGAATCACCCGTGCTGGCATATCCGAAACCCGGTAAAATGTTTGTAGTTGACACCGATGCAAGCAACGGCGGCATTGGAGCTGCACTCTCCCAGCAAATCGATGGCGAAGAAAGGGTCCTTTCGTATTACAGTCGAGTTCTCTCAAAAAGTGAGAGGATAATAGAGGCCACCAAGCAGTTCCACAAGTACCTATATGGCCAGAAATTTGTCCTTCGAACGGACCATGCATCGTTGAGGTGGCTGCTTAGCTTTAAAAACCCCGAGGAACAAATTGCGAGATGGATCGAAAGATTGCAGTCATACGACTACGAAATTGTTCATCGGAAGGGCGGAGTCCATGGAAATGCTGACACTCTATTTCGTCGTCCATGTCCAGCTAACCACAAGCATTGCCAACGGATTGAGGAAAAGGAGCCGACTGTTGATCTGCGAGTGATAACGGCCGAATTTGATGAAGGATGGTCATCGGAAGAGATTCGAAATGCCCAGTTAGCCGATGAAGACATCGGACTATTGCTCGTATGGAAGGAGACAACTGGGCGACTTGAGTGGAAGGACGTTTCGATACGTAGTACCACCCTGAAAAGCTATTGGGCACAATGGAACTCCCTTCAGGTAGAGGGTGGCGTACTCAAGCGGAATTGGGAAACGGCGAATGCCAGCTCCTATAGGATGCAAACTATACTTCCTAAAAGCCGAATCCACGATGTGGTTAAGATAATGCACAATAGATCCTCGGGAGGCCACCTTGGTGTTAATAAGACCTTAGCGAAATTGCGTGAAAGGTTCTACTGGCTCCATGCGTGAGAAGACGTAGAGGGCTGGTGTTGCAGGTGCACAATTTGCGCTTCCATCAAAGGTCCAAAGCGACGACTGAGAGGACAAATGCAAACCTACCACGTGGGTGTACCGTTTGAAATGATTGCTGTTGACATCGCAGGACCTATTCCTGAATCTGAATGGGGTAATCGATACATGCTGGTTGTGGCCGTTTATTTCAGCAAATGGCCCGAGATCTACCCCATTCCCAACCAGGAAGCAACGACTGTAGCCGAACAGCTAGTGTTAAATTGGGTTAGTAAGTACGGCGTACCTTGTAAACAACATTCGGATTAAGGCCGAAACTTTGCGGCCCTGGGTTTTGGTGAAATTTGCGAGCTGCTGGGAATACGGAAAACGAGGACAACACCACTGCATCCCCAATCCGATGGAATGGTCGAACGTTTCAACGGCACACTCAATAAACACCTGGCCAAGATGGTTGACGAGAACCAAAGGGACTGGGACCGGCACACCCCGCTATTTTTGTTGGCGTACAAACTGCCAAACATGCTTCAACAGGCCAAGCCCCAGCCAAAATCATTTTTGGAAAGACTATTCGTCTGCCAGCTGATATGAAGTTCGGAAGACCCCCTGAGAAACCCCAAACGATCTCGGAGTACGCAAGTGAGCTAAGGTAAGGGGTGAACCAGATGCACCGGACAGTGCAAAAACACCTCGAATCGGCTACTGACCGCATGAAGACCAGGTATGATCTATAGGCTAATTCTACTGGCTTCAAGCAAGATGACTTGGTGTGGCTATATAACTCTCAACGGCGGAGGGGTAGGCCTCCAAAGTTGCAGCATAATTGGGAGGGACCATACCGAGTTACAAAGCGAATCAACGACGTCGTATATCGCATACAGGAACATCGTAAGCCGAGAGCCAAAATGAAAGTCATGCGACTGGACCATCTTGCCCCATATTACATCCAAGGAGACTTGACTACAATTGTCGACACATCTTTTCGGGGCGTAAAGAACTGAGGTGGGGGCAGTGTTACATATACAAATAATTCTGCGAGCTACTGTCGCAATTGTTTTCACAACCGTTAAGAACATCATGATCAACAAACGAATGTACTCCAAAACCCACCAAGCATGATCAACATCTGAAAGTGACGTCACTGCGCCATTCAGTATTGCTCGAATATTCCGGGTAGTTCGCCAATGTACGAGAAATGGATTGAATGACTAGAGACCCTTTATAAAGGCGAGCTGAATGAATGGGGGATTATTACAACCGCGATAGTAAGACTGCGATAGTACTCATAAAACCGCGATACTAAAACTGCGATATAGTGGAGCGCGAAGTAAAGTCGATATTAACTAATAGTGAAGTGATATACACAGTTGAATTAAAAATTTATAGACGAATTGAAAAGTGAAATTGTTAAATTAATGATTTTGCATTTTTAGCAAATAAACTCTTTTAAACTTAATTTAAAAGACAGTGTGTTTTCACTTTCCCAGAATATTAAAATTATTCGCCGTGAACCATAACACGCGACAGTATGTTGTGTAACACCATCATAGTATGTTCAGCTGCTTATTAGTCCAATGGAATGCACAAGATGGAGAAAATCTAAGTCCCGCAAAATTTATTAAGATTTTAGTTTCTTTCAATAAAATGGCCCGTATATATTAAAACACATAATTTTCATTTCTCATTTTCCGTACGTGATAAGTTGAAATGAAAAGGCCGAGTTGTTTGCTAGGGGAGACGTTATAACCGACGGCGATGCTTGATTGTGCCAGAGTTCGGTAAAGGGTCCCGCATACATGTTTGGAAAACGAAAAGTACATTTAAATTTCATTTAAAGTAGAGTTTGGCGAGTTTGTATTTCTTTGTTTAAATACCTTCCAGGCTACACATTGCAGCTGGCTGTAACTAATACGGACACGCCCGGTCGACTCCAGCAGCTTGATTTTCCTTTGAATTCCTCCAAGGTGAAAAGTTCTTCCAACAGCTAGATGTCCGGTGACACAGGCTTGCAACGAACTCCCGAATCCAGTCATAGACTAGGTTTCGAACCGAGCTCTTTTTTGACAGCTGATGAAGCAGATTAAAATCGAAGTGCTGATCGCATGGCGTTTTTCAATGAAGAAAGAGTGAGGAGAGTGATGGAAAATGGAAATATTTTTGAAAAATGCTGAATTTTATCCTTCATGATCTCGAACACTGACTTGGCTCAAACGTCGAGAGAACATTGGAACGCGAATCTTTTAAAACTAGTTCAGCATGATGAAAATGCACGGGAATCACGTAAATAAGAAGTGCCTTAATCAGTGGTCAACATCGCATTCAAATTACGTTAACTCTTCAAGACGCTTCCGATGTAAATGCATTACAATTTCCTTCACGCACCCATAAACCGCGATACTGTATCCGATTCGAACAGTACGCAGAAGTTGGAAACGAAGCGCAGATAATATCTTGCAATCCAGGAATTTTATTTAGCTCTTTTTAGTAACAAAAATTCCATACAATAACAAAACAGGACCACTCACCAACCGATCAAAAATCGAAATTCTCGAATCGAATGGAAATCGAGGATCGAATTATAAATCTACTTCAACGAACAAACTATACTTAGAGAATACATACGCTGGCATAAACAAATACGGTGGCGTAGCGCGGCTCCAATGCAAAACCATTCATTCGGTAGGAAAAGCCAAATGACATTCAACCGGCACGCCTTACGCAAGGCAAAATGTCACCCATCCTAACCACCAAAATTATTGGACAATCCTCCACCCCGTCTCAATTTCATTTCATTCCCAATTTAGTACACCGGTAAGGTGTTCCTACACTGTAAATTTATGTAGCAGATTTGAAAAATTTTTAAAAAACTAATTTTGACTGAAGTAAAGAAAACTGAATAGCATTTGAATTAGTAATAAAAGTTAAATCTCAACGAATATAATTAGAGGGAAACATTTAAATTTAATATAAAGGAAAATTGATATAAAATTACATTTAATATAAAGGAAAATTGATATAAAATTACATTTAATAAAAATAATAAGCAGAAAAATTATTCTACAAATTACGATTACAAATAAAAATAATTACACATTTTTTTCAAAGCTGCCACATAAAATTTTGAGTAGGAGATAGGAAGTTTTTCTAGTAGTTTGCTTGTGTGAACACCCTGCTAGCAAAATTTTTGGCGGATTCACTTCACATTCCCCCGGATTGTAATTTCTGACATTCGGACTGCTCACCCGTGTGATCTTGGTTGGGCTTCGGGTGTACATTATAACGCCATATGTTATTACAGAGGTTTTGTGCGATTGGTTCCGTCATTCGGCTCTGCGCAATTATTCTATTACAGGGATAAAGTGCATCTTAGATGCCTTAATGTATCATGAATATCTTTGAGATAAAACAAAAATTTTAATTTTCCTAACTACTTAAGATGAGCTTTATGTTCTAAAAATTTTGAAAAGGTAATTTGGATAGTTTCTTGCTTGTGATCAATAAAACGTTTGAACTTAAAAAATATTAGGCAAAAAGTGAATAATATTCAATAAATAAAAAGCGAAATACTTACCATATATTCGTGTTTGCATTGGAGTGCTCAACAACAGCATTGACGGCTTATCCACGAGAGAGGATTAAATGTGTTATAGGTATAAATCGAATTTCATGGACACCAATTTCTTTACTCGTAACGTAGTCCGCGTGTTGCGTAAGCCAAAGGTCTCTGGTTCGTATCCCGTCGGCGATAACGAGATTTGTTTTGAGTAATTCTTCGGATGGACTATAAGCCCGTTCGGTTTTGATATGTACTGGTTTAAAATCAGAACGTATCGCTGCTGGGTAAATGGACATACTAAAGCATGGTACTGACCATATCGAGTGCCGATACATGCGATCAAGATAATAAGATACTCTAACTATCTATAAGCAAGGGGTCAAAAGAATAATAATGCTAACCATATTACAAAAACGTTTTTCACTGCAATTGCTAGAAATGTTTACTAGTATAATTATAAAGCTGAAAATTAAATTATAAAAGATAATAATGTTCATGTTTGCCCTTTACATTGTGTGGCAGGCCGAATGGGAATTTTTATACGTGATTTTTGCTATTCCTGAGATCTGATGGAGCTGACTACAAGGGAGTAAAATTCTAAAGGAACTTGTCGTGGAAGTCAAAGGCTTCAAATTGATCGATAAGGTAGTTTTCAGCCCAGTCAAAACTCATCAGTATCTTATCAACAAGTCTGAAGATCATAGTGACGAACTTTCCGTGATACATAATTCATACAAAATTCGCATTAACTCACTCTAGAATAAATATAAAATCAATAATTTCTGAAATAGAATCATCTTTAATTAAATATCTGTAAAATGTACTCGAATGTTTCCGAATATTACAGCATTATAATAATTGCCCTTGAAATTCCAAACTATTAATCGGATGTTGGCAAACATTAATTCTTCTCTGCCGCTGAAGTAACCCCACAAAGTACTCGGAATAAATGAAGACCCCAAAATCGCGAATAAACTGATTAACACTTGTTATCGGAAAATCATCAGCGAGACGCGTGCTTCTGAACTACGGACTTTTATTGAGGCAACCCGCGGTTGGTGGGAAGCGCTTTGTTTTCTTGAACAAATATATTATTGTGCTGTTACTATACGCATGTGTATTGGCAAAACATTGAGAAATATTAAGTAATTCAATAAGTAATGCGCAGAAGAAAATTGAGTCAACGTCATTTGATAATGCATCCGTCTGAGAAAGAAAATGAGTCTCACCAACAATAATTTTCTACCATCACGCCTTTGAAACATGTCATTTGAAGCAACTTAGATCAAATCGGACAAATGGTACTGGTTTTATTGCATACTCAACTTGTGATAAGCTCAAAGTGTATTTAATGTCAAGCACGCGAATAGGGCTTGTCTTATCATTTTGAACTGATGCCATAATATGCACACACTCCAAAGTGTCTGATGTAACACGTTCGTTTATAAAAAAATACTCAAATCCTTATATGAAAAACAAATAGAACGTTAAACTGGTCTACCAAAATGTCTGAAATCATAACAATCTCCATTTGATCCTCCATTTCTCAACCATGACGTTTTCAACTTTTGCGAACTTTTAACTCACATGATGTAGGAATGACGTCTTGCTTGACCGACATGACCACATATGGCCGGACAGAGGCATGCAATGATAAGAAAATTGCTACTATAAATGATGTTCACTAGTCAGAGTGGAAATCAAACGCAGATCAGTTTTCGTGTTAGAAGGAAGTTTCAGTAGCCAGTGGAACGCCCAAGCTAGTATTAAAAGTTCCTGAAAGGATAAAACAACAGTCAACATGTTGGTAGGAGCAGCTACAAGATTCATCCCTGGAAGGAATGCCGTTCAAACTGTATACTGGCGGGCGAAACAAGATGGCACCGTGACTAAGTTAATCCGGAACAACAAGACAGTGAACTTCAGTAAAAACGCGAAATATCCGAAAGCGATGTTTAAACCGATTCAAATGAAGTTTCACACCGTTCAGTGATATCTGGAGAACATTTATTTGTAGAAATTACTCTTTGTGATAGACATTATAAATCAATTTGTAAATTATATGTAAAATTATTAATTATAATTTATTGAAAATTATATAAGTAAGTGCCAATCAAATTTTCTGTTTCTAATTGCTAGCTACCTTTTTGCTCGTTCCAACCGATTCTCCTACAGCAAGCGCATCGCTCGAAGAGATCCACATCTCCCCCATTCACTATCGTGATGTCTGAACTCTTCTGAGCTTTTTTGGAGGCGCGACTAGCCATCATGTGATTAACGTGGCATCATTCCAAAATCGATCGAACGGGTAGTAGTCTAGTTATTGGAACCGTGTTGAATTTTAGGTTTAACATCGTGAAATGTTTCCAATTGTGTCGAGAAGACAGAGTTTGTTTTGCAATAGCACATGTTGTTGCTATCGATCTTTATAAATTGATAAGCATCGATCCCGTCAAAGTCCCTCATTTGACAGCATATTTGATTGTGCTAAAGAAACAGTAAATTTAATTAATTACATCCTAATACAATGTCGTAAAAAATGCTTTTGAAAAACTAAAGAAAACCGACTTCAAAATGCCCTAAAATCGATGAAATAAATTATATGGAAGCGATGCCATATCAGTTTTCTCCGTTTCTTTTGTGATGGTGGACATGTTGGAAGTTTTATGTTAAAATGGAGAAATTGATTTGGCTCCACTTCCATAAAATTTATTTCATCCGTTTTAGGGCATTTTGCAGTCGGTTTTCTTTTTCTCTTACAGTTTTTTTTATTTCACCCTGTTTAATGGCAAATTTCTTTCATTTCAAATCTTTTAAAACTCAATTTCATGAATAATAATAATTTTTTGACTGTAATGCAAAACTCACTACTGCTAAAATCTGCAGCGCTTATAGGAATCGAACTTAATTCTGAGACATTTTAGTACAAGATCTCATCAACGTCTACCTTGATATCAGGTTCCATAAAAATCCAATATAAATTGTAGCTTTAAGAAGTTTTCGAACTTTGTCTACCCACCATTTTGATATCCTGACCTGTCTCTGAAGTGTGTTTTTATTCTTCAACTGTTTTCGACTTTTGAGTGGCCGCCTTTTTTTTAGATGGTTAGTGTGGTAAACCCGAACTGCTTCAATCAACATCTCTTAAAGCTCGTATTATGTGCAATTTTTCTTTACTCTGACTGCTCGATCTAACCGCTCTTAAAGCTCGGAGGATTCCTATCTTTCTTCTACACGGACTGTCGAGCTAAGCTTGGGCGCGCGGGATTGAACTGAAAAACCGGATCGGAGTTCATCGGGTTGGTTGCAGTAATCACGAATATTATATTTAGTTAAGTGTTATCAAGAATTAATATTAAAAGACTGTAGTGAAAGCTTTTTGAAATAAAACAGAATTGTAAACCTCTTTTTTGAATACATCAACCTACGGTTTACAACATTGGCGACGAGGATGGAATTACGATCCGGACAACAATCAAACATTCGAAGCGTACTACAAACGCTACGAGTCACTGTTTACAACACGAGCAATCGACCTCGACGAACCAACAAAGATCCATCTTCTTCTTCAAAAATTTCCACAAGCGCAGTACCAACGCTACGCAGATTCAATTCTACCACAGAACCCTCAAGGCCGGACACTCGCTGACACAGTGAGAACTCTCAAGCGGCTCTTCGGTAACAAAGAAACAAAGTTCGCAATGCGGCACAAGTGCTTCAAGCTTGAAAAACTCGACAGTGACGATTTTAGTGAGTATGCAGCGCGCATTAACAAAAATGCTAAGAAATTCGAAATCGCTCGATGCTCGCCTGACGACTTCAAGGTTTTGTTATTTGTGAGTGGTCTCACGTCATCACAAGACTCGCTGATCCTTGAAAAACTTCTCACAAAAGTCGGCAATCAACACATCGAACTCGAGAAAGCAGCCAACGATGCGGCAAGAGCTCTAATCCACAAGTTGAACCTTCAGGACTTAGTGAATGAGGCTGAACGTATCACATGCTTGAAGATCGATAAAGGAAACGTGGGTGAATCATCGGGTTCTTCTGAAGTTCATGCTGTCCATCATTTCAAGGGTCAAAGTGGTAAGCCAGGTAAGAGCCATTGGGGTGATAAAACCGGTCATCCGCCGTATGCTTGCCCCGGCTGAGGCGGAAGGCATTGGTTGGCAGATTGCCCCTTCAAGGAGAAGACCTGCAGCCGATGCAACGAGAAGTCACATAAGGCAGGTTACTGTAACATTTACAAGGATTTCCGAGAGAAACGCAACACAAAATACAACAAGAAGGGCGACAACAAGCCGCAAGCGAACCAAGTACAATCAGAAGTCAACTTGGTTTCAAGCAGGAAGTTTCTCAAGCCGATTGTCAACGGTGCTCAACTAAAGATGCAGTTTTATACAGGTTCAGACATGACAATCATCTCTGAGGCCAATTGGGAGACGTTGGGACGTCCAAAACTGACTGCATCAAATCAAACCAACGCAACAAGTGCTTCAGGAGACGTGATTCCATTACTGGGATACTTCTGGTGCAACATTACTCTGAATGGCATTCAAAAAACGGGATGCTGTTTTATTACACCGCTAAATCTCAACCTTTTCGGCATTTCCTGGATCAATGTGTTCAATTTGTGGAGTGTTCTAATCGCCAACGTCTGCAATCAAGTCAGGTCAACATCTTGCGATGACCTGACCACAGAAGTACAATCAGAGTTTCATGAACTCTTCTCAAATGGCCTTGGTTGTCATAACAAAGGTAAAGTCTCACTCAAACTAAAACCGGGAGCTCAACCAGTCTTCCGAAAAGCTCGTCCGGTTCCACAAGCAGCTCATTCTACTATAGTCACTGAGCTAGAACGTTCGCAGCACTTGGGCATTATCAGCCCTATCAAATATTCTCAGTGGGCAGCACCCATTGTCGTAGTCAAACGAAAGAATGGAAGAGTTCGAATTTGTGCTGATTATTCGACGGGTCTTAACGAAGCACTTGAGCCAAACAAGTATCCTTTGCCATCACCCAATCAAATTTTCGCAAGCTTCGCAGGAAAAAAAGTTTTCAGCACAATCGACTTATCAGACGCTTTCTTTCAAGTGGAAGTCGACGATATATCCAAAAAGGTAATGGCCATCAACACCCACATCGAATTTTTTCAGGTCAATCGCCTCCAGCAATGCGTTAAAACAGCCCCAGGAGAATTTCAAGCAATTTTCGACATTATGCTCAGTGGAATCTCAACGTTCGGTTTCATCGACGCCATGGTTACTAGCGGTGAGAATGCTGATGACCACAAGCAAGAGTTGAAGAAAACACTGCACCGCCTGCAGGAATTCGGGCTCAACTCAACATCAACAAATGTCAGTTCGGTAAGAAATCTGTGCAATTCTGTGGACATGTCATCGACGACAAAGGCATCCGACCTCAGCCTGAAAAAATTTGGGAAGTTACATCAGCACCTCCGCCAGCTAATGTCAGTCAGCTCCGTTCATTCTTAGGTTCAGTCAATTACTATGGCAAGTATATCAAGTCAATGAAGACGCTGAGGCGTCCCCTGGACGAACTTCTCAAGAAAGATGTGAAGTACGAATGGCAAGATGTTCACCAGGAAACTTTTGACAATCTCAAACAGATCCTGGGATCAGATCTGGTACTTACGCACTTTGATCCCAACAAGGCCATCGTTCTAGCGACAGACGCGTCAAAAGACGGCATGGGAGCTGCCCCCATGCACCGTTTCAACGACAATTCACTGCATCCTATCATGCATTTCACCGCAACATTCAATTCAGCGGTAAGAAATTATTCCCAAATTGAAAAAGAAGCGCGAGCACTCATCTTTTGCTTAAAGCGATCACATTTCTACATCGCTGGGCGACAAATTACCGCACAAGTCGATCACAAGCCTCTGTTGTCCATCTTTGGTTCGAAAAACAGAATTCGCGTATATACAGCGAACAGACTACGGAGATGGGCACTAATCATCATGGCTTATGATGTTAAGCTCGAATTTATTGGAACCAACAGCTTCGGATCTGCTGATGTCGTATCTCGCCTTATTTCAAAACAGATGAAAGCTGATGAAGAGACAATTGTTGCTGCGATACAAGTCAAGGGAATTGACGACAATGACGAACAGATGTTAAGTTTCGCAATACAGTCAGCAAAGGAGCTTCCTGTCACCTTCCAACAAGTACAAGAAGAAACGAAAGTCTGCCCAAATCTTCAGCAAGTGATCAAATTCATTGTGACTGACAGCTGGCCCCAGCGCAAAAGTCAGATCAAAGGAATCGAAGTCGCTCCTTGTTTTGGACACCGCAATGAGCTAAAATTCGTACAAATTGCATTTTCCGTGGCGAACAAATCATCATTCCATCAAAACTGCGAGCACATATTCTTGAGAACCTACATGAAGGTCATCCAGGTGAGTGCCGAATGAAGCTATTGGCAGCCGACAAAGTCTTCTGGCCTGACATAACGAAAGCTATAGAAGTAATCGTTAAGACTTGCGAACATTGCGCAAGGGAATCAAAGGCACCATGCAAATGTACCTTGCAGCCCTGGCCCATGCCATTGGAACCATGGATGCGCCTTCACCTTGATTACGCCGGCCCCATCAGCGGCTCTTACTTCCTAGTGGTTGTTGACGCCTATAGCAAGTGGCCAGAAGTTATAAAAACGGCGACAATAACCGGAACGAAGACGATCGAACTTTTTGCTGATGTGCTGGCCCGACAGGGTCTGTGCAAAGTTTGCGTCACGGACAATGGACCTCAATTCGTGTCGAGCTCGTATGATAACTTTTCCGAGACACACGGTATCAAGCATCTTACGACCACCTACTACAGCCCTCAGTCAAACGGTCAGGCGGAACGATTCGTTGACCTTCTCAAAAAGGGCTTACAGAAGGCCTAAGGAACCATCGAACAAAAATTGCGAGAGTTTCTGATGATGTATCGCTACATACCATCATACAATCTCGGAATGAAATCACCATTCGAATTGATGACCGGCCATAAGATGTGCACAAAACTCGATTTGCTCAAGCCTCAAATCGATCCTTCAAACAAAGCAAAAATGGAAAATCAATTTAACTTGCATCACGGCGCAAAGTGGAGAGAGTTTTCACCCGGAGATGAAATCCTTTACAAACTCCACACAACCAGTAATAACTGGAATTGGACGGCTGGCTTCGTGAAAAGCCGAGATGGAGCTGTCAATTACTCGATTGACATTACAATGCCGTCAAGAAGTCGAACCGTACGAGCTCACACAAATCAGCTCAAACGCCGATATATGAAAAACGAATTGATTGAATTGTTTGACTTGCCCGAGTTTAGTGACGAAAATAATCTGCCAGTTGGTGAAGTTGAGCCGACTATCACACCTGGCAACAATCCCCGACATGTCAACCACTCTGACGCTCACAATGATAAACAAGCCGGAAGTGAGGATGAAACTCAAGAAGAACCTGAAGCTGAAGTCGAGCCTCGTTACCCAATTCGAACAAGTCGAGGAGTCACATCAAAATTCAATGATTTCGTCAGATTTTAAGAGGGGAGGAAAGTGGTAATCCCGAACTGCTTCAATCAACATCTCTTAAAGCTCGTATATGTGCAATCTTTCTTTACTCTGACTGCTCGATCCAACCGCTCTTAAAGCTCGGAGGATTCCTATCTTTCTTCTACACGGATTGTTGTGCTAGATTGGGCGCGCGGGATTGAACTGAAAAACCGGATCGGAGTTCATCGGGTTGGTTGCAGCAATCACGAATATTATGTTTAGTTAAGTGTTTTCAACAATTAATATTAAAAGACTATAGTGAAAGCTTTATGAAATAAAACAGAATTGTAAACCTCTTCTTTGAATACATCAACCTACGGTTTACAACAGTTAGACTTTGGATTTTTTATTGTGAGCTTCATTACACATTTCAATGAATCTTTGTACCAATTTTAGTACAAATCGGGGTTATACTTTGGTCAGAACAGAAATCACGGGTTTTTATCTAAAACAGCCTCTGTTTGGTTTTCGCTTAACCAATTTGAATAATTAACAAAACTAGCTGAAATATTCATTTGAAAATTTGGCGAAAATCCAAGTAAAATTGTGACCTCCAGGCTCCAATTTTGTGATATCCTGTATATTGTATTATATATATATATATATATATATATATATATATATATATATATATATAATCATATTCAGCATGTTCAAACACAATCCTAAGTTACGGTGTAGCCTCCCTTTCATATTGACACTTCATTGCTTTCCAAATCTTCCTGTTTTCAGCTGTTCTCATCCATGCAGCGCCGGCTATTTTCTTTATATCATAATCACATCGAATGTTTGGGCGTCTTCTTGGTCGTTTGATTCCTCTTGGGTACCACTGCGTTATTCTTGTGGTCCATCTGTCGTCATTCTCGCCAAGTGACCGGCCCATCGCCATTTCAATGATTTCACTCTTTGTATCACTTCTGTTACTTTGGTCCTTTCTCGTATCCACGATAGTCTCTTGCGATCCCTTCGTGTAACGCCCAGCATACATCTTGCCATGGCTCTTTGGGCGACCTGGAGTTTCCTCGTTATCCCTGTTGTCAGCGCCCATGTTCCACTATCGTATAGCAGGGCTGATGGATATATTGATCGAAGGTTTTCTTTTTCAAGTTCATTGTCATTTTAGACTTAAATATAATCGAGTTCTTCCCGAAAGCACTCGATGCCATCTTTATTCGTCGATTGATTTCTGGTAGTAGTGAGCCGGATTTGTGTATAAGCTGACCAAGGTATACATATTCTTCGACTATTTCTAGTGTTGTGTTGTTCACTTTTGTATGCCCTTGAGTGTTTATGTAGTCATTGAACATGATCTTGGTTTTACTTAAGTTCGTTTTCAAGCCTACTTTTAGGCTAGCCGCGTTGAGTTCATTCAGCTGTTCTTGTAATTCATCTTGGCTGTTAGCTATAAGGACTATATCATCTGCGAATCTTAAGTGATTGAGGTGTTCACCATCGATGTTCAATCCTTTATTTTCCCAATGTAGGATTCGGAAGGTACCCTCTAACGTGGCATTGAAGAGCCTTGGCGATATGGTGTCTCCCTGCTTGACCCCTTTTTGCTTGGGAAACTCTGGGGTGTCTTCTAATACTTTGACCCTTGCTCTGGCATTGCAGGAGATATTAGCTAGAACTTCCACGTATGGTTTGTCTATGTCTCGTGTTATTAATGCATTGTTTATTGCATCAGGAAAGATTGAGTCAAAGGCTTTCTCAAAGTCTATGGAGGCCAGTGCTAGGGGTTGCTCATACTCTTTATATCTACTCAAAACTTCCCGTAGTGCATGGATATGATCTATAGTGCGGTATCCACTTCTGAAACCAGCTTGCTCCCATGGTTGTTTGGCATCTAAGGCTGTTTGTATCCGGTTGCTAATGATCTTCGTGAATACTTTGTAGAAGACCGATAGTAGACTTATTGGTCTGTAGTTCCTAATGTCTTCTTTGCAGCCTTTCTTGTGAATCAGTATTATATTAGCACTATTCCATTGGCCAGGTATGCATCTAGTGTTAATGCAATCAGTGTAGATTTCTGCCAGTAGTTTCCAGGTTTCTCTGCCTGTGTACTTGAGCAGTTCAGCCGTGATACCGTCATTACCTGCCGCTTTACCATTTTTCATGGAGTTGATAGCCATCTCGACCTCTTCCACTAGGATATTTGGGACATTATCGTTGGTTGCAGGGAAAGCGGTTGATGCTATTAAGTTGGGAGTCAAGTTATCTGGAGCCTTATACAGGTTCCGGTAGAAGTTAGTGATTGCCTTAATTATTTCCTGTCTATCTGTGAGTCGGGTATTGTCATGATTTAGGGCTATCACCTGTTCTTTGCCAATGAAGAGTGCTCTTTTTGCCTTTTTGAGGTTTCTGTTATTTGTAAGGGCATCTTCCGCCAGTGTTTCGTCATACTATTTACGACATGCGATTTAGTACAGAAATGAATAGTAGGTACTTCCCTGAACGTCCGCCTATATTCTTGCTCGCACGAATTACTCCTTGCGAACGATTTTGCTGTCGTTATCGTTCCATTTAGGCGCCGTCAAGAAATCTATCGTACAGCAGCAAGAAAGCAGTGGACAATCTGGATCCTGTCCTCGCACATGCCCTGTCTCCCACTCAGCACCAAAATTAGCGCTGGGGTTCTCGCTTTATAACGATTCCACCTTTTTCCCACGTACGCAAAGCTGGCGTAGCGCTTCTCCAGGTGGCTATTCCCCAACTTTAAACCCTATATCCTTTTTTACTTTCATGAAAAGCAGCAGTAGGGAGAAGCGTCGACGATTTATCGCCTCAACATCATCAATTGCACCCGGACGATACCATTCCAATGTGGTTCAACTTTTCGGCACTGTATCTGATTTTTGCTTGTCTCACTGAATATTTATCACAATAAAACACTTTATCCAACTCTTAAAGCCGAAATATTCCCAAAATGAGTCAAAAAGCCATGACAAAAAACAGTGAGCGAACGCATGACAGACGGATTTGACGTAACATACAAGCGTAGTGCCGGGCCGCTTCGCTTGCTTTCCCACAAGTTTTTTCCTACCAACGTCAAGTAGCGGTTCAGTGGCAGCAATTCAAGTTTTAATTAGGATCGGCTGGTCGGCGTCTGTGGCGTAGGGTGCCAAGATTGAGGTTATCACAACTAGGTATATTAAACATCCGCAAAGGACTGCAGGCTAGCGTTGTGGTGTCGTGGGGCGGGTTTTTGCCTCCAGCACAAAGAAAAAAATTTCGCATCCACGAATTTCGAGGGACAAAGGAAGATCGACAGGAGTCGAGAAGGAGGTAACCTACTAAGGGCCATTAACTTGCTGACTCGGAGGACAAACCGGGCCTGGAGAAGACAGACGGACTTAAAAGGACTTCGTTGTTACCGACGATACTTATGGCCCCCAAATAAGAGTGGGGTATCCAGTTGGAAGCGACGCCCCCTCGCACCCTTCCAACCGGATCAAGATCCAAATGTAAGCGCGGCCATATTTTCCATTTAAGTATCATTATATATAGGCTTTATATAATTCCCCGAAGAAATAATAAGAACATGAACGAGTTATACGGCTACGAAGACTTTTAAGCAAATTTTTTGAGATTGCGGAGTTCACATGATGTTTCTGTATATAAATGTATATATATATATATATATATATATATATATATATATATATATATATATATATATATATATATATATATATATATATACTATCGCGAATTTTTTATTCTTTTTTTCTTTTTCAGATAAGAAATGGCGGACGACATCACTCACGAAATGAAGAAACATACTGGCATCGTCGCTATATGTGCGAACCATACAGATTTAGAGATGTCTAACTTTCTTAAGTGCACCCGTTCATTCGTGCATAAGGTGCGCCGTGAATTGGAAGCATCAGGAGGCGATACAGAATCGGTTGCAAAACGCAAAAAGCACGAACAACGTTCTGACACTGTCCGATCTGCAGAATTTTTAGAGCAAATGCAAGCGATCATAGACGAGGACCCTTCAAAATCAATGGGGGCCCTTGCGAGTGAGCTTCATGTTTCTGAGCGCCTTATTCGTAGTTGTCAACGAAGACCTTCGGTATAAGTCTTACGTGATGCGCAGAGGGCAGTTCATGTCGGAACGAACACGGGAACAGAGAGTTCTCCGATCAAAACGTCTTTTAAACAAAATCAGCAAAGAAATTGATTTGATACTTACCAAACACCAACGAGATTTAGTTTGAGTGGTTCCTCGGACGGACTATAGCCCGTTCAGTTATGATACGTGCTGGTTTAAAAAAAAAAAAATCAGAACGTATCGCAGCTGGGTGGACGGACACACGGCCAAAGCGAGATAATGATCATATCACCTTGTGGAGTGCCGATACAATTAGATCATGATAATGAGATACTCTAACTATCTCTAAGCGAAGGCCCGAAAGCGGCTGTAGGGCGACGAAGAAGAAGAAGAAGAAACACCAAAAAACTGTCAAAAACGTCTTTGTAATTAAGTGAAAAATTCATACAAACGTAACTTGAATGACTTTTTCATTTAAATGAAAAACATAAACGTGGCAAATTTATGTCAGAGTATTACGTGAGGGAATAAATAGGCACTTGAACGGATGGCCACCTTAACCGCGCAAGAGCACCTGAAACGTATAAAGGGGGTGAGCTCGCCCGATGGCTAGCTCATTATAGCGGAGGGGCCGGCCAACGTGGTGGGTTCCATACCCGGTCAGGTTCAAGCGAAAAGAAAGATCAGGTTTTCGGTTTTAATTCATTTTGTTTGTTATTATTAACGATCATCTATATAAAATCTTATCTATCACTTTTAAAAAATCATTCTCCATTATCATCAAATGTATGCTGCTCGTTTTTTTTCTTTTCTATGATTTGGATGTTTACCGTGCTTTTTTTGTCCTTTTCTTCTATTATTATTTCAACGGTTTCCAGTTAGAACGTGTTTTAATTCAAATCTTCTATATTTTGATGTTGACTTAATTATTGAATTAAATCGAAAAGCTACCTTGCTGTTTTTTGTTTCTCTGTTAGGCATATTAGCATACATTATTTTTATTTTAATTTTTTTTTTTTTGAAAGAATCTTTGTAATTGTGTTTAGTTTTTGGGTAAGGTATATTAAAAAAAGTTTCCTTTTCTTCTTCTTCTTCTTTTTAGCACTACAGCCTCTCTCGGGCCTTCGCTTAGAAATAGTTAGAGTATCTCATTTTCATGACCGTATTGATTTTTTTGGAAGTTGGTTTGGTCAGTACCATACTCCCGTGTGTCTGCTCAGTTATGATATGCTCTGCTTAAATCATATATGATGTCAAATAAGGCTGCTTTGGGTCAATTACGTTAACAAGTGGTTCAGTTATAGCTACTTTTCGAATACAATCCATATCAAAACACAAATAACACCGCTCTACCAATTTACTTTTCTGTTCCTTATCCTGACGATCTTTAGTTGCAGTTGTGAACAAAGTTCCATTATCTAGAAACATCTTTTCGTTTCGCTTAAGCCATTTATCTCTTGCAAACACACCGTACCCAACATTGATTCGTAAAATAAACAGTATCCCCTTCATTCAGATATTATATCAACTTCTCAATCCCATCCATCCGATTGGTTCTCGGGCACTAAAGTGATTCAAGTTACCCGTACACACCCGTCTACTAGCACTAGCGCTGGCGATAGTACTTAATCGGATTTTCCCTGTACTCCACTGAGCCACTTGGCTGTACACTCGCGCTCAGCGACACACCGGAAATCTTTTCACACCTTTCCACCGATTTCGTACAAATTTTCAGTTCTTCCTGCTTTTCCGGCGCACACACTTCAGCAGCAATACACCACCAAATTTTTCGCAATCGCCAACACTTTGCACAAACAGCACGTCAAACGCACAAAGAGAACTCTGAATTTTCACAGCAAATGATCAATTTCGGATTTTTCTTTTTCACTTAGCTACAACTCGAACTACTACTGGAAAACTCTTCCTTTCGGCTCTATTCAGCGATTTATTGTTGATTCGAACGTTTCACTCGTATCTTGTCTCGTATACGCTTCCAATGCCGTCTCTTTCTCTACGGCGACCAAAGCTGAAGTGAGTCGCCCCGCCGCTTTTCTTCCTTTTTTTTAAATATTTTTATATGATCATTTTTTCATTAATGTAATCGTTTTATAACTATTCTTTATGTTTAATTTTTTCGTCGTTTCTCGCTCTGTTTAAATGATTCGATGATGTCTGTAAATTATTTTCGGCAGTGATTGATGACTCGGACGACTTTTTCATTTTCTCGCAATAATCAGTTGAGATATCACGGAATCTTGTCCAGCACCTTTCCGGCATGGTTATTGCTGTACGGAAATTACTTTTCACCTCACTGACATGCATGTAAATGCCTCGATTATTTTGTCCAATACCGAAATAGAAATTTTTATTATCGACTTTCATATGACACTCTTCGGGTAGCTCGCCTTCAAATCCGCCTTCACTTGTTACGAGTTCTTCTAACGAAATCCTTTAGAGCGTCCCGGAATTTGATCATACCCTGAGCTGGTACGGCAATTTGTGATCTAGTTCCACCTTGTGTGATTGTTTGAGATACTCTTAAAAATCTTCCTCGTGCAGTTTCTTTCAAATCTAGTTAATATTCTTCCTCACTGACTCCGACTTAATTTGACTAATTCGGGAACATTCTCAGAATTTAGTGGACATACACAACGGCGTGCTTTAGCTCATGTAAACTGTATGGATTTAAATCACACTCCACAAAAGCTCCAAATGAAAAATCAAGAAATTTTATTCTAGTTCCACACGATTTTCGTTTTTCACTTAGAACGGTCTCTCAGCTCACGAACGAGTAATTTCAGGAAAATTTAGGTATGAAAAAGATCTTCGCGGCTATGGAAATTTAAATGAAACTAATATGAGGAACGCGATCCTAACACCAATTCATAATGTGAAAACTAGCTTGGATCATCTTAGCTTTTATTCATTTCTTAAACTTCTAATTCTTTACATGCAAAATTATCTAACCCGAATTTTAGACTCCGTTTAGTTTCTACCGTTTCGATGCATTTTGAGGGAATTTATATAATAAAAGAGAACAGTTAAAGAATTCTAATGTTTAGTTGGGTGATAGTTTTGTCTAATTTTCATGGGTAGAGGAGTTTTCATGGAAAAACTGCTTGCGTAGAAATAGCAAATCGAACAAAACACAGCTCCAACGACGACGACACACACGGCCTCCTGATGCAACACACTTGCCTTCGCCAATGCAATACGTGTATGTGCTGTGGGAAATGGTGTTGCCATGAATTATTAAATTAATGAAAAATAATAATACAGAAAAATTTAAATGATGATAGAAAAAGATAAATATTATAAAGAATATGATATAAAGAAAAGTTTCAATTTAATATAGAAAAAAATTATATAAAATTTCTATTTAATTATAAAGAAGAATTTAAATTCAATACAGAGAAAAAGATATATAAAATTTATAATTATAATACAAAAAAAAAATTTATAATTTATAACATATAAATTGGAATGATTAAATTTTGAAATCAGCAATTAAGATTCGGATCATATTGTGAAGGTTTCGAGCAGTTTGCTTAAGCGACTGCTCGATTACTACATATCCTGTTCAGGAAGAGTATGTGTAATAGTGTCCCTTTTGACAGAAGCTTTAGCGTAGTGATCCGTTTCTGGCACTGCTTTAACACCTTTATAACTAGAAGCCCAGGGTAAGTTGAATTTCGTGCTAGGATATTTACTGATCTCTTGCCAGATGTCATTTGTGATTTCTTTCTGTTGTGCTCACAGTCTAATAGTGCAGTTCTAGAATCGGAAAAAAATAATAAATATGTTTTTTCGACTGAATCTTTAATGGCTGCTAGAATTGCATGCAGTTCTGCATTCAAAGTCAAGACGTGTTCTACAAAGCTTAATATACTTGTCTGTTTTTGTAAGATTGATGGAGGCGCCCCCCACCCCCAATATATTTTTAGCACTGTCAGTAATATAAACGAGATGGGAGTCACTTATCCGACCATTTACATTACTGTTAAATGTGTCGTTCAATTCATCTCCCAATAGAGTTTTATGAGTATTATAAATAGGATTACTAGCTTTAAGGGTTTCCTTAAGGTTCAGTGATACCGGACGTGACATTCGCCTCGGAGTTCTTAGTACGGAGGATATACAACTGGAAAGTATTAGAGGACTACTCAGCCAGTGATCATCAGTGCATTCTGCTTGAGATGAGTGATGCTGTCTCCCGACGTCCGTGCTCTCGGCTTTCTACAACTGGATGGAACATCGGAAGGATGGACGTCGAGAGGTTCGTCGAGGTGCTCACAGCAGGTGAGCCGCTGCAGGGAGCTTTGGATGGGACGGAAGAACTGGCAGCTCAAGACGTGGTGAACTCTACTATGAGCATCATTACGACTGCTTGCAAAGCTTCTATGCCCCGTCGAAGACCCCGGCACGGCAAGCCCCCAGTGTACTGGTCGTCAACTTAAAATCGCTAAAAAGCGAAGGGAGTGTCACAAGCTTCGACGTAAGGCTCAACGTACGCGGAACGATGACGAGGCATGCAACTGGGTGGCAGCATATAAGTCGGCCAGGAAATGCCTTCGCAAACTGATCAACAGTAGCAAGGCTCGCTGCTGGAAAGACCTAGCGGACAGTGTGAACAAGGATCCGTAGGGACTTGGCTACAACCTGGTCATGCGGAAGCTTGGTGCCCTACGGAAGCCTTGTATACATGACGCGGGAAAGATGGACGCGACAGTGCGGGGACTCTTCCCTGCCCATCCCGTCCGTGTTGACGCTGTCCATGGTGAAACAGCAGTCGAGTGCCCACTCTTCACACAGCCGAAACTGGAGGAGACAGTCCTCTCATTGAAAGCAAGGAAGGCTCCAGGTCCAGATGATGTTCCAGCTGAGGTGTTGCGGCTCGTCTATCACCACTGTCCTGACTTACTGCTCAGCACATTCAACGCTTGCCTACGGGATGGGGTTTTCTCGGTACGATGGAAGGTGGCGAGGCTCGTGCTGATCAGCAAGGGGAAGGGAAATCCCGAATCGCCATATGCATACCGCCCGTTATGCATACGAGACACGGCTGGAAAAGTACTAGAGAAACTCATCAAGGGAAGACTCACTGACGCGATTCGAGCTGCTGGGGACCTATCTCCTCGGCAGTACGGCTTTAAAGCAGGACGCTCTACCATTGATGCGATTGCAGAGGTGGTGAACGTGGTCCAAAAGGCAGAGGCATATAGTCGCACCAAGTGACGGGTCGTCCTATTGGTGACACTCGACGTCAGGAATGCCTTCAACTCCGCTAGATGGGTGGATATTCTGGGTACGCTGGAAAACTCTTTTCAAGTTCCAGAATATCTAATGCGGCTTTTGAGGAACTACCTAAATGACCGAAGCCTGCTCTACGATACGACACAGGGCCAACGAAGGATGAAAATTACATCGGGTGTTGCCCAGGGATCTATACTTGGTCCGCCCCTGTGGAACGTATCTTACGACGGGCTACTGAGACTTGAGATGCCAGATGAGTCGCGCTTGGTAGGCTATGCGGACTATGTTGCTGCTCTGGTCGCTGGACGTACCGTTGAACAAGCGCAACTTAGGCTAGGTATGCTAATGCGCCGAGTGAGGGACTGGATGACTGCTCGCGGGCTCAGTTTAGCACTGGAGAAAACCGAAGTGGTCATCTTGACAATAAATAGAATCCCCAGATTAAGGATGATCAGTATTGGAGACATACAAATCGAATCGAAGCCAGCGGTGAAGTACCTGGGGCTACTGATCGACTCGAAGATGAGTTTCTCTGAGAAAATCAGGGCAACGGCTGAGAAGGCTTCTTCGGGAATATCGGCTCTGAGTCGACTTATGGCCAACGTAGGGGGACCCAGCCCATTAAGAAGACGCCTCTTGATGAGTGCTGTAGGGTCAGTGCTACTGTACGGAGCAGAGGTATGGGGCGACGCTCTCAGCAAGGAGGTATACCGAAAACGTTTTGCACAGGTACAGAGAAGAGGAGCATTGAGAATTGCATCCTCGTATCCAACAGCCTCTGACTCGGCGGTGAGAGTTATTGCAGGCGTGATACCTGTCGCGCTCCTTGCTAGAGAGCGCCGCTCTATTTAGCTGCGCCGAAACGAGGATGCGAGAGAGACGGTTGTCCGCGAGGAGAGACAGCGCTCGCTCAACGATTGGCAGCGCTCTTGGGTCAGTTGCACGAAGCGAAGGTGGACTGCGCACCTCATCGCAGATGTGAGACCGTGCCTAAATCGAAGGCATGGTGAGACTGACATCTATCTGACCCAGCTTTTGAGCGGGCATGGGTGTTTTCAGTCTTACCTGCACAAGATGGTAAGTCACGGTCTACCGATTGTCGGTTTTGCCCAGCAGAGGAGGACAATGTCTGTCACACATTTTTTGCATGTACAAAATGGGCCAGGCTGCGAAGGGAACTCTACAGGGAGACGGGAGAGCTCACGCCGGGTAATACAGTTGCAGTGATGCTCGAATCGGTTGACAAATGGAAACAGGTGGCACATTATGCTCGGGCAGTCCTAAATTATAAAAGGGACTCACAGCAACCGGGGGCATTGGGGCTGGGGGATCGGTTTTCTGGCACTTCCTCTTCCCCTCTCCCCTCCAACTAGGAAAGGGATGCCCCAGCTTGAAGGCACCTCACGGCGTAACAAAACGAGACCTGGCCCGAAGTAATGTGTCAAACGGTTCCAGGCTGGGTTCTCAGGTTGACAGGGGAGGTATTGAGTGGGTAGTCCAGTCGCGTATGGGAGTCCCACACTCTGTGTATAAATGGCATTCACCTCCCTACCACAAAAAAAACAAAAAAGGTTCAGTGATCTGGTCCTGTATGTATGGTGTACAGATGCATAGCTGCGGGCTGATTGGATTAAGCCCTCCAATACCATGCTGGGGAAGTTGCTGTAGCAGGAGGAGCGTGAGGAGCTCAAACATTCAGTTTGCTAACATAATCAAGCTTTTGTAGGTGCGTGTAAATGGTTGAATTCGATATGTCGAGCTTCTCCGCTATCTTTCGAGTTGTCACACGCCGGTTAGCTCCGATTAACGTCCTTATTTTGTCATCATCAGTAGTGGTTGGACGACCAATATGTAGTGCATCTTGCACATTAAAATTTCCGAAACGAAAGCGGGCAAACCATCGCTGGCATTAGCATTCAGTAAGGCAATCCTCACCATAAGCTTCACACAATCTCTTTCGAGCATGCACCGCATTTTTGCCCTTTCGGAAGTAAAACAATAAAAAATGCCGATAATGCTTTCTTTGATTGTCCATTCTCAAGTTTATTTTTAAGCAACTTGTTGCTTACTAATGACGCTCTGTTTTTGACTAAAGATAGTCTAAAATCTTATCTTTAAAATAGTATACATATAACAATATAAGCCACGCAATCACTACTACATGAAATATGCAGTCCACAACATAAAATATGCAGTTCACGTCAGCTATTATCGAATAAGCCAATAATTTAAGGAACTACCCTCTGGACTAATCATGGCAAGGAAGATTAAATTTCCACATTATTGAAAAAAAAATTTATTTGGTTTTCAAAGAGAGCTGAATAACAAAATCATTCGCCAACTAAAATAATAAAAATTTGCAACAATTTTCTAAGACTATGATCTTGCTTAGTGTTGTTCGAAAACAATATTGTAGATTTCAAATTTATTGGGCTATTTGTTATTTTCTCTTTGTAACCCCAGTACGTATTACACTCGGAGAAATATTACTCTTTCGAGCAAAATCGGTACCTTATGACATTGATTTTTATTAACGGCCAAAATATCTATGTTCCGACTTTTAAATGACAAACTACGTCAACATAACTTTTAAGCTTCCAGATATCGCAGACACCAACCCATTCATTCCCAGAAACTGTTCCCATTATTATCATTCAATCGACTTGACAACCAATTGCAGTACCTACGCAGAACTTATCAATTTAGCATTTCTTATCTGTTTGGTTTTTCGTTTTGTTATTTAATTTTAGCACTCTTTAAGGAGCTAATTGACGTTGTTTCTTAATTTTCTTTCCAATCGTGTAGCAGGTAATCCTCTATCTAGCAAGTGTGTTCATTTACTCATGCCGTTGTCTAATTTGTTGTTATAGCATGAATTTTGCCGGCAAAGTTGTTCTTATCACCGGGGCCAGCTCTGGAATCGGAGCGGCCACTGCAGTTCAGTTCGCCAAACTCGGGGCGTCGCTATCTTTAACCGGTCGTAAATTTGAAAATCTCAACAAGGTTGCAGATGAATGCAATACATCTGGTCAAAAGCCAATGGTTGTCGTGGGAGATGTGACTAATGAAAAGGACAACGAGAGAGTTCTTAGTGAGACTATTAAGAAATACGGAAAGTTAGATGTCCTCGTCAACAATGCGGGTATTATTGAAACCGGAACCATCGAGAATACCAGCATGGAACAGTTCGACCGAGTAATGAATACAAATATTCGCTCGATCTATCATCTAACGATGCTTGCAGTTCCCCATCTCATTGAAACCAAGGGAGCAATAGTTAATGTTTCCAGTGTCAATGGCATCCGATCATTTCCAGGAGTATTGGCATACAATATTTCTAAAGCATCGGTTGATCAATTTACTCGATGTGTAGCGTTAGAATTAGCCACCAAGGGTGTCCGGGTTAACTGTGTTAACCCAGGAGTGACGGTGACAAATCTACACAAGCGTGGTGGAATGGATGACGAAACATACAAGAAGTTCTTGGAGCATTCCAAGACAACGCACGCTATGGGTCGTCCAGGCTCTGTTGATGAGCTTGCAAATGCTATTACTTTCCTTGCCAGTGACATGGCTGGCTTCATCACGGGAGCAAGCCTTCCTGTTGACGGTGGACGCCATGCAATGTGTCCACGGTAAATGAGCTTCAGAATATGAGTCGGGTCATTAGGCTGCCTTAAAATGAAAACCTTGAAGGACTAATCCTCAGCAAAGATGGGAGGATTGCATTTATTTTTATTAATGTTTGTAATGCAATGTTTTCAGTTTTAAATCAAAATGATATAATGTCTTTGATAATAAAATGTGCAAGTTAACTAGTAATTATTTGAAACATTGCATTGCTGTTAATTGAAGAATTCCTGCGAAGTTTTGTTCGCAAATTTAAAAATTCGAATCGAAACATCACAAAATTTATTTGTATAAATAAGTTTATGATTCAAAATGATCATGACGAGAGCTGGAATCAAATCAGAACTTTAAATATACTATGAAGGACCCGGTTTGGTAAAATCTTCTCAAGGTAATATTACAAGCTCCGTTCGAATGGTTTAAGGTGGGCCACCAGTTTATGATGTATTTACAAAGAACTATATTTTGTCCACAATGGAAGTTTTTTTTCAGAAAATCTGGCATTTTTTCTATTTTCCAGTGAAACAGGAAATTTACACACCTAAACTGACTTCATTTGTGTTTAAAATAAATATTCCAAAGTTCCCACTAGGAAAAATCAGAAAAACACAACAGGGCACAACTGTTCAAAGGAATCTACAAACCCTCTGTACATTATGGAAGGATGGCAAAGCCTTGACCACATCTATGTAGATAAATCAGTGGGTGAGGGATACAAATTGCATGCTTGTTGATCGAAAAATAAGGCCAGAGCAGGCACATTATTCCTCAATATCAGCAAAATAAACTGCAGAAATTGGTCAATGCCAATTACTGCATTGGTTAAGATGTACTTGCACTATTGTCTGGAATATGCTATAGAATATCAATGTATTTTGGTGGGTATAGAGGGTGGGAAGGAGCTACACAATCAGGGATAGTGCTCACTGCCTACCGAAATTATGTCTTGGTTACTTATATTGAGATTATGTGCTAAACTTGAAAAACTATAAAGATATCGATTTATGTACTGTTATGGACAATAATAAATGTACTTTGCCGTCTCTAGTTACGGGCATAGTTATCGCAGCATGTTGATATGCATGAATAGATAGATGAAATTTAGCGAATGGCGATGATGTGTTGCTGTAGTGTTGCTCCCATAGTAGCTTGATCACGCCTTTTTACGCCACGGAGGTGATCCCTATACAAAATGCATGCGAGGAATACGGTTTTGAGTACAAGAATGTACAGTAAATGTATACGTCTATACGTCCAATGTTTAGTTGATCACTAACGAACTCGTTACCTGGACCGTCACCCCTTTTACTTGCTGATTTTCCACTCACGTTGAACATGGGAAAAGCTATAGTTCACTTCACCTAACACCCGGGTCCATTCATAGCGAATGTGAACGTGCTCGCGTCAAACTTGCATTCATGTTAAAATTTCGTGACTTCAGACAAATTGCCAGATGAGGAACGCTAATTATGGTTCTCAAATTCTACAATGCGATTCTTCTCTTTTAACAATTTTTTAGTCAAAAATTTATTAAATTTAATCTAAATTACAATTCAATATTTCCGGGTTGTAGCGTTTTATGGATGTAAAATGTCCGTTGACTGCAGATGTGGAGTGCTACCCCAGCGAGCGCAAGATCAGTGTTCAGGTGGAACGGCTTTGCCTGGCAATGCGTAAGTGTGCTGGCAGCTAGAGTTGTGGTGTCGTTGGGTGAGTTCTTTCCACCAGTGGAAGGACCCACTACAAACGAAATTTCACACGATTTTCGGACGGGGAAACTGTATCCATTCGACAGGTGTCAAAGGCCTAGGTCATCAACCAAAGTATCGAACAAACGAGATGCAACGACATTTCAAAGTTACCCGCGCGCAATATACGAGGCGAACTCTTCATTGCCGTAGATACTCACGAATCACAAGAAGAGTGGAGCATCCAAGCGGTAGTACCCCTCCCAACCGGGTCAACGATCCAAATCGATGACTTGGCCATAAGAGAAGTGGAAGGCCGATCATTCCAGGCTAAGGCCTCTGAAACGACTAAAAAGGGAAGCTTCACCTGTTTTTTTCCGGAAGAGCTCACCATCGTTGTGAATCCCATACTCAAACATTTAATTTCCATGCCTTACCGAAACCCGCCAAACAATTCAATACGTATGCAAGATATTATTGATTTAATATTGTTGAGATTCTCCAAGTCACGGAGGGACGATAGATTTGAAGAGAAAGAAAACTTTGAATATAAATGAGTACGCTTTATTTGTTTTACATAGAGGAACTTCTTATTGCACACGTCTCGTGGGCTAACTAACTAACGAAAAATTACTGGTGACGCAAGTAGTGCGCTCCGGCGCCTTAATACTGGGTTTCGCTCACGCATGCACGGTGAGCCTATCGACGTACGATAACTTTACTTCTCAACACTCCCACCGTTTGAGTGCGTCGAGGACCCAATGCCTAAACCGTTACATAGATGCTGAAACTGTCTCTTTGGAAGTGCTTTGGTAAATATATCAGCTAGCTGCTGATCCGTAGGAACATATTCTACCGATATTTCCCCACTCTCCACAGTTTCGCAAACAAAGTGATGATAGATATGCTTGGTTCGCTTGTGGAACTCCGAATTTTTGATTAATCGGATTGCACTTTGATTGTCTACTCGCAAAACTGTCGCAGTTACCGGTAGACACCCGAGAGGGTGTTGGGACGACCATCTTACAATCCCGTTCGATAGACACAACGCATACCCCGTAGTAGATCTACGCGTCTCCACGTCACTTGCGAAATCCGAGTCTGAAAACCCCTGTAACCCGACTCTGAAAACCCCTATAACTTCGAGTTCTCAAGCCGCTTTTGTACATTATCCCGACTTTGGTTGTTCCGACCAAGTACCAGTAGATTCGTTTCACCGCTTGCCAGTAGCTTTCGTGGTGATTGCTAAGAAATTTACTAACTGAATTCACTGAATATGCAATATCCGGCCGCGTCACAACCGCAAGAAACATTAACGAGCCCACTGCTTCTCGAAACGGTACCGTAATTGATTTTTCATCATCGCAATCATTTGGAACTAGTCGCGCGTGCGGATCGGCAGGCACACTTGCCGCTTTTGCATCGATCATCTTAAATTTATTGAGAATTTTCTTCACATACGCTTCTTGATGCAAGAACATGGTTTTCTTTACTCAATTTCGTTCTATTTGTATCCTGACAAATAACTTTCCATCCCCGATCGTGATTTCGAACGTGTTATCCAATGATTTGATTACCGATTCGAGGGCTTTACTTGTTTTTGCTGCAATGAGTCCATCATCTACCAAAAGCGCTAAAAACACATCTACACCGTCTACTCGTCCTTAAAAGATACACTTGTTGGCTTCCATTTCGCGGAACTGATATTTCTCACGAAACTTTTCGTTCCAGCACCTGGGTGCTTGTTTCAAGCCGTAGAAGGACTTGTTCAGTTTACACACGAAACCACGTTTTTCTTCTTTCTCGACGTTAAGTCCTTCGGGAATTTCCATGTAGATCTCTTCCTTCAGCTCGCCGTGAAGAAAGGCTGTTCTCACGTCAAACTGTGTGAGCTCCAAGTCCTGTTCAGCCACCATGGCGGTGGTCTCCATGTAGTTGAGTCCCTCTTTTTGTTGAAATCCTCGTGCACAAAGTCTCGCTTTGTACCAGTATACGTCAACTGACGTGTCTCGTATAACCTTGAACACCCATTTTAAATCTATGGGATTACGATCCGTTTTCCTTGGTACGATTGACCAAGTCTCGTTCTGCTCGTGCACGTCGAACTCTTCCTGAATCGCCTCGGCCCAATTTTCTGCCTCGGTACTGTTCATCACCTCCCGAAATGTGTTTGGCGAATTATATTCAGCGAAGTTGATCTCATACCTTATTGGTCGTCGGATGTTTGCACGATTCCGCAGTTGTCTGTCACTATCCGGTTTATTTTGATCTTCTTCTCTAGGATCTTCTGGTTGTTCGTTTCTTTCAGGTTCTTCCTGAGCTTCCTGGCATTCTTCCTCCTGTTGCTGCTCGACGAGTTCTGCCACATCTTCGTTTTCGTCCGCTGGAAGAATGTATTCGAATTCTTTTTCTGCCCCAAGTTGCGTCTTCTCGTTGAATGTGATATCTCTCGATACAGATATTTTATTTTTCTGTGGATTGTACAAACGATAATTCATCGAGTCGTTCTGATAGCCAACTAAGATCAACTTTGTAGCCTTTGAATCTAACTTCTTGCGAAATTATTTGTCGATATGCATGTACGCATCCGATCCGAACACTCGAAAATGATACACATCTGGTGTTTTCCAAAACAATTCTCATATGGCGTTTTCTCTTTACCGGTAGCCAGAACTCGGTTGAGCACGGTCACTGCTGTACCGACTGCTTCCGCCCACAGCGACAGAGGAAGTTTCTTTGCGCGCAATCTCGATGATCGTTCTGTTGTCGCGCTCAGCTGTCCCGTTCTGCTGAGAAGTGTAAGGCGCCGTGTTTACCAGCTCGATAAACGAGCCTTGAGATATTGCTTCGTTTCACGGTTGCAACACTCTCGTTCATTGTCCATACGTAACACCTTCATCGGCTTGCCGAATTTTTTGTCGATCAACCTTACGTATTTCTTGAAAATATCGAAAACATCAGACTTGTGTTTCATGAAGTAAACATACCGAAATTCTGATGCGTCATTCTTGAAGGCTCGAGTGACGTCATTGTCACCTTCAAGTCTTCTTCCTTCCTTCAATAATCGTTCTAGTAGATTATCAAGGGTTTAACTTTCTTCGGGTACACTGTCCCATGCTGTCTGGAGAGCATTATACTTAACCGGTAGGCTGCCAAGTACCTTCGCCATTATGGCCGTGTCCGAAACCGCTTCTCCCAGATCCTTCAGTTGAGATGCCATGTTTTGTACCCGGGAAACGTGTTGTACAACCGACTCGTTTGGATCCATGCGATGTCCGTGGAACTTCAGTAGCAAGAGCATCTTGTTCGACGCTGATTTTTGCTCGTGAATTCTCACCAATTTGTCCCACATTTGCTTCACTGTAGTGCAGTTGAGCATATAGTCGAGCTGAGAATCCTCTATCGACGAGGAAACTATGCACATGACCGTCGAATTGTCTTCCACCCACTTTTTGTCATCGGCCGAGTTTGCGTCTGCCGGCATCACTCGCGCACCCGTAACGACGTCTTGTAACGCGTTCGCGATAAGTTAATTCGAAATTTCCACGCTTGAAAATTCGAGCCATCAAACTTCTTGATGTTCTTTATCAGAGTTGATTCCGCCATTTTCGTTCAATTGTTTTCCCGTACGCGTTTACGGGCACACTACAATGGTGACCACGTGTCGACCGCCTAGGAAGAAAATATCGAGATAACCGTTTTCTCTCTATAATTCTGTGACTTCGATAATCGGTTGTTACGCAGCATAGATGTAAGAGAGAATGGATACGAAATGCATCGAGAGAATTGAAGCGCTTTATCATGTAGCGTGAAGTTGGCGCGTTATTGGCTGTTGATTTGAATTTCAAATAAATTTGACGTGACGTCTCTGACTAGTTTTCGCATCTTGAACTAAATTAATTTTCCGTACGGGTATTCTAACTTGAACGATATAAAAGATTGAACATGACTTACCCTACGAAGGATACGTCCCTGACATGCTCCCTAGAGCTTTTTTTACGATCCCGCACACGTCACTACATTTTTAATTTTTCGACACAAAAACACTCGCGATCCGCAACAAACTTTTCAGTTTGCAACGCTTTTGCACTAGATTCAACACGGTTCATCTTAAAAAAATTGTTTTTTGTACAATTTCAAATTCAACTTGATTAGACGTTTCCCATTGATGTTGAATTTTCACAAGTCATATGTTTTCAATCATATGGTTGATATTTTGTTGACGATTCGGGGGTTAAGGTGTAAAAGGAGTGGAATTTTCGTGAGAGCAACTAGAGAGTCACTTGAATGTGTGGATTCTCTAGCGGCGTGAAAGGCAGGGGGATTTCAATTCGTATGCGAGAGGAAGGCATGTATGTAGTAAAAGTACTTCACTCACGTATGGATGAAAATAAGCTCATTTCGCGTCCATTACTTTATTTGTCTTTGTTACGCAGGCTGCTTGCCTGGGCCCATAAACTGTTGAGATTATTGAAGGGACAGAGGGACGATAGGTTTGAAGAGAAAGAAAACTTTGAATATATATGAGTACACTTTACTTGTTTTACATAAAGGGACTTCTTATTGCACACGTCTCGTGGGCTAACTAACTAACGAAAAATTACTGGTGACGCAGGTAGTGCGCTCCGCTGCCTTAATACTGGGTTTCACTCACGTATGCGCGGTGAGCATAACTTCACTTCTTAACAAATATATTGTTTTTATTTCTCAATATTTAATACTCATCAAATTTACTATTTATTCAAGCAAATATAAAATCAAAAAACATGGGGAAAAAACATGCAAGAGTACTCAGTTCATTTCCGCGATGAGCGTTCATTGCAGGAGTGCGGCGGCTGAAATATAATGCTCAATTTCCGTTGGTTTTGTTTATTTAAATAAATGGTGATTTTATTTAAACTCTGAATGTGTTCGAAAATCATCTGGCTTTGAACGAACGGGGATATTTACGTGGATTTTAATTTTAACTATTTTCTACTTTTTCCTAATAAACTCTTTTCAACGGAATGCACAGACACGAACAATTGAAGCAACTAGCTTGAACGAATTTTCGTGATTCTGAGCCAACTGAGCCGAATTTTATTTCATCTTCATTATGGGAACAATTTGCCGTGATTTTGGTTCCATTACAATCTACAGTACAGCAAGTAACACAATATAAATTCCTAATGATGAAAACACTGGTTCCTTTGCCAATGGGCAAAGTTTTGCAATACATTTGAAAAGTTATGTATACTAACTAAGCACTGTTAACACAGTTCTTCAGCCTGCCCGCTAAATTTTTACACAACAACTCAATTCACATTCAGCTTTTAATCACTTATAACTCAGGGGAATACCGCGAATGTAAACGGAAACTTCCCGATCAGAGTCTTCTAAGCCACTCCACCACCACTTCAAATCTCAACAATTTGTTATTGCTTGCTTTGTATTGAGCTCCCAGGGCACAGTCACTTATCTCGTTATCGACTTCGTACCAATTTACTCGTCATCGGGCAAATTCCGATTTTCCACATTTCATGCACGGCTGATCAACACGATATTATTCCTAGCACACCGTCTGGGTTTTCTCAGCCATCAAATTTTATGATCTTTGCACGAAAATATTTGTGAAATTTCTCTTTCTATAAGTTATACGAGGTGTGTTCAAAAAGTAAGGTGGCTTTGTATTTTAAAAAAAAAAATATTTATTTATTCGTCAATATTTATGTTGTTCCCTTCAAAGTAATCAATACATTAGTGCCAATACTTTTGCCAATCCTCGAAACACTTCTCAGAAGCACTTTTCGGTATAGCTTTGAGCTCTCCCAGCAATGCATTGTTTATCTCCTCAATCGTTGGAAATCTCCGTCCTTTTATAGGTCTCTTCAGTTTTAAGAACCAGAAGAAGTCACATCGGGCCAAATCCGGTGAATATGGTGGGTGCGACATGATTGTGGTGTTGTTTTTAGCCAAAAAATTCTTTATTTTTGATCCATTTTTTCGATAGCAAAAAATCGCCGAGCACGCAAAAGACTTCAAACCGTTATGCCTCTCACAAAAACATCTTTACATATTATATAGCTGAAACTGTAAATATATGTTCGTGACGAGTGTACCAACATAAAAAAATCGATAATCGAATATACGTTGCGTTGCGTAATTTGAAATGTCCCCTTACTTTTTGTACCCACCCCGTATTTCACGCATAGCTTCTAGAATTATATAAGGCACCTACGTTTTTTGCACTTTTCAGATGAGTTTTAGAAAAACCATTTGAAAATTTGTATGCACTAAATGGGCACAGTAGTACGAAACCTTTTCCTTGGAAAATCAGAATTTCACGTACTGCTGGACTGTTAAAACGAAAAAAATTTACAAAGAGAACTCACGAAGCGACCTGCACATCACCGTTGTCCCAAATGTCCACCCCTCACCTTCCCTCGAGTTAACAGCTGCAAGAGTGGCTGGCATCCTCCGTCAAACAAAAGCCTCCATGTTAGAAAAGCTGCAATCAGAGGCAAAATAAAAGAGAGATGAAAGAGAAAAAACAAAAACCTGTTACTACAGCGTCAACATTGATACTTTTCGTTGCACTGGGGGAGATACTTCAATTCGAGTTCCCTTATTGGAGTTGTCCACTTTCAAAACTTGTTAAACGAAATTTTCGAATAAACTGAGTTGTATACACCGTTGGAAAGGTCTGAGAGTCGTTTACACAGATCTAAAGCTACAAAACTGCAAAACCCGCTAAAACAGCTTTAAAAATCAGTGAGAATGTCAAATCCCCTTACAAAACCTGTTATAATAGTAATGGCGGCTCTTTCAAAAACTGTTACAATCAGTTTACTTGTAAAACCAGCTTAATCTCATTAGCACCATGGCTTACCCATGTGGTACACTAGTAAAACCTGTTAAAATTTCAGAAGGTTGAAGTTGTGAGATTTCAAGGGCTGTTTCTTCTCTTATCACTTTGTCTCTGGCTTCATTTTAAAAAGGAAAGTAATTTTGACAGTTGGCAAAGTGCTTATGAAGGCAAAAAGCTGGGCGTGAGCTGTGGTGTTGACTTTTAAAATAACTTCATATTAAAAAGGATAAGTGAAAGCAAAAGCTCTTTGAACACTGTGGAGGTTCAATCTATTGAGGATCATTCAGAAGAGGATGAACTTGCGCAAATAAATGAGCCTCAAGTAAATCTGAATTCAAGAAAAAGTTATACACAGACTGGTAAGCCGCGTAAAAAGCAACGTAGATCGGAATCTTAGAAAAATGTTGAAATAACAGAAAAGTAATAAGATCACTTTTAAAAGAGATAGACAATTTTTAATATAAGCTTGAAAAAAAATGATATAAACGGGTATACTAGTTAAACTATTCAAAATTCGATTGTGTATTTGTCGCAGATACTCTCCTGAAGGATTTTCAAAAATGCTGAAGTTTTCACATGCTGGAAAGATATTTTGCTAGCGTTCTATAAAGATAAAACTAGTCAGATTAATTTTATTTTATAGTACGTCCAAGTTTCCCCGCTTAAATGAAGTAACAAATTCAGCACGGAGGTTCTTCTCCTGAAAAAAAGAGAAGGTGTCACTGAAAATATATCTGTCTGCCGCAAAAATTATATCTGCTGTCTGCTGCAAAGATTATGTTTAAAGACTTTGCAATCTCCAGAAACTGCACAGACAAAGGGAGGAGGAGACCACAAAACTGTAGTATTTTCTGAGAGAAAAGAAGAAGTTAAAGATCACAGTAGCAAATTTATTCCACTTGACGCTCACTACTCAAGAGCTAAGAACTGTGACCGACAGTATCTCAGCTCGTATTTCAGAAGAATTTTTTGTAATAACTTTAACATTGGTTTCAGCTCAACCTGTACGGACACCTGCTCTACATGTTCCAGTCTGGAGTCAAGAATAAAGGCTGCGACGATTGAAGAGAAGGTAAATTGTAGTGAATTGGAGGATTATAATTTCCGTAAAGGACTGTAGCGATGGTCTGCTGCCTCGGCAAGCGAAGATGTTGGAGCTCGCCAGAATTGGCTTTGCCTGAAGACGCGTGAATGCGCTGGCAGGCTAGTACTGCAGTATCACGGGGCGGGTTCTTTTCCCCGGTACAAGGGTGCACTACAAAAAAAATTTTGCATTCACGAATGAGGGGATAACACGACTCGGTCCGTCGGTGTTGAGGCCGAGGTAACCTACTATTGGGATAGATTGGCAAAGCAAAACGACTTCCTGAGCTTGGCGAAAGCGAGCGAGATTCGAGAGGATCTCGTCTTTACTAGGTATACTATACTTACGGCCCCCAAATAAAAGTGGGGCATCCAGGTGAAAACGATGCCCCCTCGCAGCCCCCCACCTGGATCAAGATCCATTGTAGACGTGGCCAGATATTTCTCATTTGAATGAAAAACCCATACAAACATAATTCGCATGAATTTTTCCTTCAAATGAAACCATCAACGTTTCAGATTTATGTTATAGTATTATATGATGAATCGTATGGACGAACAACGGATACTCATAAAGGTATTCGTTTGGAGAACTGAAGCCCGAAGACCAGTGGGAAAAACGAGGAAACACTGGTCTGAACAGGTCGACGAAGACAGTTCATTGCTGCTCGGATTTGGAAATTAGAGGATGCGGTCAATGGACTGAGACAGTTGTAGGTGCTATTTGCAGGAAGCGAAGGCCCGAGAGGAGCTGTAGTGCTATGAACAAGAAGATTATATGATGAAATCACATAATACTATAACATAAGTAAGAGAATCAAGCGGCAGGCCACTCTACCCTGCAAGAGCTCCTGCAACGTAAAGAGAAGGGGTGAGCTCCCCCGATGGTTAGCTCATGAGTGGAGTTGCAAGCCAACGTGGCAGGTCCCAAGCCCGGTCAAAGTTTCAAGTAAATAGAAAAGCCGAGTTTGGAATTAAATTTTATCTCTTCATTTCATTATTAAGCCGTAAATGTAATTGAGATAATTTTACATTTTCTACCCCTAATTATTCTACATTTTATGATGAGGCTATTGCTGACAAATAGTTGCTGCTCGTTACATTTTTATGTTTGCACATTATGAATACCAATGATCGCCTTGTTCTTGTTTTTGCTTTATTATTAATGCACTAAATTTAATTTTCTTTTGTTTTTTTTCATATTTATTTAATTATTATCCTTCATAATAGTAGCGATATTACAAGTTTTTGTTTATTCGTTTAAAAATAAATTCTATTACATTTAAGACGGTATATATATTTATCAAAATTGTGGTTGTTCAATAAGCATAGTATTTTAAATTTTTTAACTTACGACGAGAATACAACTAAATGTAATTCTGAAAACGTAAATTCAAAATGAAATTTAATCAATGATTAATGGTACACAAAATTAAAAAATTTAAGAATACTCGTATTTACAGCGAATAACTTAATATCTAAACTTAAGCATTTAATCGTGTTCCGCTTGCTATAATGCAAAATTATGATAGTAATGTGCTATGTATTATACCAATATAATTTGTGCACTTTGGAGAATGCTTCGATTAACAAAACAGTTGTTAAGAGGAACAGACTTTTAATGTTTGGAGATATATTCTTGTTTGAAAACAAAACTAATGTAAACGAATGATGGTGTCTAGGCTTTGAGAATATATATCCATTTAAGTTTAAATGTTCAATGGATGAGGCTCTTACTTGGTGAAAGTTCATCGTTTAAGTAATAAAAACACTTTTCAGTTAACTTTCACTTTTTATATTTAATTTGAAACACTACAGCTGTTTCGACACACCGTGTCTTCCTAAGATGTTAATATAACAAAACTTCGTAATTGGGGTGGGTAAGGTATTAAAATTCTTTTTATAGAGTTGAGGAATGCTAAGTATGATCCGGGATCATAGAAGCAGGTATTGATTGTGGAAAAGATAATCCGATCATCACAAAAATATTATGCAAATGCGGAGGGAAGTAAATTGGATTCCTTCAAAAGAAACGCACTTGGTCTTCGCGACTCTTCATCTACGCCCCCACTGTCAACATGGTTCAGAGTTGATTGTAAAGAACAGTGTCATCCCAATTCCCCAGTAATTTAACTGCTATTCCAGGAAATGAACATCAAGGATATGTCCTTATTCTCATCACCATGCTGCACAAGCCGTTTGTTTGTGCACAGCAATTGCATCATAGAGGGGATCATTTCCAAAATACGGTCAAAATCGCACGATACATCAATCGATTCCTGCCTGAACGAGTTACACTGTATGTACGTTAAACAGCACTGATTCGATTTTCGCAGACCATTGAGGAAACTAACGGTGGAATATGCCACGAAATTTGTAGTGAAAGAACCACGGTTTCCTTTTCTTTTTCTTTTGCGCGAATCGAAACTTAATAAGCAACACTGTTCACAAACTTATTATTACTGTGAAAATGAATGCCATGCTTGAAATTAGTTTCTGTTGTTTTAACACTTCTTGGTAATCCTTTCTTGATTGAAGTAATTTTATCACTCTCTAATCTACGGAATTTTATTTATTTTTTTCCAATTAACAACATCACGTACTTTTAACCAGAATACAGCATGAAAGCTGGCGAACGTGATATCGTACAAACCAAAAAGCCGCAAAAAACTCAGGCAGAAATAAAGACAAAGTTACCCGTGTGAAGCTGCAATTATACACGACGAGTAGAAATAACTTCAGGACCCCTACCACGAGAGCAAGAGCAACACAATAATGAAAAAATTGATTTGTCTCACGAGTTTTATCTTCAATCTAGATTTTTCTCAGCACTTTATTGCACACGACTTGACTTTTCTTCGCTTTCGTTCTATCCTCACGCGACGCCTCTCCTTTTTGATATTTTCCATGTGCCTCCACGCGATTTTCTGTTGAAAATTCCCTGCACTGTCCTGAACATGTTGAACATAAGGAATTCAAGCAGTTAAGAATGCACGGTAACTTTCCCTCGTAACTACTCTAATAAATGGCAAGCGTTCAGATTGCACAGCCAGAATCAATTCACTAACAAAGATTTCGGTCGCGATTAGTCGAAATAGTTGGACTAGGGCAAATTGCAATCCACTTTTGCTTGCGTGCCCACAGGGGACCGGCAACTTCTTTTCTCGCGTGTATAGCATTTTGCCAATGCAAAATGTTAAATTTAAGTTCCAAACCCACAATGAAGTATAGATGCATTGTTTTATAACTTGACTGAATACATCTGTATGATTTTTTGGGTGTGAAAATTAAATGTAACATCGGCACAGACGATTCGCGAAGTCCGAAACATCTGGCGATAGCACGAAGACTACTTCATGGTTATTTCATTCGCGAGCCCCCTGCTTGCCGTCAACGGTTATTTCATTTGCGAGCCCTCTGCTTGCTGTCAACGGTTATTTTATTAGCAAGCCCTCTGCTTGCCGCCAACGGTTGTTTCATTGGCGAGATAACGCTATTCATTTTTCTAAGTTGCGTTGCAAATGGGATTGCCGTAAGTTTAATTTCTTTATTTAATATTTTTATAGTAAATTTTTTTTTAATTATATTTCTTTGTTTTTAAATTTACAATTACAATTAGATGTTTTTAGGGATGTTTTTCGAGCAGTTTGCCTAGGCGACTGCTCGATTTCTACAAACTCTAATAGTTGAGCTAGCGGCACACAAAAAGAGAGCAGACGTCTTCTACGAAAAATTGAAACAAAATGACGGCGATACACTTACACTAAGCTACAATCGCCAAAAAAATCTTGTGTTGCCTAAGCTCTCCAATAAAGCTGCGTATTATCTGCGGCAAGTGTAACAGTACCACTTCGCAGTTTGTCATGGAAATTCGAACTCGTCTCAAACTCCAGAAAATGTTTTCTCGCACGTATGGCTTGAAACTGATTTTGCTAAGACATCAAGTCAAATTGCATCTGCCGTTCACCAAAACCTTTCTCAGCCAGGGAATTTGGAAGGCATCAAGAAGATCCGGTTGTTTGCAGATGGATTTGGGGGACAAAACAAGAACAAAACTACCACCCACCCCACCATAGTGCACACCATCGATAGTATTCGATAGTTTGCTGTATATCTATCGATTACTATCGATAGTTGTCGATAGTTTTTAAAAATTTTGCAAATCCTCTAAAAAAAGTTATTTCTTTGAAAAACTGGGTGCAAAGCAAACAAAATCAGTTCTTACAATATTTTTCTTTACAATAGCCAAGAATTTTGATTGGAAAAAGTATGCATATTAACGTTTTTTGGTTTGATTCTTGAACGATGATCTGAAATAATTTGCCAGGTCTGGCCGAATATCCTCTCTGAAGGTATGGATGTTGCTGGGCAGTTAAGAAATATCTTAGCAAGTTTTTACAAAACCTGAAATTCCGCACTATTCACATATAAAAATTAAAACATGATGTAAGCATTTTAACGTTTTTTCCTCTTAAATTTGTATGCACAGCTTCCGAAATAGTAACGGGTCAGTATCCTGAGTCGTATTTGTTTGCTCTAGAAATCGCCTAAATGATATAATATTGTCCACTGTTCCAGTTCTGATTTTGTTTTTTATGCTTATCCCCTCTTCCATGAATCCAAAAAGTGATTTAGAAAACGCTAGTGCAGGCATTGGTTCTGTTGGGCATGACGCTTCTTCTACGTTTACATTTTTATTGCATATAACTGGAGAGTTCAATGACATTTCAATTTGAAGAAGTGTGACCGCTTTTTTAGCGTCTTCTGATGAACAAAAGTCTTCCCTTTTCATTCGAGGGTCCAAAATAGTTACCAGTTCGGGCAATATTCTTTCTTCATAACAAAAAGATGTTTGTCCATTTCTGATCAAATTACTTTAAGGAGCGCATTCACTTCCAATGTTAATAGTTTAAGGGACGTAATGTTATTATGAATTCCGAAAACTATTGGAATTATTAGCAACATTGTTTCATACTTTCCTGATATTTTATTTGTTGCCTCATCAAATGAATTCAAGATTAAAATCATGTCATTTATCATTGAAGTTTCCTCAAGAGTCAGGCCGACAGGAGTTTTAGGCAATTTTGATAACACTACAGTTAAAGTTTAATTAACCGTGATTATTCGTTTGATCATAAACAACGAACTGTTCCACCGTGTAGGAATTTCCTGAATTAATTTGAGTGGCTGCTTATTTTTTAAATGCAATTCTTCCTTTGATTTTAAAGATGATTTGTTACTGCTTTTGAAAAAAGTTACAAATTCCTTGCACATGGTTAGCGCTGGTTTTATGTCAGGAATTTTGATTCCGTCTTGCACAACCAGGTTCAAAGTTTGGGCGAAACATAGATGATGTCTAATTTTTAATATAGTGCAAACTTTTATCAATGAAGAGGCATTATCAGTGACTATACAAGATACCTTATTTTCTATACGCCAAGCGGTCATTATTTAGAATAATAAATTACTTTTGCAATATTTTCGGCAGAAGAGCTGCTACAAAATTCTGTAGATAGAAAAGCTGCACAGATGACGTAATTTTCATTGGCAAAATGACAAGTTACTGTAAGGAAGCTATCTTTTACCCTTGATGACCACAAGTCGCATGTTAAATTAACAAACTCAGTTTTTTCCAAAATACAAGCTGATTTGGATTTGCTCTCTTCGTAATGGTTGAATAAGTATTTATCTGTTAAGGTTGTTTTACTTGGTTCGTCGAACCCTGGATTGAGAAGTTTAACAAAGGCTCGAAATCCAGAATCGTTTACAACGCTGAATGGCTGGAAATCAAAAGCCATCATTCTAACAAGAGCCCAATCTAACTCTTTTTTCGAGAGCTATCCGTTGTATAGGAATACTGCCTTTTAAAAAACGAAATCAAACTTCCTGAAAAAGAATATATGAATACGTTGGGGACTAGGATCTTAGAGTTTTTATCAGAGTTTAATTTGAATGAAAAGCATTACTGTATGTGAACTCTTCCTACAAATCACAATTAATTTTAGGAAAAAAGAAAACAAAAAGTGCATTCGCCAATCCAGTAAAAAAAGTCAATCGAAAAATTAAAAAGCTTACAGCAAAGTAAATGCCTTACTGAGAAGATATCGTGGAAGAATTAAGAGAATTTGAATTTCCAGAAGACGAGGCTGCTTCGCATAAATCGAAATGCTCGGGCACGGCATCCTCTTTGACCAATTTATTTGAATATCCAGGATGTGAACGTTTAAGGTGATCTATGAGATTACTGGTGTTACCACTCGTTTTATACTCTTTTCCACATTTCACACACTTAGCTAACTTCTTATTGCTGTCCCTCTTAAAAAATTTCCACTCCGGATATTTTACGCTTTGGCATAATTAAACCACTAAAAGAACGCATCATTTAACGAATTCAGATTCGAACATTGAAGCTAGGCGACACTGACAGTGTAGCTCAAAATTACAGAGAGGCTTAATTTATTTCAGTTTCAAGCCTGGGCCAGAGCATATATACTAACTAGCACCTGCAATCGAGGAGCTGTCAAAATGAAAAGAGAGGCAAATAAACGTGTAAAAGATGGATTAAAGTTTACCATGTGTTGGTAAAATTGCAAGCAAATTCAAGTTTTTGTATACCATACATACGCACTTTTAGTCCAATGCTCTCTACTCCATATGTACCGTAAGAAATAAAATTTGTTCTAATTGCAGCTGCTATTTAGTAGATATGCTCTGCCTGGGCTACAATAAAACATAAGCAGGCATAAGCAAATGTCACAAAGTTGAGCCCATATATTATATAACGTATTGAACACATTTTAATACCAGAAAAGACGCTACATTAGAAGTTGAATCGGATCAAACTTTCATGTAATTACGTAACGTAAAAAGTGTGTAAGCACGAATTGAATGTTGGCGAACTTAAGACTTGGTCCCGAATGTTTCGTTTCTTCTATGCCTTACGCTTCATTGTAGCCCACCCACCAGTCATACATGTTAGTTCAACATTTCAACCCGATGGACAGTGGACAATGATGCTCAAAATTAGTAATCTGCTTAATTATTTCAGTTTTTCGTTCAATAAAAAAAAATTATTTGTGGATCAGTTTATTTTAAAACAAAACTATCGAAAATGTATTCGATAGTTTAAAAAAAACTATCGATAGTACCGATAGTCTAAACTATCGATAGTGCCATCGATAGTTCTCCACCACTAGTTTCCACTTGCAAAACATGCCATGTGTAAACTTCAACGTTAAATACGGAAATAGTGATTTGAGTGAGATTCACTTCCCATCCAACCTTCTGAGTGTGCAGTGAGTTTAGTGAGTGTTTGTGAAGGAAAGTTAACCTATAAAATTCAACGAAGAACCATAAAATAAAATCTTTTCACTTTTGCGATTATAAATTAATTCTAATAAGGTTGGTAAATCCCCCAAAAAATTAAGATTTGAATACAGTGAAATATAATTAATCATTTAAAGTAGAGCCAAATAAAATCAAACCCAGTTCCTTAGAGTTCATACTTCACAGGTAAGAGTTTTCACTTATTAATGTCATAATGGAAGAACAACCAAATAAAAAGAAGGTACCCCCGACCCTGGGGAAACGAAGTTGACTACTTTGAGAAAAATCAATGAGGAAATAGATGCCAAAAGAATAAAAAGAAACATCGAAGGCGACACCACGTGTAAGGTCAATAGCCTCAATACAAATGCTAACGGCAGTTTCAACGAACCAATGGACACGTCTGAAACGGAAAAAACCAGTGAAATTGCTAACGGTAAACTGTCTAGCGCTCCTAAAAACATCGCAAAAACAACAGTAACAGAAAGCACGCCAACCATATCCACGCCAATGGAAGACATCGAAAACTTCATGGCGGGTACTTTAAACAAAACAGCTTAACCTAAAAACTCCATTAAGCAGATGCTGAAAGAACATATGGAAACCTTAAAGGAAAGCGGCAAACAAACAGCGGAATCAACGAAAAAAGGACATAACATCAACAAATATGACCCGAGGAAAAAATTCTTTGTAGTAATGGACCTTTCCAAAGAAAAGGCTAATGAAAAAATGAGACTCACTCCAATGGCCTTCTATTCAATGAACAAAAACATGAACATAAAAAATATCAAGGACATTTAACTGGTAAGGTACAACAGGATCAAACTAATGTTCAGCAAACCTGAGGATGCCAATGAGGTAGTGATGAACGAAAACATAAAAAACTTTGGTGTGAGAGCGTTCATACCTAACAACTTTATAATGAGACACGGTATAATAAAAGGTGTTCTACTAAATATTACAGAAGAAGAAATAGCCAAAAATGGAATTCCAAGCAACTCACATGGCATTCAACAAAAGAATATAAAAATTGTGAACGTGTACAGGATAAAAAGAAGAGATCCGGAAAACAGAGGAAGCTTCATACTGTAATGATTTTCTACCTTCAACTCGACGCGGAACCGACCTCTCATCGGTTCTAGACGTTAAGTCTGAGTAGTGCCAACGGATGGTACCAACAGGTCAACCAATCCGTGCACCGTAACCCATTCATGCGGTGACTGCTTGTCGGCCAGCTAGTTCGGAGAGGATTTCGGTCGCGGGTCTCCGAATGGATTACGCTCAATTACAATATTTCAGTCACCTGAACTTGCCCGTTTTCCAAACGCGTCAACAATTACTCATCCAGAACGAGAAACCTACATTACGTTAGTTCTGGATGCGATCTTTCCACAGATCTCAAATCAAAAAAAAACGCTACAAAATCCCATAGGCGCGTTACCGATTCACCGACGCGGTACCGAAAAATAGGCTACTCGAACTTAAATCGAAGGAAGCTACTCTAAGGAAATGACGAAACAAACAAAGGTACCGCGTACCGCGCGCGACGCGAAACCGACTTCAGCGGATTTGCAGAAACCCTACCCTCGCGACGGCATACTTACCCTACACTCTCTGTTCCCACTGAAAAAGAAGAGTCACTGAAAAGGAAAGTCGTGGGTTAACTTAGCAATTCATGTTATTTTTATTACCTTAAATACCGAAAATATGCCAGTTTTCGTATATACATCTAATATTATCATATTAGTTCATATAACTCAATAAAACTATCCTTAAATTCAGGAAAATATTACTTCATATTTTTATCTTTATAATTGCAATTATATTTTTTTAATTTTTTATCAATCAATTGATAACTTTCTATCCCAAATCACGCAATTTCATGTGAACTTTACACGGCATCTGCCAAATTTAAACAAAGCGTGATGTATAATTACGCGTGTAAACAGGCAATAACAATAACACTTCACATGGGTGTATCATGATTAATTTCTACTTTTATAGTTTCCCACAAATAATTTATAGGTATTTCGCTAGCCTTTACGTTTGATTTTTAACCTTACATACTTGTAATTAAAATTAGAACAATTTTGAAGATGAAGGCTCTATTTTGCCACTTCTGTCTTTATGCGAAATAGAAAAGTGAGGATCACAATTTACATTTACAATTTACATTTGAATATACCAATCTTTTTATAGTTTTTTTTTTTTTTTAGTATGAATAGGGGAATCCGTTATACATTCTGTTTGATACCACGAATGGTAAAGTATTCTTCTTGTATGAAATTTTTTTTTTTTTTTTTATATCAGAGTTTTGGTTTAAATTAATTGTTCATTCAGCAACTTATTTCTGAATAAAATAAAAAAAAATAAAATAAACGACGTGCAAATACCTGAAGGTAAACAACCTGTCTTCGTAGATCGGCATCACTAAAATCGGTATAGGAGAATGTAATTTATCACAAATAATATCTTCGGGTGGTTTTTTGTGACCGTGACATTAAAATATTCGTTGATTGGAATAAGCCGCCAAACATAGACGATATGATTGAATCTTCTCTTCTTATTTCCTTTCCATTTGTATTTTGAATTTGTGATGATTTACGTTCTGGTGAATTAATAGCTGTTCCGCACTTATCCTCCTGTTCGTAAGCTGTACAAATGCTATCCGTAACAGAACCCGACGAACTGCTTTCGGTTAAACTGATATGCCCTAAAGAAGTTTTCGTTTCACCACCTGGTGTTACTGCATTACTACTTTCTAACGCCTGCTGCACCTCTGGAGCTTTTGTTATCTCCACATGGATTTCTGGTGCAGTATTCTTAATGGCAACTGATGTTATGCAGGGAGCATTGTTGTAACTACTATCCTCTATGGTATCAAGGGACGGTACTCTGGAGATACGACGTTCTTCGGATGTTTTTCGGCTTTGATAAGCATGCTCCAGAACTTCAATGCTACTTTGACTGGGATTACTTAAAATTTCGATATCACTTTCACCGTTTTTACTGAAATTGAAATCAATATCACGATCAGGTGTTGAACTACCCGCGACACTTTGATTTGAATCAAACGATTTTTCTGATTGAGTAATTTTTAAACACGATGATGATTCGTTTAACGATCCAGCTGAACCTATACTGCTATGTGAAGCACTTTCTTCAATTACATATTTCTCACCCGCACTTTGTTGTCCGGTTGCACTGGATTGGGTTGCAGTAGCTGTTGTTTGTGTTGTAGAGGATAAATTACTAGTTGGTACTGTATTTAAAGTTGAAATATTGCTAGCTATGACCGGAAGTTCCTCGTATTTTGGCAGCGAACCTTTTGTCGATGAACTAAGCTTTTCGTGAAGTTCAACAACGAAAATACTAGAGCATTCGGGACAAGTAACGTCAACGCTTGATTTCTTGTATGTATTCTCACGAGAAAATTGAGTTGAGCATTTTACACATTTATACAAGGTTTGATTCATTTCACTTAGAAGTCGCTTGGAAAGAATTCCACGAAGATATTTCTCTAATTCCTGACATAATCCTTCTTCAACCGTAAAGATTCGTTCTTTCTTGTCCTTTTTCACTGTGTCGAAATTTATCCGAATTGTGTCTGCTTTCACTCTTTCATAACTTTCTAGTATTTTTATACTCCATTTTGTTTTCGTCCTTCGAGTTAATATATCTCGCTATTTTATATAGGCATCAGAAACAGCTAAAAACACTTCCTCGCTATAGTTCGATTGGTGAACAATATACGTCACTTCATTTTCATCGGGTTTTTTACTCCGTTAACAATAACATTCGCTAATGTTGTCCAAGCTTGTATATTCGGACGTATTTTCGTGGGAACTGGAAGAAGGTGCGGGGTCGACGGCTTCGGCGGGACTGGTATTCTTCTCTTTGGTTATTTTAGCAGAAGTGTCCCCGGTATTTTCAGTATCGCTGGTTTCGATTCAGTTCACACTGCCTTCCGCTCTTTCCTAATGTTTCTGCTCCGGTGAATGTCACTGCCTCACGAATAACGTTTTCCAAAAACTCTTTAAGCACACCACGCGTTTCTTCACAGATTAAACAGGGAATACGTTTCACTCCACCACGTCGCGCCAAACGACGTATAGCTGGTTTTGTAATACCTTGGATATTATCACGAAGAACTTTACGATGACGTTTAGCGCCTCCATCTGGCTGTCAAAATTTCCGGTTGTCACCTCGGACAAAACATATGTGCGTGGAATGGCACTTCATATGGCGGAAATGTGCTTCTTCAGATGTCGCCAGTGGCATAGTTTTCTCGATGGCCACGGTGGAGGGGCATTTCCAGATGGCTATGTCTCGAAATGTGCCGGGGTTGGATTAATTCTATATTTCGAATATTTATATCCACGGATCTAAATATTTGGACAGAAAAAAAAATATTTTCTGCACAACGATATCCGCACAACAGATGAAGTCCGCTGGCACTTCGAGGACATATCCATCTGGCAGGTTACAAGGGTTCGGGATCGAAATCGCTTCGATTCCTGGGCGTAGGCGTCACATTACACATTCCCCCCCCCAAAATCGAAGTAATTACGATCCCGTCTCCTTGGTAAAAGGTCTTGGTTAGGGACGTGGCGGGTCGAAGATCCGTTTCGAAGGATAGGCTACAACCCTGTTCGTGAAGACTCGGCAGTGACTATATAGTAGGAAGTCAGGTGTTATTCGGAGGCCTTCGTCTAGGCAGAGATTTGGGATAAGCCAAGGTTTCTCGTGGGAATTAGTTGCACTTCATCGTCTAAGGTCTTTTGCGTGGTAAATTCCCAGGGTCTTACCAGTCATGTCCGCGATGAGGTACCGGGTGGGGCTTATGACTTGTATGACTCGACACTTCACGAATTTCTTGTCTAGTTTGGCATTGTAATGGCGGGTGGCATCGCTCTGTCGGAAGTTTCGACGATATATTTCGTCGCCGGCCTTAAAGCCAGAAGGATGAGATCGCAAGTTGTACCGCTCCTCTCCCATCCGTCTACTTTCTTCAATCTTCTCCCGCAGTTGATCTCGCAGAAGTTGGAGCTTTTCGTGCGGTTCTAGAACCACGATTGGGTCCTCTAGCGATTTCAGCTGCCGCAATAGCCGGTAAGCGCTCCCATGACAGATCATATACTGGCCGAACACTGCAAAATACGGCGAAATGCCGGTCGTGGCGTGGTACGACGAGCGCAGTGCACTAGTGATGGCGGACAATTTGCGATCCCAGTCCCTCTGATTCGGGTGGACATAGGCGCGAATGGCCGCTATGAGCGTACGATTCAGTCGTTCGGATGCGTTGGCTTGTGGTGAATAGACGGCAGTTCGTTGGTGGATGATGCCGTATTTGGACATTAGGTCTCGGAACTTGCTGGAGGTGAACTGGACCCCATTGTCGGAGACAAGTTTCTCCGGAACTCCAAACATGTGAAAGACTCGGTTCTCCAAAAAGCTGATTATTGGTCCAGTGTGCATGTTACGTAGTGGTTCTATGATAGGGAATTTGGAGAGCTGGTCCAGGACCACGACAGCTCCCGTGTGACCAGAAGCAGATCGAGGGTAAGGACCGATAAGATCAATGTACAAGCGCTGGAACACGCGTTCGGGGACCTCAACCTTACCCATGGGTGGCCGAAGGATGGTGTTGGGCGCTTTAGTGCACTTGCATAGCTCACAAGAGGCTACGTACGCTTTTATCTGTTGTGCCATCTTAGGCCAAAAGAAACAGGTTTTCAACCGCCTAAGTGTACGACCGTATCCGCCGTGCGCACTTGATGGGTGGTCATGAGCCCGCCTGATAAGATCAGTGGTTAATTCTTCGGGCACCCACAACTTCCACTGTTCTTCTTCTTGTATGGGATCTCCGGAGGCGTGTCCCATCCGTTTGTAAATAAATCCATCCGTCAACCGCAGTTCAGGAAGCTGGGACAGTTGATTCTGGATAGTGTGAATCAGTTGGGTGTAGCTGGCTGACTTGAAGGCAGGATGGTCCAAATCGATCAATTGGGGGCTGTCGTCCTCTTGGACCAACTCGGCTCCTTCAGGGGCGAACATTCTGGATAGGGTGTCGGGGACTACATGCTGGCTTCCTTTTCGGTGGCGAATTGTGAAGTCAAATGCCTGTAGTTTCAGTGCCCACCTGGCCAATCTGCCGTTGAGATCAGTCTGGCTCATTAGCCATTTCAGAGAAGCGTGATCCGTAACGATTTCAAAGGTGTGTCCCTCCACATAGGCTCGGAAGCGTTTCACTGCCAACACCGCGGCTAAACATTCTTGCTCGGAGACCGTGTAATTTCGCTGGGCTGGGTTCAGCTTGTGAGACATGAAGGCTATAGGTCTCTCCTCGCCGTCTTGTGCAACCTGGACTAAGACTGCTCCCACCCCATGTTGACTCGCGTCACAATGGATTGAGAACGGTTTGTCAAAGTCCGGGCTGTGCAGTACGGGGGCTGTAGTCAGACTCTTCTTTAGCTCTTCAAAGGCTCGCAAGCTGGGCTCTTCCCAGACGAATTTACGTCCCTTACGCAGCATGTCGGTCAAAGGAGTGGTAATGGTGGCATAGTCACGTACAAAACGCTGGTACCATCCGCATAAGCCTAAGAATCGGCGTAACTGTTTGGTGGTCTTGGGTAGTGGAAAAACGTCAATCGCTTGAGTCTTTTCCGGATCGGTCTTGATATGCCCATGCCCAATGATGTGACCTAAATACTTCACCTCCGTCATCACGAACTGGCTCTTCCTTATGTTGATGGTTAATCTTGCCCTCCGGATGTGTAGAGCCACCTCCTGAAGCAGGTCGATGTGTTCGTCAAAGGTCTCGGTTATAAGCAACAGATCGTCCAAGTAAACGAAAACTTGGTGCCGCAAATGAGGTGGTATCACCTTGTCCATAAGGCGCGTCATTGTTTGGGGGGCATTACACAATCCGAATGGCATGGTCACGAATTGATATAAGGGCCGGCCTGGGACTGTGAAGGCTGTTTTCTCCTTTGAACCGGGGTCTAAAGGAATTTGCCAGAAGGCGTCCTTGAGGTCTAAGCTCGTGATGAAATGGGCTTTAGGCAATCGACTCAAAATGCCTTGGATCAACGGTAGAGGATATGCGTCCTTGACTGTGACGGCGTTCAAGCGTCTGGCATCTAAGCATAACCGGACCTTGTTCGGCTTGACCACTAAGGTGACTGGGGAAGCCCACGCGCTCTGTGATTCTTCGATTACGCCTAATGCTAGCATTCGATCCACTTCGGCATATAACGATTTTTCCTTCGCCGGAGATATGGCGAAATGTCTCTGTTTTATGGGTTTAGCATCCCCCACATCTATAGTGTGGAACACCAGGGCAGTCCGCCCGAGACCTTCCTTCTCGTGCGAGGGAAAAGCCGATATAGCCGAGTCGAGACGCAGTTGCTGAGTTACATCCAGTGTATGCCGTACTAAGTTAGTGGGTTGAGATTGGTCAGGAACGGTGGTGACGGACTCCAGGGTCGAACCGGAAAATAGTGCCGGGGCCAAGTTAAATTTTCGAACGAAATCCACTCCTAGGTAAAGATTCTGGGTTAACTGAGGTATAATGAAAAATTCCATAGGTTTAGTTACCCCTTTAAAGGTGACATCCGTCATAATTTTTCCCACTACAGAGTGACGAGTTCCGTCCGCCGTGCTTAACCAGGAGGTGAAATGACGGATTTGGTCCGCGTGCTTTGCCAGTACCTCCCCTGCAAACTCGGCAGAGATGCAATTCACACTGGCTCCCGTATCTACTAAGCCTGACACTCGTTTTTGCAGGAGGTGTACTGACGCATATGGCCGAACATCATCCCTCAATAATTCGTCTAAGTATATGTCCTTCAACACTTTCCTCGACTGCCTGACTTTTCTCCAGAAGCTCCGCATCCGACGCGTGGCTCGCTTGCTTCGCGGTGGGACATTTGTGGCCAATTCCTCATGGAAGATGCGCTGTCGAGTAGCCAAATAATTCCGCAACCTGACATGAAAAGGTTTTACATGCCAAGGAACCTTCGTCTCGCTATCATTTCCCTGCGCATTGGCCTCGGCGAAGGACGGCGTCGGTTGTGGAACTTCGGGAGAACTGTGTTTAGCGGTGCGAGTCAGCAGAGTTGGAGTCATGTTGGGAGCTGGGTCATAGCTGGTGATGGGGTCTGGATTGGTTCGTCCGGGGTCTAGGAGTGCCGACGGGTGGTCGCGGCACTCGGTGGCAAGTTTTTTCGCCCTTTGCAATTTGCACAGTCAGGTGCGTATGTGTCGGCCTTCCCGCAGCGGTAGCAGAAAAGCGTCGGCTCCGCTGGACATGCGTAGAACCGATGTCCCGGTTGTCGGCAGTTCCAACAGACCGTCGGGCTTGTAAGTGCTTCAAGGGAGGGTCGATCAATCAATGCTGGGTCCTCAAGCTCCGGTGGTGCTCCGCTCCTCGGTACTGGTACTGGATCAGCAAGCAGGTGGTCCGCTGCCATCAACTCCGCGGTGTGATGATTTCGGGGATTTGGTCCCGTTATGCGAGGTTGTGGGCGGAAGGTACCTCGTCGCTCATCCAAGTGTTCTTGTCTACGCGCATGGAGGCGCAATCCCTGTATGGTGTTGATGGGAAAATGTAGCAGGCTGTTCTGGAGATCCCAGCGCATGTTCTCTCTGATAATTTCTACTAATTCGTCCTCGGGCATGGTATTTCGCAGGCGAGTGCTCAATCTCACTATACTGGTGTAGTACTGGTCGAACGGTTCGTGAGCGCCTTGTTTCCGTTTCTTTATTTGCTCTCTTAGCTCTCTCTCAGTGAAGCCATCCTCAAATCGATTGCGGAAGGCTGCACTGAAAGAGTGCCAAGTGGGACGTGGCGTTGACTCTTTAAAGCTCCAGTACCAGTCGGCAGCGTCGCCGCTGAACAAAAGATGTGCATGCCGGAGGAAGGCCGAGGAATCCCCTCCCAGGGTGCTGGATACCAACGCCTGAATCCGGAAAAGGAACCGGTCCGCCGATATCATATCGTTGAACCCTGTAAAGTTCAGGCGCCAGCTCTCCATGATACGAGGCGTCGGGTCTCGAAAAGGTGCCAATGCGTTCCCGGGGGGAATCACATCCTCGATTGACCTGTGGTACTGAACTGCCTCGGGGGCTGGAGGTACCAACGGAGGTCCGGTACTGTGTCGCGGTCTGTATTCGGGAGCTCTGGGATCCATTCCCGAGTTCCTTGGGGGTGGGACCCATTGCTCGGATTGTCGGGAGTGGGGCATCGCCACACTGGGATTTGGCTCCCAGCCAAGCGGAGTTCTCACGCGGCTGGGTGGTTGGCTCAACGGGAGGTTCTGGATCTTTCCCTCCAGGTTGCCAATCCTCTCCGACATATCCCTCATCAACGCCACGAGGGTGTCAATGGAGTGGGCGGAAGGCATGGTTGTCACCTCGGACACGACACTTGCAGCCGGAACTTCACCGCCTACTGCTCCTTGCAGGTCTAAGAGTGGTTGTGACGGCTCGGCTTCTGGAGCTCCTTTCGCCACTGCTCCACGCGTTGGTAGGGGCGTTCCGAGGGGGACGTCTAGGGCAGACCGATCTATGGGTCGCCGGCATAAGGGACACAGTTCTGACGTGAGGAGGAGCTGTTGTACACAGGCACGATGGAATAAATGTCCACAATCCAATCGCACGCTGTGTACGCCCTCCACTACGTCCTCGAAACAGATTCCACAGTTCGCGGGTTGGACCGTTTTGGACCGTGTCCATCGCTTTTCTGGGGTCCGCTTCGTTGCCATTATCGTGTGGGTTTAATGTGGTGCTAATATGGCTGGAAAAATTAAAATATATAAAATATAATACTTATTACTATACCCCTAATATATAAATACAAAAGCTTAATCTTAGTTTAGTGGCCGATAGTGGCGAGCTATTTATACTGGATGAGAAGAAAAAAAAAGATTTATTTGATACCCTTTCCTTTTCAGTGGTCGACTCCTCCAACGGGAAAAGAGAGTGCGTGGTATTCTGCCGAAGAAAGGGTGCTTTCGGTCGATTTACAAAATTTATATCCCCTAAACCCACATACATTACAAAAAACCGTCTCTAAACTACGTTAAAGTGACTCGACGAGACAAGTGGTAGAGCTACCGTAACGACTTTGTACGCGGTCAAAATTCCCGACGCGTAGAAGCATTCCGGGCTTCGCAACTCCAGCATACGCCATCGAACGTTGAACCGATACCACTCGTCTAACACGCATAAGAAATAGTTAGAATCCTTCCGCGACATAAAGGCAAGGTAGCCTTCTATTTTCTTGAGAGTCCATGCTGATAGGTAAACCCATCAGACTGGCAGTTCCATCAAGAAAATAGAAGGTCCTTACAGGGGTTAACCTGGGACAACACATCGGAAGGATTCTGTCGCGAAAAAAAAAATCAAACAAAGGAGAGCGGAAGCTACAACTCACGTGAAGCGACTTCTAGTGTGTATCACACAATTCCACTGCTCCTGATAGTGGGACTCGAGTACCAAAGTACCTTACATCCTCCGTAAAGGACCAACTCGTCAGAAGACGCGAAGTTCTTTCCCCCTTAGGATGTTTTGGGCCCCACGTTGGGCGCCATTTGTAATGCTTTTCTACCTTCAACTCGACGCGGAACCGACCTCTCATCGGTTCTAGACGTTAAGTCTGAGTAGTGCCAACGGATGGTACCAACAGGTCAACCAATCCGTGCACCGTAACCCATTCATGCGGTGACTGCTTGTCGGCCAGCTAGTTCGGAGAGGATTTCGGTCGCGGGTCTCCGAATGGATTACGCTCAATTACAATATTTCAGTCACCTGAACTTGCCCGTTTTCCAAACGCGTCAACAATTACTCATCCAGAACGAGAAACCTACATTACGTTAGTTCTGGATGCGATCTTTCCACAGATCTCAAATCAAAAAAAAACGCTACAAAATCCCATAGGCGCGTTACCGATTCACCGACGCGGTACCGAAAAATAGGCTACTCGAACTTAAATCGAAGGAAGCTACTCTAAGGAAATGACGAAACAAACAAAGGTACCGCGTACCGCGCGCGACGCGAAACCGACTTCAGCGGATTTGCAGAAACCCTACCCTCGCGACGGCATACTTACCCTACACTCTCTGTTCCCACTGAAAAAGAAGAGTCACTGAAAAGGAAAGTCGTGGGTTAACTTAGCAATTCATGTTATTTTTATTACCTTAAATACCGAAAATATGCCAGTTTTCGTATATACATCTAATATTATCATATTAGTTCATATAACTCAATAAAACTATCCTTAAATTCAGGAAAATATTACTTCATATTTTTATCTTTATAATTGCAATTATATTTTTTTAATTTTTTATCAATCAATTGATAACTTTCTATCCCAAATCACGCAATTTCATGTGAACTTTACACGGCATCTGCCAAATTTAAACAAAGCGTGATGTATAATTACGCGTGTAAACAGGCAATAACAATAACACTTCACATGGGTGTATCATGATTAATTTCTACTTTTATAGTTTCCCACAAATAATTTATAGGTATTTCGCTAGCCTTTACGTTTGATTTTTAACCTTACATACTTGTAATTAAAATTAGAACAATTTTGAAGATGAAGGCTCTATTTTGCCACTTCTGTCTTTATGCGAAATAGAAAAGTGAGGATCACAATTTACATTTACAATTTACATTTGAATATACCAATCTTTTTATAGTTTTTTTTTTTTTTTAGTATGAATAGGGGAATCCGTTATACATTCTGTTTGATACCACGAATGGTAAAGTATTCTTCTTGTATGAAATTTTTTTTTTTTTTTTTATATCAGAGTTTTGGTTTAAATTAATTGTTCATTCAGCAACTTATTTCTGAATAAAATAAAAAAAAATAAAATAAACGACGTGCAAATACCTGAAGGTAAACAACCTGTCTTCGTAGATCGGCATCACTAAAATCGGTATAGGAGAATGTAATTTATCACAAATAATATCTTCGGGTGGTTTTTTGTGACCGTGACATTAAAATATTCGTTGATTGGAATAAGCCGCCAAACATAGACGATATGATTGAATCTTCTCTTCTTATTTCCTTTCCATTTGTATTTTGAATTTGTGATGATTTACGTTCTGGTGAATTAATAGCTGTTCCGCACTTATCCTCCTGTTCGTAAGCTGTACAAATGCTATCCGTAACAGAACCCGACGAACTGCTTTCGGTTAAACTGATATGCCCTAAAGAAGTTTTCGTTTCACCACCTGGTGTTACTGCATTACTACTTTCTAACGCCTGCTGCACCTCTGGAGCTTTTGTTATCTCCACATGGATTTCTGGTGCAGTATTCTTAATGGCAACTGATGTTATGCAGGGAGCATTGTTGTAACTACTATCCTCTATGGTATCAAGGGACGGTACTCTGGAGATACGACGTTCTTCGGATGTTTTTCGGCTTTGATAAGCATGCTCCAGAACTTCAATGCTACTTTGACTGGGATTACTTAAAATTTCGATATCACTTTCACCGTTTTTACTGAAATTGAAATCAATATCACGATCAGGTGTTGAACTACCCGCGACACTTTGATTTGAATCAAACGATTTTTCTGATTGAGTAATTTTTAAACACGATGATGATTCGTTTAACGATCCAGCTGAACCTATACTGCTATGTGAAGCACTTTCTTCAATTACATATTTCTCACCCGCACTTTGTTGTCCGGTTGCACTGGATTGGGTTGCAGTAGCTGTTGTTTGTGTTGTAGAGGATAAATTACTAGTTGGTACTGTATTTAAAGTTGAAATATTGCTAGCTATGACCGGAAGTTCCTCGTATTTTGGCAGCGAACCTTTTGTCGATGAACTAAGCTTTTCGTGAAGTTCAACAACGAAAATACTAGAGCATTCGGGACAAGTAACGTCAACGCTTGATTTCTTGTATGTATTCTCACGAGAAAATTGAGTTGAGCATTTTACACATTTATACAAGGTTTGATTCATTTCACTTAGAAGTCGCTTGGAAAGAATTCCACGAAGATATTTCTCTAATTCCTGACATAATCCTTCTTCAACCGTAAAGATTCGTTCTTTCTTGTCCTTTTTCACTGTGTCGAAATTTATCCGAATTGTGTCTGCTTTCACTCTTTCATAACTTTCTAGTATTTTTATACTCCATTTTGTTTTCGTCCTTCGAGTTAATATATCTCGCTATTTTATATAGGCATCAGAAACAGCTAAAAACACTTCCTCGCTATAGTTCGATTGGTGAACAATATACGTCACTTCATTTTCATCGGGTTTTTTACTCCGTTAACAATAACATTCGCTAATGTTGTCCAAGCTTGTATATTCGGACGTATTTTCGTGGGAACTGGAAGAAGGTGCGGGGTCGACGGCTTCGGCGGGACTGGTATTCTTCTCTTTGGTTATTTTAGCAGAAGTGTCCCCGGTATTTTCAGTATCGCTGGTTTCGATTCAGTTCACACTGCCTTCCGCTCTTTCCTAATGTTTCTGCTCCGGTGAATGTCACTGCCTCACGAATAACGTTTTCCAAAAACTCTTTAAGCACACCACGCGTTTCTTCACAGATTAAACAGGGAATACGTTTCACTCCACCACGTCGCGCCAAACGACGTATAGCTGGTTTTGTAATACCTTGGATATTATCACGAAGAACTTTACGATGACGTTTAGCGCCTCCATCTGGCTGTCAAAATTTCCGGTTGTCACCTCGGACAAAACATATGTGCGTGGAATGGCACTTCATATGGCGGAAATGTGCTTCTTCAGATGTCGCCAGTGGCATAGTTTTCTCGATGGCCACGGTGGAGGGGCATTTCCAGATGGCTATGTCTCGAAATGTGCCGGGGTTGGATTAATTCTATATTTCGAATATTTATATCCACGGATCTAAATATTTGGACAGAAAAAAAAATATTTTCTGCACAACGATATCCGCACAACAGATGAAGTCCGCTGGCACTTCGAGGACATATCCATCTGGCAGGTTACAAGGGTTCGGGATCGAAATCGCTTCGATTCCTGGGCGTAGGCGTCACATTACAATACCAACACAAACAGTGAAGATATCATTTTCGAGAGATGAACTGCCGGACGAAGTCAGATTAGAATATCTGAACATGCCAGTAGAATACTACTACCTTAGGCCTGAACAATGCTTAAAATGCCTCAGACTTGGACACACGCAATACTTCTGCAAGGAGTTTCAAGGAGAAAATAAAAGATGTTCAAAAAGCGGAGACAAGGAATGTCTAGACAAGGAGTGTAAAAATACGAAATGTTTCTTATGTGGAGACCTAAATCACAGCGCTATGGACAAAACCTGCCCCAAATGGATAAACTACGATATAGAGATGAAAGTATGTTCCATTAGAAACGTAACACTCAAAGAAGCCAAAAACATCCTGGACAACGACAACCACTTCGAACTGCCAAAGGACAACGAATCCATGGATTCAGTGTTCCCACTACTATCAAAAACAAAAGCAACAAGCAACAGAAACTCGAACAATACAATGAATAAATCCATGCTAAATAAACCATACACATAAACAACAAGGACACGAAACACAAGAACAACCAATATACAACAAACTTTCCAATGAGAAGTCATCTACTACTACAGTCTAACAATACGCTTATGGAGAAAAACACCCTAGCAGAAAACATCTTCAACACAGCAAACCAAGTCACACCAATAGAAAAATTAATAAATCTACTAAACAATAATTGTAAAAACCAAACCAACACCAAATACTTACAAATAGAATCAAACTTAATCAAGGAAACAATACAAACACTTACAAACCACTGTCAGAAAAGACTAAATACAAACAACTTACAATACACAGACTGGCTGACAAATAACACTTAATAACATGAAAGATATCAAAAATATTAAATTTCTCCAATATAGCATCCAATGCATTTCCAAAAATAAAGATACACTAGAGTACATTATGTACAAAAACAATATAGACATTGCACTTCTACAGGAAATGAAAATTAACGAAAACGAAGCAAAGTTTCTAGAGATACAAAATAAACGGAGAGAAACTGTAACTAAGGCAAAAAGAGAACTGTGGGATCAAAAAATCAATGAAATAAATCAAAGTGGAGATATAAAACAGTTTTGAAATTTGGTCAATGCAATCAAAAACAACAACAACAACAACCAGAGATCGCAATGGGACACCGAAAACAATAAAGACTTCCTCCAAATTATTAAAACAATACATCAAGCGCTAAATACCAACTGGACTCCTTATACCCAACAACATAGAACCAGCTGAACCCTTTGAAATACACGAACTGCTCATAGTACTAGATAAACGTAAAAAAAGATCATCTCCGGGACAGGATGCAATTGATTACAATAAATCAGCATTAATTAAGTCTATAAACGACAGCTTCAAAAATAACAACATACATAATGAACTAAGAGACATCAAAATCGTACCTGTCCCCAAGAAAAATAAACCATTGCACAAAATAGAAAGTTATAGACCTATCTCTCTCATAAGCATCCCACTGAAAATAATTAAATGCCTAATAAAAAATAGGATTACTAGTGACATTGAATACCAAAACGTCCTGAGCAATTTCTGTTTTGCTTATAGAAAAGGAAAGTCGGCAATCTCATGCATAAACACGGTATTACACCTCCTCAACAAAGACAAGAAAGCAAAAAACATCATGATTATCAACTTTGATATTTTTAGTGCGTATGAGAGAGTAAATATTCTGGAACTCTTCAAAATCATGTCCAACTTCAACATCAAGAATGATTATATCTTGTGGATCTTAAACTTCCTGATGTACAGGAAATTACATCTAGGCAAGGATTCGACCGAAATTAACAATGGACTTCCACAAGGGGACGTACAAAGTCCGCTCCTCTTTAATCTCTACACATCCAGCTTCCATAAAATCACTGACAGTCAAACTACACTCATTCAATTTGCGGATGACTTTCTAGTCATAAGCAAAGGAAAAAACAGACCCAACAATCTCAATAATCTACAAACAAAATTCAACAAGTTCACAGAACTATGTAACAGGCTAAACCTCCCATTGAACTTGAAAAAATCACAAGCCATAGAGTTCTACACAAACAAAACCCACCCCAACAAAATAAAATATGGAAACAAACAACTAGATTGGGTAAAAAATTTCACTTTCCTGGGCAGAAACTTTAATAATCAAAATCACTTCAATGAATTCTACAACAAGTCTCTAAGTAAAGCAAACAAAACAATCAACATAGCTTTCAAGATCAGCTCCCCCAAACATGGCCTTACCCCCAAAAAGGCATTAAACACTTTTAAGTCTCGTATAAGACCGGTAGTAGAAAGCAATCTAACAAACATTTTTCATGCTCCAAATTATTTTCTAAACAAAATAGACAGTCTGAAAGCCAAAGCCATAAAACGATGTCTCGGGGTACCTACAACCTCGCCAAATATATTAGCGCTAGCTCTAGCTAAAGAATTACCAGCCAGACTAAGAGCTGAGCAACTCCTCGCAAAAGATATAGGAAAAAACCTATACCGCCAAGACTTCAAAGAAATGATATCGGAGAACCAAAAAAACTCGAACTATGCCACAGTTTACAAAAAACATGTCGACATCTACAACAACACCTGTTTGGGTTCTGCACTACCGAACCCACACAACATAAAATTTCAAACTAATAGTCTCATGCACAACATCCCCAACAACTACAAGAAAATAAACTACCAAAACTTCAACAAGTCGATTGAAGCAGTACTACAAAACCTTACGGGTAACCAAGCTAAGTAATATTTCACGGATGCGGCAAAAAGCAGACTAGGCACTGGTTTTGCCATACACTGCTATAACTCCAAAAAGACTTTAAAAACTGCCTGAACACAGACTTTACAGCAGCAAATGCAGAACTAAAAGCAGTCCAGGAAGCTATAAACAACGCGGATGCTGAACCCACCAACACCATAGCCATTTTCACCGACTCGAAAAACACAATAAACGAGATCATAAACAACACAAACCACAAACTCATCACAGAAAAAATCAGAAAAACAATCAACAATAGACCTAACTCACTGCTACTATTATACTGAATACCGAAAGTGGAAAAATTTCACAGCTTCGAATTGGTTGACAAAGCAGCTAAACTGGCCACAATCGAAGGCGAAGAGGTCGACTCATTTCTGGAATGGGACGACTCTATCAAAAAGATTAATGACTCCATTAACATAGAATGGCATGAATACTAGCGAAAAAACATCAAAAACCTAGCGTACAGCCCTTGGCTACAAACGGACCTTATTTTCAGAACCAAACCATGGTTTCATGATCTCACACCAAGCAGCAATCCGCAAAAACAAAATCCTACTCAACCGAGCCTACAATCACAAAAGATTAAAAAAAGCAAAAATAGTTCCATCCCAAGGATGTAAGTGGTGCGACATAACAGACGATCTTGAACATAGAATTCTAAACTGTGAACACTTTGAAACTCTAAGGAACAAGTATGAAATCTTTCAAAATAACTATCCAATAGCAAAATTTTTTAATAAAAACAACGAGGAAGCACTAACTCAATTAATCGCCTTTCTTGAAGAAGCAAACTTAGAACTTTAACTTCACGCGAATAGTCCTCTCAATTCACAAAAACTAACTTTTAACCTTCCAAGAAAAGCACTCAATCCAATAATCTACTAACCATTCCAAACGGATATTAACACACTAACACAGTAAAATCACAAAACCAATAAAGAAAAACTGGAAAAAACACTATATTACCATAAGTCCCTTAAGGACATAAATCGATACATCGGTGGCTTGTGCTCTTACACCATAGCCAATACACACCTAACGTAGGTTAGGTAGAAGGAAAAAAAAAAAGAGTGAGATTATGCGGATTTTCCAAGTTACATTTTTTGATACTAAAACCATTGATCTGCGTTGTGGAAGTCACTTGTGAAGGGGTTTCGATGACTCGGGCCATTCCGTTTATGATGCTTTTAACAGGTTTTGAAAGTGGACGACTCAAATATTGTAATATGCTCATATGACACACTGTCATTTGATTATTGCTCATAAAGAATTTGATCACATACTGTTCTCATCAGAATGGCAGAGATTCTGTTAGTTGCAGTCTGCAATTTAATAGCGCAATACTGGGTTTTTGCTACACATGGTTTTTGCACTAGATGTGATCACAGTCAGATGTTTTGTCGCTTTTGTCAAATGATAACAGTGACAATCAAATTGGTATTTCACTTGTGGATGTTTACTCGTTTACTCAATAAATTATTTTGATAGTAAAATCGTAGCCGCCTGAACATTTTGAGTTATTTCGGTAAGCAAGGTGAATTAACTCATAGCATGATTATTTTAATGTTTCATATGGAATAAATGTGTACGGGTGAAGTTAATTTTAGTAACATGTAAATATATTGCAACTACACTCAATTATAAGTAAAACAAGTAGAAGTAACAGGAGGGTACCCCTGCCAGAAGGGTTTTGTAAATCAGTTAACTCAACGTCTTCTGAATATCAATTCTTGGCTCATACATTGATTCCTTAATTGATTTTAAAAATAAAAATATGTATTTCAATTTCATACAAATGTAGCATATCAATGTTACAAACCGTTTCAAGTCCCTAAACAGCTTTAGTGTCTTTTTCAAACTTAGGTCCTTTTCAAGCAGACTTGTTTAGGTCCATTTCAAACGAACATTTTTCGTCTCGCCGTGTGGAAAGTTCTACTTTCCGCACGGCTGAGCGTGTGAAAAGTAATTGTTCCTTTCACAGTATTGAAATAGTGAGCTTGCCCGCATCGCAGGCGACCTTCGGCTGGAGCGACATCAGCAGTGCAATGTCAACGCACAATTGTTTAAATATTGTTTTTTCTAAGAACTTTCCTCACGGCTTGACGATGCTGGTGCGGACGTAGGTGTTCCCACTCGCGCTCTTACCACCCTCGCTTGCTCGGGCGGCAAACTTCGCAATCGTGGGAACACCTACTTTCCGCACTCGTATCGTAATATACTATTTCGTACATTTTCCCTCTTGCATATCTCAATGCTTTTGATGCAGTTTTAGCACCTGATATTGATTTCAATTGATACCCATATCGACTACGCCTTATAAATTTTTTTTTCAAAGATCACACATAGGAAGATCCTCTTAAACCCTTAAATACATTTTTTTATACCATCACTTTTGACCTATTCGCTAATTCATTTTTTTTTTCGCTGCTGTAGATTCTAAGAAAACTTGCTGTAAACAGATAGGTCGACATTTTAGTAAAGTTTTGTAAAATATTACAAAAGCTTAAAAATTCAATTTTCTTTGTTTCGCTCTCCAACTCAAAAGTGTCTAATATTATCCTCAATATTTTTCGCCTTCATGTTATTAACTAAATGTGGAACAGCGCATTCAATTACATTGTCCTAAACGCTGATCGTGTGTTTATTCTTTTTTGAAATTAGTACCCAACTGGGTGAATTCATAGTCTAATCCGTATTCACTACGATGATTGCAAACGCTGTTCCTCTTAAACAACTAGGAATGATTCATATACTTAGGAAGTTGCAAGGAGTCTGCATTCTCAATACTTTCATTCTATCCTTAATATAAATCGGTCTTTGAGTTGAGTTCAATTGTTGAAAATTGAAATATAATTTCTGTTGCATGCTCTAAGCTTGACGAAACTCACCCGACGTGCAGATAATCTACTGTTATCTTTGAAATTGTGCTAAAATTCTCATATCTTTCTTTTATATTTTAGGTGATCATGTCGGTCAAAGGATTGGTAACAATTATAACTGGAGCTAGTTCTGGAATTGGTGCGGGAACAGCAGTTTTGTTTGCGGAACGTGGAGCGAAATTGGTTCTTGCTGGTCGCAACGAAGAAAATTTAACAACTACCGCGTCGAAATGCTACGCAGCTAATAAAAATGCAGAATTGTTAACACTAGTAGCAGACATGACAAAGGACTCAGATGTTGAAAGAATCATCGACGAAACCATTAAAAAATTCGGCCAAATTGATATACTAGTAAATAATGCAGGCGTTATATCTAAAGGATCCATAGAAAATACCAGCATGGAGCAATATGATTTTGTAATGAATACCAACATTCGGTCAATCTACCATTTGACCATGCTAGCCGTTCCTTATCTAATCAAAACCAAAGGAACTATTGTTAACGTTTCTAGTGTTAATGGATTGAGAGCATTTTGTGGTGTTCTGGCTTATTGTGTTTCTAAGACAGCTGTGGATCAGTTTACAAGATCTCTGGCTCTAGAGCTGGCGCCCAGAGGTGTTCGTGTGAATTCAGTTAATCCAGGAGTCGTTATAACGGAAATACACAAGCGTGGTGGGATGAGTGATGAGGAGTATGATCAATTTTTGAAGCATAGTAAAACTACGCACGCACTAGGACGACCTGGAACTGTGGAAGAAATAGCAAAAGCTATACATTTCTTAGCTAGCGGCGATTCATCCTATACCACTGGTATAAACATGGCTGCTGATGGCGGTAGACATGCAATGGTTTCGCCATATGATGGCAACTTTATTAGCTTTTGAAAATAGTGGGATTATATCTAGATGTAAATTAGAAAACAGTGTATACGTATATGGTCAGTTGTTTTCTAATGTTATCAAAATTATAATAAAACTAACTTTTCTTTAAACATTAGATAATTTATTAATTTCGAATAAATGCTATTTTCGGCTACTATTTGCACTCTTCTTCACAACAATAATTATTGTCTTACAGGTTTTTCATATTAGAGTACAAATAAATTTTAAAAAAGGCAATTAAATTTACGATTTAATTAGGCTAAATAACACTGAATGGCAATAACCTTCATCAGTATTCATTCTTTCTTTCCTCAGGTACTTGGATTATATTTATTGCTTCCATCGTATCTAATTTCCTAGGACAATTACTGCTCTTCATTACGCTTACGTCGTTGATATCCATCATGTATTGTTCTTCGATGATGTGTTTCGCTACGGCCGACCTCATGTGCGATCCCGGGTTTCTGGCTGCGATTTGTGCTTCGTAGAACCTGACCGGGATCAATCTTTTCGTTTGTCCAATATATATCATAGGACAAATACTACATGCTATTTTGTGAATGCCAATCGTCTCTTCCATCATTTTTAGATCCTTGCCCGAACCAATATGTTTCGTGCTGCGCATCTCCGACTAGAGGACACCATTTCTATTCCGTGATGCTTGAAAACTTTTTTGATGCCTTTTGAATACCTGGAATATGTCACTGGCGCGCGCTTTGGAGCTTCTTTTGTCGGTTGCAATATTGTTAAATTGTCCCTATTTTGTTTTCAGATCTTTTTCTTGATGATTGCTTCGATGCATTTTTCGTCGTATCCATTTATGTTGGCTGTATTTATAATATATTCTTTTTCTTTTTTGAATCGCTCTACTGTTAATGGCACTGTCAGTAAGCGGTGAATCATTGAATGGTATGCTGCCATTTTTTGAGAGTAGCTATGGCTAGAGTCGCTTGTAATTGTACGTTGGGTATGTAACGGTTTCCTACTCCGTCTCGTTCGATCGCAATTAGAACCGACCTCTCATCGGTTCGAGACGTGCAGTCTTGGAAGTGACAACGGACTGTACCCTTCAGGTCAACAAGTCCGGTCACACTTAGTCTACTCCGTGGTGGCTGCTTGTAGGCTAACTAGTTCGGAGAGGAGTTTCGGTCGCGGGTCTTACGCGAGCAGACTAAGTCCGAGTTACGTAACTCAGCCACCGATTCACATGCCCGATTTACAAAGGCGTCAACAACTACTCATCCAGAACAGGAAACCTACGTTACGTTAGTTCTGGATGTGATCTCTCCACAGATCTCAATTCAAAAACACTACAAAATCTAAAATCATAGGCGCGTTACCGAATCACCGACGCGGTACCAGAAAATAAGCTAAACTACCTCAAGTCCAAAATAACTTACTCTAATAAAAAAGACGAGCGCAAACAAGGGTACCGCGGACCGTAACCGACTCAAAATCAATCATCCGCAGATTATAGAAACCTAACCCTCTTCAAGACATACTTACCCTCGGTCATCACTTCCGCTGCAAAAAAAAAGAGCATGCGGAACGGAAAGGCTTATGGCTTCTTTAGTACGTCATCTTTAATTTAAATTATTTTTTCCTATGTACATAGCAACAAATGTAGAGAACATATTCAGCTCAAAATTATTTTTTGTTGATTTTTTTTTGCTTTTTATAACTGGGGTATTTTTTGTTACAATAGAATATATATTTATACATACTATAAATTTGATTCGTGCATATTTTCTGTTGAATTAAACATACTTTAATAGTCTTACAATGACTTTCAATAACATATCTTTCGTTTGTTTTTTATTTTATATTAAAATACAATATTTAGAGACGTCTCCTTTTTTTTTTGGTCTGTGTGTATATAATTTAAATTTATATATAAGTGAGCTTTACATCAAGCTTTGATTTGGACTTTCTTTTTATATTAGAATTTACTAAAATATTGTTTTCGGACTCTTGATTTCTTTGTTGTTCAATTTGTTTTTTTTTTGTTGTGAAAAATTCAAGCTGTATAAATTTACAGTATTTTATCACTATTGTTGTTTTAATTTTTATTAATTCATGCATTAATTTTACGGATTAAAATTAAAAAAACTGAGAGACTGATTTTATCTTATTTCATATTTAATGGCAGTAAGGCAACATGTATGCAATTTGGTTCATTTAATTCTAAGACTTAAAAAAAATGTTATTTTGCGTTCTTCCTTTTTTGAAAGTTTTTTGTTTTTTTTTTTTGTAGTAAGATCATTTATTGTACATTTCTTATTGATTTATTTCTCTTTTTTTTCAGTGTCTTTAGAGTGTTTTTAGACTTTTTGAAAGAATTTACCTTAAATTTTTTTTTTTTCATACAAAAATTTTTATGTATGAAATTATAAGTGATGAAATATATTTTTAATCTTTTTTGTTTATTATGAAAAAATGCACAGCCCAGTAATTTTTTTAAATTTCGTCTTCATTTAATTTTTTTTTTTTTTTTTTTAAATCTGTTCTTCAATATTTAACGAAAATGAGGTTGAATCGTAATAATTATTTGATATTTTGCATATTATTTTTTTTTTATTAAATAATTACAATCAAATTTATTTTATTTGTATAAAAATGGGAAAGTTGTATGGCACAAATTGTTTTACTTTTTAAGCTTTGTATTTTCTTTGACTATTTGAATGCAATCAGTGGATGCGGAAAATTCATTGCGGACAAGGCAAGTTTTGGGAGTTTGTTTTGATTTTTAAAAATAGTTCCTTGCTCTAATAAACTTGGTATGATTTATCGACCGATTGCACTTTGAAAAAAGGATTAGGTAATTCAAATTATTTTTTTATTACAAATGATAATTCCATTTTTGTACTGTACATTAATTTACTTCAATGACTTGAGTTTAAAGGTCATTTACTTCAATCTAGATTCAACTGGAGTGGCTTCTGGGCAATTGTGATCTTGATAAATTCAAAGAATTCAATCGGATTTCTGTCAGTTGAAGTGCAGTCCTTGTTTTTCATTTAAAGCATATCCTTGTTTTAATTCTGACAAATTGTTAATCACATTTACGCGCTAACTTGCTAAATTTCAACGATTTTTATTGAGTTTTGCATTCAAATTACTTTTCTTACAATAATAACGGAATGAGTTTAAATATCATTGAACGGAATCGCCAGCAATTCAGTTAATTAAATTTATTAACAGGGAGAAAGCTCAATTTTATTTTAATTCGAAATTAAAATGCAATGAATTTATAAATATACAGATAAAACTCGATTCTTGTGGAAAACCACCATCAAAACTTTACAAAAAAAAAATAAATCCTTTTTGGAATTGATTAAAAAGGAAATCCGCTATATAAAAAAAAACTTAGTTAGAAAATTAATTTTGACTCAATGCAAAATTTAGTAAAAAGCAAGAAATAATTCAACTCGAAACCGTTAATTATAGTGTTAAAGGAGCTCTAAATTAAATTTAAGTTTAAGACTTCGTGGTCACAGGACTCGCAATCCTCTTATTATCCTTCCTTGCATCAAATTTTATACATTTTTACTTTCATCTCAAGAAGGCAGGAACTAGGATTCTATTCATCTCAAATATTCCTCCCCAAACCGTTCAATTCCCAATGTAACAAATGCTATGAATGCAATTTAAATTTAAGGATGCTCTTATAAAATTGTATTAAAGCTCCCAATCGAATTATCCTTCTTTCCAATCAAACTTTTCCCATCATCCAATTCATCCCGGGGTGAGAAAAATTATAAATTCACTCCTTTATTGTCATATTCCTCCCCCAAACCATTTCAACTCCCAGATAAAATATCCAACACAAATCTAGGAGCCGGCCTAAATCTGATCCTGATTCCCTCGTTCTTTTGTTATAGCCAAGAACAACAAAACTTACATACCTCGAGATCGCTTTACCTTCACTCCTTTTGTCTAAATCCTTAAACATAGACCACAATGCCAGGTCTATTATGTTGATGTGGAATTGAGTGATGATCCAAATGATGCAAATTGTTTGCCGATGGATCCCAGCCAAACAGCTGATTGGAAACGAAGATCAGTTTTGAAATCTTGAGCGATTTCACGAACTAAACGTTGGAACGGTAATTTACGGATCAACAATTCTGTGGACTTCTGGTAACGACGAATCTCTCGAAGAGCAACCGTACCGGGACGATAACGATGTGGTTTCTTTACACCTCCTGTCGATGGCGCACTTTTACGCGCTGCTTTTGTTGCCAATTGTTTACGTGGAGCATTTCCTCCTGTTGATAAATTTATATTGCGTTATCTATTCACGCCACGCTAATTTTCTTCGGACTTACCGCTAATCCGCTAACCCTCGCGAGACTTCTCACTCATAAAGTCCCGTTAGTTGTCTAATCTATCATTAACAGTTTCCCGTCTGACCACACCCTCCTATTTCTTAAATCGAGCCGCAGTAGTTGGCGTTTGTTAACAGCGTTGGGCCAAAGTTCCTCAGTTTTCCCACTGAGAGACTGCTGAAAGTTAACCTCGCTGCGAAGAATGGCTAAAGTATGGAGCGAATGTGAGGTAATAATCTCATGCCACGTTGCAATATATCTAGAACAAACCTGCGTTAGTGGTATTGATCAACGGTTTTCTCGCCAAGGACAGAATTATCTTGATAGCGATGGACTTCACACTTAAATGCAATTTGTACTTCTTGAGATTCTAGAACACTCGCACTCATCGGGCAGTTAGCCGCGAACACCTTCTGCCTCTTTGACGTTTGGATGGCAGCTGTGGGAGGCATTGCCAGATAGATATGCTTCGAAATGTATCAGTGTTTTACTTCAGCGGCTCACATTGACAGAAAATATTTCTCCACAAATATAAATATTTGAAGAAAAATATTTTCGGCGCAATGCTGGCTGCACGAAAGATAAAGTCTGCTTGCATTTCGAAGTCATACATATCTGGCCGGGTGCCAGTGTTCGGGATCGGAATCACTCCGATTCCCGGGCGTAGGCGTCACATTACAGGTACTCCAGGGCTTCCGTTAAATATCGGTTTCAATCCTTCCTTGGTTCCCAATAAGTTTCAAATCAAGGAACAGGATTTCACCACTTTCTTCTATCTTCATGCTGAACTTTATCTTCGGGTGGATATTGTTAATTTTCTGGAAGGTATTTTCCGATTGTTCCTTTGCAATTGATGAAAATATCGTCCACATATCGTACCTATAATTTTGGCATCAAGCCTTCTGTAGCAATCGAACTGTTACACAAGCAAACTCCTCGATAACCTTCCTATCTCCTATCCAAAATTTAAATGGCAGATTTAGAAAATATTATGAATGGAAGTACAATATCGTAATTTGTAAAATAGTTTCCTTTCTTATTATTATTATTATTAAATGTAATTTTATATCGATTTTCCTTTATATTAAATTTAAACGTTTCCCTTTAATTATATTCTTCATGAGATTTAACTTTTATTACTAGTTAGAATCTTTTTCGTTTTTCTTGTGTCTTGTGTGGTTATATCTGCCCATACACCGAGCTTAGATTATTTCAGCTTACCCACATCCATGTATGCCGATAATGCCAATTATTTATTTAAATACGGATTGTACATTCGCCTCTTAAAAAGTGAAGTGCGCAAAGTGAAATTGCTCGTTGAGAATATTTCAACTTTATTGTTAAAGTAGAAAGAAATCAATAGCAAAAAGTGAATGACGGGAAGCATTCTTTTGTTTTGTTGTTCTCCGTAGTTGATGCTATAAATATTGGAGAAACAGTGTAAACGGGTGGAGGGCAAATAACGGCTCGAATATCCATGTAATGTTGCTAGGAAATTGAATTTGTAACTAATATTTCTAAATGATAATATAGTAGGGGCGAGATTCATTGCAAATATTTTGTTTTTGTGTAAGAGACTCGTCTTAGAAGAAGTGTCAAAATTAAACAGTGAGATTGAAGAAATATTTGAATTGCAATTAATACAACTACATACGCTCTGAGTGAAATGGCTATATTTTTTTCAAATTGACAACATTAAGCTATTCGAAATTGCAATAGCACCTAAAGAGCTGTAACATAGCAGTGCGCGTTTGATTGTAAATTTTCAAAGATTTGAAGTTTTGTCCCGGCAAGAACAGCTTGAATCAAAGTATTTGTTCTGAATTAACGAGAAATGGTGAGTGATCGCTTTTAAGTCCTTGGCCGAAAACATTCATAGTCGAAATCGTCAATCCGGAAGCCGAACTGCATTTTATTAATATCAACGTAATTGGATAGGCACGCTTGACCAAGGAAATCGATATCAACATCTCGTGGATTTTCATGACCGTAGCCTAAACTCTTTTCAGTTTCTTGCATTACAATGAATGGTTCGTATTATTGTTTTGGCTGAGGATATGTTCTTCTTAAAATCAAGCAAGGCACAGCAACGCAATTAGTGAGAAGTCAACCATACTTATATAAACTTGCCAAGTACATATATTAGAGCGAGGCATTTGCTGGAGCTCATCATTTCAAAACTATTGCATGCATTAGAAAGATAAAACAAGCAAAAATATGATATACATTTGCTTACGTAAATTAACGTTCCTTGTTTTGTTCGACCAGATGATAAAATATTTTGGCCGTTCTTTACAGATTGAACTTATAGTATTCTTCGTTTGCCTATGGAGTAATTTAATTTATCGTAAGGTTGGACGCAAGTAATTAGATCATATGTTTTTTAAGCCTAGAGGCAATAGCTTCGTTCCTTTCAGTTTTCTTTGCATATTAATAAGCATGTAAGCTTTTACTATAGTTTGCTTAAATGCATAAAAAACTCGTTGTTTTAGGATTAGAATTTAAGCAATCTAAGCGATACGTATAATTCGACCAATTTGGTATTTCATCCAAATTCTCTTAAATTTTTTTTGCTATGTTCGATTCTAATTATCTTATCTGTAAGATATTGAGTCCTGTTTAAAGTCTTGTATCAAATGAAAATCTTTTTGTAAACTCAACTGTGTCCATCAGGTCAGGTGTCCGGTTATTTATCATAGCAGTTTTCTCTTTTCAGTGTTATAAAATTAAGTGTCAGATAGGGTGAAGTCCCGAGAGATTCTTTTCATCAATTCGTCAGTAGTATTCAATTATTGTCTCAGATGAAGGGCATTCATGAGAATTTTCGAAACGGAGACTAGAATCGTACAATATTTTTTCTTTTTTTTTTGAATCATTTACGATTGACGTGAAAATTTGATAAGAGAATTACTTTGTGAGTATAAAAGCAACAATAACCACCGAAATCTGAATTTGGTAATAAGATGTGATGCTGCGCTTTCCGATGAACTGTGTAGTAGTAGTTTCGAATACATTACGCTTTCGGGATTGTCATGAAATAATCAAATTTGCTTGTATCTTTATATTGATTTAATTATTATAAAATACTTTCATAGGCCTCGATGGTTTTAAATAGACATAAAGGAATTAATACTGAAGTCGTATAAATAAAATGAATTGTTGAACTCTATATGCCTTTCGATCTTTCCATTTCGATAGGACCCGCAACGATGGCAGGCTCCTCCTATAACATAGGCTAGCCATCGGGCGCACTCCTCCGTTTCTTCGTTTAACAGGGGCTCTTGCCGGGTAGAGTGGCCTTCCGCTCGCGTACCCTTTTATGGTATAGAGTTATGTGATTCCATCACATAATTCTATAACATAAATTGGCCACGTCTATATTTCTCATATTTGCATGAGTTTTCCACTGAAATGGGAAACATATGGTCGCGTCTATGTTTGGATCTTGATCCGGTTGGGAGGGTGTGAGAGGGCACCACCTCCATCTGGATGCCCCACTCTTATTTGTGAGCCATAAGAATCGTCGGTAACGACGAAGTCCCCTTAAATCCGTCTGTCTTCCCCAGGTACAGTTTGACCTTTGCGTCAGCAATTTTTGACCCTTAGTTGATTACCTTCTTTTCGACTTCGGTCGACATTTATTTGACCCCAGAAATTCACGGACGCGAAATTCTTTTGTAGTGGGTCCTTGTGCTAGGGAAAAGAACCCGCCCCACGACACTGCAATGTTAGCCTGCCAGCGCATTCACGTGTCCCCAGACAAGGCCAATCTCGGCGGATCCCAACATCCTCTTACGATGAGGCAGCAGACCATCGCTGCAGTCCTGAACGGACATTTTATCTACCTTAATTCGCTACACATATAACTCAAATAAATATAAATGTATATGTTTATATATATATATATATATATATATATATATATATATATATATATATATATATATATATATATATATATATATATACATATATATATAAATGGGTAAGTCCAAAAAGTATTGAGCCTTTTGTCATTTTTTCGTTTAAAATGGATTTTATTTAAGTATTATTCCCTCTGTGTAGATTTTCACAGTCCCTTTTTGAAGTTTTGCAGAGACCGAAATAAATGGTAGTCTGATGGTGCAAGGACTAGACTATACGCGAGGATGTATCAAAACTTCTCAGCCAAGCTCTGTCAGTTTTTGCCGGGTCATCAAAGATGTGTATGGTCTGGCATTGTCATGATGGAAGACAACGCCCTTTCTATTGATCAATTCTGGCCGGTTTTTTTGAATTGCTTGTTGCAATCTTGTTAATTGCTGATAGTACAGAGCCAAATTGAGTGTTTGGCCAGGTTCTAGTACCTCATGATCAACAATTCCCTTCCAATCCCACCATACACACAGCATAACTTTATTTGGTGTCAATCCTGGCTTTGAAGTAGTTTGTGATGATCCACCTCATTTGCCCATGATTTTTTTCGAATGACATTCTCGTATCTTACTCATTTTTTATCACTTTATTGATTTGCTTCAAAAAGTATTAGTATTTCGAAAATGGTAATTCAGTCGGTCAAATTTTTTTGTGTTAATTCATGCGTCACCCAACCGTCGAGCTTCTTTGTGTATCCAGCCTTACGCAAATGGCTCAAAACTATTTGGTGATGGATATTCAGTTCCTTAGCAATGTCATGGCCACTTATGTGTAGGTCTTCCTTAATTTGTTGAAAGATTTCATCGAGTTTTTCAGTGATTGATCGACCTGAGGGAGGTGCATCTTTGACATCAAAATTTCCAGAACGAAAGCAAGCGAACCATCTCTTGGCTGTGACTTTTGATAAAATATCTTGACCGTAGACACCACAAATTTTTTCACGAGCCTGCGATGCATTCTCACCTTGATCGTAGTGGTATTGTAAAATACAACGAATTTTTTCAAAAATTTCACTCAGCTTTAAATGAATACAACTTTTGACATGAATGACGAAATACAAAACTGTCCGCATGAAAATTGTAGACTGGAATGTCACCTTTTGAACGCATGTCAGTTTGACGCAGTCTGATTAGTATTACCCGATATATGATAACGAACACCATCTAGTGACAAAAGGCTCAATACTTTTTAGACTAGCCCATTCGTATTTCAACTTACTTATAAGAACTTCCTTATTACTAAATATATGTTTCGAATGCGCTTATCAAGTTCGCTCCAAACATTCTCGATCGGATTAAAATCGAGTGATTATGTTGGAGTTTCTATGACTTTTTCACAATTATAAAAAAGCCTCCCTCGGAGAATGCGCGGTTTATGTTTGGGGTCGTTGTCCTAGTAAAATTTAAAAGTATCATTTAAGCCAATTTTGATAGTACTTTGCTTTAAATTTTATTACAAAATGTTAAGGTAAACTATCCGATAATTTTGTTTCAAAATGTTAAGGTAAACTATCCCATCCATTATTCTATTAATAATATGCAAACTTCCAACATTATGTGCTGACCTACAATCCCAAACTAAAACGGAACCACAGCCATGTTTCACGGTGGCACACAGATTTTACTTGTGAAGTTCTTCAATTGGGTTTCTCCAAACTATCGTGCGCCCATCTGAGCCAATATATTAAATTTGGACTCATCTACAAAAAGTAACTTGTTCTTAAAACTCGCTATCCTTAGTAAGGTATTTGTTAGCAAACATTAAGCTCTGCTTTTTATGCTTCTCCGATTAATATGGGGTTTTCTGGCCTCTTTTCCGTTATAACCAGCTCTCCTCAGTAATCTGCGCATAGTTTTGGCAGACACGCACTTGTTTGAAAGCTGCTCAAACACAGCAGCTACAAATTCTTCGAACCAGCCAATGACTCTCATCCTGATTTAACAAAAACATGGGGCCTTTTTTGGTTATCCGCAACACGGTTTTCGGTTGAAGGCGCTGAATTGTGTGAATTGTGGAGTGATATAAGTGGTTTTTTGATTTAAGGCCGCTATAGAAGTGGTTTTTTTTTTATTTACGGCCCATTTTTCACTTATTTCGTAGATATTCATCCAAACGCGTTCAATCCCCAACTAAACTTCTTCACTGCAAGCATAATACTGCAACATCAAATTAGGGTGTTTGTTCTGAATCAGAAAAATAACGGTAAAATACGTTGTATTTGGGCATTGAAGACTGTACGAATAACCAAGTAACGTAAATTTTGCGGTTTTTTTATTTGCGTACAAAATAAATTTTAAGGGATTGATATGCTTTTAAAAATGTTTTTCTGACTAAGTACAGATATGTTAAAATATATTGCAATAACATTTTTTTTAAAATAAAAACGGCCAAAAACTAATTGATGGGTGAAAAATATTCTTTTGAAGCATAAATTCATACTTTTCTGTGCTGGACCAGAGGTCATGCATGCACTTTTGAATAAAATGTAATGCTACTTATATTTAGTATTGATGAAGTATTGACTGCGTGTCTGACTTCTTGAAAGTACTTTTTGTATTAATTTTGCGAAATTTCTCGAAAATGCAGGTCGTGTAAATGTTAGTAGCATGTAGCCATAGGTATTTATGGTAGAAGCATTCTTCTTCGTAGCGCTACAGCCCCTCTCGGGCCTTCGCTTCCTGCAAATAGCGTCTCCAACTGTCTCGGCCCATTGACTATGTCCTCGAATTTCTAAACCCGAGCAGCAATGAACTGTCGAGTCAGACCAGCGTTTTCTCGGCTTCCTCACTGGTCTCCGGCCTTCAGTTCTCCAGACGAATACCTTTTTGGGTATCTGTTGTTCGTCCATACGATTCATGTGTCCAGTCCATTGCAGCTCCCGCAATCTTATAATCGTTGAGACTTCCAGTTTGTCAAACATTTCATATAGCTCATGGTAGCATCGAATTCGTTATTGGTCCCCATCTAGCTTCACTCCGATTATTTGCCTCAGGACCCGTTACTCAAAGGTGTTCAATATATGTTGTGGAGCTTTGGCCTCGTGTTATTAATTGCTAAATAAATGAAACTCTTATTTTCCTTATACAGGGGTTTATTTTGTTTTTTTTTCATATACGTATTTCGGGATCTAGTTGACTCCTTCATCAGTGTTTTTTTACAACCACTCGTGTATAAGAGCGTTTATTTAGCGTTCAATATAATCGCAGATGCTTGAGTTAGGGTCATTGTTTCACATCCATAGCATAAGTCTGATTTGTATGCTTGGAGCTTTGTTTTCCTGTGTATACAGCTGGTCTTCAAGATCGTCAAAACTGAATAAAATATTTTATTTGCGAGCTGTATTCGTCGGCGTATTTCGTCTCTTTCAATACCCGTTTTCATTATTTTGGCGCCTAAATACACAAATTCGCCAACATTCTCGATACTGTATTCGGCAAGTGTGATATTTTGTGTATTTGAGGTATTTTTCCTCGACCATTAGTTTTGTTTGGCTGTCGAGTTTTAGGAGGAGTTCTTTGGCAGTTTTTAACGACCGTGACAAAATGTTGATGTCGTCCGCATAGACTAATACTTGGTTCAACATGTATAGTAATGTACCTCACGTAATGACAGGTAGCTTCCTTATGACGCACTCCAGAGCCAAATTGAATAGCAACAGGGGCAGCCCATCTCCCAGCTTTAGTCCGATATTTGTGTCAAAGGCATCGGTGAGTTGGATATTGATGCGGACTTGGTAGGTCGTCGACGTCATTGAAATTTTGGTAAGACGGACTAATTTGGCTGGGATGCCAAAGCAAAGCATTATTTGGTACAGTACGTTACGATCAACACTGTCGTATGCTTACTTGAAGTCAACGAAAATTTGGTGTACATCGATGTTGAACTCCCAGCATTTTTCAAGTACCTGCTTGACTATGAATAATTGGTTTATTGTCGATCTACCTGCTCTAAAACCATCTTGATACTCCCCAATAATACTGTTGGCGTATGATCCGATTTTATTTTCTAAGATTATTGAAATTATTTTGTACGCCGTACAAGGCAGTGATATGCCTCTATAATTTCCGCACTGTAACTTGTCATCTTTTTTTGTGGATAGGCTCCACTCTTTCGGCATACGTTCTTTTTGCCAAATGTGCTGGATGACTTTGTGAATAGCTTTATGAACACTGTTGCCAATATATTTGATTAGCTCCAGTGGAATCTCATTGATGCTTGGCGCTTGATTATGCTATTGTGCTTTGATGATGGAACACGCTTCAGCCAGAGTTGGTGGGGAAAATGGAACCTCTCCGCAGATATCTATAGGCTCCGATGTTCTGTAGCTGTACAGGAGATTAAGGGGGTTATTGAAATAACGATGCGTCTGATAAGATGGGAGCCAGCCAAAGCTCACGTAAGATAGAAAGCCATATGGCAGCAGCGGTTACTACCACACACATGACCACTAGTAGGCCGACTTTGCTCGCTATCTTACATGGCGGTATATGAAGAATTATAGAGGTGCCAACGAAAATTCGAGGTTTTGTACGATTTCGATACGGATTTCTACAGTGAAATCCAGATGGTCTACGGAGAACAAAATAGCGCTCCTAGTGCAGTGAACATTATTTCAGTTCTTATACTCGTTTAATTTTTAACACCTTCCAAAGTGATTGGATAGGAATTTTTTTGCTTCTCAAAGCTTAGCTATCAATGGATGGTGCAAGACATGTGCTTCATTTGCTCGTTTTGAAAAAGTGTAGTACTGTGGACATTACAAGGTGAATTTTAAGCATACACAGAATGCGTCTCGTATGTTTTTCATTCAGAAAATAGTATATAATAGGCGATATAAGCATTGGCTTATGCCGCGGTTGGCTGATAGCTCACGGAAGCTTGTCCAATAGTAGGCCGACTAATGTATATGCAAATAGCTGCTATATGGCTTCCTATCTTCCGTGAGCTTGGAGCCAGCTGGTTGTCAAGGGCCTCTGTGAAAGTTTTGGCCACAGACGCCGTTTGGAGCCTTTTGATGTCAAATTTTTGTAGCGACCTGGTCTTCGCCGAATATGCCGTAGGTTAATTTGATCAAGTAATGATCTTAGTTACAATTGGCTTCTCGGTATGTAAGGACGTCAAGTATACTCGAGGCCCAACGTTTGAGGATCAGAACGTGATCGATCTGGTTTTGTGTGTTGCCATCCGGTGATACGCAGTTCATTTTATAAAGGTAGAAGCATTTACTACCACTTATGATAATGGGTCTCGCATTAGCGATTGCAATTGGGATGCTAGTGAGGCAAACTTATTGTAGCCCGCATCAATAAATTATTATTTGTTGCCTGTTAGCTATTTTTTCCATTTTGTCGTTGAAAATTTGTAACTAAATAAATTTCTAGCAATTAAAATAAAATTTCAACCAACTTAAAAAAAACAGTTATAAACGACGTTTTATTAATGCTGCTTTCCCATAAAATTCGAAGAAATCAGAATCCAACTGGATCTCAAATGAACTAAAAATTCCAGGCAAGAGAACGAAACAATAACATACTGATAACAGACGTCAGATGTGACACATGTTTTGACAACATTCCGCTGGCGGGAAGAAATTCAGTGAATTGCTGTGATGAAATGCATAATACCTGGGACAAATGCTCGCGGTGAGTTGTTATTTCCATACATGTAGAAATACGCGATTCTGAACTTTCTTGTCAATTGCAGTTTTCGCCAAAGCCATTCAATCATTGGCAAAAATTGGCACCGAAATTTTCATCGAAGCTGACGATAATGGATTATCTATACGAACAGTCAGCTCAACAAAAGCAGCTTTTGCTATGATACGTTTTGATCCAAATTTCTTTACTGCCTACAATATCGATTGTAACACCGAAGATGAATTTGCAAATAAGTGTAAAGTGTCCATGAAAGCATGCACAGGAGTATTTAAGAATATGAAACAGGTAAAATCCATTACTCATATCCCTGCAAAGGATCAAAACAAACATTCAATTTTCAGGTTGAACTCTGCAAAATACAAATTGATTCAACAAATTCGAAGCTTATTGTCGAGCTGAAATGCCGGTTGGAAACGATTAAAACTCATTCGATTTCTATTTTGGACTTTGAAACTCTTCAGGCCGTTTATATGACTGATAACGTTCCGAATGTGTAAGAAATATGGTTCTTAGATGTTTCGAATGATCTTAATCGGAGATTTCATCTATCACTAGATTGACAGCATCGCATAAACTTTTTTCCGAAATATCAAACAATTTTCAAATGAATGAAGAAGAAATTACGCTCGAAGCGGGAGTTGATCGACTTATGGTGAAGAACTATGTCGAAGGTACACATGTTGACAGAAGGTTTATGCGATCACAACTAAAGCTACAGTGAGTATGATTTTATATTTGCGATGCTTTATGTATTTAGTTACAGGATTTATTGGGCGGGAGTTCAAGCTGTGAAGTTATAAGCTTCTTGCTACCTAAGAGGTGTGACAATTCAGTAATGAGACTTATTTTATTGCCGCGCTTATGGTAAACCTGCGACCTTGAAATTCCCTTCACCGGCATCCTTCCCATCTCCATTGTCATATTTACTATCGCTATAGCTTGTTTAGTTCGCCTGCTGTGTCGTGTTGAGTAGACGTGTGTTGGTGGTGCTCGTCACGAAAATGGAGAGAAACGAAATCAAGAGCAACGCGTCGCCATAAAATTTTACGCCAGAAGAGGCGAAACACTTGGGAAACGTATGCTAAAATTGTAAAAGCGCATGGTGATAGTGCTCTTAGTCGTTCCCAGGTGTTTCCATGGCATAAACAATTTAAGCATGGAAGACGTGGCGTGGAGCGGGAGACCAGTCGAGGTGCGGACTGACGCGAATGTGCAGCGTGTGCGCGCCCTAATACGTGAAGATCGGCGTTTAACAGTTCGAATGTCGACCTCGGAACTGGGTATGAACCGTGAAACAGTCAGAAATATTTTAACCGACGCTCGCAACTGGATCCTTCGTCACGACAACGCGCCGTGCCACACCGCCCTCAGCGTGTCCCAGTGTTTGGCCTCTAAAGGGATCGCCGTGTTGCAACAGCCACCTGATTCGCCTGATATGTCACCCTGTTACTTTTTTTGTTCCCTAGAACAAAATCTGTGGTCAAAAGAACCCATTATGAGTCGATTAAGGACATCCAGGCGGCAGTGACTAGGGTACGCGCGGACATCCCAGTCGAAGCGTTCCAGAAATGTTACGAAGCATTGAAAACGCGCTGGAATCGTTGTCTAGCTGCCCAAAGGGACTACTTTGAAGGGGATGGCAGAATTGTAGAATAATTTTTAAATATACGGTTTTCATGGAATCAGTCTCATTACTTAATTGTTAAACCTCGTATTATATTACCATTACTATACGTCGCTTCAATTTTAGTGACCATCAAAGACAGCTTTTTGTTTATAGTTTTCAGGCCAAGGTTTTCATACATATCTTTAAAGATTTCAATTTACTTGCAGAATATGTCTCTTGTAAGTGCAGACCATTATTGCCCCAAAAATACAATACTGCATTTGTGAGAAGCATTTGAACAATAATCTATGATTGTTGTCACATTTTAGAGTTCCGTACATCCAAATGCTTATGGGAGCACTCGTTTGTCTGCCTGTTCGTCTATAACAGCCAGTTCGCTACGAATCTACTGAACCGATTTAGTTACCCAACCACGCAGGTGTAATTGAATAAATGAATTTTAAACAGGGAGGGCTACTTTTCGGGGGGTGGGGATGGCTATTACGAAAAAAATTTCCCAAAGTGTACCGTGTGACATATCAAATGAAAAGTGTTGTTTTGAGAGTTCGCCAATATATATTTCTATATAATTTTCAAGTGAACAGTTTTCAAATTAGTTAAGGAAATCAATGAAAATTGATCATTTCCCACCCCTGATCTCCGAAAATATTGAGCCTAAAATTTTGAAAAATATATAAGTTAACAAGTCTACAACTTGTTTAAAAAAAGTATATATTTTCGAACTTAAGAAAAACGCGTGTTAAAAGTTTGCCGATCCGTTTATTACTGCTGAATGCAACAATTTAGGAATTTTTATAATTTACAATAATGCAAACTAGACAAAAAGTATGAGAAATGATTTTGTTGACTTTAACTAACTTGCAAGAAATTAGATCAGCGTGAAAAGAACATTTCGCATATGTAATCGCTGACATGAAATACTGAAGAATGTAATTTGAAGAACATTTTGCAGTTTTATGGAAACAAAGCTACGTTAACAGGATTTGAATTAAGCGAGTAATTTGAAGTTTATGATGATCTTAACATTTACGATGATGTTGAACTTAGGATTTATGCTGATGTTAACTCCTCCCCCTTCAAAGATCCGCGTCCCGCAGGATCGCGATGGTCTCGACGTTCGCATGATGTGAAGTTTTTAGAGATTAAGTTGAATGGGTTGAATATCCTGCAATTCGGCATTCCCAGTTGATGAGATGACAATTTTCAGAGATGTACGATGCTTCTTGATTTTCAGCGCTATAATGATAAAGACTATTAATAACTGGACTACAAAAATACTTATGTTGGTTTTTGTAGAGTGTCCAAAGCTGGTAACTAGATCTTGGAGCTGCTTCCTGTTTGTGAGGTTTAGGCTGTGTAGATACCCTAAGTTGAGCTTCAGCTTTTTTTCACGTGGTCGATTTTGGAGGACATGTGGAAGGATCTGGTGCGATGTAATCTCGTAACTGATGAATTCATTGTCCTTGATTTTTATTGTTTCATTATGAAACTGCACTATAACTGTCCCGTCTAAATCTCTTTTTGAGGTCGAATCAACTAAAGTCCCGTGGAAGTTATCGAGAAAAATCATGTTATTAGTAATTACTTCGATTTTTTCATCCGTGTTAAACTCATATTCACATTCGGTATTTCCCCCCTTTATTCCTTGGGTAATGCAGCGATTTTCAGGTAGTTTCTTTAGGTCGGATTCTTTGCAAAGTGTAATATTTCCGATATTTGTACATTTATTGATCATTCCGAATTCAAGATTTTGGCTGATTAAGAGCTCTTCAAATTCCAAATATATACGTTTATCTTTCTTTGTAGCAGGTTTGATGAGTATATGATTGTATTCTCGATGATTAGTTTTAGGAATAGAAATAGCGTGATGATGATTGATGGGGAGGCATATTCTATGGCCTCAATTTCATTTCCGTAAGGAAGTGTTTTTATTTCAGTAATTAGCCTTTGGATTTCCGTTTTGTCAAGAAGGTTGCTGTTCACAATTCCTTTCTTTGCCAGGTGTTCTGCTGTGGAGATTTCGTTTATTTCGATTCGAAGGATACTGAGCCTATTAAACAGCATCTGGTCATACTGATCGCTAATTTTTTCGTTGAGGTGTTGGACTATTTTATTGTATTCCTTCAATATTTCGTTGGTGGATTCCATATGTTTTTTTATTTATTCTGTATTGTTGGTTGTTACTGGTTATAATTTGTTCTTGACTCCTAGTAATTGTGTCCCAATCTGTAGCGTCCCACTTCCAGGCAGAGCCGATCCAGTTAATTGATCTTTTATTTCTATGTGTTGGGCCACGCATTTTGTGAATTTGACGCTGTATTTGGTCAATTTTATAGTCTAACTGGGGTTTAAGGATGCTTGTTTTGTTTATAGCTGCAATCAGGGGTATTATTTTGTTGACTATTTCTTCGAATTGATCTTTGTCGATTATATGTACTAGATTTACATTTCCACTGAATACACGCGCTGTACCCTGTTTAATCGTAACAATGTGACCAGGATATTCAAAAACGTTAGCCGCCGCTCCCAAATTGATGAGGGTGAGTCTGCAAAAAAACGAAGAATCTTTTGTTGGATATTTTTAATATGGGCTTCATGGATGCGTCTTCCACTTGTTTTCGCGACGGTAACTTTATTTTTTTTTTGCCACCACTCCTTTTTTTGAATATTGGTTTAGTTTTTCCTTGTATTTGTTTCACTGCTGTATATATGACTTCCTCTGGTTGGCACGATTTTATCTCTTGCTTTTTTGCGTTTGCAGTTTTCAATTTCCTATTTTGATTTTTCTTGATAAGTTGGGATAATTCAACATTTATTTTTTCCCTGAATCCGAGTAAATTTTGAAAGTTAATTCTTTGTTCCCTTCCGAAAAAAAAATTCGCTTGGCTTTTTCTTTGTGACAGAGTCAATAGAGTTATTATATCGATCCACTGGCAACGTTAATGATCTCCTTGAGACTTAAATCGGTGTATTCACACTGCAAACACCTAATTATTTCGATTATTGTTGAATGTACCCTTTCAACTGTCCCGTTAACTTCACTTCTTTGACTAGGTGTCAAATAACGTTCAATTCCCAGCTCCTTGATGAAGTTTGTAATTATTGGGCTTACAAGTCCTCGTTCGTTGTCTATAAAGAGTATTCTTGGAGCAGTGAAATAATGTAGGATTTTGATAAGTTTGTCCCTAAGATGCAGAACTGATTTGTCTTTAATATGGAAAAGCTTGGCGAATTTTGAGAACTTATCGATACATGATATGTATTTTTTTTTGAATTACAACAATGTCCATATGTAATATTTCTGATGGATAAGTAGGGATGGGAGTTTCTTGTAGTTGGGGCTTATTAGGATGCCTGTCGTATTTATTAGAATTGCATGTGTCGCATATCTTCACATATTTTTTGATGTGGCTGGCCACTTGCGTAAAATAATATTTTTCGAGAATCTGTTGCTTATTTTGGTCACAATTCCTGTGTGCTCTTCTGTGTTCCCTTTCGATTATATGGAAGATGTTGTCGGGATTTGAAACATCTTCGACAATTCGTTGCGTTAGACGTATTTTAAATTTATTAAAGTGTTGTCTGTAAATCTCCTGAAGCAATTGAATATATTTTTCTGGAATTTCTTTACATTTACGATGTTTGGGTTTAATTTTTCCTTGAGTATTCTGATTAAATTTTTTCCATTCAAATCTTTTAATTTAATATAGTGTCCATGGTGACCAGGATGGGGTTCTTCATATAAAAATATATCTTTTCCTTCGCTTATTATTATTTGGTTCTTAAATGTGTTGATGGGGGCTTCTACGCATGGAATCAGATCTGTACTGTCTTCATCTGCACTATGGACCGTTGACGATGGAGAAGTCAGTGAGTGGGCTTCTGTTTTAAGTCTCGACAGGGCATCAGCAACTTGGTTAGTTTTACCGGATTTATATATGATTTCACAATTATATTCTTCTATACGAGCCTTCCACCTTTTGAGTTTAGCATTGCTGTTCTCATTGCTAAGGCTAAACGTCAGGGGTTGGTGATCAGTATGATTTTTTTTGCTCCATATAAATAATTTCTTATGTTGTCAAGGGCCCACACTATCACCAACATCTCCTTCTCATTCGTGGCGTAGGCTTCCTCAGTTTTATTTAGGGACCTGGATATAAAAGTGATGGGCTTATCCTTCCCTATTTCCCCTTGAGAAAGCACTGCTCCAATTGTGTTATCAGAAGCGTCCGTTGTCAATATAAAGGGTTTTGAGAAATCTGGGAAAATCAGTATCTCAGAAGACGTCAACAATCTTTGAGGTTATTAAATGCTTTGATTTCTTTCTGCTCTAAATGAATTTTAATTTTCTTTGACATGTTTGATTTTATCAGCCCATTTTCTCCTCTGGTAAGATTCGTTAACGGTTCCGCGATTTTCGCAAAATCTCTGATGAAGCGTCGGTAATATGAAGCTAAACCTAGGAAACTTTTCAGATCTTTAAGATTGTCAGGTGGTTTGATCGCATTGACTTTCCTTTAGTCGGGTTTAATACCCGTATCGGTTATGATGAAGCCGAGAAATTCAGTTTTGGCTTTCATGAATACTGTTTTGTCTAGATTCACACGGAAATTTGCTTCCTTTAGTTTTGAAAACAATTTGTCTATATTTTCTAAATGCTCTTGTTCGAATCCCCCCAAAAATAATAATATCATCTATGTAGACATAGCATATTTTCCCGATAAATTCTTTTAAGGCATCATCAATAGCACGTTGGAATATCGCCGGGGCGTTTTTTAAGCCAAAAGGGAGCCTTGTAAATTCATATTTCCCGTTCATTGTGAAAAAGGCAGTTTTGGGAATGTCTTTTTGTTTCATCTTAATTTGGTGGAAATCTGAGGTCAGATCAATTGTCGAAAAAAATTTCGAATTACCCAAACTTGAAATTGTAGTTGATATATCTGGGATAGGGTACGTGTCGGGAACAGTTATAGAGTTCAATTTCTTGAAATCAATTACCAATCGATACTTTTTAGTTCCAGATGCATCTGGTTTTTTATCTACTATCCATAAAGGAGAGTTGTATGGGCTTTTTGATGGTCTTATTATGCCATTTTCTAATAGGTGTTTTATTTGGCTTTCTACTTCGTCCCTAATATTGGCTGGATATGGATAAGATTTGACATACACAGGTCTATCTGTTGTTGTTTTTATTTTTGCTTCCACTGTTGTATTGAAAATTTCATGAGCATTAACGGGTCCAAATAATTCCTTGTGTTTTGTTACTATTGTTTCAAGTCGCGCTTTTGTTCTAGGTAAGAGGTGTTTGTCTCTAATTACTATATTATTAACTTGTGTAGAAGCCTTTTCTTTTAGTGGTATTACAATATTGGGTTTAATTTTAAGAATATTATTTTTCCTATCTATAATTGCTTCTAAATCTTTTAATGTATCATCTCCGATGATTCCATCGAAAGATTTTAGTCCTGGAAGGACGAAGAAGTCTTCTTGCATATTATTTCCAATGCTGCTAAAAAAATTTCCTCCGACTTTTTCTGTTATTTCTAATTCTCCCCCTGCAGATTGAATTTTAAATTTTTGATTGGTTGGAATTTTTTTACGGGCCAGCTCCAGTTTCACAAAATTTTTGTTGTTTTGTATCGATTAAAAATTTTAGGATTTTGCCATCCCTGGCCCTGTATTCTAGGTAAGGAATGCTAGAGAGGCTTGATTTGTAAAATTTCGAACATTTCTCCTTCGTCATTTAATTCTTTAAACTGGTCCTCCATGTATTCTTCGGAAGGTAAAACGTCTTCGGGTTCCACGGTATTAATCCGTTGATGTTTAAGTGGAATTTTCTCAATCCCATAGCTACTTTCTCTCTTTTGGGGATAATTTTCTGCCGTTGGCCGATTCATATAATTAACGCGCCTTGTTTGAATCGAAGGGTCAAAGTCCATTGGTACTGGTGGTTTTGGAGCAAAAGGCCTTGGTGGTGGGTTTGGACGTTGATTGTGTAGAATTCCATACATCTCGTTCCTTTGGTTCATTGAAAGTGTTACTGGTATTGTCCTGGTCGTGGTGGTGGCCTAGGGACTTGTGGCCGGTCTGCTTGAGAAAAGAATTGATTAAAAGGTGTAGTTTTTAAGTTCGTGGTGTAAGGATTTTTGATGGATGCATTTCGAAAATTAAGATTTTGCATTTCTAAACCTGAAGAGTATGCCTCTGGTAGTGTAGAAAGCTTTGGAATCATAAGCATTCGTGAGAGATCACTACTAAGTCCCCTAATAAAAACATTGAGCGCCCGATTTCATACGTCTCCACAAGAATATTCATAGTGTCCGAGCTGTAACTTTCTGTTTTTATTTTATTCACAATGAGTGAAAATTGATGGTTTGTGTTCGCGTAAAACTCGTCGATACTGCTCGTCGATACCTTGCCTCATATAGCTCAGCTGATGTTCCAGCGTACGGATGTGCCATTTGTCTGCGTAATGTAATGATAGGCACTGCTTGATTGTATTCCAATCATCATCAAAAATATTATAGGAGATCAAAGCAATATCAGCAGGACCTCTGATTTTCTGCCTGATGCATTGAAGCATTGCCCTGTAAATAGGTTTTCCTCTAACCACTTCAAAGTCTTTTAGGATAGTTTCCACGCTATGGATCCATGAAATGTACTGCGTAGGGTTTCCTTCGAAGATTTGGAAGTCCTTTACACAATCGGGTAGGCTACTAATCTGTTTAAGATCTGCTTCGTTTTCAGGCCTGCGAAGTGGTATATTTCTAGGCTGCTGGGGTTGGTTTTGCTAGTTTTGTTCCAGTTTCCACATTCTCTGTTCCATTTGCTTTAATTTTTCTATTTGAGCATTAATGGCTCCATTTAATTGCTTGATAGCATCATTTAGTGCTTCCATCTTTAGGCACTTCCTATTTTAAATATAATATTTCCTTCACTTCTAAATTTCACAACACAATCAAATCCTCGAAAGATAATCAAAAAATTTCAGCCGGATTTATAATATGTGGTGTCTTTTTTAAGACTTTTAAGATTCACTTGAATTCAATTGTACGGTATATCAATATTTTCGTCGCTTTTTATATTTTTATATATTGAGTTAAGATGAAAATCAATAATTTGCTACTTACAAAAGTTACGAGATTAACAGCATGTTAGTTCTTGGAGTAATACGGGTCTGCAAAGCCAAGGGGGTTTTTCCTAGTCCTTCAAAAATGTTTATTTGGGCACAGCACTTGATGGTTAACTGCGCGGGATAAGCCGTATTAGTCCCTTTTGAGTCCCTTCGTTGATACGTTGAAGAGCCCTACTTGCGGTACGTCACTCGTCACACGCGCACAATTTCGTGAGATTATTACACGTAAACTTTTACCAAAACTCCGAAAAATAGCGTTCACTGATATCTATTCCCGGTTGCACGATGATTCTCTTTATTGTTGCAGATCCCAAATCAGCCTCAATTTAGGATTTAAGCTACTTTTAGGCTTAATTTGTCGCACTGCTTTTAATTATTTAACAGCTCGGGCGCCAGTTAACAAGTCTACAACTTGTTAAAAAAAATTTATTTTCGAACTTAAGAAAAACACGTGTTAAAAGTTTGCCGATCCGTTTATTACTGCTGAATGAAACAATTTAGGAATTTTTATAATTTACAATAATGCAAACTAGACAAAAAGTATGAGAAATGATTTTGTTGACTTTAACTAACTTGCAAGAAATTAGATCAGCGTGAAAAGAACATTTCGCATATATAAGCGCTGACATGAAATACTGAAAAATGTAATTTGAAGAACATTTTGCAATTTTATGGAAACAAAGCTACGTTAACAAGATTTGAAGTAAGCGAGTAATTTGAAGTTTATGATGATCTTAACATTTACGATGATGTTGAACTTAGGATTTATGCTGATGTTAACTTATATATAGAAAAAATAATTCTTTACCCGTAGATTACAGGAAAATTGATCAGAAGTCTGAATATAACCTCGTAAATTTTTTGATAGTGTGGGTAAGAACTTGCAATGCAAACAACACTAACCTTAGTGCAACAAGCCTTCCTGCAGAAATTGCTGGCGTGAGCTATCAGCCTACTTCGGCAGAATGCAAACGTTTGTACGGCATAATATATTCTATGTTTCACATGAAAAAGGTACAAATCACATTCCTTGCATGTTTAAAACTCATCTTGCACTGTCCATTGTACATCTACACTTTTCAGAATAGCTAGACAAAACACATGTTCAATTCCTACCACTGGCAGCTAGCGTGACGAAATAAACAAATTTTTAATCTTCGAATCTTTGAATCTCTAAAAAATATGAACGGACGTATGAACTGAAACGAAATTTATTTTATAAGTAGCACTACGATGTTCTATCTATCTTGATTTCACTGTTGAAATTTGCCTTGAAACCGTACAAAACCTCGATTTTCATCGACACTTCCAGATTTCTTCATATACCGCCATATAAGTTGGCGAGAAAAGTCAGCCTACATGTGTTGATGTATGTGGTAGTAGGCCTTTTAGGTATATGGCTTGTTAAGCTGTAGTAAAGCTTTGAATGCAAACCATTTAGTGCTCCATTCTGAACTATGTATATATAAATTTGAATCTATTGAAAAAATTGCATTCAAATACACAAACAATGCTATCAGTACTGAAAAATGATTATTACAGCAGGACGATTTGCCCATAATATTCATATTAGGACCAAATCGCATGAAAAATCAGAGTATCTTCTAGCAATCAGTATTAGTCGACATATTCACCAAAATAGATGTATATTGTAGTACAGAATTTAACAGTAGATAATACAACATCAGATATACTATTCATATTTTAAATTAAAAAAAAAACTTCCAGATTACAAATTGATCATACAGAACCCTCCCCACGCGAGCTCATCTCGCATTTGTCAGAATTTTTATACTTATATTACTTTCGTGCATTAAAATGTATTTTCAAGAATGTTATTGCTTCGTATTGGACCAATTGTTCAGTCAACCAGGTACTTGTGAAGCGCTGAGAGTTCAACGTTGATTTAGACCAAATTTTTATTGGGTTTATAAGCAGGGATACAACAATCTTGATCGCAACATACTGTATCAAATAATGCTTTGCTTCGGTATCCCGGTCAAGCTAGTCCGTCTAACCAAAATGGCAATGACGCTGAAAACCTCCCAAATTCGGATCAAAATCCAACTCATACACAAAAAAATTCGAAAGCGGCAATGGCCTAGTCACGTGAATCGTATGGACGAACAACGAATACCCAAAAAATTATTCGTTGGGTGGACTGAAGGGCGGAGACCAGTGGGTAAACCGAGGAAACACTAGTCTGACTCGTTTGACGAAGACAGTTCCTCGCAGCTCGGATTTCGAAATTGGAGGTCTCAGTTGATGGATCGAGATAGTTTGAGGTCCTATTTGCAGAAAGCAAATCATGAAGAGGAAGATAACTTCGTATTTAGTTTTTATTGAGCGTTATTTTGTAAAACTCCGAAAGCCGGCGACAATAACAGCTCCGTCTTCGCTGAATAGGAAAACTCTTATCAACATTAAAAGTTTACACTTAAGTTAAGATTGGTCGGCGTGGATTTAATTAGCTGAAAATAAATTTTTATGTTTTTGTACTAGAATACGTCCGTCCGTCTGTATGTGACAGTAGTTTTTCTCTGAAACTATAGAAGCTACAGCTATGAATCTTTGTGGAAAGGTCGGTAGTTATTACTTCTAGAATGTTTTGGGATACAAAAAATTTCAAAGATCTTTAATGGGGTCCCCCTAATAGGGGAGTGACCCTTTTTTCATCAAAGGTGGTCTTATTGAAATATTTTCAAGACAGGTCTTAAAATTACCTTGCCAGTGTTAAGAGGAGCAAGAAAAGGGGAAATGCACGAAATAACATGAGGTTGAAATTCGTGAACTTTACTAATGATAGTAGGATTTGTAAATTTAACATTTTCGCCAGTAAAACTGCATTAGTATGATTAAATTGGATGAAGTTAGATATTTAAACAGTCCTTTAAAAGGTCCTTATATTCTATAAGTTTCAATAGAATGTACAGAAGCTAAAGCCATTTGAAATTTCTCGGATTACAAAGATTATACACGGCTTTTCTACTACATGGGCTTTCCATCGAACCGGACACTACACTTTCTGCAAATACAATATAACAAAAATATATTTAAGAATCGGCTAAGTCAATGATTTTAGCAATATTGTAACAAAATGTTGGGTGGTTAAAATGGAGTAACACTGGTTTTCTTTGAAAGCATAAATATATTTGAATTGCATGTCATTAAAGTTTTTCTTGAATAAAATTATTCTATATGTAAGTTAAGTACAAAACCCTTCCGACATGGATGTAGTTCTGTCTACCCAACTTGTTTTTATTGTAGTTGGGAAGTAAAGGCTTCCAGACGTGCCAGACAACTGGACTACCTACTAAATACCTCCCCGATCAACCTGAGAATCTATCCTGGAACCGTTTACCACATTAATTCGGGCAAAGCTTCGTTTTGCTACGCAATCAGATGCCTTCAATTGGGAACACCTCCAGCAAGAGGAGAGGGAGAAAGAGGGATTGCTAGAGAAGTGATCCCCAACTCCGCAATTAGACTATCTAGGAAGGTCTCCTGTTTCTTTGTAAAGGTCCCGGCACAGCCTGTCCCATCTTTTGCATGCAAAAAATAAAAGGTAGACATCGTCTTCTTCTTCTTCTGCGCAAATCCTATAATTCGCGGAGGACTGCGACTTACCAATCTTGTGTAAGTAAAACTGAAAACACACATGTCTGCTCAAGAGCTGAGTCAGGTAGAAGTCATCCTCTTGACGACTTCGGTGTTCTCCTCTGTTAGGCTGAACTAGTTTGTAGTCATCCAGTCTCTGCGCATCGGCATGCCTGGTCTAAGTCGCGCGACTAGCGCCGCAACATTATCCGCGTAGCCGTGAGGCGTATGTTCCGCAGGTCTGGATCCAGGATAGATCCTTGAATTGTCGGTCCTGCTTTGTATCATAAAGCAGGATTCAATTCTTCAGGTAGTCTCTCAAAAGTCACATAAGATGTTGTGGAACTTAAAAAGGATTTCTTAATGTATCCAGAATATCCACCCATCTAGCGGAGTTGAAGCGTTCCGAACATCAAGTGTCCAACAGAACCACCCGTCGCTTTGTTCGGCTATGTGCGTTCGCCTCTTAGACCGCGCTCACCACCTCTGCAACAGCATCAATGGTAGAGCGACCTGTTCTAAAGCCGTACTGCCAAGGAGATAGGTCCTCAGCAGCACGTATCGCGCCAGTGAGTACTTGCTTGATAAATTTCTCAAGCACTTTCCCAGTCGTGTGTAGCATGCATAACGGTAGGTATGCAGACGGTGACCACGAATTTCCCTTCCCCAGGTCAATACGAGCCTCGCCATCTTTTAACGTTCCGGGAAGACGTCTTCGCGCCTGTAAGCGTTGAATGTACCAAGCAGCAAATCAAGACAATGATGATAGGTAACATCAGTTAGGACGCCGTCGAGACCTGGAGCCTTCCTTGTCGTCGCATGGACTGTAAGGTATGATTCGACACGTTTTTGGTCCAGTATAATCTTACATCATCCAACTTGACGTTAAAACTGTATTCTTATATGGTGAACTTGAAGAGGTCATATTCATGACACAACCTGAAGGTCTGCCATGTGAAAACAATATGGTATGTAAGCTCAACAATTCAATGTGGGCCGATTTGAAATTACGTATACCGGGAGCCTAGTGAGAAGATTTTTAACTAGTTACAACAACACACACCGGAATGCTTTCATTACGGATCTTCAAGTATCTGAAATATACAAAAGACTATGGGCTGTATGACTCATCAACATCACAACCACCGACAGTAACTGGTTACAGTGTTGCTGACTATGCCAACGATCTCAATACAAGACGTTCAGTCATAGGGTATATTTTGATTAAAATCGAGGCAGCTCTAACTTGGTCCAGTCAACGATAACAAACCTTCGCTCTGTCAACGAGAGAAGCATTGATATTTGCGACTGCTGAGTTTCCTGACGCAACGATTTTCTTTGAAACGCTGTCAGTCTCCTGATCGAGGGGAAAATACTTCTAGCCTGACCCGTTGAATTACACAGAAATCTATCGTCATTGCTCTCAAAACTTTGAGCTTTCTGAGAATGTAGAGTAACCTTTTTAAAGCCCCTTCAGGTCATACGGCCAGAAGTTAATTATATCAGCTGACGGTTAAGTATTATGAAAGCCAGGCTTATTGTTAGTTTTACATCCATTTCTTCATGCTTTGCTTTATCAATAAAATTATTTTGTAAACGTGTAGAGTATTAGACATCAGTCTCATTTCACTTCAAACATCTAACGACGCCTGACGCTTAAAATACCTGCCTCCCGATAATTTTCTCTGATTAATAACACCACTAACAACAGAGAATTTATCCTTTTTTTGCGAACCTTTGACAACATGCTCTCACAATCAGTTAAGATGATCCAGTTACACAAGAAAAAATTAAGCAGGGGTGTTGTTGCGGGTTTCACGGGGTGAGCGCAAAAAGCCTTAGAAGCTCCTTTATCATTTTTCAGACAATCAATACAAGTGCTTATAATGATTATACTTAGAATTCGAAATTGAGGACCACTGTAACTTTGCCCTGTGGAAGCTACAAAATAGTGGATGAAGCTCGATTTTCTATGGGGTCTGGTAATAAATTAGCTACAATACCACATACCAACCTAATGTATCTTCTAAGTCTTCCATAGTATAATTTAAAAAATTTTCTGTAGATGTGCTGTAATTTAATCTTTTTTAATTTGTTTAAAGTTATGTGTATTTGAACTTTTCCATTGCCATGGTGGTTAATATACTTAAGTCTAGTTGCTTTTCATCCATAGAATAATTTACACAGTATTCTTGTAAATTTGGCCTAGTTTGATCTGATGTAATTTGCCTAAAGTAATATATACGAGTGTAGTCTGTGTGGTCTAGTGGTTAGAGATTGATCGCATAAGCCGAAGGTCCTAGGTTCAAATCTCGTTGGGAGCAACGTGATTTAGCTCAGGGGATTTTTCGGACAGACTATGAGTGTTCACTCAGTGGTGATATGTACTGATTCAATCAGATCATATCATAGCTAAGTAGGCACACGGGAGCATGGTACTGACCAAACCAACTTCCGAAAAAATCGATACGGTCATGAAAATGAGATACTCTAACTATCTCTAAGCGAAGTCCCGAGAGGGGCTGTTGTGCTACAATGAAGAAGAAGAAGAATATATACGAGTAATTTTGCCTACATCTACTTGTTCTCATGAAAATAATTTACCCAACTGCAACTGCCGTACAGAATATTTGATCCACTGTACGCATTTGCTGACTGATTAGGTTTCTTAAATACAAAAGTTTAGAATTTTTGTGCCGGATATCGAAGAACATTTCTCTTGTCTTCTTTATATCTTTTGCTTTAGTATCAACTAAGTCCTGATGTAAATACGAGTATATTGTCCTTGTCTAATACTGAAATTTAACAGAGTACCTAGTGCGTGTGGCCTCTCTTCTCACTAATGTGGGCCATAACCTCTTCCTTACATTTTTAAATTTATGAATTTTATTAATAAGTCCGATGAGCTTTCATTCAAAATTCATAGTATTTCTGTAATCTTTTTTATTCATTTGTAACAAAACTACAGCGCGTAAAAATCATTAATATGAGCCTTGGAGCGAAGCAACTTTCAATCTTTACATTGAAGATATTTAAGTTTTATCTTAAAAGATATTGAGAATTATCCCCTTATTTCGAATAATTCACTTTGGCAGTATTTAATGTACAGAGTTTATATCTAATTAAATCATAACTAATAGAAGCAAACTGGGCTAACTTCAATCCAAAATTCTTGATCTGGTTCACCAATATCCCGTATCGCAACGTCTGTGATAGGAAGTCGAACTGCTTTCTCAGTTGTATAGCTCAGGACAGAATATGTCCATGTATTTGCACGTGCCTAAAAATTTAGTAAATTAGCAAACTGTAAGACTAAAACAATATTGATCAACTCACTTTGCATCCATCCTCAATTGCTTGGTATTGAAGTCGTTGCTGTCCCTTCGCAGTTAACTCTGCATCGTTCCAAGTAAGGAATTTAAGGGATTTTCTGTATGTACTCTTTTCTTCGTGATAGTAAGCAGCAGTCTTCTTACAGTGATAGGTAATATTTTGAGTAGCATGAGCCGACAACAATTGCAAAAAGCCCATTTGATGACTGTCTGCCTTGTAAGACAGCTTCATTCCATTTGGTATTTCACTTAGCCAAACTTCCTGATCACTACCGTGATAATTGACAGTTGGACTCTTATTTGGTTGTGCAAAGATGCATGTAGCTTTCTTTTCTTTGTCGCAATGAGCCAGTATAGAATCCCTTGAATCTCCCTCATTTGGATCAATCCAGTAAGTACCAGATTCATGTTCCGGATGAGCGTTGAAAAGATCGCGGCAAGTTTTTGCAGGTGCCGATTTTTCTCCATTGGGCTTCTTGAATTTTTCAAAAGCAACCTTTAACTGATCGTAAGCCTTCAAGACTATAGCGCGACGTTCCTCTTCTGTAAGTCCATCAATGTTGCCGAATAGACGTGGTGGCTCGTCGCCTAACGGATCTGGTCCCTTTGACTGACTTTGACCCAAAAGTGCCGCTAACGCTGCTGCATCATATCCCATTGAATCACCTGGAGGTCCTGGGGGACCTGGGGGACCTGCAGGGCCAACTGGTCCGGGACGTCCATCATTACCTGGTGGACCACGGCCACCAGCTGGTCCAGCCAAACCAATAGGTCCAACATTGCCATCCCGGCCCGGCAAACCTCTTGGTCCTGGTTCACCTGGTTTTCCTGGCATACCTGGATTGCCTATTAAACCTTGATCTCCTTTAATACCCGGCTGACCAGGCAAACCTTGAAGACCGATCAAACCTCGATGTCCTTTAATACCTTTTGGACCTGCTTCACCTACTTCTCCTTTTAGTCCTTCGGGACCTGGAGCACCTGGTTTGCCACGTGGACCGATTGGGCCTTCGGGTCCTTGTGGTCCAGTTTCGCCTCTTAATCCCCGTTCGCCGGTAATTCCCATGGGTCCTTGGGATCCCGGTGGCCCTGGTAGTCCAGGAGCTCCTGCCAAACCTTGGTGGCCTGGAGGACCTTGAGGGCCTTTATCACCAGTTCTGCCTGCAATACCTGGTGGCCCAGGTTTGCCTGAGGGTCCTTCTGGACCTGATTCACCAGATGGTCCAGGTGGACCGGGAGGCCCAGATAAACCAGTTTGTCCTGGTGGTCCATCTTTACCGGGTTTACCTGCCACTCCAGCCTCTCCTGGCGCTCCTCTTAATCCGCGTGGTCCTTGACTTCCCATTGGGCCTGGTAGACCAGGCATACCTCTATCACCTACTGGACCTGGTGGACCTGGATGGCCAATTGGTCCGGCTGGTCCTTCGCTTCCTGATTCTCCTTTAGCTCCATCAGCTCCTGGTGCACCTGGAAGACCTTGTGGTCCCGGCAATCCTGCGCGACCAACATCGCCTTGGTTGCCCTTCATTCCTGGAAGTCCTGGGTGTCCGAGTGGACCTTGATTTCCGGGAGCGCCCTAAAAAGGTTATGCATTAAACTTTTGAAACTCTTATAGGGAACTTAACGGTTTGGGGCTCATCAAATTCTATGAACTTTTCAGAGGTGGTAGTAATCATCATGGGAACAAATAATGTTCCCATAAATGAATTTAATATACCTTAAAGATATTCGACAAAATTTGCTTTATGGTTTTGGAAAATCCGCGTAAGTAAATAAGCGCTTAGAACAATTGCTTGATGTTAGTTGTATCACTAGGCAGATGGCCGAGATTCATATTCACGACTCCACTCAACTTTCTAATTAACTATTTCTCATGTAAAAAAATTAATAAATTATCATTTATAGTGACAACGAAGACAAAAATTATTTTCTACAATAAATTAAAAGTTAATAAGATCAGTGATAGAGTCCAGCCGAGGATACGTACCTCGGTTCACCGCGTGATGATGTACCGTTTTACCGCCCCTCTATATGAGGATGAAAAGTTGTTCTAAGCGCATATTTGCTCACTAAGATTTTTCAAAACCTTATAGTCAATTTGCTTACATGCTCGCAGATGTGCAATTAATGGTTTGCTACCACCTTTCAATATTTTGTAGAAATAATGAAACTCAAACCGGAAAGCGCCCTTGTTAGTTTGAAAGATTATCAAAAATCTTTTCTTAGATCTACATACCGGCTGTCCTGCATCACCTGGCCGACCTGGTGGCCCCATCATGCCGACTTCACCTCGCAGACCAGGTTCACCTCTAGCTCCTTTCACGCCTGGCAAACCAACTGGTCCTTGAGGTCCTGATTCACCTGGGACTCCAGCTGGTCCTGCGTTACCTTGTTCTCCTTTAAGACCCATAAAACCTCTCTCGCCTTTAGCTCCGGGAATACCAGCAAGACCTTGTGGCCCAGGTAGACCTTGTAAACCTTGTGGGCCTGGTGCACCTCGTTCACCTGGAGAACCGCCTGCTCCTGGTTCTCCGGGTACACCAGGCGATCCCGGTTCCCCTCGCTCTGCAGGTTCTCCAGGGGCACCTGGAGGTCCAACGAAGCCTTGCGGTCCTCTTTCTCCTACACGTCCAGGTGGACCTTCAGGTCCTGGAGATCCAGTGCTTCCACGTTCACCTTTTTCACCAGCTTGGCCAGGTGCACCTCGCATGCCTGGTAAACCAACCATGCCTGGGTTTCCTTGATGTCCTTTTGTGCCTGGCTGTCCTGCTGGTCCCTGGGATGATATTGAAAATATAACTTGCTCTTTTCATCAAAATTTTGCTTCTTACTGGAGCGCCATCGTTTCCTGGTGCGCCGGTTTCACCTCGTGCCCCCATTGGTCCTGGTAGGCCTACCGGGCCTCGTTCTCCTGGGAAGCCTCGTTCGCCTCTATTTCCAGCGGGTCCTACTGGACCCGGAGGACCAGGTGGGCCATTTTGTCCATCTTTGCCAGCAACTCCCGGATTTCCAGCAGCGCCTGGAAGACCCTGTAAAGTGAGAGGTTTGAGTAAACTTTCTTTAATTTATATATAATTGATTGTATTACTTGGAAGCCTCTTGGTCCTGGTGGTCCTGGTTCTCCTCGAACTCCATCATGCCCTGGTGGTCCTGGAGGACCTTGTGCTCCTGGTAATCCATCTTTACCAGCATCTCCTCTTGGACCTTGTTGTCCCTGCGGTCCTGCTTCTCCATCTTTTCCTGCCTCTCCTGGGAACCCTTTGTCTCCAGGAAGTCCTATCGGTCCAGGTAATCCCTGTAAGCCTTGTGGTCCTTGTTCGCCTGGTTTACCATCAGCTCCTGGAATACCTCGTTCACCTGGACTGCCTGGACGGCCAGGTGGGCCAAGTTTTCCTGGAAGGCCGCGCAATCCCTGTACACCTGGTGGACCGGGTACACCAATATCGCCTGTGCTGCCTTTAGTACCTTGAGGACCTTGTGGACCGCGATCACCGGATGAGCCTTTGATTCCTGGAGCTCCATCTGGACCTGGCAAACCCGGTGAACCTGTTGATCCGCGTTCGCCTTGTGGTCCAGCTGGTCCAGTTGGTCCTCTCATTCCTCGTTTTCCACGTTTGCCTTCCGGTCCTGGTAATCCAGGAAGCCCTCGAGGCCCAGGTGCTCCTGATTCTCCTTTATTGCCTGATTCTCCTTTAAATCCACGCTCACCTGGCATACCTGGCATGCCCTTGATTCCAGGCTCTCCTGGGTTGCCGTTTAAGCCTGGTGGCCCACGACTACCTGGAAATCCTTGCGGGCCTGCAATTCCTGCTGATCCTGGACTACCTTTTTCGCCGGGAATACCATCGCGTCCTGGTGGGCCCGGTGTGCCTGGCTCGCCAACAGATCCAGGTCGGCCAGATTCTCCACGTGGCCCCTGTAAGCCTTGTGAGCCTTTTGGACCTTGTGATCCCATATCACCTTTTGCACCAGCGCTACCAGGAAATCCTGGTGCACCTGGTTTACCAGCAGGGCCTGGTTGACCTGGTGGTCCAGCTACGCCATCCATACCGCGAATACCTGGCGCTCCTGGCGCGCCTTCACGACCTCTTTCACCTCGTGGTCCTGCTGGTCCCTAGGAATGGTTCAAATGTAAAATTTAATTTTGTTACTATTACAGAATTTGAAACAAAGTATACTTACGATCGGTCCTATAGGGCCCATTGGACCCATTGATCCAGTACTTCCTTTTTCACCTGGTGCTCCTGTTTCACCCTTTGCACCGTCCAAGCCTGGCAATCCTCTATGTCCTTTTGCACCGGGTATACCTGGCATTCCTGGCAATCCTCGAGGGCCGGGAGGTCCTGCAGCACCTGGAGCACCGGCTTCTCCATCTTCTCCCGGCTCTCCATCTTTACCTGGTGCTCCAGGGAGTCCACGTGGTCCAGGGGGTCCCATCGGTCCTGGAAGACCTGATTCACCTGGCTCCCCCCGTACACCTTGAAAACCCTGTGGTCCAATGGCCCCAGATGGTCCTGGAGGTCCTCGAGCTCCGACAGGTCCAACGTTTGCTTGTAAATATTGGAACTGCTCTGGAAGGAATGTTGGACCGGACGGACCTTTATCTGAACTGGTTAAAACGTCGGCCAATTGATGTGAGTAGTAGCTCATATCTGGTAAAGGTCCTGGTGGACCGGGGCTTCCTGGAATACCTGGTGTTCCTGGTATTCCTGGTTGACCTATATCGCCTTGACGACCTTGTTCACCAGGATAACCTGGCTCGCCTCTATGGCCTATGCCAGCGGCAGCAATTTCATATGGGTCTATAGCTGGAGCTGGAGGTTGTGTAACAGGTTTTGGGGTGGTGGTTGTTGATGGTCGTCGACATTTACTATCATCACAATTCACTTTGCCTTCAGTGCAGCGACATTCAACGCAATTGTGTTGGCCCATGTAGAAGACATCATTGTTGCGATAGTACTTTCCGTTATATTGGCAGGAGAATGGAGCTATGGAGTTAACCTTTAGATTGAGGAAAGCTGAAGCTAAACTACCTTATTAATCTATACATACCTACGATGTTGCTGGATTCCGGTACAAGTGGACTGGACGCTGTTCTTGGTGCAACTGTAATTAGGTAGATTAATGTTAGTAAATGCATGTACTATATTTACTATGGTAGACATTACTAGTTGGTTGCTCGCTCTCTGGTTGTCGAAATACTTCAGTAGTGGTTTCTGGGGTTGTTTTACCTGAAATTAACGAGCGAATCGTTAATGAAATTTATTTTGAAATTTTCATGTTCGATGTAACATATTTATAAATTTAAATGCAAGAAATGTTAATTTCCATTTATTTAAAAAAGTAAATATTCTGAATAATTTTTTTCATTGGCAAAATTTAAAGGCCTTCAAACAATCCTCTCCTACATTTTAAAGCAAAATCGTGAAGAATTTCAATTTATAGAAAGGTCGACCTCAATTCAATTGAATACCATAAATCAATAATATTGCATGGCTTTGATTTAATTTATTAGATTGAACTGAATTGAAATGATTGTCATAGGCATGGCTCCTATATTAATATCTATTTAGTATCTTAAAGATGTGAAGAAATAGACCAGTTTTAGACTTGATGTCATATTGTTATACTTTTCTATTAACCTAGTCAAGCTTTCTATTCCAGACCAATTGGTGTCTATTAAAATGCGCCCATCACTATGATCATGGTGTCGACCGCTGCCTATTGGCACCCTTTAATGGACATGAATATGTTCTTGCGCATGATTTTAATGGTTTTGGCATCTGATCTTGCCGATATTCATCAGTCGATGTAACATTATACTGGGTCAGTTATATGAAGACTGCAGATAGAAAACGTATGACTTAATTCAGTGCATATGCAACAACGGTTCTTGGTGGCAAAGTACAAATGCAATTAATTTTAGTATATAGGAGAACTCGTTTGAGTTTCTTTTTTAATTAAATCAATAAAATAGCGAACACTTTGTCTGCTCACCATTTATTTAGAAGTTAGCGGGTGAATTGAATTCCAGAGAAAAGAATTTAATCAATAAACCAGGCTTCGTGATCATTTCTATTCATAAGACGTCATCATAAAGTATTTAAATATAATAAGGTTTGTCCTTAGAGTAGTCAGTAAATATAATAAGGTTTGTCCTTAGAGTAGTCGCTACGAATCTTATCATTTTCTACTTAGATTCGAAAATTGGCAGCGATAATGTTTTACCAAATTTTTGCGCCCAGATTCTTTAAAGCATCGACAATTCAGAGACATCTGGAGGTGAAGACTGTTTACGCCCTGAGTGTGGGACTCTGAAAAAGACATATAGGATTACTAAGGTAAAAAACAATCCACGTCTACCTTGACGATCCACTAAAATAATACACTTTCCCCCTCTCTTCATAGTATTAAATCCGCTTCGGTACTTAAATCTCCTGATACTTCGTAGAAGTGCGGTTTTGTGCTTGCAAGCAAACCTTTTTCAAATATGTCTGTAGCTCTTATTCTACATTGTCTGGAAACCATTTACTGAACTGATATCCCTCCATTTAAAGTCAGTTTTGGTCTGTTCTCTGCAGCTTTTTTGATAATAGTATAACTTCTGTGGAAATATCAACGGTCCTCCTATTTCCCTCATATTCTAATATTTTCTTCACTAAGCTGCTAACCGATAGTCAACTTTACCATTCTTGCGACTAACCCATAGGACAATGTCATTTATGAGCAATTTGATCCATTTCCCCATATTTATTTACTGCTATGTTTCTTTCCACTTATAGTTGTAGTAATTTGTATTATACTGTTTTTTGCCTTGATCCTACTTATCTTCCCGTTTTTCCCCATACCACTCAAGAACATGTATATCTATAAAGACAACTTCCGCAATATGGGTCCGGAACCTTCTGACGCTAGTATGCTCCGATAATAGAAGGTTTACAATTTCTTTGTTTCCGCGCTAATTGGTCCCTCAAAGCCCTATTTCGCAAGTTTCCATCTTGTATCCTAGTTTACAAGAATCCTTGTTACTACCAGACCAAGCTCATTCCTACCTCTGTTATGACTAGTCCAAATAGCCTTCCTTAGCTGTTTTTTAATTAAGTTGCACAGTCTCCGTGTCTGCTCATCCATTTTTTTCCAAACACTTTACGCTTGTCGTCGTTTTTGACGGCAGCTTTTTCTAAGCTCCACTGTTTCCGTATTCCATTAGTCAGTAGTCTTTCGTTAAGTCGTTTAGGCTTTCTTTCAAAGAATCATATACATACAAACCCTTTCAATGCAACAAGCTAATTTTAGAGGTGTACAAAAAATAAAGTCGACAAAAGTGCGCAAGTTGATTTCAAACCAGGGACTGCAAGACCAAACCAGACCGATGAAACCATCGACCATCAAGAAACTGAAAAAAATCCTGTGGAAAATATCAGCTTCAAGACAAATTACAAATCGCCAGAAAAAAAATTCACCCAGAAAGTAAGCAATGGATTTCAGTAAAATCAACAACGTGGAATTATAAATTCAGTTATTTTGCTTGTTTAGTTTTTGTTAAAAATAAATTTATGTAAGGCAGGGGAAAATCTCAATGATTTCAATGTCTCCAAGTTTTTTGCATGGATTTGTTCGTAGCTTTCCTTCTATCTATGATTATTTAGTGTAATGTATGTCGAGTGACGCCTGATTAAAATATGGATGCATCTCGGAATCACCATCCTCAGTTCAAGTGAGACTTTCCATGTAGCTCAGTTGACATTTTGAATATAAGCCTTTATTAGTATTAATATTTCCTAAAGGTATGCTCCAACAAGCAACAAAGCAATAGCAAGAGAAAGCGCACAGATATTTACCTTCATAGAAATTATGGCGACAAAGAGTGTTGTTCACGAGAGGAGAGACAATCACTCAACGATTGGCAAAAATTTTGGGTGAATGACAAAAAGTGGGGATGGACCGCGCGTTTCGGATTTTAGTTGAAAGCATGGTGAACCTGGCTATCTGATCTAGCTGTTAACCGAGCACAGAGGTTTTAGTCTTACCTGCACAAGATTGGTAAGTCACATTTTCCCGTGTTCTATGCAGCAGAGGAAGATGACGCCTGCCACACATTTTTGCATGTAAGAGATTCGCGCTAACCTCTTTAATGAAATAGGAGAGTTCTCTCTAGATAGTCTATTTTGGAAGATGCTTAGATCAGTTGCCAACTGGTACGGGTCATCATGACAGATAAAAAGAACATACTTGAGCGCCCGGAGGTGTCAAGGGTCGTTGGTCTCTTTTCTAGCATTCCCTCTGCTTTCTTCCCTCCTCGCTAGAACAGGGAGTTCTATAACTCTATCAGTTCTAGGCGTGGAAAGACGAGGCCTCGCCCGAAGTAATGTATCAAGCGGTTCAAGGTTACGTTCTTACTTGTACGTCTTGGAGCCCCAGCTCTGAGTGCAAATTGCCTTTTCCTCCCGGCCCAAAAAAGGTTATTTTAACAAACATGAATCCAATGTCTCCAGATGAATCGGTAAATTTTCAATGGCGAAATCCCGCTCTGTTCGGTATTCATGAATTCATGGAATCCGAAAGCTGAATGATATATATTGGACAAATAACTAAACCAAATCTAGGATCTAGAAGCACTTTAAAGAAGCGCAACTAGTCATTCGACTTATCGGTTGCGAAAGACTATTATACCAGAGCAACTCAACTTAGTGGTTTTGGTTTTGGTTGCTTGTGAATACTTCTGGGTATTCAATTCAAATTTTTAAATACTATTTATTTCCTCAGAGCTTGCAGAATGCAACAAATTATTCTAGTAATGAACTAAAAGGAAGAGGTTAACGTAAATTTACGTAAACGCATATAATTTTCGATATTGGTCATCCAGTTGGAAAATCTAATTTCGTTTGATATTTCACTAACAATAGGTCCATATCTTTACAAAGCATCCCGTTCAAAAATTTTTGAATTTCAGCTAGTTCTGAGAATACTTAGTTTCACCCATGAACAAACAGTAAAACAGCCCATGATGTAAATACGCCTATCCAATCCCTAAGAAAGCCGTCTCCAATATGTACCTCAGGCAAAAAAAGAAATCCTACACTTTGAAGATTGTAAAACATAATATGAGAATTCCCATCGACCTTTTTTGCTTGTTTTGTTGACCTTTCATGGGCCGTTGAATTTTAGTGAATTTGAATTATTTTTGCAGAGACCCTTTATATAGTCTGATCAACCATTGTGCCAAATTTCATTCAATTTCGAGCCATGTTTTTTTAATGGCAGCTTAAAATATTCTTCCTCTTAGCACTACAGCCCCTTTCGGGCCTAACACTTCCTGCGAATAGGAGTCTCGATCCATCAACCGCGTTCTCCAATAGCAAAATCTGAAAACTACTAAAACTCATTAAAATCCGTTGAGAGATTTGGGCGCTATAGGGCCACAAAAATCTGAAAAATCATATTTTGGTATCCGCCTTCATATCTAAACCAAAATACCATAATAAGGTCTCATTAAAATCTATCTCAAAACTACATTTCATAACAATCAAACAAATATTGCGAATTTTATCTTTCTGATGTCTAGACATCTTTGGTTTTAACCATGCCTCAAATTTTTTTCAAAAAAAGTTCACCAAGCTTCAGCCTAACGTTTGAGTTTTCAACGAGCAAATAAGTTAATCCGGAAGAAATTAGCCACTATGGACAACATTGAATATTGCGCTGCGATAAAATTTCTCACAAAACAAGGAAAGATACATCAGACAATTTTCGAAGAGATGTTAGCTGTTTATGGAGACCCTGTTCCTTGTAAAACTAGGGTTTATAATTGGGATCACCTTTTCAAGCAAGGGAGAAACTCAATTGAAGACGACCCTCGACCTGGACCGCTAGCTGAGGGAGGGGCTACCACACCATAGAGAATCGAAAAAGTAGAAAAACTTGTATTAGAAGATGGCCGGTTAAAGAAGTGAAAACTAGCAGCATTGATTGAAGTATCTGAATCAATAATTCTTAATATCCTACATTAACATCTTGGGATGACTAATGTTTATGCATGTGTAGGTCCCGGGAATGGTTACACCACTGTAAAAACACGAGCGCGTCGAATGTTTCAGTGAGTTTTTAGGCCGCTGTGGAGAACAAGAAGAAGAAATTATGACTCGGATTGTTACTGGTGATGTAACTTGGATTCACCATTATGACCCTGTATCAAAGCAAGATTCGATGCAGTGACATAAAAAGGCAGATCCCCCCCAAATAGTTCAAAGTGTCTCAATCGGCCGGAAAGATTGTGGCGACTATTTTTTGGAATACCGAAGGTATTCATTTGATTGATTATAAGAAACGTGATGTCTCCATAACAGGAATGTACTACACTACGCTTCTTATCTAGATCGACTAATAGAAGTAATCGAGGATAAAAGGAAAGAAAAAATGGGCAAAAGGTGTGCTTCTCTTGCACGACAACGCTTCCGTGGACACAAGTCATGCTGCGACGACTGCCATTCACTGATGCCATTTTGAACGACTCCGTCACCCATCCTACGGTCCAGATCCGGTTCCAAGCAACTATTATTTATTTCTAAATGTGAAGAGAGAGAGAGAGAGAGAGAGCGCTGCGTGAACAAACGACGATAATCAAATCAAGTCCGTGTGGTGTAGTGGTTAGGGTGCTCATCGCTTGCACAGCAGTTCCTAAGTTCAAAGTTCGTTGGCGGCAACGAATAAAAATATTATGCTAGTAGCATGATAATAATAATTAAAGATTATTTATAGGTGAAATATTCTGCTTGGTATAGTGGTTAGAGACCTTACCACTTGTGCAGTAGCTCACAGAGTCAAAACTCATTAGTGACTACGAATTTGTTCTTGTGGTTCTACTTTTGGTCCGTGAGCTTATCCAGCTGTGAGGAGAATAATTTATAATAATAACCACATGATCAAACGTAATACTGAGGATTTAATCTTTAGAGTACTGATAAGAGCAAGAATTCAGGTTCTCTAAAAATCTGAACGCCAAGACTAAATTTGGAGTAGTACGCGATGATTACAGTTTTTATATGTAGAAAAAAATGCAAATACAAAGAGTGAGTGACTGAAACTTATTTGTTGTTTCCCTTTCTTCCTCTTTCTTCAGTGATTTTTAGCTTCTTACCAATGAAATTTTCATTTTTAATATAATATTAGTTCTCTTGGTTAATTTATGGAGAAATATTTTGTTTCGAGTAGATATTATTTTGCCACTGATAAAAGTGGAATTAATCTGTTAGCAGTTAACTTCTGCTAGAATTTATGTAGTAATAACATTCGTCTCGCTTACAAAAGTCACCTCAGAATAATTGTTTATGGTATTACTTATACTGCTTAATTGGATTCTAAACTATTTAGGTTGTAGGCTGATAAATTTCCAATTGTAAGACTGAATAGCAGTAATCCTTGGATTAACGTAGATCGTGGCTATTCAATTATTTTGACACAGAGGCAACCAATTCTTTGGGGGATAGTGTTTAGGTGATCGCAGAACCATGTTAGAATCAACTTTTTGTAGCAATCGTTAGAAAAAGTAGCAAAAGGGAACAAAATTAACTATGAAGTAAGAAATGCGATATTTTCTGCAAACCTCAAATTAATGTTATCACTGTGTTTGCCAGACCATTGTAACATATTGCACGCGAATTGTTGAGCTGCAAACTGGCTTTTATATGCCATATATTCGTGGTTCATACCAGTTCTTTGATTAACAGTTAAGCGGCTTTATAGGCTCTTGCTAGATATATTCGTTGTTTTCAAACGCATTTTTAAAGATATTCGATGATAAAACTCATAGATGCCAGGATATAACATATTAGGGTTATCCATTTTACGCTTGGGAAAGTAAAGCTAAAGAAAACACATAAAATATTCAGATGGAAACGAAATTTTTTATTCAATATAAAGATTGAACCATTATACGTGAAACACAACATCATTCAAACTTCCTCCACGGGACCTCTTACAGGCCTCAATCCTTTTGAGGTAACTTTTCGGCACATTTCCGGCAATATCTCGGCCATAAATTCACGAATATTGGTTTTCAATTGCTCAAAATTTAGAGGATTGTTCGCGTAAACACGATCTTTCGCATAGCCCTGTAAAAAGAAATCCAAAAGTGTTGACATCACTCAATCTCGAAATTACGTGTCCTGGAAATTTCTCTTGCAAAAGTGCTCGATTGGCCTGTATTGTGTGGCTCTTGGCGCCGTCCTGTTGGAACCACAAGTTTTCCAGATCATAATCTTCAAATTCTCTCCAAAAATAATCGTTTAACATCCGTCCATAGCGGTCAGAATTGACTATAATGGCTCTTCCTTGCCAATAACACCACCAGACCATAGTGCACACCAAACGGTCACTTTCCGGATGCAAAGGCCTTTCTTCGATCACCTGAGGATTTTGAGAGCCCCATATGCGGCAATTATGTTTATTTACGTAACCACTAAGCGGAAAATGAGCCTCATCACTAAAGAAAATTTTGTTCGAAAAATCGTTATCAATGGCTTGTTGTTCAATCACCCAATCCGCATACATTCTGCGTTCTGTATGGTCTTGAGGCTTAAGTTCTTGAGTGAATTGGATTTTATACGGATGGAGATGCAAATCCAAATGCAAAATCCGCCACAATGACCCATAAGACAAGCCCAAATATTGAGCACGCCGAGGAATCGACAAATTCGGGTCTTCCTCCACACTTTGAGCAAGGACAGCGATATTTTCAGCAGAACGAATCTTGCGATGATGCACAGGCCTTGCAATATCAATAACCGATCCAGTCTCTTCAAATTTTCTCACTGTGTTCCAAATTGTTTGCTGTGTAGGTCAATTATGTCGACCGTAATCGGCTCGTAAAGTCCTAAATGTTGATACAGCAGAATCACCATTTTTATAATAAAATTTATTAATTTTAACGCGTTCTTCGACTGTTAAACGATCCATATTTCTAAATGGCAAACCTTCAACTAAAAAACACGCTTTGGATGATATTTAATTCTGACAGATGTCAAATGGCAGGGTTATACTTTCCTACCACGAAATGGATAAATGTAGACTATATGAAATAGGGTGTTATGCATGTCCACCTTATAGCAAAATCGTGCATTTGTATGGACTAAACGGGAAACTGCAAAAAAGTTGCGGAATAACTTTTTAATTCTCATTCTAATGGTCTCTGTAAAAATGACCATTGGTTAAAACCCATATGAGGTCTCTGTACCTAATTGGGTGTACTAAACTTTTAAGCGTTCAAATTATTATTTAAACATTTGATGGAATTTTTTTCCTAAATCATATTGAGAGTTAAACAACGTGCTATGATAAATTCAAAACTGTTAGTTTTTTCTTTAACTTTCTGTTTATTTGAGATTAATTTCATTATATAAACAACGATTTCAAAATTGGACTCCACTTCATTTATTTTTAGCCTCTAGTATGCTAAGAAACCTTAAAAGTTGCTCAGAAGTCTTCTTGTGCACTGTTGGAAAAATATGCAAAACATTAAAGAACTACTCACTTTAGGTCCCTTTGTATAATGTTAGCAGTCCTAACTAGACCTTTAGATGCAGGGAGAAAGAAATGACCATTCTTTATCTCTTGCACAAGCATGCGACTCTTTATTTTATTTATTTATTAGCACATTTTGAAAATATTATTTCAATCCAATTATAAAATAAAGGATAACATTAGACAAAAGATAAAAAAACATAAGAGAATTAAAAGAAAATCAAAGCGGAAAATTATAGGGGTTTCCATTAAGGACATAACAATAAATAAATAAATTTCAATAAATCGATTGTGAGGCGTGCTAGTGGCACCGTTTTGTTGAAACCACATATCGTCAATGTCAATGTCAGAACAAGAAGTACTGAGCATTTTTTTGTCATTTTTCGATTGAATATTTCTTTTATTTAAAATGGATTTTATTTAAGTACATGTTGTCCATTATTATCTATGACCTTTTGCCACTTTTTAGGTAGAGCCATTATTCCATCTGTGTAGAACTTGTGTGGTTTATTTGCGAAAAACTTGGCCAAGTGATTTTCATAGTCCCTTTTTGAAGTGAATTTCTTTTCATTAAGGAAGTTTTGCAGAGACCGAAACAAATGGTAATCTGATGGTGCAAGGTCTGGACTATACGGTAGATGCATCAAAACTTCCCAGCCAAGCTCTGTCAATTTTTGCCGGATCATCAAAGATGTGTGTGGTTTGGCATTGTCATGATGGAAGACAACGCCCTTTCTATTGATCAATTCTGGCCGGTTTTTAGGGTTTTGTAAAATAATGTTACAAAACCCTACTAAAATCGCGTTCTGTCTGTCGGTCTTCCGTCTGTCTGTCCGTCCGTCCGTGTGTCACAGCAATTTTTCTCGGAAACTACTTAAGCTAACAACATCAAATTTTGTATGCAGGTGTAAAGTGGTGCTCTCTTCAAAGTTCAACTAATAAAAAAAATTTATAAGGTATTTTAGGAGGGTCTCCCCATAAAGGGGAGTGACACCCTGAAAAAAAATTTCATCAAAGGTAGCCGATATGGCTATCAAATGAAAGGTCTTGATAAGAACTTTTCAAAACAGGTCTTAGTTAGGCAAAGTTTGCTTCGAGGGGCGCACAGGGAGGGGAAATACACGAAAAATTTGTGCCCCCCCCCCTCTCGCGATTGGACACCTGTGATCCGAAAAATCTGAAAAAAAATTATTGAGGTGGGTGTTTATGAGTATAACAACAACAAATACCTTAGAAGTCAAAATTCGCTCAACTTTGTTAATAATAGTATGATATTCGAATTTCACATTTTTCCAAATAAAATCGTTTAGGTACCCTTAAACTGAACGAAATTGATGTTTCAGTAGTCCTACAAAAGGTCCTTGAACTTTGTAAGTTTGATGAAAATCGAATCATATATACGGAAGTTATAGCCATTTGAAATTTCTACGATTAAAACAACAATAACACATGATTTGGTATTTTACGGATTTTCCATCGAATCAGACACTGCAGTTTTGATTTGATCTCTTGAAATTTTCAGATAAGGGCAATAACATTAATATTTTCAAGGAGTTCATAATTTGAGTGATTTTTGTTGGTTTGCAGCAAAATGGCGCCCGTTGAAAATAGAAAAAAAATGGATTTTCTTATAAACGTGCACATCTCTTTGAAATATTTCTTGACTTTATTCGTTGCTGGTGACTGCATTTCTAAGAAGTTGAGTACAAAACCCTTCTGACATGAGCGTAGGTCTGTTTACCCAACTTGTTTTGAATTGCTTGTTGCAATCTGGTTAATTGCTAACAGTACAGAGCCGAATTGAGTGTTTAGCCAGGTTCCAGCACCTCTGATAAACAATTCCCTTCCAATCCCACCATACACACAGCATAACCTTATTTGGAGTCAATCCTGGCTTTGAAGTAGTTTGTGATGAGTCACCTTTCCTTACCATGATCTGTTTCAAACGACATTCTCGTATCTTACCCATTAAAGATTTGCTTCAAAAATGGCTCGATTTCGTTGCGTTTTATTGGCATTTCGCAAATGGAAATTCGGTCGATCAAATTTTTTGTGTTAATTCCTGCGGCACCCAAACTTCGAGCTTCTTTGTGTATCCAGCCTTACGCAAATGGTTCAAAACTGTTTGGTGATAGATATTCAGTTCCTTAGCAATGTCATGCCTGTTTATGTATCGGTCTTCTTCAACTTTTTGTAAGATTTCATCGACTTTTTCAGTGATTGGTTGACCTGAACGAAATGCATCTTTGACATTGAAATTTCCAGAACGATAGCGAGCGAACCATCGCTTTGCTGTGGCGTTTGATAAAGTATCTTGACCGTAGACACCACAAATTTTTTCACGAGCCTGCGATGCATTCTGACCTTGATTGTAGTAATATTGTAAAATATAATGAATTTTTTCAGAAATTTCACTAATTTATTGTAAACTGGAATATCACCTTTCAAACGCATGTCAGTTTGACTCAATCTGATTAGTATTGCCCAAAATATGGCAACGAACACCATCTAGTGACAAAAAAGGTACAACACTTTAAAGACTATCAGATATTATGAATGTCAGTTTCTTGTACAATGTAAGCCCTCAATAAGTTATTGCATTTGAACAAGGGATATCTTGTAATAGTAGATTTAAGTTTCTTGAAGGCAGTAAGTTCTGCTTTCTTTTCTTGTTGAAGAACATTTTCGAGATGCTAATCTTTATTTTCCATCAATGGAAATATCTGTATACATTTTAGAAAAGTATTTCTAGGTTTGTCATAATCTCATAAGGATCTATAAACGCAATATAGAAACATATATATGCAACGAGACATGTTAAAAAACAATGATCTTAGGCACGAAGAGTGGGAAACTCCTGTTTTGAAAAAGTGTCTTGAACATTGACTGGATATTTTCAGTCTCTGAGGAAGGAATAAATAAAGTTTATTAGGTACTGGGGAAACCCAAGCTTTGCCAGTTTGTAAAGACGACCGTCGTTGCACACCGTATCACATATTTTTTCAATGTCGAGGAAGATTAACCCGACAGAAAGTTTTGCTTTGCTCTGATGTCCTGAGTAATACGGCATAGCTGCTGCTTCGCTAAATGCCTATGTCAAAAATTAAACTGGCTGTTAGGAAGAATATTGTGGGTTTCTACAAACTTGTTCAATCGCTGAAGAATGAGTATATCAAGTAATTTCCCAGGTTCTATTTGGACGATTACTAGTCTGAGTTGTGGATCTGTACTTGGCTTATGACTGCGCAAGATTACTGCTTGCTTTCATAAAGAAGGAAAGTAGCAAATTTTTAGAAGGCGTTAAAGACGTATGCGAGGAGTATCAGAGCTTTTCTGGGTAAATTCTTCAACGCTATACTAAAAATATTTTCTTGGCATGGCGCCTTATTGTTCTTGAGCTTCTCAAACAACTCTAGTAGTTCTTCTAGCTGAATTTATTCATTGATATGACGGCTATGCAAGCTACTTGTGATGTTGTGGTGCCAGTGAAAAGTATCTGCAAGAAGCTCGGCTTTTTCCTGATTCGAAAATTCGACACCATTCTTTCTTTCAAATGGCGGTGGAAAAATAATATGATTGCCTTTGAAGATCCTGTTGCTTCCAAATTTTTCAAGGATTGAAATTGAGTTTACCGAGTGCCGAATTCCAGTTCTGATTATAGAGACTAGTAAGTTTTACTCGGATTGTGGTTGTAAGGCTGTTGACTCCAATTTTTGCATGAATATTTCTGGTTCTTTACCATTGTCGTCGTAGCGAGGTCCTCATTTGAGTTAGCCTATAAGTTTGATAATATAGTTTCAAAATATTGTGGCAAAAGTTTTTCATGGGTACACTAAGCTCGATATCTGACCATATATTGTCATGAAGCGCTTGGATTAGCACATTAATTTAGTCTTCTGTACTCATTAATTCGGCGGTGTGCTGGGTGAAGGAAATGTTCTTGTTAACGTATTTTCTATGAAAGACCAGTTTATTTCTTTGAATGAGAAAATAGTTATCGGTGGATTCCTTAAGCATCCATAAGTTTTGATGGAAAATATACCTGGAAAGCGCAAAGAAGAAAGAGCTTGAAGGACTGTTAGATTTGAGGGTTTTACTTTTCCATCACCTTCATACAAATAAAATGTTGCCTTTTTCGGGGAGTGTAAAAAGACATTGTTGTCAGATATAATCTTAAAAAGGACTCTACCAGCCCATTTGATTAAGAGCAATTTCATTGCTGGAGCTTTGTGTTCAAATCACCACAAAGCGGATAGCCTCAGCTATTCTTAATAAAACCTTTCAAATCTCTAATAAAACCATCTAATTTTTCATTCGTAAGCTTGGTTCCAGGAAAGTAAATTGTATGAATTTTTGTGCTAATACCTACAATCATAACACCAAAATTTCCAATATAAGGCAATTCAAAGATGGTATGAAATAGTGTTTTATAGCACGTCTAATCATTTTAATTAAACTATTTTTGATAAAACGCTTTGCGCATTTTACTTTAAGACACGAATCGTTTTATTTTAAAATGGCAACCATTTTAATTAAACGCTAAAAACGTGTTATTAAAAAAACACTTAAGTGTTTTAATTAAAACGCCAAAAATCGACTGGGGTATCATCCGAAAGGTCTTAATGAGAGCTTTTCAGGACAGATCTTAGAACTACCTAATCGAAATCTAGGTGAGCAGGGGAGCGGGAAATGTACGAAATTTTCACGTCGAAACACTTTTGAAAGAGGTTGTGGTTTGAAGGCATTTTAGTACCGCTATGTTAACCATACAGGCCTTCTATAAAGTCATTGATTAGTTTATATGTAAGGAATTATTTGCAGACAATCCTTATGTTTTCTGAGATGTGTGACTGAAAATAGAACGCTATGAAACCTTATTATGCAGCTTGTATAACTGCTAACATTTTCTCGATTTCACTCCAGTTAATTTCGAGGATCATTGATTAAAAATCCTGCATTTAAACCGCCGATCTTGAGCAATCAAATGAAGATTAACTGAAATTTGAAAGGAAAGCACCACCACGCTTTTAATGTCAGTGTCGTTGTAAAGCGTACTGGATACTTAATACAATATTGAAGTTTTTATGGAAACCTTATATTTTCTAAAGCATGTGTTAAGTTCAAACGAATATTTTAAAGTTTAGATTTTTATACAATATTTGCATGTAACTACTGAACGAAAACAAAAATTAAGTAAAGTTCATGAGCTTCACATAAGCTTACTACAATTAATTTCGTTCAAGAGAAAGATAATTAAGTGTTAAAATATGAATTCAATAAAATATAAATGCGTGTAAAAACATACATGTTCATCATAATAATTACCGCGCACTATTCTAAATTGAAGCTTTGCATTGAGATGGTTAGAGAATCTCATTTCTTGAACAGAATATGCGGTTTTAGTTTTAACCCTTGTCAAGAAATAAAAAATGAGCCGCATACATTAATTAAAAATATATATTAACTCAAAAAATATTATCGAAAAAAACTAAAGAGCAAAAATCAAAATATATAAAAAAAATGGAAAAAAATTAAAGAAATTTAGACAAATGGTTGAACATTGTTAATTGATAATAGTTATGTTGTGAGTTAATCTAAATTTATTTAAACTGCCATTAATTTAAGATATCAATATCCCATAACATCAATCAAAAATAGTTTGGCTTTTATTCAATTGAATTAGAAGTCAATTGATTGCATCATTTTATTCATTTAGTTTCCAGAAAAAGCTAGCTTATATTTATATGTTTGCAAGTCATGAAATGTCCTTACCATCACCATTCTCTTCATATTCGTTTTTGATATCTTCGTAATCTGGTCCTCCATATTCGTTGTAATCGTAAATATCCTCTGCCGGTGTATCAGCCTGTGGACGATTTAGAAGTCTTGCATTCCTATGAGTTCCGGTTCTACTTTTTGATTTTCTCGCATGTTTTGGTCTCACTTCACCACTTGTTATAGAAATTATTGTACACAGTACAATAATAGTTAGCAAAAAGTGTCTTTTCTTCATTGTATTAAATTTCCTAGAAAATTAACAAAACTACGTTGAGCCCACTTGCATTTAACTAATGTTTTATATGAAGTCCTCAAATCAATAGAAAAAACAATAAGTGATTGTTAACTTGAAGAAACACTCAATAAAGTTAGATCCTTGAATAAAATCAAGATAAGTTGCTACCCAGTTTCTAATTTAGTTATTGCCAATTAATATGAAGCAATATCGCTCAATTTTAAATATATTTTTGCCTTGGGAACACTTTCGAAACCATTCTTAGCCAATATACTTGATTAGCAATAAAGCAACCCTGATTCTTGGCTCTCTCGGTCTAAATTCGGTCAAGCGCATCTAACGATAGCAGTTATCAACATCTTAGGCAAAAAACGTCTTAAAACGTCCTTTGAATGGGTTCTCTTGCAATGCGTTTAGCACAAGGCGATAGAGTTTGGTCAGAAAATAAATTCACATTGCCTCAGCAGTATCTTTTGACGAAACAGCTTTTTGCCGAATAAACGATTAGATTTTGAAATTTGAAAATCAGTGGGTCTTGAGTTCACCCAACTTGAAATTATTTTGTTTTTTATTTTTTTTCGTTTTAGAAAGAATTCTATTTGGGGTTCAAAAGTTTATCAAATTTATTCACAGTTGGAAGACAATGAGTTGATTGATCAAATTTAAACTTCCGCGTTACGAAAAAGAATTTTACAAAACACAATTACAGAGACACTTCACAAAACTTTTTGAATTTTTGGTTACAAAAAACACTATCGTTCACTGAACTATTATTAAAAACAACAATATTTACTTTTTTGTTTTATAGCGAGGACTAAGACTTCATTGACTGGTTTAATCACGGCAATAATATTCCTCAGTTTTTAAGTCCCTTTTTTCTTGCTCACTAGAAAAAGGGACTGCCTTAGTCCCCGAATATCGGTTTGACTACGATATTGTCACACTTATTCGAGATATAACGTATCTTTCCATTTTGATAGACCCGAACCAAATGACATGGTTTCTAATGTCGGAAGTCTTTATATAAACTAAGGAATCTTGAAAAGTCGAAGAACTGGAGTATCTATAAAAAAGATTGTAGCATCTCGCTAAACGAAGTGAAGAGATAGCTTATTGCTAGCTGATAAAACAAATCATTTTTCTATTAGAATATTGAGTAAGATGAATGTTAGTCTAATTAATCTAATGGCATATCAAGACATTGTTGGCTCGAAGAGTGGCATTTGTATTGGGGACATGTAGCATACCAGAGTATATGTATTATATGAAAAACATATGAATATGCCCAAGATTTCAATTGCTTCAAATGATTTTTATATACTTGCATTGAACGTTTTGTTAAGATACAAACAATTTACCGATCTATTGGCTCGAGTGAGAATTCTGGAGTTGTCTAGAAATAGATTAACACTTCTTTGAAGACAAATTAAGTGCGACGGTTAACAGTGGGCAAACATTTGATAACGCTTGATTCATTTGAAACAATATGGGTTATTGGTACTGAATGTATGTTATGATTTAAGTGGGTAATTTATTTATAGTATATGAATGAGGTTGGTATTCCCAAAGAAACCGACAATTGCTGAATTGTTGACCAAAAAATCGTTTTTAATTGAAAAATATTGCCTTTGTAATTTAGACGCATAATTTAAATGATACTGTTGTTACCTGGAATGGCAAAATGGTAAAACCCCTATTCGCAAAAACATATTTTTTTATAGTTTTGAGTCTAACACATTTAAAATTATCCTAGTCTCTATTGTTTTTTTTAACTTGTTATTAGATTGATCCTCGGTATAAAAAACCTCGGTTTATAGGCTCGCATCGTGCGCTCCTTAAGTTCAAATAACAAATGTGTTGATTACCTCTGTCTCTAAGATATTGGATGGCAGAGAGTTTTGAATCCCGAGTTGGCTTCCTTGGTCGTAATTATTAATAAGAGGGATATATCTTTTGAAAAATGAGATCTTTTGAAAAATATAAAAATATTGATTGTGAAATTTATGTTGATGTATATCTTTCATTTGTTGCACTGGATCCACTGATTATAAAAAGATAGGTTAAAATAGATTGAATGAATGCACTTGTACTCACGGCCAATGAACACAAAATCTCAATGAAAATGCAAATTGATTTAAGAGCTTTAAAGAAAATACGTGTTTTTAGTATTAATCATTGATTCTGCTCAATTTCTTTTCGCATCAAAACTACTTTGACTTTAGATAAAAAAACAGGAATCTTCCACGCCTGTATCGTTTTCAATTGTCTCGAGATTCGCTTACAATCTATCTCTCTCTCTTCCCTTAAAAAATACTCGCCAATATTCTTCTTCTTCCTAAACTCACTATAAATGCCTTTACAACTAGCTGTTGGGCGAACTAAAGTTATATTTCAATCTTGCTCAACATACTCGTATATAAAACATTAATTGGATTGCTGTCGTTGAAATGTATATAAAAATCTTTCGAACTCGCATAAATATCCACAAATTTCCTTTTTATTTTTGGCGTCTTTTGAAACTAATTTTATGAATTTCGACCATAACGCAATCGTAATGGAAATCAATCATCAAAGGGATAATTTCTTCCTCATTCCAGCTCAACATAAAAATCATCGGTTGAACTTCAAAAAAAAACAGACTGGGGAAAGTTTCAAAAGAAGTTTAATCGGGAGTATCAGAAGCAATGTCCCCCTTCTGATGATGGCAACTCTTGCTCAATGGTTCCTAATGACAGGAATTTAACTAACGATGAAATAGATGTCTATTTGTCGAAGTTAGAGAAGCTGACGTTAGAAACGATTGAGAAAGTAGTTCCCAAGATTAAACATCGAAACAATATGGAAGGATATGAAACACCAACCATCTTGAGGTTGAAAAGATTGATAAGCCTTCTTCTCACACGTGTCAACAATATTTATCGACGATTTTTGGACTACAACCATCCCTCGTTGGCTTTGTTGAAATGTCCGGAACTTAAACCGTTCATACTTCAGGAGTGAGGTCAGCAATCAATGGGCGAGAAAATTGAGGGGTATTAGCCCACAGGACCCAGACGGCGTTTTTGCGAAAGTGAATAGCATATTCCGCAAGAAGTCTCGAGTGAAGGTATCGAATCTTGAAGTCACTAGTGATGAGATAAATCTTCTCGATAGGGCTGGTATCGAAATTGATAGTACGACTCCGGATAGAAATGGAAACAGGATGATTTGTGAAGGATTGAAGGTTCATCTACCAAACCCCGAGAGAGGGAATGAAATACTTTCAGAGGTCGTTGAAACAAAAGTTTCCGACTTCAAATCAAGCCTGAACGGCGAATCAATTCTTCATTTCAATGAAACATTAACATCTGACCTCATACCGAGCTTGAATCTTATTGATTATTTTGTCAGTTATGAAGGCTTGTGTTTCATATTTCGCAAGATAAACAACAAGAAATCATGTGGTAATGATGTTATTCCAAATGTAGTTCCCCGACATTTGCCTGAGGTTGCTATTAGGAATCTTGAAGAAAGGAAAAGAATCCATGCCCCAAAAGCTATCGCCCAATCAGCTTGCTGCCTAACATCAGCAAGGTGTTTGAAGTGATACTCAACAGAGCATTAAACGCCCAGATTAAGGAATATGAGTTGATGCCGAGTTGCCAATTTGGTTTTCGTGCCAGGCATTCGACCACACATGCAATAACGAAAGTAACCTCAGACATCTATTGGAAACTAAATGATAGACAATGTGTTGGAGCATGTCTCATTGACATGGAGAAAGCCTTCGCTGCGGTGTTGTTAGATGGACTAATTTTTAAACTCCTTCAGAACAAGTTCCCCAGAAACCTTGTCGCCATGATGTGCAATATGTTATACGGAAAATCGTTTGTTGTAACCGATGAAAATCTAACAACAATGCACGAATTCAAGGTCTTGAATGGTCTACAGCAGGGAACAGTTACAGCATCTCTGCTCTTCTCAATCTTCATTCGCAAGCTATTGAACGGCTTTGATTTTAGCGTCTCGCCAACGCGATCATTGGTAGCGTTTGCTGATGATCTGATCATCTATACGGCAGACCGAAAAGCTACAATAGTTCAGAGCAATCTCCAAAAAATGTTCAATGATGTGCAGCTGTACACTGACAATTTCCGAATGAAAATCAATGCGCAGAAGTGTGAAACAATCTTGTTTCGAACAGCGCTGCAGGGGGTCAGTCAAGACCTGAAACGTAATTGGAAAGATTTCCACATCATGGCTGGCGAGGGTAGTTTAGAACGGGCTCCACATAAATCCTGTGTTCGATACCTCGATGTTTATCTCGATCAGTATCTGTACTATACTAAACATGTGAAAATCATGCTCAGTAAGGCCCATAAATTAGTTATGGCCCTACGAAGACTCTTTCATTCCAAATACATTGATCAAAAGGTCAAAATTATCTGTTACAAGACCCTGGTTAGACCAGTTTTGATATATGGATGTCAGATCTGGTACAACCAGAGTGCTAGTACTATGGAAAAATTAAAAGTTTTCGAAAAGAAATGTTTTCGTGCATGTACTGGTTTGTACAGAGAGCCTGAGATGGATTGGGAATAGAAGAATTTATCAAATTGCTCAAGTGACAAGAGTCGCTATCTTTATATTGAAACTTCTTCGGAATCATATCGCAAGATCTGTGACTTGAGTGAAAACCCTTGGATTTCACAGCCGTTCCACCCCACAGACGGGTATATTGCGACTTGCCTCGCTACTGGCTTCGTCCCTCCAGAAGCATTCGTGTATTTGGACATGAATCGATATGTTTTTGATTCTGACGGCGTCCCAGTTGTATATCACATATATCGACGGGCCACCGATAAGTAGATAAAATATTCTTCGAACTTGAGTTCACGAGACCAACGATTCCAATGGAGATACTCATTTGCTAGATTCGTTGAAGCTGATCGAATTGAGACGGCGCAATCTAGGTATTGGTGGCTGAATGACAATGTCTAAATTATTTGTTTTTATTTCCAGTTTTGGTGTTTTTCGTTATTTAGTGTTTGAGTTTCAGCTCATTATTGCTACATTTAGTATTGTTGTTTATTTGTGTTAAATATTAGGTATAGGTTAGGTATATGTTATGTTTATTATATTAGGTTAGAGATAAGATTAAACGCTTAGGTTAGGAACATTGTTATAGGATTTTTTAGCATAAGATAAAGTTTTTAACTGAATTTTATTAGAATTAAGTTACGACATATTAGGTGTAGCATCAAAGTTCACTGTTGTGTTAAGATTATAAATAAT